>OZ010702.1:3186858-3921545 GCA_963932265.1 Thymelicus lineola | reverse complement strand
TACGGACGATAGTTTTACGTGATAACGTCATAAAGAAACAATGAAAAATTGCATACTTTTTATTTTGTATAATACAAAGAAGGAGTTACAGGCGTTCCAGTAGCAGAACTATTCAAACTGCTTTGACGTCACGCGAGTAGAGAGATAAATGAGTCGCAAGCCAACGCTTGAGCCGATCGTGCCTCTCTATCGCTTGTTCCGCGCTCTCGCTTACACGCTCAGGCTCAGGCGGAACGTAACACTTTTTCATGCGTGCAGCCGGTATTCATCGATTAATAAGAAGTTATCACGTTAAAAAAATGTATTCTCTTACCAATCAGCCACAGCATGGTCTGTTTGTTGACGGGCCCGGTGAGAGAGTTGCCGATCACGTGGAACTCTATCATCTTCCGCTGTTCCTCCAGCTTAGCCGCCTCGTCTCGCGGCGCTTGCATTTGGAACAAGGCCTGTCGAACAAATACCGTGTACCTTAGCGCTCTGCCCGCGGATTGCTCGCGTTTACCGGGATAATAACGCACGCTCAGTAGAAAAAAGGCATAAGATGAAAATTGCAATTTTCCAGGAGAGCAAAAAAACTGTTAAAATAACAGTACGTAGTCAAAGGAATTTACATTATTTATTTATTTATTGAACGCCAACATAATGTACACTGTTCTACAATATTTTTCAGGCATAAGGGTGATATCATAAGTGCCATTACAATTATAGGCGAAGACTGCATGCATAAAAGTAAGCGGTCAACCGTCAAGATTAATGATAAAAATTTGAAAAAAATTGAGCATATGCATCTTTTGTCCCTCTTTTCAATCATATTAATAACTAAAATTCAACGTAAGATGACTTATGCTTTTTTTCCACTGAGGGTGCGGTAATACCTTATATCTTTGTCTAGGTCATGGTCTGCCTCTGTGCTAAATTTTAGGAAAATCCGTTCGGTAGTTTTTGAAAGGTATGTGAAAGAGTAAATATTAGAAGGAAACGCCAACATACATATATCCCTCTATACGCTTTCCTATAACGCGATTAACATAATATTAGAGATATATAGGACATAATATTAGACGTATATAGACACATATAGGACACTCACACAGACGATAGAACAAACATTTACCTGTCACAAAAATATGCTTATTTATAAAGGTAATAGATTGTATCATTACAACGCTATTCGATTTAACCAAGGATGTTAATGAGCTCCATAGCCGTAACCCAAACTATGGATATCCGAAATTAAAATCTCCGTAACCGTAACTGAAACATAACATGAAAGATGTTATGATGGATTTTAATTTTAAAATTCTTTAAACACAAAATATCCGTAATCATCCAGAATCATTTCATATCCGTAACCATCTGTGTCCTTAACCGAATCTTATCTTAAATAACATTCCTATATCCGTATCCGTATCCGAAATGTCATATCCAAAACATCCCTGGTTTACACCGATACATATATTTTTTTGTGTTTCAGTTGCAGATTATTTATTTATTTATTTAATCTTTATTATACCTAATATAGTTGGTATAAAAGGCGAACTTAATGCTAAGAACATTCTCTACCAGCTAACCTTTGGGCAAAGCAGATAACAACGATGGCGGTATTAAATAAACCGGAATAATACCGCCGGTTGGCGGTATTATATTATTATTACTTTTTTTATAATAATTTATTATAATTATGTCAAACTCACATCAGGTCCACACATGTATGTAGGGTCGGATATGGTGGCGACTATCTCGGCGACAGTTCGCTCGCTGACGTCATCGGCGGGTTCCTCGCGGCGCCGCTTGGCGTCGCGACTGTCACCCGAGCGGTCGGCCGAGCGCTTCAACGACTCTTGCTTCACTGAACCTGGGAGAAAGGTATATTGGTTCTTTTTTATGTAAATAATCGGTAAAGAAGCTAACGATATACCTGATGGCAAGTGGATGCGTTGCCGGACAAGAAAAAGAGAAGAGAAATAAAAAAGAAGTATTTTTTGACGAAACAATAATAGGGATGTTGACAGTAACTGTAAATTAATATAATTTCATTTCAATTTCATAATTAATGGTAACATTGAAACACCTAAAATATTATTCTTTAATCGAAATTAATCATCATCATCCTGCCCATTTCCCAATTCTATTTGGGGTCGGCGCAATATGTTTTCCTCTTCCACACTATTAGTCATAATAAATTTAATATCATTAATTTAAAATGTTAAAAATAGTACTCACTGTCACGTGACCTCAAATGCCATTTTGAGAATATGACGTCATTGTCCGTATTTTATAAGCAAATTCAACGAACTTCAATAGAGCTCTAGTATTGAGTATCGGTTAGTGACGTCACGTGAGGTTTTTGGTGCGAAATTTGATATTGATTTTTGTTTATCAATTTTTGATTTTAAATTCAACATTATAATTTTTATAATATGTTTTTCTTAAACATTAAGGTTATATCTATAAAATTTAATTGAATCCTAAAATTAGTCAACATCCCTATTGACGCAAGATTTCAACTTTTTGCCATTTGCGTTTGTGATGGTGACAAAAAGAAAAAAAAAAGCAGATTAGCACTAGTAAAAAGAGAAGTTAAAATCCCTCACTCAATACTCTTAGATTATTGAAAACGTCTGTCATTAAACAGTATTTTTGATGACAGCCCGATATTGTTACTTTAGGTTCGTTATAATACGATTTCACAATAACTTTGAATAACGATATAATTGAAATAAAATCAATAATAATTACCAGAGGACAGTGTGACGGTGGTGAATCCATCTTTGCTCTCGCCAGAAGCCGTCACTCGTTCAAACTCGCCGCCTCGCCTGCCCTCTGCAATAACCATATCTAACTTTGTTTAACTGGCTTATGCCCCAACTCAGATTCACTAACAGTTACTTAAATCGCTCCTTAGTAAAGATTTACAATACAAATTTTGTACTAAGGAGCGATTTAAGAAACCGTTAAGTGACTCTGAGTGCGGCGATTAGTGATTAGGGCACGTATCTCATCTGGATTTGTTTTACCAATGGGGATTGGTGTAATTGGTATGATTTGTTTATTTCTATTATACTCGAATCTGATTATGAAATCTCTTAGTGATAAGGTCGGTCTTTACACTAGGGCGTCGCTGCCGCTACCATTATTTATTTTTATATGATTGTATTTGGTGTACAAATAAAGAGTATTTGTAATGTATCTGACATTTTGACTGATTTTATATGGATAGTTATTTTCATGTTAAAATGTTGAGATGTTCATGTAGAATCGGGAAAGTTAATGTGATTTCTTTTTAAATTTCGTAACTAAATTAAATTGACATCAAGTTTTACATCATGAGTGATATACTTTTGAAGTGACACTAATAATATCGATTTTACAAGGGTTAAAAAATTGGTTGTCTGTAAAGTCGGTTTACGGGCGATAGTTTTACGTGACAACGTCATAAAGAAACATTGATGAATAAATGCGGCATGAACCGAGCGTTTCGGCCGATCGTGCCTCTCTATCGCTTGTTCCGCGCTCTCGCTCGCGGAACGTAACAGATGAGTCATGATTTTTCGTGCGTACACCCGGCATCGATTTAATATCACGTCAAAAAAGGCAACAGAGCATAATACTCACGGGCTTTATTGTCCAATATGGCCTGTAGATGGTTGGGTGGCATTTGTTTGTAGTCGGGGTCCCATATCGGTGAGTTGGCGCTGAATATCTCCTCCTCCAATAGCCCCAGGAAACGTGGGAAATGGTTCAGTACCAAAACCTGGAAAAATATTGTATTTGTAAGGTACAGAACAACTAATAATTATAGTAAAGTTCAGTTACAAGTGACGAACGCACTGTCTGTATTTATAATTTTTTTTAAAGTTTTCTGTGGCAACACTGCATCTTATTGAAAAAGTTACATTAACAACCAGTGCCGGATTAAGCAATCTTGATCTGCTACGGGTTCTTAAGTATAAAATGGTTCATAAGTATTAAGTCTAAAATATGCGGGGTCCCCTTTCGCACGGGGCCCGTAGCATTTGCTACTCTTGCTACGTAGTTAATGTGGCAATGATAACAACAGAAAACATTTTAAAACTTCATTGTTAGTTGGTGATGAAAAATAGTCGCATAGAAAAGTTAACTTTAGCTAGTTAATTTTAGCGAGATCTGACAATCGCACCCATGAGAAAAACATATAAGTCTTTTTGCATGAAATATGTGCGCGACAAATGGACGATTAACTTGGACTTGGATTTAAATGGACGATTGGACAATGGACTTAATATCACGCCGACCGATTTCAATGATTCATTTTTTATTGGAAAGGATGTACTTTTGTACATTTGAAGTCGGTTCTTTTTTGTTAAAATTTTAGATTATTTTGTTTCATAAGCACTTGCTTGTATAGGATGAAAGAAAATGACTAATGTCATATTATTATTAGTTTACGTGGTCGAAAGACGAATATATTTATTTCACGAATTTACGAAATTCACGAAATGTTAACTCTTCTAGTTGACTATTTTTCATCAACAACTAACAATGAAGTTTTAAAATGTTGTCTATTGTTATTGAACTTTTTCTATAAGTTTTTTTACCATTAATTTATTATATTAGTAGAACGTACCCGTTTCTCGGGCGGCATCCTATCCCTCTCCGAGTGGCACTTGTCCATGAGCTGGCGACACACGGACTTGAAGACCGCGCGCAGCAGCGTCCGTCCAAACACCAGCGACGTCTCGTAGTGGGGGAGGGAGTCACAGAATGCTGGCACGTGGCAGAACACCAGCCATCTGGGACATTACGGGTTTTTTTAGTCTACATCAATGATATTAAACTATAGATACGTTATGCCCTTACAAATTAACCAAAAAAATCTGTTCTGACCGAGCTAGAACACACACACGTTTATCTTTTGTTTCACTACACCAATCACTATTACATTGGTAAATTATGTAAAAGAGATGGCACTACTAAAACCATAATAGTGAAAAAGACAGCTAGACGGCCTCACTCAGAGGCAGCTATCAACTGTCTAAATTAAAATCGCTACACTTGTCTAAATTCGACTGACATAATTTCAGAGCCATCTTGGCATATCTTGTATATAATATCACTGGTCTACATGCATTGATCTTACTTACCATCAGGTGGGATTGTAGTCAACCATTAACTTATAAGATAGAAAAATAATCTCCTTCGGCACAACCGAAGACCTTGCATACAGTGATTTTTAATCTCTTAATCATAATATCGACGCTTGAAAGGAAAAATTGACTAAGCGACATTAAGCTAACTTTACAGGAGAGCAGTTTAAAGTTGGAATTTTTAGAAAAAAAATCATATTTTTTTTGTAATCCTCCCACTGACGTTGTTCTTACTGTTTTGGAATCCTTATTTTATCATCTTTATTGTGGGACATACAACAACTTTTCTAAAAATTCGAACTTTAAACTGCTCTCCTGTAAAGTTAGCTCAATATCGCTTAGTCAATTTTTCCTTTCAAGCGTCGATATAATTACTAAATTATCATCAAGTGGCAGGTGAAAGTTCAGAATTAGAATATAGTCAGGCCTAGCGTACTCCGCATTTTTGGTATGATTTTACAACGTGCCGCGTTCGACGCGTCGGGCCAATGTCAGAAGGGCTGCCACGCCTTGTCATACATTCGTAATCTATCACACATGTCGTCACAAAAAAGATAACCCTGACGTTGTCAAAGAGGATAATAGTTATGATTAGAAACAGAGTCAACGTCTAGATGTATATGTATAACTGTTGATGATTAGCGCTTTGCGACCTGAATTACACTTTATTTTGTCGGAGCAAGAGTCGCTATTTCATTAAATGATATTGCTGAGTGACTCTTCTGTACCAATAGGTACTATTATGTATTTTGTGATATAGTATAGGTTTCATCCCGGCCGTATGGATGTTGGTGATTTCTCTTTATGAAACTACTATTGAGCGGGCAGATATTAATATCTATTAAATTTACCTTGTGTAGTTTATTTGATACGCCGAAATGTCCTCCGGATTTGTGACTTGCTGTAACAAAAAGGGCAAATTAAATTATAAAATAACGTTCTAACTCAGTAACACTAACAATTACTTAAATCGCTCATTGGTGGTTGGTGGTGATTCTTTAATAAGGAGCGATTAAAGTAATCGTTAGTGACTCTGAGTTGGGGCGTTAGTAAAATAGTCACTGGTTAAGTGATTAGTTAATACTTGATTGCAATCCCACCTCATAGTAAGTGATAATGTAGTCGTGGGTGGTACACGAACTAACTTAGTAAGAGCTTACTAATTCACTCTTTTCTTGAAGAGATTGCTGCTTAATGACAAGGCCGCCTTTTGTATTTCTTTCATCTTTCGACCTTTTTATTGTTACATTAATTTACTATTGGTGTACAAGAAACAGTATTATGTATTTCAATTTGTATCTCTGGCCCAAGATGGAAGCGGTCCCGGTATTTTGGAAGGCTTGCGAGGGACACAGGTCCAACGTGTAGAAGCACCTTTGACAAACATTAATGTACTGTTGTATGGTACCTAGGGCGGATAGCATCATCTTTTTATAATTATTAATTTATCGAACTATAAACAACTCACCAGCTTCCTAACACTGGGCGTCTCAAAGTTCCAATGGTTGAAGCAATGCAGGAACATCTTGGCGAGGTCATACATGGTCTGCCACTCCCTCTGTGGTAGCGTGTTGAACTTGTACAGCACAAAGTTGGTTATGGCCTTGGCTATGGACGGTCTCTCGAACGGTGGCTGACCAAGGGGTCCTTCGATACGAGGGTGGGTTCGGGTCACAATACATTTTCTTAGTAACTGAAATGGAAAGATGTTTTTAAACGCAAATATTCATGTTTTTATACACACACATATTGCACGGTTATCATTACTTGGCTTCTACTAGACATCTATTAAAATACTGTTAACTAGGAAATAGCCCTCGCTAAAAAAATTGTAAAAAAAATATATAATACAGCCTATGTCACCCGGGGATAGCATACCTTTCCAACAGTGAAAGAATTTTTCAAATCGGTTCGGTAGTTTCGGAGCCTATTCAATGCAAACAAATAATCAAATCTTTCCTCTTTATAATATTAGTATAGATTACATGAGTTTCTAAATCTCATTTGAGTACAACACTAACAGTGTGTTATGTTTTTATGATGCATTGCACACATAATATGGGTTCTGTAGATTAACTGCAAATAATTCTGATTTCTGATAAAATAATTTCTCAACCTTCTCAAGTTCAACTGCAAAATTGGCTTCGGCAACGTTAAAGAGTGAATAACCTAGTAAATTCACTGTCTTGGCTGGCAATATGTAAAGTGGGCGAAGACTACCAGTTATCATCAGATCACAGTAGGACACAAAATAGTAAATCATTGTTAAAAAATCATTAGTGTGCTACAGAACTCGTCTTAACTAGCAATAGGCGATTATTACTTAAATTAATGGAAATAGTCGATTGTTCAGTTTAGTTGATAATAATTGATGTTAGTAGATTAACTCACTTATTAGATTAGATCACTAATCTTAATTATAACTCACTTTGAACAAATAGTAATAAACTCTCTTGGTGTCATGGTCATCTTCTCTGTGCATGGACATGAAGATATTCTCCACATCCACCACAGCACCAAGCAACCGGTTCACTTCAGCTATGGCAATGGTTTGCAGTTGGCTTACATGTTTCTCTGAAAATATATGATATTGTTAATGCACTTTAATTTTTAACCCACTATGAATTTTTTCCATGACATGCAACATTCTAAGGCAAACTCAAAACAAATTTTTTGGTCTGATATTCTTATAGCAGGCCATTTATTTTGCTTATTACTATACTCAGAGTAGTTATATGACCTTGCCATCTAACTTGCAACCGATTTTTAATAAACATATAGCACAACTTGAAAAAATATCTTCCTAGAAAAACGAGAAAATCAATGTCATTATTGATATCTTTATTTAAAATACTAACCTAACGTATGATTACAAGTTCTGCAAGGATCAGTGAAACTGGCGAGTGGCTGGGTGTCCGCCCGGTTGTTCTTGGTCTGCTGGGTTACCTGGGCCTTCCAGCCATTGCAGCTGCATTCTGGGGTCTGGAGTATAGGTATTAGAGTATAGAGTATAGGTCATTGATTAAATCGAACATTTCATAGTAAAGTATACAGCGTAAATCAGGACAGGTCGGCATGGATGTAGTATTGGTGCAGGTCTATTCAGTATGATTTGTATGGAAGACAATACACCAACTCGACCCAACCTGTTCCGTGTTGTGACGCTTAAAGGATACCCACTTCTAAAAATTTAATAGATATTTATAATTAATTTCCTAATGTAATAAATAAAAATTAATATTTCGGCTTCTAAGCAACCTACTACAATGAACTATGTATTCGTTTGTAAGTTAGACCTCCTGCAATATAATCACGAAAACTGCATCTGATTTGGTCCAACAGTTTTTGAGTGAAGCATGAGCAAATATACAGATAGACAAAAATTCCACACTACTGTTTTACTTACTAAAGTAATTTCTCTTAAATATCTGCTATATACAGACAATGATTAAGTAACTGGAATATCTCTAATATATCTCATCTCAAATTAAGTAACCTTTTTATACAAGGCATTACTTTTCATAATATCTTTCGAAATCAGAGAATCAGTGGCGTAACTATACCATCTGGGGCCCGTGGCAAATTCTTTTGATGGGGTCCTATATAATACTTAGGTACAATGTAAAAAAATATTTTTGAACTCGCGGCCTTTTGGGCCGGGTCCCTCTTGGGTCGGGGGCCCGTGGCATTTTGCCAGCCCTGCCACCCTATTGTTACGCCACTGCAGAAAATGTATCAAGAATCACCTGGCAGCATGAGTAAATGGCCAACTTGAGTAGTTTCTTGCTATGTGGCCAGTTGAAGACTTGCTGTTTGCGCTGCTGTATCCGCTGGAGATTGGACTGCCTGGACGCCTGGCTCTCAGCTCCCGGCGGAGTCGATACGTGGCTGGATGATGCTTCATCTGTATTGCCGCTGGATGACGCTGGACGTGTATTAAAAGAAATTTAATAAATAAACTTACATAATCCTCTGTGAATAGTGTAGCATAATAAAAGATTAGAAACAAACTAAGCGGGAAGAGGGACCTAAGAAGTGGATTAGTGATAAGTTGCTTCAATCCAACTCATCAAAAATTTGGTCATTCAATGGTAATAAAGGTATTACTGTAAGAGAACAGAGGTAAGTAAAGTATCCTATTGATGTTTTCATAAAGAGAACATCAATAGATAGTTTCTTAAAGAAACCTGTTGGATGATAGCAACCAAATACAATTAAAGTTTCTATAATAATAAAATGTTTATTTACCTTCGTGGGAATGTGTTTGGGAGGAATCCGGTTCAGTGGTTGTCATACCGATATCACCAATATCGTCGGTCATAGTGAATATTTAGTATTTGACTAAGATATTAAAAGTAATTTACTCCTTTCCCTTAACAATCGAACATTTTCATATTTAGGAATATGGAGTAAAACATATAACAGAAAATGTTAGAAACACGAATAACATAGTTCTTCACTGACGAGAATGACAACTGACACTGACATGACATTACCTACTGACAAGAGTGACAAGACAAATGACAAATAAGTTTGACTTGACGTTTGTCTATGCTTGACGTTGACAATGACATGACAGTTGACAAAATCTATTGATTCAATTTTTTTTAAAACTTGGACTTCGACTTTTTAACCTACTCCATGCTACTTTAACAGAGGTAAGGAAAGTCATCTCTGTGTATGAAAAGTTTAGTTATTCCGACGCCAGTGCTATTTTGGTAGGTATTGGAACCTGTATTATCATCAGTCTGGACACTTTTTTAAATTGGGGACACATAGGGAAAGTGACTATATTGACATATAGGTTATAGAGATGGCTCTCCTTACTTATACATATACCTACTCCAAGCTTTGCAGTTTACTTTCTCTGAAGTTTTAACAATGTATTCTTTCAGTTTATTCACTTTGCTTAGTGTTCTGGGCTGAGTGAACCGTTTCTAAGCAAAATAACTATGTATTATTTTACCTTCGCTTTGCAAGTAAATAAGTTTAAATACCCGTACTCTTGATTCAAGGGTTCAAGAGTCTTGAAGGAACTCCTTTAAGTCAGGAATTATTGAAATAATATCCTCATATTCCTCATCTATCATCAGTATGGGTGGCTAAAATAAAATACACAATTAAAATCAGAATAATTATATTATTATGATGTTAAACTACTCGTATTATTTTCACTCCCAACGTCAGTACCTAGCTCCAATGACCGAAGACTAGGGTACGGTATAGAGGTGAATATTAAACACGTACCTACCTACTTGAATTTCACGGACTGAAGTTTGAGACGAATGAGGAATGACAAGAGGGTTGGGCAACGTACGCAAATTAATGGCAATGAACTCCTTGAATATAATATTTTTAATTCTTGTTTCTGTAGTAGATAGTAGTACTAGGTATACTTATTAGGTTTAACCCTTAAATTGGCAGGCAAAAAAAATGTTAAAGATATGAATTTTTTGAATAGTTTTGGATTGTATATGTGTATAGAGGTTAAGAAAAAATATTTAAAAAAATCTATATGTACTAACTAATAAAAAAAACCATGTATGACCTGGTATACACTGCCAACTGCTTAAAATAAAACATGGAAATACAGATGTATGTTGTGGCATACTTTGCCAATGTACGGTAGGGATAAAAAACTTAAAAAAAAACGCGAAACAGTACTTTAACTAAGCAAACAATAACAAAACAATACTTTTTGTATAAAAAATATCATATTATATCATAATATGATAATCCAGTTGACGATTGCGTGGGTTTTTGCCAGTTACAAAACACAACACACAAAGTACCTGACACTTTACATAAATATCCGAGGTCAATTTTGAGGTCAAAGGCGGCATCGACCCTGATGCGTCATATCCATCCTACGTTATCGTGGTCCCTAGATCGTGGTTCTTCGCACCCTGGATCGGTGCACTCTGGGTAGGCTGTTTTTTTTTGTGTCAAATCTGCCACTTTTAGACCCTCGTATATCTAATGGTATCTGTTCAAAGTCATCAAATCCGCGACTAAAGAAAGTCTGAAACGTTGGCTCCAGTAATAACATAAGTGAGTATCTGTAAAATACCCATTATTATAAGAATTGCTAGGAAATCGCGAAATTAATCTTCAGTTTGAGCTGTTTCTTTGCCGGTTTTAGCTACGGAATATGTATTTGTCTGTAAAACAATAGACCGATCAATCGAGCATGACGGATAGGTGTTTTATCAAATAAATGCCAACCACGATATCTCAGAATAATGGTCTTCGTTATGATGTTTAGAAATAACGTATCTAAATTCCAATAGCTAGTTTTTTCTTTTTTTTTTTTTATGAGCTGCTCAAGGACCGAAAAACTTGTTTTTGCTTCTATGAAATTTCCCTTACATTTTATAAAGAAATGTCTTATACAAAAGTTGTAGGCATTTTAAATATCTACAAAATGAGGCCTGTTGCGTTAAAATTCATTTCGGATTTTTTTTATAAATTACAAAAAACAGTTCAAAATCGCTGTTTTTTGTTTGATTGTTTAAACAAACAGTTTGTAATGTAGACATCTGAAAATGTTATGGACTATTGTTTATGACGTATAGTATATGTAGTTTTTTTTTTGAATTTTTTGGTTGCATATTTTTAGCAAAAATCCATTTGTTAATTAAAAAATCACTTTTTTGCAAATTAATTTCTACAACTTTTACAAGTCGTTGAATGTTCTACCTGGGCTCATTTTCTTTCTTAAGAGTTGTACTTTCAGTTTGGTTTTATGGCTTATTGATTCTTCCAACAGGGACCTCGCAAAATTGATTGCAAAAAAGTGCTTACCTGCAAAATGGAATAACTCAGCAAATATTACGCGGACGTTTCAAATCGTGCGAGCTGGAAAAAATGTTGATATCTCGGGTTCCCGTAGTCACACAAAAAGTTATAACCAATCGATTTGGGGTAGCTCGACGAGATAAAATCAGATAACGTATTTGTTTTTATCGCAAATGACGTTTGAACGCCTTAATTGTTATTTGTTGAGTTATTCCATTTTGCAGGTAAGCACTTTTTTGCAATCAATTTTGCGAGGTCCCTGTTGGAAGAATCAATAAGCCATAAAACCAAACTGAAAGTACAACTCTTAAGAAAGAAAATGAGCCCAGGTAGAACATTCAACGACTTGCAAAAGTTGTAGAAATTAATTTGCAAAAAAGTGATTTTTTAATAAACAAATGGATTTTTGCTAAAAATATGCAACCAAAAAATTCAAAAAAAAAACTACATATACTATACGTCATAAACAATAGTCCATAACATTTTCAGATGTCTACATTACAAACTGTTTGTTTAAACAATCAAACAAAAAACAGCGATTTTGAACTGTTTTTTGTAATTTATAAAAAAAATCCGAAATGAATTTTAACGCAACAGGCCTCATTTTGTAGATATTTAAAATGCCTACAACTTTTGTATAAGACATTTCTTTATAAAATGTAAGGGAAATTTCATAGAAGCAAAAACAAGTTTTTCGGTCCTTGAGCAGCTCATAAAAAAAAAAAAGAAAAAACTAGCTATTGGAATTTAGATACGTTATTTCTAAACATCATAACGAAGACCATTATTCTGAGATATCATGGTTGGCATTTATTTGATGCGAAACCCCCCTATTAATTGGTCTAAATATCAGTTATGATATCTGAAGAGAAGAAAAGAAAAAAGAGGGAGAATTAGTGAGAACATCTATTGGATCCTTGGTATCCTCTATTGTAGCTGTATGACGAAAGACAGCCTTTCGCTATTCATAGTTCAGTGTAAACTTCTTGATTTTTTTGTTCGTTTAGCCATTAGTACTATACGCGACCTTTTACACCTGGTTTTCCTAATAGAAGAAACATGAGTAGAAGCAAATGGAGTTGCAGGGTTCAGTACAGTTCAGGGGTCAGGATTCAGTAGTTGCAGTAGGGGTAAATCGAATAACATTGTTACATTGCTGCAATTAGGTTCTTGTGAAGAGCTGGGATAACCCTTCATTGATTATTATGGGTGTAAAACGGATTCTTTCTGCTCGGACATTGTCGCTGCCCTCTTCAGAATATAGTAGGCATATCTACTAGACATATATTCTAAAGAAATATTAATAGAAGGAGATGGCGAAGAAGAATAAGAGGCATGTACCTATATTAATTTCTTTTTTGGCAACAGATGTTTCTATACACTCAGAAAGTGCTTTATTAGCAAGCACATGTGTAATTATTCTACCACTGTGTGTTAGTAGCTGTTACTGCAGACAAAAAAGAACAAAACCCCTAAGCAAATGCAAGTAGGCAATACAACAAAAAATATAAATCGGCAAAAAACATAACCTTAAGTTGGCAATGTATGCCTCGTCATACAAGCAAATTTAGTTATAACTTTCTATGAAATTGGCAGTGTATGTGGTGAAATACATCAAGATTGTTGCCCAATAAAAATATGTTACTTTGTTATTTTAGTGCAACTTAGAGTGTATTAGTATTTCTTGACAGTTGAAGCACAAAATAACAACGAAACATACCTAATATACAGTCAAGATAAAAATAAAACAATTATTTTTTATCTTGACGAGCGTCACTTGTTTCTTCTTCGTTGCAATTTTGAATTTTACAATGACCGAAATGATGTTAGGTTAAACTTTAATTGGAGTCTTATGATAGACTGCAGATTTTGTTAAATGTCTTGTATGGTGCGACATACACTGTCAATTTAAGGGTTAACAAAACATTTATTATTGATGACTTTAAATTGGCTGAGACCAATCTCGTATCCCAAGCCCACACACACACACACACACAACACACACACACACACACACACACACACACACACACACACACACACACACACACACACACACACACACACACACACACACACACACGCGCGCGCACACACACACACAGCACACACACACAGCACAGGCGCAGAGCTTTCTCGACATTCTGCACATTTATTTCCCCATCCCCTTTCTGACATAGAACAACATCCCGAAGCACGGGCGGTATCCATCCCTTAGTCATTCTTCTATTACTTTGTAGTTCTTACCTTTAGTACCTACTTTGACATTGTTTACTTTACAGCATACTACCTTAACATGGATATTTTAGTTTCTTATAAAAACCATCCACATCTGAAGATAATTTCGATAGATTATAAAGTGAACACAAAGTTCTTCAATGGTTCCGAACATGCTTGTGTTTGAATGGTGAATGAATAAGCCGCCGTCACTGTTTTGGTGCCTGCCTTCCCAATATCGTAATTAATGGACCAAGCAATCAATCATTTGCATAGAACACACTGATTTGCATAGAACACGCTAGCTGTAAACCGATACTCAAATATGTCATTGTGTGTGTAAATTGTTATATTGAAGTACCTATTTACCTATAAGTACCTACTATTATTTCTTCTGTGGTAAAACTTCTTTACCTGTAACCTGGTGAGTAACCTGGTGAATGCGTGACGAGAGCGTTACGACAAGAGTGATAGGGCGAGGCGAACGGTAGGTAGTTCCTTAGAGTATACAGTAGTAAGTTCGTTTGCGAGTTTGCTATCGTTACGCGAATGGCAATTTCTTGATTAATTCTTAATTTCATTTCATTATTGAACAATTTTATAAATTAATATTTTGTTCAATATATTAAATATTCTACGTTTAAAGTGAATAATTAAATAAAAAATCTATTCAAAAATTTATGAAAACTATAAAGAAATGAAATGAAAAACGAAACGAAACTAAAAAATAAAAATAATAAAGAAGTTTTACTTCAGTCGCGTGGTCTAATGGTCGTAGCGCACATATCAACACGGAAAGGGAATATGTATTAGTATATGTATATATTTGGGTATATATTTTAAATTTCCTAGTTTACTTATGTATTTTTTTTTTACTTATTGTTATAAGTTTATGCATTTTTAATAATTTTTTCTTTGCAACCGCCTTCATTGCTGTCCAACTGCCCTAAGGTTGACTGGCAGAGAATGCTTTTAGCATTAAGTCCGCCTTTTGTACTAATACATTTTGTATGGTTCAATAAAGCTTAAATAAATAAATAAATAAAGGGATCGGCACCGGATCGCCTCGCCGTCAACCTAACGTAAGCGCGTTATAACCCGCCGTCAACCTAACGTAAGCGCGTTATAACCGACCAACAGCTCCAAATCGACTCGGCTACGGCTAGGCGACGCCGCGCTTACGGCTCGCCGGCCGCTGGTTGACGGAATGAATGACAGCAGTTCGCCGACGCAACGGTAGCCGCGGCGCGGGGCGTGCACGAGGAAACGGAAAGTCGACGGATAGCGTACGGTGAGACGTAAGCGCGGGTACGGTGAGACGTAAGCGCGGGTACGGCTAGTCGTCCACGCACCGTACCGCGGTTCGTGAGCTTGTCTCGAGGCGAGGCGATTACGTTACGGATCCGATAAGTGTGCTTTACAGTAGGGAGTTTCATACAAAGAATACTGACATGCAAGAGAGTTGATACGTTTACGTTCCGTTTACGAGTTGATATGTGTGCTACGACCATAAAGCACACTCGTTTTTTATGTAGGTACTTAGGTATTATAGGCTCTGCCCGCGGCTTTGCCCGCGTTTCCCAGGATAATAAGTACCCCATGTCTTATTCTAGATCATGGTTTATCTGTGTATTAAACTGAATGAAAATCGATTCAATAAACTTTGCGTGAAAGAGTAACAAGTATATCCCTCTTTTCATACATACAATATCATTGATCGTGACAAACTTTCGCGTTTAAAACATAACTAAGAAGGATATATTAGCCCTTTTTCAATTCATTAGAGTTTGGTACAATACAATACAAAACTCTTTATTGCACACCAGAAGAAAATGTACATGTAGATAACACAACTACAATAGATAGTATACGACAGGCGATCTTATCGCTAAAAAGCGATCTCTTCCAGATAACCCAAAGTGGAAAACTTATCTAAGTTGACAAATAAATTGCTGGTAGAGGTGCTGGTACTTAAGGAACAAGTAACTTAGGAGATCTGGAGCTTACTCCACCACGCTGCTCTCTCTCAGTGCAGAAGTTAATTAATGGGTATAAATGTTAAAAGTTCTAAGAAGATGCTATGCTAATAATATGTTTCCCATAAGACAATGTCATGATATATAATGAGACACTGACATCTTGTCTTGTCTTTTTATCGTAGGTAATTTGTAATTAAATAAGATTGCTATAAGTTCTATTTGTTATTCATTACTTTTAAACTAATTCAAATTAAGTAATATTTCAATGAAATGTAGTTTACCAAATAAAATTCGTCTAAAAACAGACTATTATTAAAATGTTTTCTCTATAAGCGTGTCAAATACATACAAAATCAGATCAAATACAGACGGGCCGACACTTCTTGTCTCTGTATTCCGTGGGCCGACAGAAACGCGTGTTACCTGTCATAAAGACATATTACGAAACATTTTTACACACGTAGTCTTTAAGAATTAATACACCAAAAATATAAGAACCTTCATAACATCTCTGACAGGCCCGCAGGAGAGAGATGAATGGAGATTTCCTTGAAACTTGTTCCTTAGTATTGTGATTTACGAATACTTACAAGTTTGGCTTTTACCTTGTACTGATTTAGTTGAGTAAACAAAGATTGTAGTAGGCTTTTTGATTTGCTTTTCGTTAGTCTATTTTGTGGAATTGTATTTTTGTTTTGAATCGACTTTATAGAATTATGTTTTATGTTGCTTTTTTACCATCGTTTTTTGCCTGGCGTCTGTTCAGAACCCATGATTCTTGAACTGAAATGTGGCTTATTTTCATGTTAAGTGCGTTAAAGAATTATATTAGCGTTAAGGTACGATTCCACCAAAATAGTGTGGAGCACATTTGTTTACAAACACTTAGGCTTGATTCCACCAGTGTGCTGAACTGTGCGGCACTGTAATGCACAGTGTACGACACAAATGTTCACGCTGGTCGAGTCACTCGGGCATACAGTAACAAATTGTGCGCGAACATTTAACTATTGTTCGCGCACACATGTACGCAGTGGACTCGCGTCGACGCGTACACGCTTGTTGTTCACGAACTCAGTCTTGCTTTTATTCTTCGTTTCTTTTTAAGCAAACTAAATAATAAAACACAAGCTGCAGCACAAAGCACTACGTTTTCCTGCCCGTCCATATTTAACATCTGAAGACAGAAAACTCTTCTCAGTGAACATGTTTGTGCACAAGTGTGCCATACTGTGCGTTTACTAAACTTACGCACAGCCTTGCCGGTGGAGACAGCAGCTAAACGCGATACTAGCTTAAAGTGCAATGCTGGAGTTTTGCACAAAATGTTTGTAAACAAATGTGCTGCACACTATTTTGGTGGAATCGTACCCTAAGAGGTTTCCATAGAGTTCTCAAAAGTCTGACAATGATCAATCAACACTTGTCTAGCGCAGCGAAAAAGATACACACTCAATTTTATTTTTATTAGATTGCCATTTCGAGTCATGATTTTCGTAATATAAATATCGTGTACTAGCGCTCTTTGCACGGCTTTGCTCGCTTTTTCGGGATAATAAAAACCCCCATGTCATATTCAGTGCCGGATTTATATTCTTTATGAGTATAGGTTAATTTATTTCCGCTGCCCCATGTATAACTCGTCGGAAATATCTGTGGACCTGGCTCGATGACGTCATGCAAACTGGAGAGATAGCAAAGCAAATCGAGATGTAAAGATTAAAAATATTATTTTGATTTGTGTGTATCTACTTTTTTGCATTTTTATACAACTTTTAAATCAGTCTGTACTTTATAGGGTTCCGTGCCCAAACTGTGTCAACGGGACCCTATTGCTAAGCCCCGGCTGTCCGTCCAACCGTCTGTCTGCAGGCTGTGTCTTATGAACCGTAATAGGTAGACAGTTGAAATTTTCACAGAGTGTATATTTCTGTTGCCGCTGTAACAACAAATAACGAAAATAAAATAAAAAAGTAAAAGAATGAAAGAGCCGTGTTTTTTTCATTTTCAAAGAATTGGATTGCTTTGAGCACTAAATTCCGCTCTGCACTATGTATCGTCCTACCCATCTTACAACACTAAATAATAATAAACAATATGAATCAATAAACAACAAGAAACAATAAACTATAATGTGATTACGAAGCAAGAATAATACACGTGCGTCGGCGCTTGCTTTGCCAACGGTACTGGATAGGCGAAAACAGGGTGAGGTCCGAGGAAGCGGGAGCGGCATCGAATTCCAGCGAGGTCCACAGATAGTTCAGACGTGTTATACCTACCTTTCTCAAATAAAAATTTTCCATTCATAGTAAAGAAGGCACTGAATTAGTCACTACGAAAGTGCATAAAAAAAACAAGAATTAAAATTTTTAAGGCACTTTTAATAGCAAAATCATCTATATTATATCATCTTCTGAAATCTGCCGCCCCTAGGACACTGCCGCCCCTAGGCCGCGGTCTATACGGCCTATTGACAAATCCAGGACTGGTCCTATTTCAGATCATGGTCTATCTGTGTGCTAAATTTAATGAAACTCCGTTCAGTAATTTTTAAGTGAAAGAGTAACGAACATCCATATAAATTTTCTCGTTATAATATTAGGTAGAAGGATAGTACTGTAGGATTAGTAGTATTAATATTCGAGTGAATATTCGCCTACCCGAAAAGCGATTAAAGAACTTTCTTTATTAATGTAATGGATGAAAAAAAACATAATACATAAACCTATATCTACTAGCTGTTGCCCGCAGCTTCGTACGCGGAAATTATGCTTATAATATTATATTTATGCCCTATTTCATCCCCTTGGGGGTTGAATTTTAAAAAATCCTTCCTTAGTGGATGCCTACGTCATAAGAGGAATACGTTAAGGACGCCCCAACTCAAAGTCACTAATGGTTAAGAATCGCTCCTTAGTACATTTGCATGGTGATTCTTTATTGAGGAGCGATTAAAGTAGGTAACCGTTAGTGACTCTGAGTTGGGACTTGGGGCGTAAGTTTCTAGCCCTGGGTTTGGCCTGTGCGTTGATACACTTTTTTTCAGTTTGAATAGTAAAGGTATTAAAGGGTTACATATTATAACGATTTGTAACTTGATGTTACATAGATTTCCGATGCCACACCGCCCACGCCACGCCACAGGCCGCGCCGCACCGAGTCGTATGGCCGGAATGTTATTGATGATGTGATGAGGTGACAAATAACACCCTCGCTACGTTGACGTAATATATTCCCAAATCCAATATTTTATGCGACAGGTATAATACATATCAGCAGATGTTTTATGCGAATGTGGAAATGTGGGACGGTTTTTACTTATAGCTTTGATGTTTGTGGTAGGTACCTAATAGCTATTTCAAATTATGCTGATCAAATGAAACTTATTCTGTGAATTGAAATTTGAATGTTGACAACTTATTGGTAAACAGTGATAGGCCTATTGACTTTACCCACCTTTGAGAACGTAATAGAAGATTTTCAGGCCGGAACTTGGGACCCTGTTGAGAGTGGCGAGAGAAGTGGTCCCTCTAGACCACAGGTGGCAAGAGCCGCAAACAGAGACGACGTTTTTCAAGGAGTCGCTACTTACCTTAGAGATTTCGCATAACTTTTACTAGGGCAAGTGATAAACTGTAATACAATTTACAAGAACTTAAAGCGTTCAGACTGCTGAAAGACAATCTCGCTCTACACTAATCTCTCTCTACATTAATGGCTAGGAGAGGCGATGATCTTAAGCGCGCAGGTTTTCTTACGATATTTTCTTGCACAGTGTAAGTTAACTAAGTAGTTTTTAATAGAAACAGTTTTGAATCATAGATGCGATTTGAATCATAGGTGGAGGAAGGTCGGATTATTGCTTAATAATAAAAACGTGTATTTTTACATGTAGACAGAAAAGTTTAAAGGGAATCGAATGTTATGGCATGGGCATTGGGCATGTTGTGAGGTGAGACGAAATGCATCTGAGAGGTGATTAGATATGAATGTGGATGGACAAAAACAAAAAGGATGACCAAGAAAAGGATGGATGGATTGTGTGTGTGAGAGACGATATAAAGTGATGTAGGCGATGGCTAATAACATATTTAGATTAACAGAGTGGTATTGAATAAAATAACATATTTTAATGACTGCTAATACCTAAAATTGGGAAATGGGCATAAAGATGGACGGAATATCAGGTAATAATTAATTTTTCATTAAATAAAAAAATTATGCAACTGGCCGACAAACAAACTGACGAGGCACCTGATGGGAAGTGGCTACCAACGGCCATAGACATTAGTAAGTAATAAATATTAAAGGCATCACCGATGCGTTGCCAACCAAGAAAGAAGAAAGAGAAAGAACGAAAACACCTATTAATTTGTATATAATTTAGGTACAAAATGAGCTGTATTTTTAACATAGATTTTACAGGGAATGTGGAAATCAAGGGTATTAACGGGGAAGTTAAACATGTTTAAATCTCCAGCTCATCACTGGCTCACTCGTTCATTAATCAAATTCAGTTGCAGGAGTATCTGAACTCGTCTCAGTTGACTTGTTTATGTAATTAATAAATCTTACAACGGAAAATCATCGTGTAGGCTGAGAATACAGAACAAATCGTGTAGGTAAATCTTCAGCTATTCTATAGGCCCTATAGCCCATGTCGGTGACATAATTATGGCATTGCATGCCGAGGGATCACGGATTTAATGTCACCCGTGGCCATTGAAGTATTATACACTAATTATATAGACTATTGCATCACAACGTGGGGCGGGGTGGCAAAATCCCATATTATTGAAGTAGAGAGAGCGCAACGTGCAATATTAAAAACTGGAGCTGGTCTGCCCTTTTTGTACCCAACCCAGGAACTCCTAAATTATTGGGAAGTTCTTAGTGTACGACAGACTTATGTACTCCATACTGTTCTTAAAATGCATACTCAGCTAAAATATGACTCCGAGCTCGTAAAGAACAAAAGGAGAAAAGGTACTGTATGTCCATCTAATCCTCTCAACACTTCCCTGTCTCGCAAATTCTTCTGCCATCGAGGTTCATTCTTATATAATAGATTAAACAGCACTACATATTAACATTTACTCCCTTAACTATCACCTTTGTAAGCGAACAGTGACCACGTATCTTAAAACCCTTACGTATGAAGATACCGAAAACCTGCTACATTCCTTATTATGAATTTAATTTCATCGCATAACTATAACTATAGTCAAAATCTTATTGTGCTAAAAAAAAATATTTTTATCTTATTAACCTGTTACATAATCTCTCTCTGGATCTGTCTATGATGTACCTATTTATAAAGTCTATATAATAATATGCATACCTACTTATAAATGACTAAATCACTCACACATTCACGCAAACTACACACACACACACACACACACACACACACACACACACACACACACACACACACACACACACACACACACACACACGAACACACTTAGCTCAATCTAGTGGTTGTAATAAATCTACAATAATTAGCTATTAGTAAATAAATTTGTAATAAAATAAAAAATGTCACCTCACGAACATTAAGCGTAAGTACCATTCGTTAATTATGCTGCGGGAGGGCACTGGTGACCTGTAACTCAGGTACTTGTAACCTACATCAGGCACCAGACTTTCACAAAGCACTATTATAGTATGTATACTATCTGTATCCATATTTTGTATTAATTTGTGAAAGTGAATAAATAAATCTGGACATGAGAATCATTAGGTCGGATGTGCATATACGACGAAAATGACTTTTTAGTATACCGATATTAAGTTTTTGTTTCTCTTTCCAACGATCTGACCGTGGTATCTCTATCTCTTACCGTTGTAAAGATACACTCATGCATAATGTCGGTTATACAGACTTTTTCAAATACCCGAGAGCCATAAGCATTTATATTTACTTAAATCTTTATGCACCAAATTATTAATAGTTTTATGATCCGTATTTCAACTTAAGCTATTATGAATCAAAAATGTTTGGCCTAATACGCTGGTAGCATCAGCAGATATGCATTTATGCCTGTAAAGTTTACTTCAAATTGTATTACGTATCTTCAAATATAGTATTATGCTTAAAAAAATGTTGCTTATCGCTACAAAGGCATAAAGTCTGTTCTTAATATAGGATTTTATTGTTGTAATAATAATGTTTTGTATGAATATATTTCAGGCATAAAGTCTGATGTACAAAAATTTTATAGATTAAAAATTGTATTAAACTCATTTTAACAGTTAGGGTGATACTTGTAATAAAAATTAAAAGGTACTATTGCCTACAAAATATTAAAAAAAGAATACTGACTGAAATACTTATAGTTCAATAATGCTGAAGAAAAAATGTTTGTCAATTTTGTTTTTGCTCTCCTGAAAAGTTAGCATTTTACACATCCGACCTAATGCTTCTCATGTCCAGAAATATTCATTCATTCATTCATTATTACTAGCGTATAGAACAGACACCCCGAACACCATGTATGTCCCAATGCATTGGCGCCACGTGGCTTCAATCTTCAATGGATTCGTTCGATTTTGAAAGGAGAACTTTGGCTCAATTTTGAAAATGAAACCTCCCGGGAGGGACACACATTTTGTTCGAGATGTCTGTTCTATGACATTATACTTCAATGCCCGTGGCAGACATTTGTGTCAGGACGTTTAAATTCAGGATGTCTATTCTTGATGATTCTGGGAAGATTAAGATATCTCTGGCGCCTCAATAAAATGGCGAAAAACAGGAATAACTATTTTCGTTTTGAGCCTTAGTTTTGGAATTACAGCGATTGGAGAGCAAAAATGTATTTGCCGATTTTTGATGTGAATCGAATGTCTGTGATTTGCCGACAAAAAAGAACTAATTGGAAAAGTACGCACAATAAAAAAAGTTTACCGCACATGACGCGTATGTGAATGGCATTCCTTCAGATGTTTTATACAGATTTGGTTCATTTGGTATTCAAAGAGTATTGTCGAGTAAGCGCTCTAACAGAAACTCGAATCTAATTGTACTTTCTTAACTCAACTTAATAGTGCCCGTTCTAAGTTTTGTAGTGCCGTCAGCCGTGCGTAGAATATTGTGCCTGGTAGGAATGCCCATGTAAGAATTGTGAGCCTCGACTTTTGCAAGTTTTGCGCGCCAAACATTTTTTTATGGAATATCTAACGTGCTGACTCAATCAATAATATATTACTAATATAGTTTAATAAAGTTTAATAATATAGTTTTATAAATGATTTATAAGAGTCAATTTGTAACTCGTTGCAGTCTTAACAAAATTAGTAATTTCGTTCTTCCTTTCAATATAATAATATAATACCGCCACGGGATCACCTACGACCAGCGGGCCGGATTTAGTCGCCTCATACGAAACCCATCCGATTGCCCCTATACGATAACATTTATTTCAGCCTTTACAAATTCCCTGCTGGACAATCTGGACATAGGCCTGTTTTAACTTATGCTCTAACTGGTTCTGAGCCTTCTGAATCAAGCGAATATCCGCTGTTTTATTGAGGTCGTCAGTCCTCCCTGGCCTCTCCACACCACTTCGACCACCACCACTTCGAGCTTATGAATTAGGTTTAGGTTAGGACATGGCCCCATTGGAGACCCCCATTATTACGGTCTCCGGCTGTGACTTTCAAACTGCCGATGAAGTTTGTTATCAGACGGATCGTCAGCCCCTTGTTGGTTATTTCTATAAAAAAAGAAAAAATTGAGAGAACAAAATAAAAAACTGATTGTAAACAAATATTTTTATTAAATAAGTATGACATAGATTACAATAATTTTTACAACTTACACTATCTATATTAAATTATTTATAGCAAGTAATTATAATAGTAATATTTAATTGCTTGGTAAACATACAATAATTTAATAATTTTATATGTATTATCCACATGAATATAAAACGCCAATGGTAACTTACAGACAGACATTCAATAATGCCAGTGCAGTGATGATGCAATCAGAGGTCCTAAAACCTAAAAGCTTGAATTATTGTACAAGGGTACCTTGTAGGTTGTCCGGGAGAATTTATACATGAATATTTATCCTCTAAAGGGGTAAAATAGGGGCTAGAAGTTTGTATAATATATTTGTTTCGATTGATTTGTAACTTGTAATTATTAGGAAAGAGAGAGATTCAGATACTAGTGTCCTATAGTGGCCAGTGGGTCATTACTGGTGAAGACATTCTACAAACAACACGCGTCATGTTTTGGTTTGAAGCTCGACATGATTTGAAGCATCGACCGTATAAGGTGATTACCGTCCAAAAGCTTTTCATGTCATTTATTTAAAGATGTGATCAATTAATCAATCAATCTGACTTGTCACTCAAATAAATTGTCACCATAAATACAACCCTAAAATCCGAACGGTAAAAACTTGCCTGTGTCATATTAGGTAAATCCGGTCATACAGTATATCCACATCCAACACCAAAAAGGACAAAAAATGACAGGGGACTACAGAAATAATAAACGAACCGACGCACGCACGGTCACCTACAAAGTGGCTCATAAAAGGATGATATGAATTATGAATGAATGATGGATGAATTTATTCATATTTCAATTTTGCAGGACCTGGTACAGTGACCTTTTGAAATATTACATGAAAACAACACGGAATAAATATTAATCAAGACGTCCAAAGTGAATACTTCTGGTGTTATATTTATCTCTTCAAAGGCAGAGTTGTAACGTAAAAAAATATACCCTTGCAGGAGGTTAATTTAGAGTAATATAATATAAATAAATATAACTTTCTTTGGTTCTTTCAATTTTGGTGGCTGAATAAAAACTGATTTGAGTGTATCAGTGATGAATTTTGTCAGCTTATGTGATAAAGGTCTTTAAATATTTGAAAAAGTACCTATCCTATAGTGACAGCTTAGTGCAAACACAGGTCTCTTAAAGCGGATTATTTTGTAAGTCGATATGTGGTATGTGTACATACCTACATAGACATGTATTGATGGGAAACTTAAATGGAAAACGTTTCGATAAGTCTTCGCTAAGAAGAATTATTTCGAAACTTTGTACGACGAAACTCGTTAAGGTATGTCGCCATTATATTGACAGAGTGTTACGCGTGTGTGAGAAGCTATTATTTATTTATTTGCTAGTTTTTGCCCGGGGCTTCATCCGCGGCAGAGATAGTTTTTTACAAATCGCGGAAACCCTGAAATTTTCCGGGATAAAAAGTAGCCATGTGTTAATCCAGGATATAGGCTATTTCCTTTCAAAATTTCAGCCAAATCGGTTAAGTTGTTGTGGCGTGATTGAGGAACAAACATACAAACACCTTCACAAACTTTCACATTTATAATATCTTATTAAATTAATAGAATGTACACTTTATTGATCACAATATAAAATATTGAAGAACAAATGGCGAGCTTAATGCAATGCAATTATGTAAAAGCAAAGTAGATATCTTGTATACACACAAAGAAAATGGATTTCTAAATTAATAAATTCATGTACCTACCTAATGAATGCATGTACAAATTGTACAATGAGCTTGTAAATTACTACGATTAAATCCTCTCATTACGAACTATCTAAAGTTTGATCATTTATCTTAATAGTTTTTCATTATCGCTACAAAATTAGACTTTTCCCCTCTTTTCCATTTAATAATAGGTACTTCAATGCTCTTTTCAAGTATTTTGCTAATTAGCTAGAACTCTCTCGTTCGTACTTAATTATTGAGAATTGATTACGTCTTGTCGATGTTTCTGACGCTAGCCAGATAATTAATGTTATTCAACACAGTTCAATTCAATAATAAAAACTCAGTACCATTGAAGTATAATGTACTAAAGTCTAAAGTACCAGAATAGATATCGCGAACAAAATTTGTGTCCCGCCGCGCCGGGAGGTTTTATTTTTAAATACCGAGCTCCCGTTCTCTTTTCAAAATCGACTGAATCCACTGAAAACAGTAGCCAATCGGCTACAGTTCATAGTGCAAACATCTGGTACAGGGTGTCGGTTCTATACGCTATTATAGCTAAACGCTATATAATACGCTATAATAGTTCAATCAATGCTTAGTATTGAAATTCTTAGAACCTTCTGGAAGTCGATTTAATGAAACATCCGGAGTCTTACGCTTCTTTTAGCCGGAATTTACAGATATTAGAGCAAATGAATGCTCTTGTTCGTAATATTCGACTGTTACAATTTCCTTTTCCATTTCGTTTCGATTTTTACAAACAAATTCAACACCATATTTTTATTTTTAGAGGGTTACCTAATATTATAAGTACCTACTGATGATATCCATCGCCACGCAGGTCAAATAAATATGACCCATGTAACAGTTCATACGTAAATGAAAAATAAAATTGGCCAAGCGCGTGCCACGCCACGTGTCGTAAGTTGATGTTGATATACCATTATTTACTCGTTAAAAATGAAGAGACTTAAGTAGATACCTTCATAGTATACAAAAGCCATGGAATTGCATTCATTATTTTCTTAGTCGATATTTACGTAAAGATTGACTAGTTTATGTTAGCGTTACAAAAATACGTTACTACCCAAAATTTTAACTACCCTTAACCATTACGGCTGGGCGTCGACAAATTCGTCAATAACCTTCGACTTTTTTCTTATACTAACATTAAACGATACAATTTCATGAAATTCTGCTTATGATTTTGCTTTGATCAGTAATCTTTTGTCTAAAATTGCTAACTTCTCAAAGTTTATTTCACTTTCAATGGCAAATCGAAAGTTCCCAAATGTTTATTCGAATATATCGACACTAAATGCTTTTCAAAGTATGTTATTGAGTATGTGACGTGAATACAGGGTCCAGACATTCTGTGGTTTTGCAGAAGATTTAAGAAATTTTCAAGCAATTTCGCTATTTCTTTCACTTTCGTAATTATTTTAAACACATTTTAACGTGACTTGTTATATGTAGAAATTGATTTGATCTCGAATTTTAAAAAGGTACCTAAGTAATCTGTACAACACTTTCTTCTAAATCTATACACACAAAAATATGAACGATAATTAATTAATTGTGACGCAGTTACGAACTTATTGTAAAAAATCTTAAGTGGGATGTAAAACCTTTACTAAGGCATTATAATACCCACTACTATTGTTCTCTTACAATCATTTCTACAGAATAGAACGTGACGCCATTTTTCATTTGTTTCACTTAGCTAGCAGATCTCTTTTGTTTTGTGTTAATCATTTACAACATTAGTAGGGTAAAAGAAAATGGTGTGCACAATGAAAATTACAAGTCAAAGTTCAAAATATTGTGAAAACACTTCACTTTTTCGTCAAACTTGTCATTTATTACACAAAAAAAGTATTTTTAAAAAGCAATGATATCATAACTAGTATCAGTTCTTCCAAATCTAACAGAAGGCTCAGGAGAAAAATAGACCTTTAGTAGTGGTCCGAAGTTATTCTTTAAAAGAAGAAAAGTACCAGCTGTAAATAGTGAAGGAGGTACTCTGGAGCTGAACATTAAAACATTGAAACTAAAATACTTCTAAACAATCATCTCCAAAAGTTAGCTTAACTGTTATAACAAAAAATAATTTTAGTTTAGTTACAAAACATTAAATAAATAGATACTTTGTCTTAGCTTACTCTACGACATAAGTTTAGTACGTAAACTTGTTTTCATTTTGTGATATTGTGTAATTTTCACTGGATGATGTCGGTTGTATATTATTAAAAGATAATATAAGATACATTTCATCTCACGAAAAAGTAAAAATAAATTTTTTTACACGTTATAAATCTAATTAGGTTTACTTAGCTAATATTTTTTACATATTAATTCTTATAAATCTATTGTATTAAGTACTTAGCTCTATCTTTACTTTATCTTTACTTTTCAAGACAAATTGTTTAGTAAACAAATATGTACAATCTTATCCATAAAAAAAGATTCCGAACAACAGTTCTATGGAGTAGCTACAGAATATTGCGACTGATGGTTGTGGAGATGTACTTGTTGATCTCCATTAGCATAATAGTACTCCACGGTGGTTGCAGCGTCTTCTATACAGAAAGGGGATGGTTCGGTCTTTACGTAGTCCACCTTACTCGTGTGGACCCTGGACTCTCGGTGACAGAAGCTGGACTTGGGGTTCGTCACGCTGGACAGGGGGGTGATGTCACGGCGAGTGTGGTCATAGGTGGTGGTTCTGGAACCGCTTCGACGTACCTTACGGCAGAACAGAGTCTCGTGGAACGCCAGACGATATCTGTTGAGAAGAAGATTTATTATGTGTGTGATACTTATGTATATGATTAATAACGTCAATTTACCGCTTCTCGCGTATTTTTGGTGTTTTTTTACGAAAATTATGAATAATTCAACATCTTACATTTATTTTTAGACTGAGTATCTCAGTATTTCTGAATATTATTTTATAATTTGATCGTTGTTGGTCGTGGTTATTGTACAGAAAATATTATATTCAAACTTCAATCTTAATATTTACTGAATATGTAATCTGTAAATTTATTAAAGCAATAACTACATTAATTAAAGCGTCTATTAAAGCAATGTTAATCATAAAATACGGGTAACAGTAGAACAACTATTTTATTCATTAAACTAGGCTGAATTAATTGATAAAACGGTTAGCTAACGTCGAGACTTGAGACTTATATTTATAATATGATTGTTTATGTTTCTATGTTGCATATTGGTGTGCGGAACCATTTTTTTTTAATTTGACGAAATGATAACTCTACTACTTTTTTTGTAAATTTTGCAACTGGATTTTCGGACTTGCAGCCATCGATAGGTAAACAAAGTGCCGGATTTGTATTTTTTATGAGTGTAGGCCAATTTATTTCCGCCGCCCCATGCACCTTTCTCAAATAATAATTTTCCATTCATAATAAGGAAGGCACTGAATTAGTCACTGCGAAAGTGCGTAAAAAATATAATATCATCTGAAATCTGCCGCCCCTAGGCCGCGGTCTATACGGCCTATTGACAAATCCAGGACTGGGTAAACATTTGCTACGCTAAACCGCTTTATCTTCTTCTAACTTCACATAACGACTTTATCATTAGGAGTGTACTTATTGCTACCGTGGCGCTACAAAATGTACCTAGCTATGGGGGAGCCCCTTTAAAAGATCAATAATGTTTATTTATTTATTTATTTGACACTTTATTGTTTGTATACCATACAATAATATACAAAAGAGCACAAGAAAAAAAGAATACAAAACAATGGGCGACCTTATCGCTTTGAAGCGATTTCTTCCAGGCAACCCTGTAGTAGCAAGAAAACAGCAAGAATGTAAATTGGGTAAAGGCGTACCTACATATGGTAAAACAAAGATATTACAGTGTGAAAAGGTGAAATAAAGAGAGAAAAAAAAGTATTTAAATCAAAATGACAAACATAACATACCAATAATAATAAAAAAAGCAGTGATTGAAGGTTAATGAAAGCCAAGAAAAGGAAAAAGAAAGGATGATGCCAGGTTAGGAAAGGAGGTAATATTCTTTAAGTAATTTTTTAAAAGAAAACACAGTTTCAGCTTTTCTTATCGGTAGAGGTAGTGAATTCCAGAGACGTATAGTTGTGAGAGTGAAATGATGGTGATGATGAATTTATGATGGAATGAAGAGGTGTGTGAAGGGATTTGTAAAGTAAGATTGTAAGATTGTTAAAATGTTATTGCCTATCAAAATATATAGGTATATTTATTCTGTATCACTGTATGCTCTTGTATTTAAGTACTGTTCATTCTTCTTTTGAATATGAAATAAAAACAATTGCATGTTGCGAACATCTTGTTTTAATATTTAAATAACCATAATATTTTGGTGCAAATGTACAGTAGGTTGAAACAAATGCTACGATTAACAAATATCCTTAGTAGCCTGGATACTAGGCAATAATAGCTCAATGTAGGTTATAAGTAGGTACGAACATGTAATTATCTCACAAAATAATAGCAACGTGATGCCATTAATCATAGTAAAGCTAAATATTAGAGCAACGTTCTACTACGCTTAGTCCTACTAGGGCATTATTTCTTATTTGAGCCTTGTGGAGAACTAAATGGACGGTTCATTTAGTTTATTCATAGCAAATTACCATTAGGTCCTTTGATCATTGTTTGGTTGGCTGAATTGGATCAGACATCGGAAACTAAATTACATGTAGGTATAATATCTTAATTAGTAAATAAGGATTCTTTTCTAATCTAACTATTTGTTTCGTGACCGAATGTTACGTCGAACTGTTCATTCGAAAAAGTTGTAGGTAAACTTTAGCCATACGTATACGATACACGTATACCAATTGACACCTCTGCGTCCGTGAATTATTCATGAACGGGTAGTTTTAACAATAGTTTTCTCTTTACATATAAATGTATAGGTACCGAGCACCATAATATAGTAGATCGTGGCGGTCGTGGACATAAATCATCCCATAATATTTTGACAAAGGGAGATATCGAATAGCCATGAATAACTTCGCATTTACCGTAAAAACTCCCATTTGTCATAAAATCACAATTCGACAATTCTACTTAAATAATATTGGGAAAGTAAACTGTTTTATAAAATACGAGTAACCGCCCTCGCTTTGCTTCGGTTTTCTTTATTTTTTACACCTTGGGTTACATTATTGGAGTTTTATTAAGGATCCCTAATTTTTTTGAAAATACAATATAGCCTATGTCGCCAGGGGATAGCGTAGCTTCCCAACGGTGAAAGAATTTTTCAAATCGGTTCGGTAGTTTCGGAGCCTACTCAATGCAAACAATCAAATTTTTCCTCTTTATAACATTAGTATAGATTATATTTGCCTATGTATAAAAGTTTTTTTTGTAACTCTCATAGATATTTTTTATTCTATGGTTACTCTATTTATACCAAAATTTAATAACCTAAGTAATTTCTATAATACTAATGGAATAAAGTTGTGTAACTTGTGTCTCCAAAAGACGGTGAATTAAAATAATTTTAATTTATGTATGACTATAACACTATTAACGAACTTCAAAAAAGAGGAGAGTTTCAATTCGACTGTTTTTTTATGTTTGTTACCCCAGAACTTTTGACTCGGTGAACCGATTTTGATGTTTCTTTTTTTAATCGAAAGCTGGTGCTTGTCATGTGGTCCCACATAAACAACCAAATCGTGTAAGTAGTTGTGGCGTGATTTATATATATATATATATATATGGCGTGATAGTTATAACATTATAAAAATAGGATTAGTACGATAGGTTAAACTCATTGCTCAAATAATATAGGATCTACAAAAGAAATAAAAACGTGGGAAAGTGGTCGATTAATTTGATTTCGACGGTACCTACTCCATAGAGTCTATAATTCTATATTGCAGACGGTCGTAAGGATTCTCCTTAACAGGTTGACAAAGTCTTGACAGCTTTTCAGAAACGTGTTTTGTCATGGAGGAGAAGAAAAGCCGTAAAGAAAGTCCTCAGCACATATTAAAAAAAAAAAGAAAATGTGTGCAATTCACACGTGGTAGAAGTGAAACTTTCCAAAATTTTGGTTTCAAAATTTTGGTTTAAAGCAATAATTCGAAGCGCCATCTATGAATACAACTTAGCACTTTTTAAAAATCTATCTAGCAATAAAACGAATGTTCTATTTTATTCCTCGCGCCATCTATGAATACAACTTAGCATTTTTACTGTCTGTATAATCGGGCGGTCGATGGACAGAATGAAAGAATGAAATTCTTATTTTTTGTTGATAAATTCTTTGAAAATATTTAAAAGAGCATTTGAAAGTATTTAAAAACAGTATAAAAATAAAACTAAAAAAAAATAAAAATAAAAGAAATACTGAGACGCGAATCTGCGTATCAGGTATTGTGTAACTACGTCCTAACCATTGAGCTACGGACAACTTGAATTGAAATACGAAATTAGCGGTTATATTATCTTACCTGTCGTTGCATCCGGTTTCAAATCACTAACGATTCTAAAGAAGTTTCACTTCAAAATATTACAGAAAAGAATATTATGATACCAAAATATTTACCTACTCATCTGAGCGGAACTGGTTGCAGAGCTGGTCATTTCCATGCGTCTTTGCCATTTAAATACTTGTCACTTTAATATCCCTTGCCTAACAATTGGGTTTTTACACGTTTTTGAAAGATTCTGTTGGCAAGTCACGTATTAATTTTGGTATTGGGATTAATTTTGGGGTAAGGATTGGGTTGCTTTGACAAAACTTCACTGGCGTGTCACGTTGACAATTTTCCGCATTGTACCTACGTCTACAACGTGACATGAGGTTTAACACGTGATCAGGAGCGTAATTCTCCCATTGAAGATAAATTAATATCGAAATTAGGCCCATAATAATAAAGTTATCTGGGTTCAAGAGCCCGATGTCAGGTCATACAAATGTCATTTTTATATACGATTTGACTTAATTCGGCATCTCAAACTGATCTTGACATCGTAGATAACTTAAGATATGTCTATTATTATGGGCCTCAGACAAAATCTCTAATCTTAAATCTCTACGAAAAATTACGACAAAAAGTCTACATTACCTATGCTGGGCGTAAATATAATATCGAACGTGACATCCCGAGGATAAGAAATGTTGGTTTCTAACTTTCTATAGGCATTCGCTATTTTTTCTGAGGTAATGTCTATGGCGCGAAAGGGCCTTGCCCATAGCTTCCCACTAATATCAACGTAGACTGCTTCTTATCTTATGGACGAAGCGAAAACGACATCATAAGAGTGCCGTATGCACACGAAAACTTAATGGGGAGCTTAAAGTTGCTGCCACATCAGTTAGAGTTTTAAGTACAATACTTAATGTTTTGAATTTGAAACACTTTATAACTGCGGTAGCGACACTAGAACTATAAACTGATCTCATTATTGTGTCGTCCATTTAAAAGCGCCCATACAATGAAATAACCTTAGTTATTTCATCTAAATGCTTACAAAATGATTTTTTATCCCTGCAAATCTCAGACCGTTGCGTTACAACGATACGCCTAAGCTACAAGGAGACTATGCTACGCTTTCGTGTGTGAAATCACAGAAATCCCTTAAAACTTACCCTTATGTTTCCCCATGGTCTCTGGCTACCATTTACCATCATTTACAAAAAAAAAACACCTGGGTTTCTTGCTGATTCTTCTCCTGAACCCTCTCACAGTAGGGCCTTGTTGAAACATTGGCGTAGCTTGCATGACTTTAGGTTTATAGATCTTTATTTCTCAAATAAGACTACAATAAGTCACTTCTATGAGAACAATATCATCTTAAAAATAATAATTCCTAACTTAAGTTTTCATGCGCCATAAACAAAAGTGTTTGTAAATGTTTGTAAAAAGTGTTTGTAAACCAAATCAGTTTTGAATATAAATATCTGAATTTTGTTTTTTTTTTATTTAGGCAGCAGTTAACGTCACCAATTTCAAATTCTCTCAACTATTCACGCAATATATTATATTATAAAGTCTTACAACTTAAGACCTTGTCTGTGTCGTAAGAATATCACGGTGAAATAGAAAGGTATCGTTAGCGAAGCTGCGGAGGGATCACTAAATTACAATTTTCGTCAACTAAAGAACTCAGAAATACTTCAGGCGCCACGATATTCCGTACCGAAACTAATTTGCTATTCAAAAAGGATTCCTTTTATTACTGTTTTGAATAAAATGGTTGTTTATTTATTTAACCTTTTCACATTTCCCTGTAACTATCTCTACGGCTAAAAGTCAAAATAAGATTTGTTATAACTTCTAAGTCATTTGTTTCTCACTGGTAATCGGTTGCAACTACTTTTTAGAGTTCCGTAATACAGCCGAAGATATTTGATATTTTAACAAAAATGTTTTATTGATCATAATGAAGTATTTTTGACAAGTCGCAAGGGCCTCACTGGGTTCCTCACACTCACATCACATACTCACTCATAGATCACATTCCATGAATGATTGTATGATTTTTTGTCCGTTTATAGGTTTTTCTATGCGTCCGTTAATCTCAGAAAGGGCTTAATCGATTCGGTATTCGGTTTTCATTGTGGTACTTGTATCTATTGTTGTTTATTACAGCTGGTAAAAATTTTCAATTTCAATAGTTCAAACTTCGAAGCGTAAGCTTAGTGTATATTTTGCAAAAAAGTGACATAAAAATCATTCTGTACCTATATAGAACACAATTTTCTTTATGATATCGGCGCTCTATTCGCGTATTCGATTATTCTATCCCAATAATCTCTTCAACGACAGGTGTTGAACTACTTAATATGTCTGCCGTCTGAAGTCCTTGCGACCCGATCCATGTCCTAAGAATACAAATACGATATGTCCATGTCCGCAGATATCACAGCTGTCATAGCCACCCTCACTTAACCCATCAACATCGACAGAGACGACAGGTAAGCTCGTGCGTGATTTATTTAGAATCCACGTCAATGTCTGGCCCATAGGATAATTTAAATTGATGGGCATCCTACGTACAGTACGGCCGACGTATTTTGGCGCGTCTGAACATAGGGTTTGCGAACTTTAGCGCATGTAAGACAGAGATAGCGACACGAACATGCAAAGTCAAAGTCAAAGTCAAAGTCAAAATATTTTATTCATATAGGTATCACTGATACACTTATGCACGTCATTTTATGCACGTCATGCGAACGTGTGACCGAGACATAATACGCCGCGTGCCGAGTGTTTAGTGCCTGTGGAAAGTGCATAGCATATGTACTGTGTAATCGAAGTGAAACCAGTAGGCGTTATTTTTAAGTGAACTACCTCGATCATTATTACCCTCATTTTTAATGTGTTATAAAAATTATTCTTGCATTGAGCTTATATGGCCTGCACACTTAATATTGATTTCTTCGCCGAAATATACCAGTTAAAAGTAATTTGAAGTATTATTTTCAAAATATTGTGGCACGTTATGTCATCGAAGACATAAATTGGTGGCTCATTGAGGGGAACTACTCAATAACTAAGTACAAAATCGAAGCCACGTAACCGCGCGGAGGTTACTTCAAAATCAAGAAAATTCGTCGTTCTTCGTCTGAAGTGGATGGAGCAGAGGTGAAAGGCGTCTGGATACAAAGCTGAGGATCGAAGCAGTGAAGCAGCAAAAGCATCACGTCGTGAATCGCGGTCCAACGAAAGTTAAGTGCCCTTCCTTCACATCTTTCTTAACCTAATCCATACTAAATCCAATCCTTGCATTCTTTCTTCAAATTACAAAATAGCCTCCACTCTGCTTCGAGTTATTTACACATATAAATTCATTAATAACCTACCTACTCGTTGAAATTAGACCGTTATAATTATTTTGTTTGTGCATATTAAATTCATACATATTTCGTACATATTTAGAATCAAAGTTATCATACGATTTCACGCAGTCAATTCGCATTTAGTGATCGTATTTGCCGAACAATTCCAGGGAGTTCAACGCGCTGCGTAGCAAGCCTGTTCATCCGGCCAGCTGCAACTTCTGGCTTCTGCTGCGCGCGCGACCGGCTTCCCATCGCGGCGACTGCTGCGCCCACCGAAGCGAGGACCGTGAGACTGTACCATTCACTATTAATAACGTAGTTCATTGTTATTTTGGCTTACGTTGTTTAATTTTGTTTATTAAAATTAAGTAAATTAATACCTACTAAATTAATATTTCACGATGTCGTCTAGTGGTGATAGCGACACTAAAAATTCCCGTAAATTAAGTATACTAGTAAGAAAACGTTCTTCAATTAAAGGTCAATTAACGAAATATAAAAATTATTTAAATAACTTAAGCCAAAAGACTTCTTTGACGGCCGTCGAAATGGCTGAACTGTCTCTTCGAATAAACAGAATTGAGACATTGGCAGCTAATTTTGACGAGTTGCAAAATGAAATTAACAATAAACAAAAAACACATTTAGTGATGCCTCGCAGGGTGCATATGGCGCGTGCATCTATCTCAGGTCGATCGCCGATAACGGTGACGTGATGGTGAAGCTACTATGCGCTAAGTCCAGAGTAGCCCCCATAGCACCGACCACTATACCTCGCCTCGAATTATGCGCGGCTACTCTCGCCGCTAATTTAACTAAAGCAGTAATCGATTCTCTTAGATGTGAACTCACACGCATAGTTCATTGGTGTGACTCGAGCATCGTTTTAGCTTGGATAAATAGTGATTTAAAAAAGTTAAAAGTTTTCGTAGCAAATAAAATACGCGAAATCCGTGAGTTAACTCAGGCGACAAGCTGGCGGTATGTGCCGACTGCACATAATCCGGCCGATTTGATTTCGCGAGGAGTAGATCCGTCGCAATTAGCTTCCATGGATTTGTGGTGGTCAGGTCCAAGTTTTCTTTTAGAACATGATTCTAAATGGCCAATTTTAAATCAAAATATTAATTTAGAAAGTTTACCTGAAACAAAATTACACTCTATAGTTGTTGTAGAAAATAATAATATGTATTGTAAATTTTGATAATTATTCTAACCTAAATAAATTAAAAGACATTTTTGCATATGTACATCGATTTATTTTTAATTTGCGAAATAAACAAAATAGACGCACGGGTTGTTTATCGGTTGATGAGTTGAATGAGTCATTCCGCACGTTATGTATTGTCGCTCAACGCGAATCATTTCCGGCTGAATATGAACTGCTCACCAAACAAAAACCTTTAAATTCTAAATGCAAAATTCTTTCTTTATCGCCTTTTTTAGATAACAAGTTGATAAGGGTTGGTGGACGAATTAATTCTTCAGATTATAATTACGAAAAGAAGCATCCAATACTTCTTCATTCGTCTCATAGATTGACAAAATTATTTTTTGTAGCAGAACATTTGCGTAACATGCATGCGGGTCCACAGTTGTTGTTGGCGACTGTACGAGAATCTGTGTGGCCAATCAATGGCAGGCATTTGGCCAGGAGTACAGTCAACAACTGTGTGCGTTGCAGACGCATTCGTGGAAAAACGTTGTGTCCCAAAATGGGTGATCTTCCGTCGCAGAGGATAATGCCAGATTTTCCCTTTCTAACGGTAGGTATAGATTTTGCGGGCCCTTTCTACATTCTAAACCGTAAAGGACGTGGTAGCCGTTTAATTAAATGTTATCTATGTTTATTTATTTGTTTTCGTTATAAGTGTATACACTTAGAGGCTGTTAGTGATTTATCCAAAAATTCATTTATCATGACATTAAGGCGATTCATCGCGCGAAGGGGAAAACCAGCTGAGATATACTGCGATAATGGTCGTAATTTTGTAGCTTCCATAAAAGAAGTTGGTACGTTCTTAAATTCTAATATTGAACCTCTATCTCAATTTGCTAGTCAAGAAGGTATTCGGTTTGTATTCACACCTAGTTACAGTCCTCACTTCGGCGGGTTATGGGAAGCCGGTGTAAAGTCCGCTAAATACCATATCAGACGCGTTATGGGCAATAGTCACCTAACATTCGAAGAAATTTCGACTTTATTCGCGCAAGTGGAGGCTATTCTTAACAGTCGTCCCATATGTCCCTTGTCTTCCTCTCCCGACGACCTAATGTCCCTCACTCCTGGGCACTTTCTTATCGGAAGACCGCTGACTGCAGCACCAGCACCAGCCCTGGAGGACTCCAAAGAAAGTACACTCGCAAGATATGCCCGCATCGAACGCATACGTCAGCATTTTTGGCAGCGGTGGCAAAAGGAGTACATAACGGAGCTTCAACAAAGAACGAAGTGGAGAACGAGCACTGCGAAACTAAATGTAGGCGATTTGGTCTTGCTCCAAGAAGATTTCGTGCCACCGCTCTGCTGGCGCCTCGGGCGAGTCACTCGCTTGTTCCCGGGTCCGGACGGCATCGCACGAGTGGCGGACATTACTACAACTAAAGGCAGCGTTCGAAGACCTCTCGTTCGACTTTGCCCCTTGCCAACGGCCGATGATTTCAGCGGCTGTTGAAAGACTTTGTGAAGCTTTCAAGGGGGGGGAAGATGTTTAGTGCCTGTGGAAAGTGCATAGCATATGTACTGTGTAATCGAAGTGAAACCAGTAGGCGTTATTTTTAAGTGAACTACCTCGATCATTATTACCCTCATTTTTAATGTGTTATAAAAATTATTCTTGCATTGAGCTTATATGGCCTGCACACTTAATATTGATTTCTTCGCCGAAATATACCAGTTAAAAGTAATTTGAAGTATTCTTTTCAAAATATTGTGGCACGTTATGTCATCGAAGACACCGAGTATTACCGAATTATGTTACTCCACAGCCTTCTGCGTGAAGTTCAGACACACCAAGATACGTCGGTCGTACTGTATAGTCCGTTTTACGTTGGGTAAACGTTGGGTAGTGGGGTTACTTTGGGTATTTATGTAAATAATGTACCTTTGTAAATAATGTGGCTTTATGTAAAATGAAGTACTAGGTTCAGTCATTTGCAGTAATATCATCAAGCACATTATTTCGACAATTTATAATGACGCTATAAGCCTCAGGTGCCGAGCAGAAAATGAAAGAACGGCATTGACGGTGCCGTCGACTTTATTCACTGAGTTACGCAAAATGTGTGCCGTGGCACACTGGTGTATCGTGGTCATTCATTGGTGTGTCAGGGAAAAAACAATATTTCTTAAAAATTTGTAGGGCGGACGGTAACAAGTATTCTTTGCGAAGAAATTTTCGCTTCCAAATATTATAGTAACGCTCATGTTTTGCATTAAACACCTTTTGTACTTTAAAATTAAGTATGACTTTAAGAATAATTAATAATTATATAATTTAAATTTAATTTTTTATTTAAGAAGTACCTCTGAAATTTCCCGATTTCGTAGGTGTACCTTGAATACAAAAAGCTTACGGAACACTGAGTTAGGTAATTGACGTGTGATCGGTCGGGGTATGTGTAAATACTCGTATTTAAATTGTGGAATTGGCTTCAGACCAACAATGGCCTAATACTGCTCCAGTGTGGATTGGTGGAGAGGTTAGTAGCCAACCCAAGTGTTGGAAGTATTCATGGTGCCTGATGCCCCGAAGGCCTCTGACTTGGCTTAAAGACTGTTATCTTAAACAAATCTGGACAAACGGCTTTATGTGCCCGAAATACGAAAGCGCTCTTTTTGCCACTAGCAGTTAAGGTCGTAGCCCACTTACACGACACCGCTCCAACACAGCTCCTGCACAACACCGCCTGTAAAGTTAGTAGACAACTAGCTGTACCCGCGCCTACAGCTAGCAGGCTACACGCTGTCCCCGCGTCTACAGCTAGCAGGCTACTCGCTGACCCTGCGCCTACAGCTCACACGTACGCACCACACGTACTCCACCCGCGCACGTACGCCGTCCGTTAGCGGGCTTCAAGCCAGCAGACGCCGTGCTCAAAGCATGCGGGCCGCTCGCTTGAAGTGTGCGGTACGTCAGACGCTAACTATTGAGTGGCAAGGTTGTGGTAAGCTCGCGCGCTGGCTGCTAATTTTTGTTGTTACTGTAAAGTGCACCTACAGAGCACGATGATAAGTTTATATTTGAATTTTCATACTTTGGTTGGGTGGGAGCGGTGTCGTGTAAGTGGGCTACGACCTCCCTCGAATGGAACTCGACCACGTACGCTGTTGCTTCACTCGGTCGATCATTAAGCATGGACATTTATAATATTTATTTATTCTCAGGCAACTTATGATCTTGCTATTTTGTTATTAACTCTATTATTTATCACGTCTGTTCGAAAAGAGCTAGTTTGCTCTTCGTAAACAGGGACTAAAATAGCTCTTTTAATCCCTAGAGACTAAAGTGATCTCAATTTGGAATGTCAATATTGTCATACAATGTCAATATTCTATTAACAAATAACAATCTGTGATAATATCTGATAAAGGAAACTGTGCGCGAGTCAAAGTAAAAGAAAAATGTTTGTGAAAAAAATTAAAAACAAATATTGCAGCAAGCTAGAGTGGATTTAAACAAATATGCTCCTTAGAAAAACATTCTACTAATATTAAGTAGTTTTTGTATAATAACTTGATTTTTAACATTTGTGCTATATTATTCTGTAAATAAATTGATCAAAAGTACCCAGAGTCGTATTTTATTAAGAAAGACTTCAGCTTTGAACACTACTTGATTTCTTTGTGACCTATAAGAATTTAATACACTTAAAAGCTTTAACGAGTTACGCATTTATTTTTTAAAACGCCTCTTTTCTCAACCGCGCACCATTTATTTTGTAATATTGCTCTTGGAAATGTCTCGTGAATAACAAAGGCACTTTAATTTACACTAATTATGTTCAATACTCCACATTTTCATGTTCTGAAAGTCACCTTTTAACAGACTTTAAAAAATGTGGTTATCTATTCGAACCGTACATTTTGCGTTTTTTACCCTTTTTTGTATGTATGTATGTGTGTATATATTATGTAATTAAGATATCGTTAGATAGATAAGTGAAATAAAAAAAACAAATACGGTGGCTGTGAATTGCCATTGTTCGAAGTATAAAAAAATATAAATAAATAGAATTCTACAATATGAATATTCAATTAAAGACATTACCATAAAGTTTAAAAAAATACAGTCGAATTGAGAACCTCCTCCTTTTTTTGAAGTCGGTTAAAAAGGTATATAATATCATGATAGCTTTTAGGATAGCAGGTGAATTTTATTTTAATTTTTTTTATTAATTCATTCATTCACAGTTGTAGAGAGATACCTGGGGAGCGCTGGGGCCAGAAAAGAGACCATGGCCGAGCATGTCAATCTCACACTTCAGACAGTGTCCGAATGAGGCGGATATGTAAGTTTGTGCAATGTTTATCAAATAAGTCTCGTCCAAAAAAACTAAATATAAGTATAGATTACCGCAACTTGAAAAATTGCTTCAAAATAAAATATAATAAAATGTTAGAGATGAACTTGTTTTGCAGTCATATTCTGTCAGCATTTTTGTTGGATTCAATCTAAAAGTTTTTATTATAAATTACTTACTTAACGAGAACTTTAAAGACATCTTGATTATTCCCATGTAAAACCCTGAAAAAACTTATATTAAAAACTTCTTTGAAAAGTTTTGATTAATGTATTGTTTTCATTTCCGTTTGTTATTCCAATTATTATATCAGATGGAAAACAGAATATTGTGTCTCTTTGTTTGCTTGTAACGAGCGGAGCCACCTGGTTAGGTTAGGTTAGGTTTTTTTTTTAAAATAAAACTACAACTCCATAGACTGATCGTCCGTGCCTTTTTAAGTTTAAATTTTATTTGCTCACATTTGCTCCACCTCCCTTACTGTCGCCGCCACCTGTAAGCTGGATTCGTTGCTTGACTTAACCTACGGGCAAGTGGTTACGGCAGTGAAGGGGTTAGGTTAGGTTAGGTTTTTTTACATGACATTTTGTATGGTTTCCGCTAGTTGATACGGAAACGGCTTACCGCCTTTGATGTTTTATTTTTATTTAATATCACATACTTAATTGTGTTAATTTAGGTGCATGGATTTTATTAATTGTTGTTATAGCTTTTAATAAGTCTATGATATGTGTTACGTACTTAATAAAAGAGGAAATGCAGCTTTACTTTGTTATAAGATCACTTATTTCATAAGGATTTATATCTAGATTCGTACACAGAGTCTCATGTTTGAATCGTGGTAGGTTAGGTTAGGTTACTCATGTACATCAGTATCAAAGACATCACCGATGCGTTTGCAGCCAACACTAATGAGAAAAAACGAAACACCTACCTAGTTGACGAACAGGCTAAGTTTGGCGAGTCAAAAACAATAAGGTATGTAGTTGTAGATACCTACGCAAATCAATAATATCGTAATCAGTTGATACTCTGGGGTAAGTCCGTCAATTTGTCACACTCTGTAATTCATTCGGGGACACGCACGGGACTTGGGACCTGCCTGGCTAATACCATTACAGTCGTAACGTCATGTCACACAGCTTAAATACTTTGTCAATCGAGTTACGAGTAATCCGAACCGAGGCTTTATATTAAACAAATGACAGTCGTCTAAATACGCTCCATGATTTGCAGCGTGAGGCCAAACGAGCGTCTTTTTTTAGCTGTGAGTCGCGTGAACTAAATCGGTCGTCTTGTGATACAAACAGGACTTTAGTATGAAACCGATTCATGTAAGATAAACATAATATTATTATTGTACGGTTTAGTTATACGCTAAAATGCCTTAAGCTGGGCTAAGCGATCAAGTATACTTGTCAAGTTTGCAGCGGACTTTATGCGGCATCCAGTTTGCATGAGCGGTCTTCCATACATAGATAGCCATACACCGTCAAGTTTACTGGATGCCGCATCAAGTCCGCTACAAACTTGACAAGTAGATATACTAGATCGTGTATGGCATGGAAGATAGGGAGATCTACCTCAATTCTCCATGGTGTATGGCAAGCTTTACGAAGCGCCTGCTTGCGAAGTGAAAGGTCCCAGGTTCGATTACCGTGTGTATTAGTGTGGTCCATACCTTTTGCGACAGTGAATCCTAGTATGCCATATGGCGTTTATTTATTACTAGATTCCGCCTGTGGATTCGCTTGCGAATGAGTGGTTTCATAAACATATAAACGTCCAAATCATTCCGCAGGAACTTATGACCGGGATAAAGGCTATTATTATTTAAATCTGGACATGCTTACCCGAACACCCAAACATCTTTACAAACTTTCGCGTTTATTATGTATTAGTAGGATAGTAGGATTATTTATTACATTTAATAATAATTAATATTACCTTTTCAAGAACCCGGTTAGGCATTATAGCGGGCGTAGAAAGCTTTCTACCCTAATAAATTACTTTAACTCTACCGCCTCCCAACTTTGTAATTAAAACATTAAACAATATCCAGTTAAATAGAAAACGGTCCAAACTAAATAAGCAACTGATTTAATTTCAGTCTATTTTTCATGCAGGGCGTATATAAACGGCATCTACTAAAAATACCTATAAGGTATCGTCATAATTTAATATGTGAATCGATAATGTTATAAACGTGGGTAAATACAGAATTTTTTTAATAAGAATGTGATAAAATCGGACTGTGGTTGTTAACACGTCTGTTCAGCTTGATGTCTACCTGAAGAGTGGTCGTCAGAGGCCGGAAGTTGCTACCCTATATCCCCACTACTACTCTGGTGCTATCAACTGACATTGAAAATACGCAGTTTTGTCAAAGTCAGTGTCTGATTTGGTGTCGCTGATGATAACCAATTACCATTAGGTGCATTGTTAGCTAGTTTGTCGGCTACTTCTATAAAAAAGCCGTATTAATTCGAATACAAAAAAAAACATGTGAGTTTACTTTTGTACGTACGTAAGAAGTTATACTTTATTACCTCTTACTTATAAGTACCTCTCGCTCGCACACACGCCCTGCGCTAGCAATCCAGAACAACTCCAGGGATTGCTGTGCGCCTAGTACACAGGCTTGGTATCACGCACCTTCATCATATCGCTTTTTGGCTATCGCATCTCAATTTTACTCTCATAATTTTTTCCAAAGTAACTTCAAAAACACTTTTTGCAACAAACACTAATTGCATAAATATTCGGAGAAAGAGGGAAGCGTTTCCGGTTTCTGTTACGATTACTTGACGATTTCGATTAGTTAACTAACTTCGTTTCAATAAAGCGTGTAAATAATCGGCCTTTACCCGTGAAATTGGAGGTTTTATAACCAGCATTTTCAAACTTAATTAGTTATCTGTAGATTGGCGCTCAAATAAATTTTATTCGAAAGCCGTAATGTAATTTCAAATTCAGTAATTTGTTTTTAGATAGTGTTTTATTCTTGTGAATTTGTGGTAGTTTTTTGACGGCATGGATAAACTGAAAATTCGTACAATTTTCGAATATGAGTTCCTAAGTGAAAATACCGCTGCGCAAATAACACGAAACATTAACGACGTGTACGGGCTTAACACGGCTTGCATAAACACGGTCCATTGTTGGTTCAATCGTTTTAAATCTGGAAATTTTGGTTTGAAGAACGAGTCTCGCAGTCGGCCGGCAACCATTGTCGACAACGACGAATTGAAGGCGATAGTGGAAGCAGATCCAACTCAATATATGGCTGAGCTTACTGCGGGCTTTCGAGTTAGTGTCAAAACAACATTGAAGCACTTTTATCAAATTGTAACGATAAAAAATCTAGAGAAATGGGTGCCACACGAACTAAACGACCAACAGCGAGATTTGCACGTCGAAGTATGCATAGCACTACTGAATCGACATAGAAACGAGGGAATTCTAAATCGAATTGTTATCTGCGATGAAAAGTGGATCTTTATATATGACAACCGTAAGCATTTGTCCCAGTGGGTGGACCCGGGTATAGCACATAATCAGTGCGCTAAAAAAAAGGTTACGCATAGGAAGATGATGGTGGTTGTCTAGACCGCTGCCGAACTTGTACATCACAGCTTCTTACAATGAATGGCACAACAGTGACGTTAGATGTCTATGGCCAAGAATTGCAAACAATGATGGAGAAGCTCGCAATTCAAAAACCAAGACCGGTCAATCGCTCTTCCCCATTGCTTCTCCAAGACAACGCGCGAGCTCACACTTCATGACAGACCATCGCAAAGCTACAAGAGTTACTACAGCTGGAAGCTCTCCGTCACCCACCGTACTCATCGAACCTTGCCCCAACAGATTTCTACTTTTTTCAATATTTAGACAATTTTTTAAGTGGGAAAAAGTTCAACACTCGAGAGGCAGTACAAAACGCTTTCACTGACTTCATCGCCTCTCGTCCGGCGGACTTCTACAGTGAAGAGATAAACAAACTGCCCTCAAAATGGCAAAATTGTATAGATAATTTACTATGATTAGCTAAAAAAAATGTTACCAAAATTTTTATATTTTAGAATTTTCATACACATCTCCAATTTCATAGGTAAAGATCCAATATAATAAGGAGGTGGATATCGCAAAGAAACTGCGTAATTGCAGGAACACGACACGAGGGACTATAGGACAATTATTGTATTGTATCATAACAATAATCGGCTTGTCTCATTTTCGTTCCGAGTATAGCGACCCTACATATTTTGTACCTACTTCATTGTAAATACGCAACCCTATTTTGCTACCGTAGCATTTATAAATAACACTATTGTCATCACATTCATTCAATTTCATCACGCTGTTCTCACGTCTTTGTAATATAACGTTATTAAATTCTATAATCTGATTTGGAGTTCTCTTTATTTATACATCATGGACACGGATCCCACATAGAATAAAAGAGCGCTTTACAAAAAGTGTATAATGAAAATTTCGTGAATTAATTTGCACAAATTTTATTAACACCGTGTAAGGTTTTGACATGATTGAATATATATTCAATAATTTGAATGGTTTTCATGGATTTTTTGACCAGGTACCTATTTGTAAAACAAAGACTGTTTAACGCCATAACATTGTCAAAAGATATTCGATATTTAACGAGATTAATTGAGATTTTTTTACTTTAATTATGTACACATTAAAAAAAATGAAATGCCTAAAACATTTATAAAATGCTTGATAAAAACAGGAATCATCGGTTGTGTTTGATTGTGGACGTTAGAAACTTAGTATTAGGTTTACTGAAGCGAAGGGTGGGATAAAACCTAATAGGCACTAAACTATTAGATTCTTCGCTTGAAAAGGAAGTGAAAAGTTTTGAAATTCATTATTTTATGCTGTATATTACTATCCGGTTACAGGCGTAGATGTAACCTTTAGTAATAATAAATAGGATGTATAATAATAATATGCATCTTATTCGGTTGTACTGAAGATCATACCTATCAGCTACATTATTAATACAAATCACATCTAGCATTGTTACGTAAGAATACGTTAATGAATATCATGATATGAATTTCAAATATTACGGATGAAGTGAGGTATTACAAAAGGAAAACATTTTTTTATTATTATTAATAACCGCGTTTCGTTTCGAGAAACCTATTAGGGTAGAAGTACGTATTCCCGGTAAGGTCCGAGTAACCGGTAACTAGTCAGTTTTTCTATCATTACACCATTCTACCAATATTACCTTAAAGTTTGTTATTGGCAACATATTCTTGGTAATATTTTGCACAAATGCTAATGCAACAATGACTAAAAAGTGCAATGGTCTCGAAACTGTTTAACATTAAAAGTGGCATAAAGGAATTTATTACAAAAGTGCAAAGTTCTGTCACTGAACTAGGACGTCACCGCATCATACTGTTGAGCTTTCCATGCTGCTGCGAATAACAATACGATAGGAGGATTACATTATTTAAATATTTGAATAAATTATCTAGCGATATAACCTGCCACTTTAAATGAATTTAATTGGAATGTTAATATTTTAACGTTTCACATCTATTGGTACTCATAAATCCCTACTGGACCTAGTACCCGGCAAAATCGTACATTTTTTGTCGGATATTGGTTCGCGCATCAAACTTGTACCATAACCCGTTAAAGTATCGTTATTGAACCTTATTGCCTTCACATAAGTCTCATTTTAGCTTGAAACTGTACACTTTTCTGCCGGATACTGGTACGTGCATTAACACTTGCCCCTAAACCTGTCATGGTCCTTATTGCCTTGAGTTAAAGTCTCACATTCCTTGGAATTAATAATATGTACCAACTAAGTTTATTTTGGTTGCTTTTTCGTTTTTTTGTAGTAATTCTTTATTATTGCTAGAAGATTAAGATGGATATTAGGGCATGTGGCATAACTTGCAAGAGATATTTAATTTTTAAATTCCAGCCAATCATTACTGAGAAGCAGAAGGCCATATTAAAGGCCATGGAGGCAGTCGAAAAAGGGGCCTTAATTTCAGCTGCTACCAGGCAGTACGGTATCCCACGTTCAACGTTGTTTATATCTAGTTCTTTCAGTAAACCTGATTGTATTCAAATGTAGAGTTTGTTAAAATGAAGCCATAAGTTGATATGAAGCCATAAGTTAAAGCATAGTTACCTTATTTTGAATACTAGATGATAGATAGCAAGTTCAATTTCTTCTATTTTGTACGGGTATTTAAGCGTTTTCTATCTGATATACTGATTCATGTAAGGTTAGTGGTATACATATTTGTTACTAATGATCCAAGTGGTGTCCGGGTTCACTTTGTAGAATAGCACCACTCCCGTTTTTCCTGGGATGTTGTAAAAGGCGACTAATAGGATTAAAATCCAATAGATGAACAAATACCGGTCATATTACCTGCGGTCATCACCTATGGCATACACGGAAAAACCACGGCCCCCAGTCTCCGGCAGTCCCACTATTCCTGACTACGGTAGCGGTCACGGTAACGGTGGGGCAGGGGATGCGAAGATTCGCCAGAAGAGATTGGGTTACCACCACAAGCAACAACGACCTCTGCACTTGGCAACATTCAATACCAGGACAATGAAGACCGATGATAAGATATACCTACGAGCTAGAAGCTAAGATGAACAGGTTGAACTGGAGCATATTGGTATTATCCGAAGTCCGAAGACAGGGGGAGGACATGATAATACTCAAATCCGGCAACCTTTCTATCACCGGGAGGGCGAACAACTGTCCCAAGGTGGTGTCGGGTTTCTTATCCACAAGTCCCTCATCAACAACGTAATACAAGTTCGGAGCGTGTCGACCAGGGTAGCGTATTACACTCACAATATCCAAACGGTATTCATTGAAGGTCATACTACGATCCGACTTCGACACAATCTGACGCTGAGGTGGAGGTTAAGTGAGGATATTATTATAGTAGAGCCATGAATACCTCTAAATCTCATTTCACAGTTGTGATGGAGGACTTCAACGCTCGAATAGGCATGCGAAATGGCGACGAAAAAAAGGTGAGGCCTTTTGGCATTGGATGTCGGAACCAACGAGGCCACTTGCTGGCTAACTTTCTGGAAAAAGAAAACCTCTATATGATGAACTCCTTCTTCAAGAAGAAGCCTCAGCGCAAGTGGACTTGGATTAGCCCTGGCGGTTCCACAAAGAGTGAAATAGATTTCATTCTAGCCAGAATGAAAACTATCTTTGTCAGCCGACAAACGGCACATATTTAATGATGATCTCAGTGATTAGTAGGTTTAAAACCGGGAGAGATCACCAAATGGTACGAGGCACATTAAATATCAACGTCAAGCTCAAGCGGTCTCACCTAATGAAATGAACTCTCCGCCCAACAGCTGTCCAAATCCAAGGCTCCGAGAACTTTCAGTTGGAGTTGCAGAATCGATTCGCGTGCTTATATTATTGTGATACAGTTGACTAGTACAATAACAGGATGGTAGCAACAGTCCACGAGGCAGGGTTAAAGTTCTATAAAACCCGCCTCCGTGGTAGTTCTCGGATTCTCTCAGAACATACACTCGGTCTTATGAGGGATAGACGAGAACTGTGTGTGCAGTCTCCAGCCTCTATGGCAGAGTACAGGTGCTTCAGTAAGCAGATCTCGCAGGATCGCAGGATAGGCTAACGACAAGCGAGCTAAGTTGACCCGACACTATACCGAAGATACCCCGGACGTCAGTCTGTATGAAATTGGAAGGGCCCTGAAGCAGCTTAAGAACAACAAGCCACCGGGCGATGACGGAATCAAAACTGAGCTGTTAACAGCTGGAGGAAAGTCTCTCTTACGTCTCTCGCTTCAGAAGTTGTTTGATTCCGTTATCAGTAGTTTTGAAGAACTATAGGCCCATTGCACTTCTAAGCCACGTTTACAAGCAGTTTTCAAGGGTACTCTCTAATCGCATAGCACGCAGACTTAACGACTTCTAGCCTCCCGAAAAATCCGGATTCCGAAAAAGCTATAGCACCATGGACCACATACATTCACTCAGGCAGGTGATACAGAAGACCGAAGAGTATAACCTGCCGCTCTGTGTAGCTTATGTGGATTACGAAAAAGCCTTCGATTCTATCGAGACCTGGGCGGTGCTGGAGTCTCTTCAACGGTGCCAGACATCGATATATCGAAGTGTTGAAATGTATATTTATACAAATCAGCCACCATGTTAGTCCGATTACACAATAGAATCACGAACCCCATCCAATTGCAGAGGGGTGTCAGGCAAGGGGACGTTATTTCCCGGAAACTGTTCACCGCTGCTTTGGAAGACATTTTCATGCTAATGGAGTGTAAAGGGCTCCGCATTAACATCAATGGTGGACACCTCACACATCTTCGATTTGCTGATGATACAGTAATCCTATGTTAGGACTATGCTAGGGGCCCTCACAGTACCTCACAACGGGTGAGTCTTAAAATGAACATGGACAAGACTGCTGCATATGCTGAGAATGAGCCTTTTACCATATTTCACTGCAGCACACACAGACTTTTCTGGTGATACTAATATTTTTTGTGTTTAGTATATTTGTGTCATTTTTGTTTTTTCTTCTTTTTTTCTTGCTTTATGTGTACCTTCTGTGTGTTGCTTTTGTAATGTGGTAATAAATAGTTTCTTATTCTTATTCTTACAAAAATCATGTCTAATGTCCATGTCACACCCGTACCGATAGTTGTTGACGGCACTGCTCACGTAGTTGTCGACGAGTACATTTACCTGGGACAAATGATCCAGATGGGTAAGTCCAACATCGAATTCGAACAACTCGAACGAACGACTAACTCGAAGTATCCAACTCGGCTAGGCAGCGTTCGGGAAATTACGACATATATTTTCATCCAAAATTCCTCAGTGCCTGAAGTCGAAAGTGTTTGAGCAATGTATGTTGCCAGTGTAAACTTATGGACCCAAGACGTGGTCTTTTGGCGTTGGTCTCATTCAAAGGCTCTAAGTCACGCAGCCCGCTATGAAACGAGCTACGTTAGGTATTTCACTACGAGATAAGATTCGTAACGATGAAGTCCGTAGGCAAACAAAAGTTACCGACGTAGCTCACAGTGTTAGCCGACTGAAGTGGCAATTGGCAGGCCACATCGTTCGAAGGACAGATAACCGATGGGGTCACAAAGTCCTCAAATTGTAGCCACGTCTCGGTAAATCACTGGTCGTCCAGACAACCTAAACGTCGACCAGATGACCTAAAGAAGACAGCGGGAAGCCGCTAGATTTAGAAGACCCAGGACCGGTTGGTGTGGCGTTAATTAGCAAAGGCCTATGTCCAGCAGTGGACTTTAAGAGCCTGTTAGATAGATATTTGTTACCAAAGTTATAATAAAATAGGTCTTTTTTACCTATGAAATTGGACAGATGACCTAAAGAAGACAGCGGGAAGCCGCTAGATTTAGAAGACCCAGGACCGGTTGGTGTGGCGTTAATTAGGAAAGGCCTATGTCCAGCAGTGGACTTTAAGAGCCTGTTAGATAGATATTTGTTACCAAAGTTATGATAAAAAAAATAGGTCTTTTTTACCTATGAAATTGGACATTTTATAACCAGCATTTTCAGATTTACTTATCTGTGTATTGGTGAGCAATTCGAAATTCAAATAAATTTTATTTCAAAAGCCGTGTTATTTTAATTTCAAATTCAGTCACCTGGTTTTTATATAGTGATTTTTTTGTGAAATTGTGGTAGTTTTTGGCGCCATGGATAAATTGAAGATTCGTACAATTTTCGAATATGAGTTCTTACGTGGAAGTACCGCTGCACAAACAACACGAAACATTAATGACATGTCCCGTACATGCCGTCCCTAACACTGCTTGCATAAACATGGTCCATTATTGATTCAATCGTTTTAAATCTAGAAATTTTAAGTTGAAGAACGAGCCTCACGGTCGACTTGTAACCATTGTCGACAACGACGAATTGAAGGCGATAATGGATCTAACTCAATCCATGGCTGAGCTTGCTGCGAGCTTTGGAGTTAGTTTCAAACAATATTGAAGCACTTACGTCAAATCGGAAAGATAAATAAGCTAGATAAGTGGGTGCCACACGCATTAAGCGACCAACAGCGAGACTTGCGCGTCGAAGCATGCATAGCACTATTAAATCATCATAGAAACGAGGGAATTCTAAATGGAACTGTTACCTGCAATGAAAAGTGGATCTTGTACGACAACCCTAAGTCTTCGTCTCAGTGGGTGGACCCGGGTACAGCACCTAATCAGTGCGCTAAAAAACATTACTCCTAGGAAGGTGATGGTAACTGTCTGGTGGACCAGTGCCGGACTTGTACATCACAGCTTCTTACCGAATGGCACAATAGTAACGTTAGATGTCTATTGCCACGAATTGTAAACAAAGATGGAGAATCTCGCAATTCAAGAACCAAGACTGGCCAATCGTTCTTCACCATTGCTTTTCCACGACAAACCGCGAGCTCACACTTCACAACAGACCATCGCAAAGCTACAAGAGTTACAGCTGCTCTTGCTCTCCGTCACCTGCCGTACTCACCGAACCTTGCCAAAACAGATTTCTACTTTTTTCAAAATTTGGACAATTTTTTAAGTGGGAAAAAGTTCAACACCCGAGAGGTAGTTCAAAACGCTTTCGCGGACTTCATCGCGTCCCGTCCGGCAGACTTCTACAGTAAAAGGATAAACAAACTGCCATCAAAATGGCAAAATTATTTATATAAATTCATATAAATCTCCAATTTCATAGGTAAAGACCTAATACTTACAATTTCACAAATAATTGCAGTAAGTAGTACTTAAAATAATGTGATTCATATATATGTATAATTTGTCTTAAATATATTTTGTATATTTTATTAAAATTAACGTGTATTCATTGGTATAAAACCTGTTTTAAGACAAAAATGCAATATTTCTGTGAACTTTAATGTCAAGCAATAGAGTTTAAATTCGCGGTAAAATTTACCGGATTCCAGGACAATTTACCGAATACTAGTACAAATCTAACGGATACTGGGACAAATGACCTATTTTTAGTTTTTTTGAAATTATTGTGCATAAATCTTTGTTTTAATATAAAACGATACAATAATCTGAGAACTAGAATAAATTACCTACCAAGTCATGTATATCTCGTTTTAATAAGATTATTAGTTTTTAAATAACAGACCTGCAAAGTCAGCGAATATCAAAATTTCACGGTTATTGGGCCGTTTACCCTACCTACATAATTAATTTCCATACTCGAAAGAATTTTTGGTCAAGCCTTTAAATTGACGTCGTGTATCTTTTGTGAACTGTCATTACCACGGGTCTACCATATTTAATTAATTATCCATAGTTGTGTGTATTCCAGCCTATTGAACCGATGGCCAGTGGCTTGATGAGATCTGAGGATCTGTGGATAGATAATGGCTCATATGATGATGATAATGATTTTTAAATAGCTGATAAACGAGCTGACGATCCATCTGTTGGTAAGTGGTAATCGTCGACCATCATCAGCGACACCAAAGGCATCACTGATGCGTTGCAGGCTAAAAAAGAAACACAGATAACTGGAAATTTTAAAATTGAACAACCTTGTCAATTTTATTATTTACAATTAACATAGCTAAGAACCATCTCGATCAGCTTTAAAAATACCGTATCAATCGGTCCATTCTTTTTAACCGACTCCAAAAAAGGATGAGGTTCTCAATTCGACTGCATTTTTTATGTTTATTACCTCAGATCTTTCGACTGGATGAACTGATTTTGATGATTCTTTTTTTAATCGAAAGCTGGTTCTGGTCATATAGTCCTTCTTAAATTTGAGAGAGATCTGACAAGTAGTTTTTCAGTTATCTCTAATTTTGAAGTCGGTAATTTTTGTCAAGATTTGAGGAGCTACAACTCCACAGACACTTAGAAACACAGGAACATATGCACACAGTCACGTCAAACTTAAAACACCTTTCTTTTAAGAAGTTAAGTCTCTTTTAAAGGGTTGAAAAGATAGAAAGATATGTGTATCTGCAAGTTACCCACCGTGCACTCATAACGTTATACAGGATGGGGTTGACGGTAGCCGACACGTAGTACAGAGCACCCGCTACGTTGAACAGATGCTCGTTGATGACGTGGAACTGGGGGAGGTTGAAGCCGTAGATGTAGAACAGGCGCTGCACGTGGAACGGGGTCCAGCACACGAAGAAAGCGATCACCACCGCCACTGTTGAAGAAGGATTGGGTTAGATCAGAGGTTCCCTGACTTTTTTCTCATAGACCCCCTGCAGCTATTCTACCATATTCCCAAAACTTGACAAAAATTTTTTTTCACGCCAATTAGACCCCCGTCGAGGTTCCCTTGGACCTCTTGTGGTCCTGGACCACTTTGGGAACTAAGGGTGATTCTTAACAGATTTATATATTTTGAGGAAATATACCTACTTATTCCACCAATCCACAGGCGGATTTTTTTTACTTTTACTTGTATTGATATCAATTTTTTTTGCATAGTGACATAAGTAGTTCATTTTTTAATCTAAATAAATTTTTACTTAATTTTTTCTTTACTTTAATTTCATTAGGTAATTTAAATAGAATCTATGTTGATATGGGGTGTTGTATATTGTTGTTCGTTCTGGGTCATACTGTAACAAAGAAATAAAGAGATCGTCGGAGAAATATCAAGAAAGATTCGCAGCTATCAAACAAATCCCAAGGCACGAATTAAATTACAAGTCACTTCGCGAACTGCAAAGTCTAACGACATTTAACTGTAACTCAATACAGCGCGCTGCTTCACAAAATATATTGTTTTATAGTAAATATACAACGGTCATCTACATTTCCCTACCGATTTAAGAGAGAAGACGTTTGTTTTAAAATAACCGTAGGGAAATGTACATTACATTTCCAAACGTTTTCACTTCTTATACTGTCATATATGTATATGACAGTATAAGAAGTGAAAACGATGACTATGTAGTCATCTAAAAACACGTTTAGGTTCATAGATAACATGTTATGTGTTAAAATGAGGGCTAGGGATGGTTTAGATTTAGAATTGGACCCGATAAGTGGTGCTGTTGTTAAGAAGTCAGTCGAACTATACATATTCTACGCTAAAGCCCCTTAGTTTGCTAAATCGCAGCACATAATGCGAACGAGGAAATAAACAGCTTTTGTATAATATTATCAGCAATATTGAAACATTTTACTAGACCTTTTCAATGCCTACAACTGTTTTATACTATGACTTCTATTTCCCCCTAATCCCCTGAAACACTGTAACGCCCACATAGATCCCCTTTTAGCTCCCTTTGAGAAATACAATAAGGTTTTGCCTTTGCATAGTCTAAAGACCCATAGAAATCTTTATCTATATTTACTCGATAGCAAGAACATTTCCTCAGATGAAGGAAGTTCGTTGATCCGAAAGCCTTTATTGAACGGCGTGTAAGATTCAACTCTTATTTTATTCCGATTATATTAATAGTAAAGTAGTTCTGGTTCCAATAGGATGCTTATATTTGATGGAAAGTTTACCAAGTACAGGCACACGTTATAATATGTTCACACACTATTTATTTCAAAATGAAGTTTCTTCAAGCAGAATGGTATGTGAATTTTTATACAAGAGGCAGATTTATATGCACGTAAAACATGAAAAAGATGGAATATTATATTCATTCCTTATGGAGTAAAAAATAATATAATGATAGCCTATCGGTTTGAATAGTCTCCCGAACGTAAAGTCGTCGGTTGTTATCGTAAGATAACAGTCGTCAAGCCATGTCGAAGGCCCTCAGCAGCATAAAAACTTCTGACGCTTGGGTTGGCCACTAACCCCTCCACCAATCCGCACTGGAGAGCAGCGTGGTGGAGTATGCTCTAGGCCTATTCAAGAGGAGAGACCCGTGGTCAGTAATGGGCCATTAATGGGTTGAAGTCAAGCCTAAATAAGTTTCAGCGTAGGAAAACATCGCGACCAAACGACCACATCAAGTATTGTCAATAATTTTTTCAAAAATGTGAAAGATGTGTGAATTCCGTCAATCCTCACTTGACCAGCATGGTGGACTATGGCCTGTTCCCCTCACATTATGAGAGGAGACCTGTGGGCAACAATTACCAGTTATAAAAAACATATGCGAAAAAAAATAGGATAGCTACTATAAATTATTTTTGAACGTTTCGTTAAATTAAAAATTGAATAAGAAGCTTCTGGTTATTATAATTATGTTCTCCTTTGCTTTATAAAGATATAATGAATTTTACTTCAACTATCCTTTTTAAGCCAGTAGAAGAAAAAGTAATCAACGTTAAGCACTTTTTGCTTTAGTAAGCTAGTCTGCACATAGCGGCTTATAACTAGAAACCCTCCAAGCTAAGATGGTAATTAAAGTTGTATAGCTTCCCAATCTTTTCTTCCCTTAGCCCTGTATGTAACATAGATACTTCTTTGCTAACATTTTTTAATTTCTTCGGGAATTAAATAAAGGCTTCTCTGTATTTTCTCCTGCTGTTTTTCTTACCTTCCCATTTAATTTTATAATATCTTACCTAGAGATTCTATAAGGATATTCTAGATTTGATCAGACCCCGTGAGAATTCTTTCAATAAGTCATGAATAAATAAGTCAATAAGTATAAAGAAAATTAATCCTATTAATACTTGTAATAATATTATAAATGTGAAACTTTGTGAAGATGTTTGGATGTTTGTTCCTCAATCATCGATTTGGCTGAAATTTGGAATGGAGATAGCCTATACCCTAGTACACACAAGCTAATTAACTTTAGCTAAGCTAATTTTTATCGCGGAAAAGTTCAAGGTTCCCACGGGATTTGTAAAAATCGATCTCTACCGCGGGCGAAGCTGCGAGCCAAAGCTAGTAAGGAAACAAACATTACAATCGTTTCAAAACTCTTTAAACTTATTTCTTTTTCTACTCTCTAATTTACAAGGGCAACTATAACGGCTATATTATCATAAGTAATTAATGAATAATAGTCGATAAACTTACTATTTTGGAACCTTACATTGCGCGTGGCCTGACACGCACTTGCCCGGTTTTTAGAAAACATTATTACTTCAGTACTAAGTAGGTTCTTTTTTATGTTAGATAATTTTTCTCATCTTCTAAAATGTTTTGTCATGAAGATTGCGAAAGAAAGATCGCGAAAATAAATAAAATAGACGCAATACAGTTACACAAATGAACTATACTAAAAACATATTATTTTCACAACAAGTGTAATCCTGTCATCTATTAGAATCCCCGCTGCGAAATACGCCGAAACCTATATTTACGAGATAGTTAAGCCTTGGAAAATTACCCAGTTGTTGCTCATAAAACTTATACAAATTTTATTATACTGCTAGTTTTCCATTAGGAGGATGAACGTTATTAAGTGAGGGAGAATTCTAGGAAATAAACAAAGACAGTTCCTGGAGGGTATTAGTGTGCCCTCTATAAATTACGACTACCAAGTAATGGGCAGCGTAAGTATACGGGTGGCAAGGATAATGTGATGTAGCGGATTTCTGAAATTAGTACAATTAGTCTTCTAAGGACTAGAGCAGACTTTTTCAAAGTGAGAGATAACGCCCCCTTGAGAGCGCTTATAGACGTCGAAGAAGCGACAGAACTCATAAAAACAATGAAAGGTGATGTAATAAAAAAGCAAAGTACCTACCTATTATGTTTTAATAACATTGAAACCAAAACTTTTTTCATTATTACATTTGTCAACTTGGATGGGGTTTAAAAAAGGTTTCAACTAATGTAGTGGAAGTCTCTCAAACTAGAGAGAAGTTGAGTTGAGGCTTCCGGTATAAGGGTTCAGTTTATTTCGTCTTTTCCACAAAAACTTCCCAACGTTTTATTCTGTTACTAGATTTTGTCCACGGCTTCGCTCGCGGAAGAATAGTTTCACAATCATATAAATATTCAAATCATCCCACGGGATAGCCGGGATAAAATTTGCTCTATTTTTAAATCTGGATATGGTCTGTCTGTGTGCCAAATTTCATCGTTAACTTATCACGTGATGGTTACCTAAACATCAAAACATTTTCATAAACTTTCTCATTTATAAAATTTATTATGAAGTAGGAAGTAGGATAGAAAAGCTGAATCATGCCAACTGATGGTCAAAACATGAGTAATACGCGATGAGTCGGTAGTGAAACGCACTAAGCTCCTTTATAGCCATTTCATAACGAGGTTATCTTTCCACTTCATACAGTTTACTATCCCTGCTTGATGTTTGTCCATCAATCAAGTCGAACAACTGTAAATTCTATAAAATTTTCATTCTATTCACCTCGTAAAGTTCATCCCAGATACATATAAAAATCTATTTGCATTCGGACGCTGTTTAGCAACTCTTTGTTTGCTTTTTTAACGGATTTCTGTAAGAAATGTTGATCGTAAATATATTTTTCATCGCCCATACGTGTGGTGTATTTAACTCGAAATCCGGAACGTAAATTCGAGTTAACGTAAAATAATTCGTATTTATTTAAAACTAGCTGTCCCAGCGAACTTAGTACCGCCTAACAAATAAATTTCATATTACTTTTAACTAAACAGTGTGTGTGCGTGTCTTCCTCTCCCTCTCAGATAAAAAAACAATGTCATGTTAGTTACACCATTTATAACTCAAAACGGCTTAATCGATTTTAATGATTTTTGATTTATTAAATTCGTCATAACAAATGACAACCCTCAAAAAAATGACAATCATCAAAATAAATGACTATGACAATGACAAATGTCAAAATAAATATCAATCATCAAAACAAATAACAATCGTCAAAATAAATGACAACCGTCAAAACAAATGATAACCGTCAAAACAATCGTCAAAACAAATCACAATCGACAAAAAAAATGACAATCGACAAAACAAATGAAAACCTACAAAACAAATGACAACCGACAAAAAAATGAAAACCCTCAAAACAAATGACAACTGTCAAATCAAATGCAAAAACGTCAAAACAAATTACAACTATCAAAACATGATCAGTCTATCGCCTGAGAGTCTTTCACAGTTCGTTAACAGTCACATAAAGTGAGTCATTTTAAAAAAAGACTGTTCTACGCGAAGAATGGAAAACAGTGACAACATCGATAGATTAATATAGATGGAATGTACATGGATAAAGCTCACAAAGGATACTAGAATCTTAAGTAAAGTAAAGTATTATGTCCTATTTGGATATATTTTGCTGTCCCAACGTAAATTAGATGCCAATGAACCTCAATTATACCTTATTTGTGACATCGATCCTCAAATAATTTCCATATGACCCAGATTTACGGAAATATCCAATTTATTGAACTTTCTAATTTATCCAATTATCCGAAGTTTCGACTTGTGATAATATAATTAATGGCAGCAAAATTTCAGCAGAACTGGGGTATTTATTGGCTGCCTGTCATTAGCAGTGGCTGAAAGGCATTGATTTCTGGTCCAGAAGGTATTTTAAGATTAAGCTTTAGCTATGAAATCTTTGGTGAGTTTGTAAGAGATTGTACCACTTTTTTATATACATAGCTAGCTGAGGAACCTGATGATGAAAAAGGCCAACGTCGCCCATGGATGTCAGTAACACCAAAGATGATTTTGGTGTTACCGATGCCAACCAAAGAAGAACAGATAGAAAAAAGAAAAAACTTTTGAAGGAAATAAACGAACATATAAAACTTATAACAAACAGGTAACTTCGAGTCTTACTACCTTGCAAGAATAAGGTTTTAGTGGACAGTATAAACTTACAAAGTAATCATTGAAGGGATTTCTTCCATCCGGGTCCACCTTCCCCATCCTAATATTTCAATCTGACTTATATTTCCCAGCTAACAAACCTACTCTTACTAAAATCTAATAACTTGCTAATGTAATGTGATCTCTGCCCTCCGTCCCTTACCTACTCCCTTTTATCCAGGCAAGGTTACAAGGAACCACTTTTTATCTTCGCAATTGACGAGGCAATTACTCAAGGACGGATGGATCCAACACAATAAATAAAAAGGTGCGTTTTCCTCTTGCGTGTAATGTAAACCTGCAAATATGGGTCGAGTATTCAGATCAAAAATACGTTCACTTTATCTTTTATTGGCATGACGCATACAAAATCTAGATAAAAGATATAAAATAATATCTGAGGTTAACGTCTTGACAAGCAAAGATGCCAGAGCAAACACTTAAAAGATAGCGGATTTATTGGCAAATTCGAGTATCGGAAGTTTTTAGATCACTCGTCATACGATAAGTCCAAATGCTACTTACTTTATCTAAGTAACGTAGAGACTACTCGTTTTTAGTAGTCTCCTTAGTTAGACTTGTTTCTGAATCACGTAAAAAAGTAAATACATGTACATTTAAGAGTTTTCTATAATGTTCTCAAACGTGTGTGAAGTCTGCTTTTGGCTAGTACAGTGCACCAGACAGTCTGAACTCTATGACTTAGGTACCCTGAAACTGTTACAGGTGAACTGAGCCCAGGATGCCCAACAGTGGGCCAGTTACGGGTTGCAGCGATATGATATCGGTACTTGGTATTTTGAATATTCTACGTACCTACCCATTGCATAACAACCCCTTACACCGTAATTTAACGTTTACATTTATATAACAACTAGGTGTTACATTAAATATCACCCTAAGCAATAGAAATTTCCAACTTTGTAATTAACAGACGTGTCTTAGGGTCTACTATGTTATAACGATAATAGTATTACATAGTCTGGTGACCATTTAATTACCTAACTTCATTATTAAGTTTGGTTTATGTATTTAATCTGCTATTTCACATTTGGAGGGTTTATACGAATTTAACGGTGTGATAATTAATCCTATTTATAATTATTATAATATTATAAATGTTAAAGTTTGTGAAGATGTTTGAAGCGCGAAGCTACGGGCATTATTTAATATCTAATATTATGTATCCTAATCTATCAAAAGCTAGTAATTAATGACTTAATAAGAATTTGGAGTGATTCCTTTAACCACTAATATGTACCTATGTATAACATCTACAACTTGTATTTGTGAAGTGGTCGAATATCGATTTCACGACAACCTATGAAATAATTTGAAAAGATTATATAAGTAAGGCAATGATATTATATATTTTTTAAATATCATTGACGTAAGGTGTTTTACACCTTCTTCAAATAAAATTGAAAAACAACACACTGATTAAACAAAAATTATAGAAATTTTTGCTTAGGTCACAGAATACATAATTGTTTGTAAAAAAACCCGCAATTACATTTAATAATTAGAATTTTCGTAAATATGTTTTCCTACATTACTTATTTTACGTACGAGTATCTACTTCCTACTTTACATTTACTTTCAGATTTGCAGAAAATTCTCATCACGGCAGCGTTTTGATATCTCTAATGGCTCGGGTGATCCATTAGGGTAAGGTTTTTATCACAGTATCACATTCAGAAAATTCTCACCACATAATTTTTGCTACTGCAGCATTTTGATATATCTAATGGATAGTTAGGTAGGAACTTAGTTTCATTTATTTTTATGTTACAATTATTTACTCCGATTTTATTTTATGGGTAAGTATGGGTAAGTTTATAAGTATAAACTTATGAAGGCATTTAACAGAATCATATAATGATTTAAGTTTAGTATTATCATTACTCAAGTAATTAATATGAACTGGTATTGCTATCTTTTGTGAACCCTGGTTACTATCACCCTTTTAGTATCGGTGATACCTTTGGTATTACTGATGTTCATGGGTGACGGTGACCACTTAAAATCAGGGCTCTATTGTATGGGTTGATTACGATGTTTCACTACAGGTCTTGGGTTTGCTTGGTCAGGTCATAGCCGTAGGTCACGCAGGCCAAGTGCGGATTGGCAGACTTCACACACCCTTCACCCGGAGACATCAGTATTGCAAATACCATATCGACGCGTGAAAGGAAAAATTGACTAAGCGATATGGAGCTAACTTTACAGGAGAGCATAATAATATGTTGTCTACGAGAGAGTATGAGTCGAAATTTAGTCATCTGTGAGTGTTGTGATGAGCGATGTACTTACCAACCCTGCCTGCGATTTGAAGACGAGGATTCAGTGGGCTGGGCATCCGAGCTTAGCTTTAGGAGACAGTATAGTTACAACACATTATGGAGAACTCTAAATTTCACTAGTTTCCATGCGAATATCCAGATGTTTTCCCTCAACAAAGCAAGTGATAATTTATTTCTATTATAAAGCACGTGTGCGTAGTATCAAGTTATCATTATCACAAAAATGCATTGTTACGACCAGTAAGCAAAATTTCAACTCCGTTAAGATATAATAAGATAATATCTTAACGGAGCAAGTTGAAAGCTGAATTAGATAGAACTAGTAGGTAGTTTGCAACATTTGACCCATATAACTAATTTACAAAGAAGGAAAATTTAATAGGTACCTACCTATAAGCTTGTAATACGAGTACTTATACCCAATGATATTATATATTAAAAAGAGGCAGATATGTCATAAGCGCGCGCGTGTGTGACTCAAAAAGTTCCCAATTGGGAATACTTATTCAGGTGAAGAAAGAGATAGCGATGTAGTTTTGACGCGAGAGCGATAAAGACGTGCGATAAAGCAATAAAGCGTGCCTTGCGGACATCGGAACAGAACAGAAGGAAGTGATGTCAGATTTAAACTTGTTTAAAGCGAAAACATGGCTTAGAACAGGATTATTCAAAATTTTAGTACTCCGGACAATAAATTTGATATCATCAATTATTATTACTCATCAAGGTTTTAAATATAATGTTTAGATGAATATGTTATGTAATGGTGTATAGAAAGTCAGCGATCTTATAAAAATGAATAAATAAAAACGTATGTGTACTTATGCAGGCACGTAAAAAGTTTTACATTGGCGTAACAGAACAAAAAAAAAAAGATTTAATCCCGTATGTGGCATGCCACAACTCATTTTGTAAAAGGAATCAGTTATTAGATAACTTCATCATCAGCTTTTTGGCTGTCGGTGTGAGCGCGCATCGTAAAAATACTCTCATAATTTTTTCCAATCGCGCCAAAAGAAGTGTTACTTCAAAAAACAATGAAATTCCTAAAAACGTCGGGGAATAATTTTGGCTACAAAAAATGTATCTCAGCGTTGGATGCCTCGGCTATTTGTTTAGGTTATGGTTAGGTTATGGTTCTGGTCGAAACTTTCAAAAGTACCTTACGCCTACACTCTGCACAACTCGTTCTGGTCGTCCAATTCGGAAGCCAGTTCGGTTTGCAGACGGAGTATAACAGCTCTCAGGTGATGTAGCGACCCTACATTTGTATATTATTATTGTAAATACGCAACCTTATTTTGTTACCATGGCATTTGTAACGATATTAAATTCTTTAATCATATTTGGAGTCCTGTTTATTTTTACACCATCAACACGCATGCTACATACTCTTCTAAAAGAAGGTTGTCAGACAAATCAACAATCCGGACGAATTAGAAATCCGGAAAGAGAGCTCAAAGTTTGTAGGCAACCCTAATTTAGTAGTAGTCATGTAGTAGTTAACATTTTACTACCGACAAAAATCGTTACTGGCTTTTGTCATTGCAAACATTTAAACGTTTACGATTCTTTTAATTTCAATAGCCGACAATAGATCATTATGTTTTTTTCTTTTTTCGTATGGCTATTTGTTGGCCCTAGTAGCTTTTACAGCTTCACGTGGGTAAAATAGCTTATGGGCTAATGGTAAATAGTCTCAAAGGCGTCCCCTTGACTTGATACGCGACAGAAATAGGTGTGATGGTGGTACGTCTCCGACATTCGGTCGAATATGGTCCTACCCACATAAACTTTTATTGTCAGCAGTTGGATATGTAGCTTAACTTAGTGTCCAAATGTTCTTTGGTGCATTAGAGAGCACATAAACCGCCTTCATTTCGTTCTATAGAAATACAGTCCTCACCGCTCATTGGAGTAGCATGGAGTACGCTGATTGCCTTAATAACGAGGAAAAACCACCCACTTTTTCTCGATTCAATGAACTCAAAGATTCCGTTTAAGAAATAAATAAACGACTTTATAGAAGCGTCGGTCGCTACAAACAACCAAATTACAGCCGTGCTGGGAACGGGACTCATCTGGAGTCGAAAGGTGGCATTCCGCAGGTTGCGACTATCTACCGGTAATAGTTTTTCACAAATATAAGTAAAGTTCGTATTTTCATACTTATCTTATTTAGTAGGTAAACAATCTTACATCTTACATATCTTTCTTTTTTTTTATGGAAATTCTTTCTACCGTAATTATAATTTAAAAAATAAAGCAGGCAAAAAATTTAAATAACGTTAGAATAAAGGTAAATACTTCACTCATTCTGTTAGAAAAAGTACAATCAAGATTGTTTACCGAATATGACAAGTAAGCAGTTCTATTAGGTATGTATAATAGTAAAATATCTTATGTATAATAGAAACGAACTCAAACAAAAAACATCTACGAAAACGAAATCAAACTAAACATCTTCATCTCACCAATGACCAAAGTTTTACTGAGCCACTAGGGAAAAGTAATTTGTACTTAGTAACCCTAGGAAAGGCCTAACTTGGTAGGATTTCAGATAAATTCGTAGACTAGCTTGATGACTTGCGTAATAAATCAAAACTTCAGATACACGCGCATATCATTTATTCAGCTTTCCCTTTACCATAATTACTTATCTCTGTTATGAAGACGACACCAGTGTCGTTTTGTTAATAAGTATTATAATTTTAAGAAATATTAATTTGGGGAATTCTTCAAGTGGCCGTGGATGGTCAAATACGAAACTAAGAGTATGAGGAATATCGAAAAGTTCTCCAAAGACTCTCGAACACGTTTTTGATGAAAACTAAAGTCTAAAACCGCATCATTGGATTTTTGAAAAATCAATATTCCTAGCCAGGAATCGATTCAAATGATTTTGAAAAAAAACATCCTGTAATACACCATCCTATAATGTCGCCGTCGCTACTAAGGATCGAATTCTGGGAAGTTATAGTACTTACGGCAAACTTAAGGAAAGAGCAATTTTTTATGTGTGTTACTTACCTCATAACTTTTAGTGGGTGTACCGATTTTTAAATAACTTAACAAATATTACTAATTATAATGAAATATAGCTTTTGACACTGAGAAATAATGTACATTAATTATAGTGGTGAAAGAACTTTTGAAATCGGTTCAGTCGTTTTTGAGTTTATCCATTAGTTACCTCTTTAAAATATTAGTTTAGAACACAAAACTTTCTGGGGTGTTTTAAATTATAAAATATAGATAAATCATTTATAAATATGTATATTTTGTAGTAATAATGTGCATGAAATATTAATAAAACATTAGCATGACCCTATTTATGAATTATTTCTAAGGTCATCTGGAAGAAATCGCTATTTAGCGATAAGCTCACCTCTTGTGCACAAATCATAATTATTAACATTGTAAAGCTTTTCTAACTTTGTAAATTTGGTGTGCAATTATGTGTAATAAATAAATAAATAAAATTCCAAATCATGTTCTTACGAGAGTAATAAATTACGAAGTAAATTACGATCGAACAAATCGATTCCAAGTTTTCATGAATAATTTTAAGTAGATACATATTTGCTCCTCGTTTTTGAACTAGAAATATGATTGGAGAATGTAAAGTTACGAATAAGATGTTATCTAAATTGGAAATGTGGGAGCCTATTCTGTTTGGAGGATAACTTAACCTATTGACCTACGAAATTGCTGATAACAATATAGGTATATAGATATACTCGTATTATTCCAATTTCGATTTTGGTTGACGACTTATGGGTATTGGGCATTGCGAACTAAAGGTATCAGTGCTGAGCGCATTGATTAATATAACGAATACGTGATTTCTCGACTGAATTGTATGGCCAGTATGGCTACCGAAAACATGAACAATATGACCTTTTGAACATAGACTTAAATTATATAGACGGACTGTTCCGTATAAAATCCGTGTCACAGTCGCACTAGCCAAAAGTATTTTATCACTACGTGCCGACATAGAATAGGGAGGACGATGCGACGCTTACCTACTTTCTGTTTTGTTCAAGTGGGGGCATTAAATAATTTACACTAAATAATTTTTAAAAATGTTAGTAAAAATATAACTTACCAATTTTAATCAAATAAACTCAAATAAAATTCAAACGTAAATAACACATATTGTGTTCTTGAACAGTCGCAGTGTTTAAAATGACATCTACATATCTCACTTGCTCGCAGCCGAATAAAATGCGTTAGTCCACGTGGAGTCAATACAGGTTTCCAATCTTTTAGTAATGAACAGCATGTCTATACATATGGGTCTTTGATTTTGAAGACTTCATTTTTCGGTGCGATGACGACTGCATTTTAGTGGATTTTTTGAAACATTTTTATTAAACCTCTAGATGTTTTTTGAAGTTAAAACTTCTATATAGAAGTGCGCAATTTTGATCGTGTCAATTTATATCAACAGATAACATATTGCCATACAATGCACCAGGCAAACATCGGTGAAGGAAAACATCGTGAGGAAACCTGCACACCTGAGAGTTCTCCATAATGTTCTCAAAGGTGTGTGAAGTCTACCAATCCGCACTTGGCCAGCGTGGTAGACTATGGCCTATACCCCTCACATTGTGAGAGGAGACCCCGAGCCCAGCAGTGGGACAATTATGGGTTGTTGCTTTGCTTTTTTTTTGCACCAGGCAATTAATAACAGGAAATCGTTAACTCATCAAAAACATAAATGTGAAATGAGAGCCATCGATCAAATCAAAAAAAAAGAATTGAGATCTAAATGGGTGCCAAGTTCTGTGTAGAAAAACCTAAAATTTTAGTCACAAGAACATGTGATTCAAGCTCTACATTTGACTTGGTTAGTTTTCACGTATTTGTATAATTATCTTCGTTAAGTCTGTTACGTTGAAAATTTAATTCGTTGGTTGCTATTAACTAATGAAAACTATTAAAATATAGGTTTATCAAAAATTTAACATTATTAAGTAAACGTAAACATACTTTATCAGAGAATTCTCTACAATAATGTCAAAAGTTTCAAATATTTGGCAAGCGTAGTATACGGGCCTTTCTTTTACCCTGGCCTAAATTTTTATTCAAATCTTCTTTAGGCACGTTGGGCATTTTTGAGATGGCATAACACCAATCAACACCGTAATCATTTTAATCGACACCTACCTGTGGCGCCATCTCTGAGAGAAGTACAGAACTATAGTTACTTAATTTACAGCTTGTATTAATATCAAGATTGTAGTTTACACTTCACGAGGCGTTGGCAGCCTAAAATGTAATGAATAAAAAAACACTTCATTTAAATGTGTTTCCTGTACAATTAAAGATTTCCTGACGATTCAAAAAATACACATGTAGCATTGAAGTTAATGTTATAGAACAGACATCTCGAACAAAATGTGTGTCCCGCCCGGGAGGTTCCATTTTCAAAATTGAGCCCCCGTTCTCCTTTCAAAATCGAACGAATCCGTTGAAGATTGAAGCCACGTGGCGCCAATGCATTGGGACATACATGGTGTTCGGGGTGTCTGTTCTATACGCTAGTAATAGTACTTCAATGACATGTAGTTACTTTGTTCAAGTTTTCACTTGTGTCGGCGCTCCCGGAGTGACTTTTCTTTTTTTAATATTCCATGGGTTTCACGTATTATATCATAGGGGTATCCATATTACTGTTGTCCACGGGGGCTATCAGATGGTTTGTCTGTTCTTTTGTCTGCTATTTACTTGAATACATGGCTATTTACTTTGAAACCTGGGTTTAGCTTATCCTACACAAATTCAATTTAGTTTTTTTTAAAACCTCGCCTCCAATCTTAGCGGCCGAAGCTACAAATTGGATTGTATATCGTCAGAAATTCACGGTCGTTTCTTCAGAATTCTTTGGACACAAAAATCCTTCAGGATTATTTTGTATTACGCTTCACTACTATCGTTCAGATAATGGATATTCTGTTTTAAATTGTTGTGTAAAACAGATCTCTATCTGACAAAAAACGGATTATAAGTAGTACATATCAATACCATGTCTGCCAATCCTATCTTAGCCAGCGTGGTAGACTATGGATCACTTTGGGAGAGGAGGCTATGAGTTTGTAGCGGTACAAAAAAACCGGGCAAGTGCGTGCCAGGCCACGCTTAATGTAGGGTTCCGAAGTAGTAAAATCGACTATTACAGATTACTCACTATCCCTTTTAAGTAGATAAATAATATCTAATAATTCTCCTCGTTTCTTATTTAACTTATAAGTGACTTGAATATTTATTTAAATTGTGACCGAATAGAATCGCGAAAGGACCCCGCACTAATTGTTTGAAAATTGTGTTTCAGCGGATTTGTCTGAATTTTTGATATGTTGTAGCCCTAACCATACTGATCAAAAGTCCCAATGAGCACGACCCCCCCAAATGCGTATTTTGTCCTCCAGGGGGCACTTTCCCCCAAAGTCTATTTATTCGATTTCTTCGGAATCATTCAGAATTTTTAGTATGTTGTAGTCCTAATCATGCCAAACAAGAGTCCCAATGGGCACAACCCCCCCAAATGCGTATTTTGTCCTCCAGGGGGCATTTTCCCCCCAAAGTCTACTTATTCGATTTCTGCGGAATCATTCTAAATTTTTAGTATATTGTAGTCCTAATCATGCCAAACAAGAGTCCCAATAGACACGACCCCCCATATTGCGTGTGTTCTTCTTCCGGGGGCGCTAACCCCCCCCCCCCCCATGTTCTATTTATTTGATTTTAGCGGAATAATTCTGAATTTTTGGTATGTTGTAGTTCTAACCGTGGCAATCAAGAGTCCCTATAGGAACGAACCGTATTCCGTAGGCGTATTTCCAACGCCTGGAGAAAGAAAAACCCCCCAAAGCTAATTCATTTAAAACCTACATTTTTTCAATAACTTTCTGAGCGTTTTTTTCGCAAGGGGCAACCTCCCCCTACCAAGTTCATTCATGTGATATCAGTGGCATCGTTCCGAATTCTTAAGTATGTTGTAGCCCTTACTAATGCAATGTAAATCCCTTAGAACTACAACATACCAAAAATTCAGAATTATTCCGCTAAAATCAAATAAATAAAACATGGGGGGGGGGGGGGTTAGCGCCCCACGAAGGAGAACACACGCAATATGGGGGGTCGTGCCTATTGGGACTCTTGTTTGGCACAATATACTAAAAATTCAGAATGATTTCGCAGAAATCGAATAAATACACTTTGGGGGGAAAGTGCCCCCTGGAGGACAAAATACGCATTTAGGGGGGGTTGTGTCCATTGGGACTCTTGTTTGGCATGATTAGGACTACAACATACTAAAAATTCAGAATGATTCCGAAGAAATCGAATAAATAGACTTTGGGGGAAAGTGCCCCCTGGAGGACAAAATACGCATTTGGGGGGGTCGTGCCCATTGGGACTTTTGATCAGTACGGTTAGGGCTACAACATACCAAAAATTCAGACCAATCCGCTGAAACACAATTTTCAAACAATTAGTGCGGGGTCCTTTACTCAACAGTGAAATTTATTAGCCTAAATACATAAAGGACTTCTCAGAATCAAAACTCGTGTACAACTCAAATCTATATTCAAATTTCATTTAAAATATATGAATCCTTAAGCCGCGTATTCATTTGAGGCAGCCGCGAGTCGAGGCGTGCCGCGACTTGAACCAAACCGCACCTTTAGTGGAAAAAAAAACCATAAGCCGTCTTACATTGAATTTTAGTTATTAATACGATTGGAAAGAGGGACAAAAGCTGCATATACTCAATTTTTTTCAAATGTTTATCATTAATCTTAACGGTTTTGTGCAAGAAATCGTAATGTAAAACTTTGACTACTTACTGATATTTTAACAGTTTTTTTTTGCTCTAGTGTAAAATTGCGATTATTAATATGATTGGAAAGAGGGACAAAAGCTGCATATGCTCAATTTTTTTCAAATTTTTATCATTAATCGTTTTGTGCAAGAGATCGTAATGTAAAACTTTGACTACTTACTGATATTTTAAGTTTTTTTGCTCTCCTGTAAAATTGCAATCTTCAACTTATGCCTTTTTCCACTGAGGGTGCGAAACGATGCGGCCGTGCAGCAAGCCAAAATATGTATGTCGGTAAACGTTCGTGATGAAAGGTGCCTCAGTGTGAGGCGCGTTGTACGAATTAAGATGAAACTTGGCACATAGATAAAATCCACAACCAGCGGGCCTATTATACACTTTATAAAACCATTCATGTTCCAGGCAGTTCATTTATCGGGAACTTGGCTGGAATTAAGAGTTCATAATAGACCCGCTGGACAAGAAAATAGGGTAAGTTTTACCCCAGTATGTTCTCCGGGGATGATTGGGACGTTTGATTTCGTTTTGTGAAACCACTCTTTCGCAGGGGAATTAGTTTAATAACTATAAAATATCCTACTAATATTGTAAATGTGAAAGTTTGTATGTATGTTTGTTCCTATTTAACGCAAAAACTACTAAACGGATTTTCATGAGATTTAGCACACAGATAGACCATAATCTGGAATAAGATATTAGGTAATCCTAAAAACTGGAAAACGCGGGTAGAAAGAGAAAGGATCCTCACAAATTTTGGCATTTATAATATAATACTTAGATTTAATGGTGAAAATAGTACCAACCACCACAAGTTGTTGAACCGATAATATTGTAGTAAATAATTTTTGAAGTGAAACTTCTTTATAGACGAGTTATTAGGATTTTTCTGTCACGAAAAAGCGTTACCGCCGCGTGGAGGTGGTAGACGATATTTCGCGTGGAAATATTTAAAATAAATATTAAATATAAATACGTTGCCATTCGTTTTAAATATTTATTTTTATACCATTTTAAATTAATATATAAAATATATAACTTTTTTATATTTTTTAAATATTTTTTTAAGATTTTTTTTAATTTTTTTTTTGGAATATTTTTATTGAAATATATATTTTTAAACAAAATTTTATTAAAGTCCATTTGTCCGTTGAAGTTTCACTTCTACTGTGTGTCGCAGCACACACTTCGTTTTTCTTTTTTATTACTTTCTACTCGTATCTACAATTTTCTTTTTATTTCTTTCATACCAGCGCGCTGCAGCGCGGTGACTGTTAAAACGAATGACCATAACACAATATTGATGTATTTACCTACAAACTACAGGGTCCACGCAAGGGTCAAATGACGAACAATGATTAATGGCGCCTAAGTAAATCTATTATACTAACTAAATAGATTCAGTACAGTTCAACACCCTGATATTAAATCTCTCCCTTGTGGCGTTATAAATAAGGACTTATGACAGTATCAGGTACGTGAGAGTTAAATCTACTAATTACGAAAGTTATCCTTTGCGTTTAGTTGTATAACAGGAAAGGACTATCATTGTGAATTTGTGAATAATAATCATGTAAGTATAGGTAGGTAATAAAGAATAATCTATACATAGGTACCTACCTATAAAACCTGACGACTCGTGATGCGCAATGGTTACCATGCCGGATCGGCGCGCCAAGGGTCCTGGGTTCGATTCCCATCGAGGTGGAAATTTGTATGAGTTTGAATTTCTGTTCTCGGTCTGGGCGTTTGTTGTCTTTGTGTGTTGTCCATGGCACCCACGACACAGGGAATCCTAGTGGAGACTGGGGGCTGAGTGTGAAGCGTTATTATTATAGTGTTATGCGTTATAAATAAAATTTAAGTGTCTATCAGTGATATATGTTTTTTCAAGTGCTTATAGTTAATTACACGAAACCATAATACAGGTATTCGGTTGTCGGTTTACATTAAATAAGCCAAAATAACTATGTTTGAGCCAGCTTAATTGGTATTTGATTCAAATAATATTCCCAGTCACGTTTACTTCTAACGTAAGTTCAATTTTCAGTCGACTTTCTATTTACAAAAGACATAATATAATAGATAGCGAAGGTAATTTAATGAAGGATTAATGTGTTAAACATTCACTCAGAATTCTAAAAGATTGTAGCGATAGGTTAAAATAGCTTTTTGAACCTGATTTTTGTTTTCATCTAATGTAATATTATTTTTATATGAAAGTTCTTACTTACGTAAGTTAAAAACTTAAAACATTTTAAACAAAATAGTGATGTCCTAAATAATAGGAATTGATTTTGGACCTGAAATTAAGTTCATAATATAAATATTAAATTGATTTACCTGTAATTTCTTTTAAAGTTACTTCCTATTTAATAAATATTGTGTATTTGTGAACCCAGTCAACTAAACACTAAGCTTTCTACCGCAAACGCCGGAAACAGAAAAACAGATAAAAAAATTGGTTGTCTGTAAAGTCGGTTTACGGACAATGGTTTTACGTGATAACGTCTATTTCGTAGAAGAATAATTTATGATATAAATATTGTCAATTCGCACATTAGGAACGGGAAATAGAATGAAAATTACAATTTTACATATTAAAGTACAGACAGTGCCGGATTTATATTTTTTATGGGTGTAGGCCAATTTATTTCCGCCGCCCCATCTACCTTTCTAAAATAATAATTTTCCATACATAGTAAGGAAGGCACTGAATTAGTCACTAAAAAAGTGCGTAAAAATACAAGAATTACATTTTTTGCGACACTTTTTAATAGAAAAATCTTCTATAATATATCATCTTCTGAAATCTGCCGCCCCTAGGACGCTGCCGCCCCTAGGCCGCGGCCTATAAGGCCTATTGACAAATCCAGGCCTGAGTACAGATATACATATATTTCGTTTTATTATTAAACGTTTCGTTTACAAAATCATGTCATAAAAAGATAAATTTATTTCAGTTTATATTAAAAAACAGAGATGACGCTATTGTAGATTTTCGTTTTCATATAATAATAATACGTACGAGCTACGAGAAATCATTTCTTTTCAAAAGATTGTAAAATAAAATAAAAATGAAATGAAAAATGCCTTCCAAGCGGACCGATTACGCTTGAGTGGGAGAGAGACGGCCGGTCTAGCGTGCCTCTCTCTCTAATGCTGCGCGCGCTTCCGTGACGTTACTCCGGCCGTTACTCGGTTTTCGTGAATGCCTCTCAGGCTCATCGTCTTTATAAACGTTATCACGTTAAAAATTCTAAAAATCATTGTTATGATATCTAATATAATATTATTATTGGGCGCTAAATAATACGAACCTGTAGCCTAGTTATAAAAGTATTATAATAACCCTGCCTGCGAAGCAAGGGGTGCTGGGTTCGTCTCCCGGCCGGGTCATTATATGTACCTATAATATAATAGATAAATATTTGTACTTGGGTGTTGTAGTGATCTGTTATTTGTGTTGTCCATGCTACCCACAGGATTCACCTGTGAATCCTACTGCTGGGGTATGTGTGCGAGCGTTTGTTTGTTTATATACTTCCAAGTTCCAACAGTTTTTCTCAAATAATTTCCAGATAAAGACATCAATCAAGGACCAATTTTATTATAATACAATTGTGTGATATGCAGACTTAATTCTCCATGCAACATGATAGTATGAATGAATAGAACCACAGAACATCTAATAATTAGTTAGAAGGGGCATAGCACGTAATTTGTATGGGAACCGCTGTCGCCGTTTCAATAAACACTACTAACGAAAATGAACAAATACGCACGAGGATTGTTATGTGTGCATGAAGTAGGCGTGACTCTGTAGCTAGGGATTGATTGTCGATAAATTTTTATCGGTATTTATTTTCGCAAGGTATACTTATTCATTATATACTTTTATACTTTTTGATTGAAATTACTTACTCCGTCGACAGACTCATATTTCATCATGGCCTCCGAAACAAAGTTTTTTCCAATTACCGCACATGAAGGCATTTTTACGTAATTAAGTCGCAGTATTTTGCAGTACTTTTCTCCGTTGGAGTTTGCGAGTCACTAAACAGCGCAATCGCGTGTTTTTGTGCGATGTGCGCATTTGATCACAGTATTGGCGCGCCTACCTTGCCCACAATTCCTTTCTAACTAATTATTAGATGTTCTGTGAATAGAACACTATTTTGGAACGAAGTAAACAATCGATCAACTATCATCGGTCGGATTCACTCAGAGATGCTGGCGAGTGAGAGATGGCGATAACACGATGAAGGTTGGAGCGGAGATAGAAACATTGGAGCAGTGATGCCAGATCTCCGGAAAAATCCGGCAATCTACGGATTTTAGGTTTCATCTACGGATCTATAGATTTTTGAACAAATATTTTATATTTTCCTTAGAAAACTAGAAAACTGTACATAAAATGTTATTATAATATTGATATTGTACACGTGGTGTCCTCTATAAAAAAGATCGCTAAGGCCACTGGCACCCGGCTCCCGGCTGGCTCGACGACAGTGCCGCTTTATAGATCTCCGGACTTTTGTACCGAATGTACGGATTTTTTAGTAACGATCTACGGATTTTTTAAAATCGGATCTGGCAACACTGCATTGGGGGAAATGGGACAGCGGCGTTAACCGAACAAGACATTTATGACGTGAAGTTATAACACGCTGGAAAATACCCGCTCATTCGGCGTCAAAGCGATTAATCGCGCATATTTCACTTGTTTTCTCAAATTATGGATGCATAGCATTGAAGTATTATTACTAGCGTATAGAACCGACACCGCGAACACCATGTACGTCCCAATACATTGGCGCCACGTGGCTTCAATCTTCAGTGGATTCGTTCGATTTTGAAAAGAGAACCAGGGCTCAATTTTGAAAATCGAACCTCCCTCCCACACATTTTGTTCGAGATGTCTTTTCTATGGGATTATACTTCAATGATGCATAGCATTTTTATTCTTTAATAACAACACTACTGAATTCTTCTTTATCCCTTTCTTGGCCGGCAATGCATGGGTGATGGCAAGGTGTTTTAAAGATGTCCATGGAAGACCTCTTACCATCAGGTAGCTCTTCTGCTCGTTATATTAGAATCAAGTCCACACAGCTAGTTTGGTTTTACGGACCAACACGCTATTATTTTTTATGTATCTATCTATAGTAATATTATGTAGGTACACTCTACGAGGTAGGTACGCTCATAAATATACGATGAAAAGAAAATATTTATTGGAATAACACAAACAACTCTTGCTCTTTATACTTCACTCGTTCTATTGTATTCGAATAAGGAAAACTGATTCCCTTGGATGACATAAAATTATTAATATGTACCTATTAAATAAACGCTTTTAAATAACGCAGTACGTTTTTACCTGTGTCGCAGGTGGCATGGACTACACTTTATAACACATCATAGTAACACTCATGACTCGAGTGCAAATATTTATTTGACACATAAAATATCTGCCTCGGTCGGGAATCGAACCTGAGACCCCATGCTTTGCAGACAGGGTCACTACCAACTAGGCTACAGGGTCGTAAAATCATGAAAGTGATGACGGAAGTAAAATATTTAGATTTTTCACTGAATATCCTTTTTCATAAAATCTATAGTTTTGTGGTAAAAATCGATTGTTGAAATTGTTCATTGGAATAAACTAATTTTTAACTTTTAAAACACATTACAATTGTAATTTTATATTATACTATTCTTTGTTATATTTAATCAGGCAAAAATCAAGTTTTTTGAGGTATTAAGGTTTCTGCAAGGAACAATGAAGCAGGCCCAATTTTAGCGATCTCTTTCAATGATATCCAGGCCACTATGGCCAGTGAAGCGGTCTTCAAATACATTTTTATGAATATTAATATCTTTATGAATACTGAGTGCCTCCATTGAAATCTGTTTGAGAAAAATTATCGCGTATATTCATCCCCTCGTAAGTAATCTAATTTTTATTGGAATTAGAAGTAAGCGAATTGGACTTTTATAGCCGCAGATGGAATTGAACTTATTTCTCTGTTTTATCAACTTCAAATTGATGTCATGGCGGGCGGGCACTTCGATCAACTATAGCAGCTATACTCAACTTGCGGCTTTTGAGGTTGGCCCTTTTGTTGTTACTTTTTTTTAACATCTAAATAATTTGAAATTGAAATTTGAATTTTGAAACGTTTAGTTTTCCTATCTGTCTGGATCTGTTCCGCGAAATAGAATATATATACAGCTTTTGTAAGGTAGTAAATAAGATTTGTTATGTTTCATATTACATATCTTACAAGCAGGAAACTTACCTCATAAAAGAATTTATGGAGGTACTGATCAAAATGATAAAGAAAGTTTCAGGATAGATTCATAAATATAACTTATTTCAAAGTCAAAGTCAAAATATTTTATTCATATAGGTATCACTGATACACTTATTGTATCTTTATTTATTTAATGCACCAATAAAATTTTGAAAAACTGATGTGCATAATAAAACTTTTCTGTATATTTGTACGTAGTCGAAAGTTCTGAGGTAACAAACATAAAAAAAAATACAGTCGAATTGAGAACCTCCTCCTTTTTTGAAGTCGGTTAGCAAAATAATGATAAATGTAATAATAAATAAAATAATAATTTAGATAGATAGTAAATAATAATAAAGTAAATAATTATATAGAATAATAAAGTAATAATGATGAAAAATGTGATAATAAAATAAATATAGGCAAGCAAATGTATCATAATGGTAAGTGTCACTTCACTTAAATGTACATAAAAAAAATGTGAGCCGTCATGGGGCGGTTGGCAGATGTGAAACATCGAAATTTTTTTATACAACTAACAGGCATAAAAGTACAGATATAATATGACAGGAATTAAATATGGCATGATGAAAAAATACAATATTACGAATTGTCTCCAGAAAATGATGACAGCTTTGTCCTACTGTATGCTATCAAACTAAGTTTATTTATGATTATTCACATTGTGTTATTATATTTTTTTTTCATATTGCCCTACCATAATAATATAGTGAGGCGAAGCGTCGCCACTCACCGCGCCAAAAATCAGGTTTACCCATCGCCTATAGATGTTTCACATCAAAAATTCATAGTAAGTAACAACAATATTTTTAATGAAATTAGATTGTTGGTAGTTAATTTCCGGATAGAGTATTCCGCAGCTCGTAACGACGTACGGAACTCGCATAATTAGTTCTTTCAGTGTCTCTCAATGTGAGTTACTAAGTTTAAATTGAATCTTGTTTCATTAACGATAATCAGGGACGAGCGATTTAGTTTAAAAGCCTACCCGGTTTTACAGTAACCTCATATCCGGATACCCTTTTTCGTGTACCTAATGCTTACATTAAAACAGTTGATAAATCCTTAAACAAGCTGATTAACTCGATTGAAAGGGGTTCAAGTCGCAAGGAGGTCCGTACATATTATAATGCTCTCTACACGGTCGGCTCTCCAAGAACTTTACATAGGTATATTTGTCGTGCCTACCTGAGTAAACTATGATTTCCCTAATCTGTTGTTTATACGTAATGTATTGTATGTTTGAATTTCTAACGTGTTAAGAGTTAAAATAAATTGTCGCGTTAAAAAAATATAGTTTTTATCAATAGTCCACAAGTAGATTCGTTAGTATTCGTCAATGTCAATCAATTTATTCATTTAAAAAAAGAGTAAAAGAACACTATTTTTCTCTCTGCTAATACTCGTAAATCCTGTCATGGTTACTATTCTTTCTTCTATAAATCTCAGTGCTGGATTTAGGCCTAGGCCCGTGAGGCCCGGGCCTAGGGGCGCCATGATTTTGGGGGCGGCAAAATTTTCAGAACCCCAAAAACTTACGAGCGGTAAATTATCAGAATTATTTGTACCTACTAAAAATATTTTTGTGAATTATTGTCACTTCAAATTAATAATTTATAAATTATTTTAAATGTTGAGTTCACCTTTTAATTTGTCGGTGCAATATGAATTATTTTTAATTTATATTACTTTGAAAACAACAATATTAATTTTTATAGTGGATGCAAATTATTATTTTTTATAGTGAATTTAAACCATTAATGGCCCCCTAATGGGCTCGGGTCTCTCCCATGAGAAAGCCTAGAGTTTACTCCACCACGCTGCTCCAGTGCGGATTGGTAGCGGACAGTTAGACTTTCAAAAGTCTAACTATCCGCTTTTTTTATTGTTCACCTACCCGAGATTGGTCTCGTTTTCGGCTAATTTTGGGATAAGTGTTACGATAAAATTGTAAAAAATTAAAAAAATAAGATGGCCGCCGAGATATTTTAATTTCAAATTTTTCAATTTAAGAGGTGACTTTGAAGGGTCGGATTGCATTGGGGTTTTAACTTTTTTTCGATTTTTTTTCTTTGTTTCCTCGGGTCAATCCCCAATTTTGACTTTTGGGGTATATTTTTGAAGTGAAACTTCTTTAGAATCGTTAGTGATTTCAAACCGGATGCAACGGAAAAACGACAGGTAAGATAATATAATTAACTTCTCCGTAGCTCAATGGTCAGGACGTAGATACACAATACCTGATGCGCAGGTTCGCGTCTCTCAGTATTTCTTTTTTTTTAGTTTTATTTTTATACTGTTTTTAGATACTTTCAAATGCTCTTTTAAATATTTTCAAAGAATTTATCAACAAAAAATAAGAATTTCATTTTCGGTGTTATTGCTTTTTCATCTCATTATCTTGAAATCAAAATTTTGGAAAGTTTCACTTCTACCACGTGTGAATTGCACACATTTTCTTTTTTTTCGGTAAGATGGCAGACCCCGTGGCAGACATTTTATAAAATGTACGAAAAATTGCATTTTTTGACGGAAATTTTTTTTAGGTTCGCAACATTTCAGGGGATTACTTTGTTTGGGGCGGTTGTGGTGCTTAGTCTGAAGTGTTGGCAGGTTACGTTGATTTTGTTTTTCATTCTTTTTTTTTGAACTTTCTATTCAAAAATATAAAAAGTAGGAGAAACATTTTTCATTAAAAAAAATAGTGCGTGGAGTCCCACCTCGCGGAAGAAGTGAAACTTCGTAATGTGGAAATGAAATAGGGAGGGGTAGAAATAGATTTTTAGTAAACTCATATTGTTTCTTTAAGACAAACTTTATCAACATTGCTTACAATTCACTACTCGTTGCTAACGCTCGCGCTGGTCGGTAATAGGTATACTACGCGCATGAGTTCGAGTGCCATGCATTCACTCTCGCTCTGTCTCTTTTTATTCCCCCTCCCCAGGAGCGTTAAACGTTTAACGCAACTTTGTGGGAAGTTTCACTTCAAAAATGCACTAAAAATGTTTCGTGGTCGTCGTAATGACATTTGACCATTTTCATCAAAAACTGGCAATATATGGTTTTTTTCACATTTCGAATAGAACTATCGCTGGGGGCATTAATGGTGCATAAGAAAGTTGTTTGTACATGGTGGTTATGGGAAAAATATGAACTTCCAAAAATTCAAGATGGCGACCACTCTGAGATTGTGATATTTTTTCATACTTTAATTTTAGGTTGAATGTCACTATAAAATTAAAAAAAATGGAAAAACAAGATGGCTGCCAAGATATTTGGGTTTGAAGTTTTTAAATTTTCGAGGTGACTGCAGGATCGGATTGCAGTGGTTTTTTAACTTTTTTGCAATATTTTTTCTTTATTGGCTTGGGTCGATCTTCAATTTTGCCGTTTGGGGTATATGGCGGCCATTTTGTGAAATGTATGAAAATTGGCATTTTTTGAGTAAATTGTTTTGTTTTATTGGCGACATTTGAGCGGCTCCTTTTGTTTCGGCCGTTTGTGTAATTTGATTTCAATGCTGTAAATCAGGTTTGGTTTTTTTCTTTGTTCATACAATTTTTTGGACTTTCTATTCAAAAATATAAAAAGTAGAAGGAAAATTAATTTTTAATAAAATTTGGTAAAATTTTTCGCGGTTTTCATAATGACATTTGAACATTTTCATCTAAATTACCTGGCTACACTGGGAGCCAGAAATTATTTAACATTTCGAGAAGTTGAGCAAAATCTATAGATCAGGGATACGAAAATGTATGAAAGATATTTCTGCATTAAAATAGTCATTCTCAAAAAAACTATAAAATGTTGCCATTGCTACAAAAAAAATTAAAATTTTTCATAAATATTATTTTTGGATCAAATATTTCCTCATTACAATGTATAGGACGTTTGTAGGTATGTACTGATAATTTGTGAATTTTGGTGAAAAAAAATTTATGTTGCCATATTTGCCATAAAAAATAATAATTTTCATACAAATGTGTTTGTTTTTCGAATTTTGAGGCTGTCGTGACTTGTGTCCATTTGGTGTCTTCATAATGTATAAGGTGTTTGTAGAAACTGATAGTTTGTTAATGATGGTGAAAAAATATTTTGATGTTTTCATACGAAAATGTAAGCGGCGTTTGTTGGTACTAACTGATCATACACATTGGAGGAAAAATGTTTCAGTGTTTCCATATAAAAATATTAATTTCATATCTTTGGTTTTATCTTCATATTTTTAGTTTAAATATGTATTTTGTGTCGAATATTTCAAACTGTTCCCATTGAATGGCATGTAGGAGGCGTTTGTTAGTATTAACGGTTATTAAAATATATCAATGAAAAATTTTTCAGTGTTGCCCTACAAAAAAAATAAACAAACCAAAAGTACCTTGAAGCCGAATATAATTATCGCAAACAGACCCCTGAATCGAAAAATAAATTGCACAGACCAATGATATTTTTGGAAGAACTATAAATAATTTTAACTTTAAACTATAAACGATTATTATATAAACTAATAAAACGTTGTATTTAAGTTAGTAAAATTTGATACATAATAATTCAAATTTTAAATAATTGCATGTTTATTTTCGATACTCACCTCCCCATAGAGCAAAAAGGGCGGCATATCTTATGGGGCCTAGGGCGACATCAAATATAAATCCGCCACTGATAAATCTATGTATAGTTTGTCCATATATTTAATAATGTATATATTTATAAAATGTGTATGTATTAATGTATGCATAGTTTGTATGTATGTATGTATGTATGTATGTATGTATATATGTATTCATGGTATTTTTACTATGTATCTTATATACCTACTATTTATAAACAAGTGCACGCTAAATTAATTTTATACCACTTTTCCATTCCTAGGTGTGCTGGAAGAGATTTCTTTTAGAAATAAGCATTGCCTATGTACAAAATTACTTTTATGACCTTTTGTAACCACTGTTATACGTGTGCATAAACTGTTAAATAAATAAATAAATAGATTCTACGAGTATAAGCCTGATGTCAAGTTATCACCGTCGCCCTTAGACATTGTTACATCGAAGGTGTCGCGAAGAAGCAAGAAGAACGGGCAAGAACAATAGTACCAGTATAATAATAAAATAGCTCTTCAGCACTGTAAGAAGAATCTTAAATTAAAATTTTAAAAATCCCGAGAGTTTTATTTACACTAAACATAGCCAAGAACACTCTATTAGGTCACCTATTATTATTTCTCCATGGGGTTCATCTGGATAGCTACACTTGAGCATGAAGTCAGCCGCCAAACGGCTCGTCGTGTTCTGGTTGGGGGCTTGAGAGCCTGCAGTTCTTTCTTTCTTTTTCTTTTCTCTTTCTTGGCAGCAACGCATCAGTATAGCATCTGGTGTTACTAATGTCCATGTGCGACGATAGCCACTTACCATCAGGTGGATCGTCAGCTCCAAGTTCGCTTTATTGGCGTCTGCTCTGGTATTACCCAGGTCCGTAATGACTTTGTAATGACAATGACCAATTACTGACCTGCTTTCTCCTCTGCTTCCAGATTATAGAAATGAGTAATGTTATAACTGACGCGAGGGTCAAAGTAATTTATTCAAAGTTATTTTTTATTGTTCTTCCTAATGGACTACAGACCGCTCTAATGGACAATTACAAGGGACAAAAACAACGTTCTTTTATGTCAACCTCAAGAACATCGAGGAACGAAATTCCCTACCATTAGTAAATATGATAAGCTCCTATATTTGTACAAAAACATTAATAAGTTGTTAATGTCCGAAAGTATCTATAAGCTGATAATATTTGTACAAAAACATAAGTTCGAAATGTCTAAAAGTTACCTACGCGCTATTAGAAGAAGAAGAAGAAGAAACATTTTTTTCGTACTTACGCATAAGTCTTTATTTATTGTTATTTTATTGCACACAATACAAAGGAAAAATACAAATACATAGGAAAAAGTTCAATATTTCACATCTCTTCAAAGACTCATAAACAGCTTTTCGCAAGAAACTTTTAAACCATTCTTCAAAACCTCTCGCGCAGACGAAAAAATTCTCCCTACTCGTACGGACACGGAGTTACTTTCTTTCAGTAAAATATTATACGTTTTTCTTCTTACCTACATCAAGTTGTAAAGGCCATCCTATTATATATATTAATTATTATAAATGTGAAAGTTTGTGAAGATGCTTGGATATTTGTTCCTCAATCACGCCAGCCAGTCTACCAGGCTAGCTCTTGCTTGAGTTTGCCGCCCAATTACTTGTCGTATTCCGGCTAGGGTTTGAGAACCAGTTCTTCAATTTCTTTGGTCTCGCTCTTTTTTCTTGTTCAGCAACACATCGGTGATTACTTTGGTGTTACTCATATCCACGAGCGATGGTGGCCACTTACCATCAGGTGGATCGTGAGCTCGTTTGTCGGTTAGATACATACAAAAAAGATAGACATAGAACAGACATCTCGAACAAAATGTGTTTCCCGCCCGGGAGGTTCGGTTTTCAAAATTGAGCCCCAGTTCTCCTTTCAAAATCGAACGAATCCATTGAAGATTGAAGCCACGAGCCGCCAATGCTTTGGGACATACATGGTGTTCGCGGTGTCGGTTCTATACGCTAGTAGGTAATATTATGCTTCCAATGTATGGGACTGACTAATTGTAGCTAGTAATATACTTCAATGTATGGGACTGACTAATTGTATTATAATTATTATATTCACGATATTTCATGCATAACAACCACGCTAGCACGTTACGAAAGTTCATAAAAGCTATAGTTCTAAGCTGTCACTTACCATCGCAAGATACTTAATAAATATGCATAAAGGAAAATCTCACAAGTTATTCATAATGTATTTACGTTTTTTGCGATCTTTTTAGAAAACATTTTCACCCGCCCCATTTAAAATCCAGACACGTACTTACGAGGTTGTAGAGTATTCGTTTTTTTATTTCCTTTTAGACATTTAGACCTTTTAGTGGTCGTCATTATGTTCTATTAAACTTTTTGTACGCGGCAAAAAATTGAGGCAATGTTTTAGTCGTTCAAATAATTAGTTATTTTAGTCATTAGTATTTGACAGTCGATTTGTAATCTCTGGCAAAGAAGGTACTTAATGAAAATTATAGTTTTTAAAGTAAGAATAAAATTTGTTTAACTTTCCTTGAATTGCTAGGTACCTAACTTACGAAGAATGGATAGAATTTTGAGATGTTATTTTGTGTTCAAAACGATGTTTTTCAAAACAATTTGGTGTCGTTTAAAAGACGTCCAACGTTCGGGTTCCAAACGAAATCTCTCCAAGAGATACATATACATACTGAGCTATAAGATAGCTATAAGATCGTCAGAATGTCGATAGTATACTACCACTAGCGTTTTGCCCGCGGCCTTGCCCGCGTTTTCTGTGATTGTAAGTACCCTATATTCTGTTCCAGATGACGGTCTAGCTGGGTACTAAACAAGAAAATCCGTTTAGTAGTTTTTGCATGAAAGAGTAATACATCGATCCTCACAAACTTCTATTTTGTAATATGAGTAAGTAGGATTAGTGTGATAGACGCAATGATATTTAAAATAGATACGTCATGCCCTTACAAATCCACCAAAAAATCTGTTCCGAAAAGAGCTACAACACACACACGTTTATCTTTTGTTTCACTACAACAATCACACTACAATAATACACGAAGGCAATTTAACGTTGTATATCAAATCTCAAGCACTTCTGACAACAACAATAGCGTGCCTATCGTCTTGTATTGACAGAGCGACTACGAGCAGACGAGGTCAATTGACTGCTCTTACGATCTTCATCTTCAGCGCGCTAGTGACATATCTACCTCTTTTTTACTTATAATATCAATGGATAGACGGAAAGGTAATTCAAAGGTAATAACTCACCGAGCATTCTGATGATGGCTTTTCTGGACTTAGCTTGCCGTGTCTCGCCGTGAATGTGGCCGTTGAGGAGCCCTATCTTGGTCTTCTTGGTAAGCCGAGTTGATCTGCAATCATGTTTATAAATCAACATTCTGATATTAACCTGATATGAAGGTTGACTGGCAGAGAATGCTTTGAGCATTAAGTCCGCCTTTGTTTCTGTTCCTTTTGTATGGTACATAAAGAAATAAATAAATAAATAAATAAATAAAGGATTCACGGGTTTTAACTCGAAGTGATATGTATGTTATTAAACTAGAAAAAAATGGTTGTCTGTAAAGTCGGTTTACGGACTGTAGTTTAACGTGACAACGTCATGACAAAACATTGATGAAGTAGTGCTCGAATATAATATTATCTCTGGAAATTAAGTTATAATTAGAAGCTTTTATCTTTATACTAGCTGACCCGGCGTACTTCGTATCGCCTTAGAATGTAACAAATCAGAGATCATTAAAATCGATACAGCCGTTATTAGCCGCTATAGTTTTTGTGTGCATATCTCCTCCCTCTCCCTCTCCCTCTCCCGCTCCCTCTCCCTCTCCCGCTCCTGCTCCCTCACCCACTCCTGCTCCCTCTCCCTCTCTCGCTCCTGCTCCCCTCTCCTCCCCGTGTTACAACTATAACAATTCATTTTTGTTTCTAACTATAAGCTTACATATTAATTTTCACATTTCTGAGGTCAAAAATAAATAATAGTTTAATAAAACTAAAAAGAAGGCGTCCATAAATTATTTGAGATTTTTAAGGGGGGGAGGGGGTCGAGTCAAATCTCATCTAATCTTACGTTGGAGAGAGGGGGGTCTCGGCAAATATCACGCAATTTTATTTCTGATTGAAACAAAAAAAAATATACTATTTTGCTGGAGGGGGAGGGGGAGGGGTGAGAAAGGGGGAGAGCAAGTGGGAGGGGGAGGGGGAGGGCGAGAGGGAGCTGGAATTTAATGGTCTCTGATTTGTTAAACCTACCAAAACTATAAAAGTTAAAAGTAACAACAAAGTACATGAATCACTGTTTATTAGACGATACGAAGTTCACCAAGACAGCTAGTGTTAAATATTTATTTAATGATGCCAAAGAAGTATAACTTATCACTCGCGTACTACATGTAGGTTTTTCTTGTAATTAGTTTTTTCTTTCGTGTAATAAAAATAAATACTTAAAAGCAAAATTAAAATTAATTAAAATTAATTAAAATAAATGTATATAACTAGGCCCCTGCGGTGCAGTACCTAAGATGCTGGCAGCATTCCCTCGCTGTATGGCGATACTAACACGCTGAGCAAGAAAACTGCCAGCTCTAGGGTCACTCATCTTGTTTTTTAATTTTTTACTTATTTCTTTAAAAAGATAGTGAGCGTCAGGACCCCACGAACCAAGTGTTTCGACACCGAATGCTTTGTGTAATTAGTTTTTTCTTTCTTTCTTTCTTTCTTTTTTCTTTAGATATTGAATCGTCATGGGTCCTCGATAAGTCTACGAAGTTTGAAAGAAATGTGACTATTTAAAGCTAATTAAAGCGTGTAATTAGGTTTTTCTTTCTTTCTTTTTTTTCTTTAAATATTGAATCGTCATCGGTCCTCAATAAGTCTACGAAGTTTGAAAGAAATCTGACCATTTAAAGCTAATTAAAGCGAGTAGTTATGATTTTCCTTCTTTCTTTTTTTTTCTTTAAATATTGAATTGTCATCGGTCCTCGATAAGTCTACGAAGTTTGAAAGAAATCTGACCGATTAATTTAAAGCTAATCAAAGCGTGTTATTAGGTTTTTCTTTCTTTCTTTCTTTTTTTCTTTAAATATTGAATTGTCTTCGGTCCTCGATAAGTCTACGAAGTTTGAAAAAAATCTGACCGTTTAAAGCTAATTAAAGCATGTAATTAGGTTTTTCTTTCTTTCTTTTTTTCTTTGAATATTGAATCGTCATGGGTCCTCGATAAGTCTACAAAGTTTGAAAGAAATCTGACCATTTAAAGCTAATTAAAGCGTGTAATTAGGTTTTTCTTTCTTTCTTTTTTTTAAATATTGAATCGTCATCGGTCCTCAATAAGTCTACGAAGTTTGAAAGAAATCTGACCATTTAAAGCTAATTAAAGCGAGTAGTTATGATTTTCCTTCTTTCTTTTTTTTCTTTAAATATTGATATGTCATCGGTCCTCGATAAGTCTACGAAGTTTGAAAGAAATCTGACCGTTTAATTTAAAGCTAATCAAAACGTGTAATTAGTTTTTTCTTTCTTTCTTTCTTTCTTTTTTTCTTTAAATATTGAATTGTCTTCGGTCCTCGATAAGTCTACGAAGTTTGAAAAAAATCTGACCGTTTAAAGCTAATTAAAGCATGTAATTAGGTTTTTCTTTATTTCTTTTTTTTCTTTAAATATTGAATTGTCATCGGTCCTCGATAAGTCTACGAAGTTTGAAAGAAATCTGACCGTTTAAAGCTAATTAAAGCGTGTAATTAGGGTTTTCTTTCTTTCTTTCTTTCTTTTTTTCTTTAAATATTGAATTGTCTTTGGTCCTCGATAAGTCTACGAAGTTTGAAAGAAATCTGACCGTTTGAAAAAGGGTCAAAATCAAGTCCAAAGAGAAGTTACAAACATACAGGTGAAGCTATTAATAAAGCGTGTAATGACGAAGTATTACACCTTAGGGGATGAATTTCGAAAAAACCGTGATACACTTATTTCTTGTGTTTAACTATAAGCTTATATAAGCACAAATTTTCACCCTTCTTACTTCAAAACTGACGAAGTTGCCATACTAACTTGCATCCCCTTAATTAACCATTAAGGGATGATTTTCCAAAAAAAATGTGTTAAAATTAACTTTTGTTTATAACTATGAATTTACATAAAAATTTTCATGTTTATAACTCTAAAACTGACGAAATTGGTTTGTATTTAAGTGACTTCCAATCGCTATTTTTATCCCTGGGGATGATTTTCCAATATCTTCTGAATGGAATGTCCGATTTTAGTAATTCAAAAAGTTATAAATAGGTATTGAAACAGTTTGGAATATGAAATGATTTATTTGGATAAGGATTAATACGAAGGTATGGTTATCATGGTCTGATGTTGGTCAGCTTTTTTATTGACTTTTAAAATGTAAAAAGTGGTTATAGTGACATAACTACAATAGTTGGACATATAGTATCGCGATGTTTTTTGTAGATATTTATATGTTCTCTAATATTGTAGAACATTTTTTTGTTCTATCATCAATAGTTTCCGCAGCGTATGCGATGAAAGAAAATTTTAAGCAATTTTTTTTACACCTTGGTTCACGTTTCTAAAGTTTTAGCAAGGATCCCTAATTTTTTCTTAAAATAAATATAGCCTATGTTACTCAGGAATAATGTAGCATTCTAATGGCGAAAGAATTTTTAAAATCGGTTCAGTAGTTTTTGAGTTTATTCGTTGCAAACATACAAAAATACAAAAATACAAAGCTTTCCTCTTTATAATATTAGTATAGATTACAACGCCATCTAGAACTCCTGAAATAAACTATTTTTTCAGCAAGTTCCTTTCTGATTTAATTGTGTATATAGTTTTGCTCATAGATGGCGCTTTCTCCATTATTCCCTCGCTCGCGGAACGCGACAGATAAGTCATGCTTTGTCCTGCGTGCACCCGGCATCGATTTAATAGACGTTATCACGTCAAAAACACAAATAAAAATAAAATACAGTGTAAGCGTGTTTCAGAATATAATTGCCTATTTAAGATTTAAAAATAAAAATCCTAACATTACTGTAATATTAGGTTGATTTGTTTTTTACATAGTTTTTTCATGCGTTTTTCATATCTAAGTTTTCATTACTTTTTAGGGTTCCGAAGTATTATTCTGACAACTGATAACATTACAGACATGTCCTAATGTATTAGTGTATAAAATAAGTAAGTGTATAAAATCGGAACCCATAGTTTCGTCATGTCCGTCCATCCGTCTGTCCATCCGAGGCATAGCGGAGACATAGAAACCTGTAATTTGGCAGGGATATACAATATACATATTTATTATTCAAACTCCAAAATCGTAGAATTAAATGTTGAAAACTATTTTTTTCAGGGTATCTCCCCTACAGGTAAGGTGAGGATGAAATTTGTTTTCGTTGCGTACCCCATAGTGTTGAATCGTTGAAAAGATCTTTCAAAAATATAATATTATGGGTCTCCTAAGACTATTTTCGATAAATTACAAAACCTGAAAAATCGGCGTTGTTGAGAAGTTTTCCGTCAAAACAGACTAAAGCATCGGGGAATTGCGTTTATAACACAAGGTTACAGAATGGCGTAATCGAGAAATGGTATTATAAATGGGTGAATTTCAACAAACTCGAATTTTGCCTAATTACAGTGGCGAATTTAAATTTACTGTTTCTGATAAATTTTTTTGGCCTAAATAATAGATAAAGAGTAGTACTAATTAATCATATACTAGAGATCGAAAAAAAATGATTAGTTCATGAGATATTTCCATTTGAAATTATCAAATGCCACCGAAATTATTAAAGGACCACCGGAATTAAAATCCAAGCCACCGAAATTGATTAAAGGAGAATGCCCATAGCCAGTACTCTTAAAAAAATAATTGTGTCACAATGATTTTTGGACAAAAAATTTAATTAAAATATTTCAAGTATTTTACCCTATTTCCTAAAAAATCCTTATTGGCAATAATTTTCTGAAATTAATAAGTAACTTTACTTCCGTTTTACAAAATAAAACCATTGGGCCATTTATGTTTGGATAAGGGCCAATCAGGAATCTTTTAAGATCCTTCGGGCCAATAGGTAGCATTGATTCGATTATAATTATGATACAACAGTTATAGTATAATATATCCATGACAACAAACTAGCTGACGTAAGGGGACTGTCAAATGAATTATTATTTTTTTATAGAAAATTATCATAATCAGCCAGGAGTAATAGTGTTCTGTGATTATAATACATTACAAACTTCATGGTGTTTGGGGACTGTCAAATGAATTTGAAACTTAAAAGATCGACATTACATACGCAATCGACTTTAATACGCCCGCATAGTGTCCATATTACTGTGAGTTTACTATAACCTAAATACAAATTAGTTTTGTTTAAAATCTCTTATTTCCTAATATTATCATTGACTAAAGTTAGTATGTATAATTTATTAAGATAACATAATCAAATAAAGGTATTTTTATCAAGACACAAAAATGTTAAAGTCAGTACATTTCTCCATACTAAATGGGCATTCTCCTTTAAACTTGATGTTTCTAATACACTTTATTTGGCATAAATAATATGTATATAGTAGTGATAATTAGTCATATAGTAGAGATTGAAAAAAAAAATATTTGTTCCGGAGATATTATCAAATTACACTATCAAATGCCACCGAAATTAGGACCACTGGAATTAGAATTTGATCCACCGAAATTGATTTATGCCCATGAGAAATCATAAAGGCAGGATCATTTAATACTTTAAAGATATTATGTACATTTTGAAGAATAGGAGTCTAGATGAACGGACTCCTTTTAGCGGTAATTAGACAGGCCCATTGCACTTCTGAGCCACGTTTATAAGCTGTTTCCTCACAAATCGCATTGCACACAGGCTTGACGACTTCCAGCCTCCCGAACAAGCAGGATTCCGAAAAGGCTACAGCACCATAGACCATATTATTATACACACATTGCGGCAGATTATACAAAAGACCGAGGACTATACTTGCCGTTATGTATAGCCTATGTGGACTATGAGAAGGCCTTTGATTCTATCGAGATCTGGGTGGTATTAGATTCTCTCCAGCGGTGGCGTATCGACTACCGGTATATCAACGTGTTGAAGTGTAAGTACTCATCCGCCATCATGTCCGTCAGAGTACACGACACAGCAACGAACCTCATTCAACTGCAGAGAAGTGTCAGACAAGGATGTCATATCCAAAAAACTGATCACCGCTGTGTTGGTAGACGTGTTCAAGCTGATGGAGTGGAAACAACATGGCATTAACATCAATGGCGAATACATCACACACCTACGATATGCCGATGATATAGTCATCCTGGCGGGTTCCCTGGAAGAACTTGGAACAATGCTCGGGGGACTTGAACAGCGCCTCACAACGGGTGGGTCTTAAATCATGTCGAATGTCCATGTCACACCCGTATCGGTTGTTGTTGACGGCGTTGCTCTCGAAGTTCTAGACGAATACAATTACCTGGGACAAGTAATCCAGATGGGTAAGTCCAACTTCGAGAAAGAAGTCACTTGTAGAATCCAACTCGGATGAGCTGCGTTCGGGAAACTCCGTCATATATTGTCGTCCAAAACACTACCTCAGTGCCTGAAGTTTAAGGTGTTCGAGCAGTTTGTGTTGCCGGTGATCACATACGAATCCGAGACGTGGTGCTTTACTATTGGCCTAATCCACAACCTCAGAGAAACGCAGCGGGCTATGGAGAAGGCTATGCTTGGTATTTCTCTACATGATCGCATCAGAAATGAGGAGATCCGTAGACGAACAAGGGTAACCGACATAGCTCGAAGAATTAGCCGACTGAAATGGCAATGGGCGGGCCACATAGTGCGAAGGACCGATAACCGTTGGGTAAGAAAGGTCCTCGAATGGCGCCCACGTCTCGGAAAAAGGAGCATAGGATGATAGGACGCCCCCCGACCAGGTGGACTGACGACCTGAAGAAGACAGCGGGCATCCGCTGGATTCAGAAGGCTCAGGACCGGTCAGAGTGGTGCAAGTTAGGGGAAGCCTATGTCCAACAGTGGACCTCCAAGGGCTGATGGATAGATGGAGACACGCTTGTACGTCTATGGCCTATACTTCCCTATACGCTTTGATTTGCCACCGGAGCCACCGAGATTGCGCCACCGGACTTAGAATCAGAGACAAAACTTGAATTTTAAAGAAAACTTTTAGTCACAGGTTAACTTTTATTTCACAATTGTAGCTGAAAACCGTTAATGGAACCCTCCATAAAATTTCTAGATAATCTGCTTTGTACTTTTACTAATATACATGACATCGGAATTGGATGATTTTGTATTCCTGCACCACCGCAGTTAGTACTTACGTGTTTGGCAGGAAAATTACGCAACCAGTCGGTCATCCTAACACGCAGTTTGCAAGAACACAACTGAACGGTGCGGGGAGAGCCAGTAAGGTGTCTTCCAAATCGTGAAGTAACAAGTAATGAAGTATACAAAATGCGCCACCGGTATTGCTTTTTTTTGTAGGACATTTTTAAAAGATGTTTTAACAGCTGTTGTTTAATCTTAAATTACTCCATAAATATATATTTGTTGTGTTATTTAATGTATTTCTAAAAAACATTCCCTTTCAATGAAATTTATTTACCAAAAAAAATTAAATTAATAAAATATGTAAATAAACGCAGTTTGGACAGTACACCGGAATTAGATTTTAGGTCTTAGATATTTATTTATTAAGAATCTATGTATTAAATACCTCTGAATACTTCACTATCATGTAGATCACTACTTAAACTACCTATATAAAATTATGCATAATTGTATTTTACCTCCACACATTAATTTTCAACCTCGCCGTCTCAAAAATGCACTTGGGAAATTCACCCAAATCTAGTTTCGACGAAAAGCGTATAGCGTTAATTTGTTTTTCAAACGTTTCAGAAATGATTTGTTCAACTTGGTGAGAGTAACCCTGGGAATACACGTCCGATTTTGTTTCCGATTGTCTGATCAGACTATCTGATCGTATTTACTCGATACACGTCCGATTTTTGCGTCAGACTTTTTCTGAACACAGTCGTTCTCGAGCTGTAAGAGCGGTAAGTGCTTGCTTGCCACTCTTGCCAGAAAGAAAAGATGGATGGCGAATGAAAATTATGGTTACTTATTGCATATTTGCTCGTGTTAGCGCGAAAGAAGAAATAACGTCGCTATTGGATTCAATATTCAATTTCAGTTCAGATTGATTAAGTATCAATCTGACAAGACTTACCGAGAGTAATTTCTACTTAAAACATCCAAAACTACTGAGATACCCCGAAAAGTTTTTTGATTGTTATAGAATGAGTAGTTATAAGCTCTTTTAACGTACTTTTGTACTTGAATCATTCTGGGCAACAAAATAACTTACTTCAATATAAGGGATGAATCAAAAACTACTCGTCAGATCTCGCTCAAATTTAAGGTGCTTGTCATGTGGTCCCACCACATGAAAAGCACCAGCTTTCGAGCGAGAACTTTCTAGCGTCGATAGTTTCGGAAATAAGCCCCTCCCTCCCTTTCCCCGCACGAGTGATCCTATAAGGGTTCCGTTTTTCGTTTTTTTGTGCGGAACCCTAAAAATACAGTCGAATTGAGAACCTCCACCTTTTTTTGAAGTCGGTTAAAAATTGGAATAGTTAGCAGCGTGTAGGTACATATAGCAGAGCATAAAAATAAAAATTTTGAAAAACCCCCCGTATCAGGCTACTGCAGCGCCCTCTGGTGGCCTACTGCCATAAAACATATAATTATAAGCCCGCTCTTTAGTGATACCTTTTGGATGCAAAAAACTGCAATGAAATCGGCCCAGTAGTTTTCATAAAAACGGTAATATACATACATACAAACTAACAAACAAACAACCTCTAACCCCTAATGCATATACCGCCTTGGTTTCGTTCCGTCCATCGTGGGTAAAAATTAAAATGAAAAAAGGGATAGATACCATATAGGAATAAAATAAGGCACAATGTATGGAGTATGAGTATTGGTAGAAATTATTATACATTTTAAGAATTAAACATTAAAATAATAAAAATAAATTAAAATATTCATAATAATATCTTAAATTAAAATAAATCTTGCATGTCCTTTGGTTTCCTAAAAACTAATGATCAACAACGCAAAGAAGTTTACGACTTCCTCGTGACCTACTTAATTACTTAACCATTTTAGTAAATTTTAATTAAATTTTAAGTAAAAAGTGCCCGTCCAAACGTGTTAAGTGATAAGCCCCGCCCACCTACTTAACAGAAAAATTTCTAAATTACTTATTTACTTATGTACTAAATTACTTATCTACTTAACTACTAAAATGACATAACAATGCGACGCGTGCGTTCACTGTCACGCTAGAGAGTAAACTGGCAAGTCGGAAGGAGGAATCGGACGTGTATTGGTCTCTGTAGAAAAGTATGCAGACCGCACCTTCAGACAATCGGATCGGCCATAAAATCGTAGACGTCTTGGCGCTGTTTCCGACTCGGACGTCCGATCCTACAATCTGATCGGACGTGTATTGTGTATTCAAACAAATGTATGGCACGAGGGCCTTCAGATTGTCTGATCAGACTAGTCTGATCAGACAATCGGAAACAAAATCGGACGTGTATTCCCAGGCTTAGCCTGGAATACTCTCTAGCGTGACAGTGAACGCACGCGTCGCATTGTTATGTCATTTTAGTAGTTAAGTAGATAAGTAATAGTACATAAGTAAATAAGTAATTTAGAAATTTTTCTATTTTTCTGTTAAGTAGGTGGGCAGGGCTTATCACTTAACACGTTTGGACGGGCACTTTTTACTTAAAATTTACTAAAATGGTTAAGTAATTAAGTAGGTCACGAGGAAGTCGTAAACTTCTTTGCGTTGTTGATCATTAGTTTTTAGGAAACCAAAGGACATGCAAGATTTATTTTAATTTAGATATTATTATGAATATTTTAATTTATTTTTATTATTTTAATGTTTAATTCTTAAAATGTATAATAATTTCTACCAATACTCATACTCCATACGTTGTGCCTTATTTTATTCCTATATGGTATCTATCCCTTTTTTCACTTTAATTTTTACCCACGACGGACGGAACGAAACGAAGGCGGTATATGCATTAGGGGTTAGAGGTTGTTTGTTTGTTAGTTTGTATGTATGTATATTACCGTTTTTATGAAAACTACTGGGCCGATTTCATTGCAGTTTTTTGCATCCAAAAGGTATCACTAAAGAGCGGGCTTATAATTATATGTTTTATGGCGGTAGGCCACCAGAGGGCGCTGCAATAGCCTGATACGGGGGGTTTTTCAAAATTTTATTTTTATGCTCTGCTATCTGTACCTACACGCTGCTAACTATTCCAATTTTTAACCGACTTCAAAAAAAGGTGGAGGTTCTCAATTCGACTGTATTTTTTTTATGTTTGTTACCTCAGAACTTTGGACTGGGTGAACCGATTTTGATGATTTTTGTTTTAATCGAAAGCTGGTGCTTGTCGTGTGGTCCCACATAAATTTTATCGAGATCTGACTATGGCATCCATGTCGAAAGCATATGTCTTACATTTGCATTAAGTATGTGCGTGATAAATGGACGAATAACTCAATATTCAACCGATTTCGACGATTCTTTTTTATTGGATGTACTTCATTTGAAGTCGGTTATTTTTTTGTTAAAATTAAATACAGCCGTATTGGGGCGGCTTAGAATACTAACCCGAATCCCACGCCGGAAGGGTGTCGTAAAAGGCGACTAAATCCGGCCCGCTGGTGGTAGGGCCCTCGGAGGGATTATATTAATAGTATTGATTTTAATTGTTAATTAATACCATTATTACTATTATTATTTCTCCATTGGGGTTCGCCTGTATAGCTACCACCCTCTAGCATGAGACAGCCGCCAAACGACTCGTGTTCCGGCTGGGGGCTTGAGAGCCAGTTCTTTCTTTCTTTTTCTTCTTTCTTTCTTGGCCGGCAACGCATCGGTGATGCCTTTGGTGTTGCTGATGTTCATGGGCGGCGATAGCCACTTACCATCAGGTGGATCGTCAGCTCGTTTGCCGGCTATTTCCATAAAAAAAATTAGATTATTTGTAATACGCTTATACATACACACCCTCGCGGTAGGTTTTTACCTGTGTTGCGGGTGGCATAGATGACACATATAACACATCCCAATAACACCCATGACCCGAGTACAAGAGTTAAAAGAGCTTATACTTATTCTATAACAATCAAAAAACTTTTCGGGGTATCTCAGTAATTTTGGATGTTTTAAGTAGAAATTACTCTCGGTAAGTCTTGTCAGATTGATACTTAATCAATCTGAATTGAAATTGAATATTGAATCCAATAGCGACGTTATTTCTTCTTTCGCGCTAACACGAGCAAATATGCAATAAGTAACCATAATTTTCATTCGCCGTCCATCTTTTCTTTCTGGCAAGCAAGCACTTACCGCTCTCACAGCTCGAGAACGACTGTGTTCAGAAAAAGTCTGACGCAAAAATCGGACGTGTATCGAGTAAATACGATCAGATAGTCTGATCAGACAATCGGAAACAAAATCGGACGTGTATTCCCAGGGTAAATTTAACTGTGGGAATGTTCTTTGAGATATTATGACAATATATAATCTAGTATAATATAGTAGTAGTATACTTACTATAGTAGTAGTATAATATAGTAAGTATAGTTAATCAATCTGAAGCGCTCATAGCCCTGCGGCTTGCGCCGATCTTAAGTGATCGAAAAAGTTAAGCAACAGCGGGCGCGGTCGGTAGTTGGATGGGTGACCGCTAGTGGCAAAAAATTCTTGAGCGTTTCCGTGCTTCGGAGGGCACGTAAAGCCGTCGGTCCTGGTTGTTATCATATGATAACAGTCGTTAAGTCATTCGGGTTGGCCACTAACCCCTCTACCAATCCGCACTGGAGCAGCGTGGTGGAGTATGCTCTAGACCTCCTCAAGAGGAGAGACCCGTGCGCAGTAGTGGGCCATTAATGGGTTGAAGCTAGCCAGCCAGCCAGTTAATCAATCTATAATCTATTCAAATTGTGGTTTGAAGAAACAAAGGTCTAATTGTGCCTATGAGGTCAACATTTTAAAGTGAGAGAATTTTTTGTGGAGCAGTCGTTTGAAGTAGTTAATTTGAAGAGGAGAGATTCTGAGCGTAGATTAGAAGCGGAGTTTTTTGAGTAGTGGAAATACGATTTTTTACGAGACAAATTTTTTAGGAACGAAAGTCTGATCGTAGCTAATGACGCAAACATTTTGAGGTGAGGTAAACATTTTTAAGGGAGTAGAAATCCAATCGTAAATTTGGATTTGGATACAGGTTTCCTGGCACATGTAGGTAAATCAACTGTGTACGTGTAAATGATTTAGGGTTGATAAATATGATTTGAGGAATTATTTCTCCGTGCGGCTAAATTAAAAATATGATTGCATTAAAAACGTTTAACATTTTAGTGAAAGTCCTACAACAAAATCACGATTTAATTTTTCAGACTACACACACAGAATTACACTATCCCCAACCGATAAAACTTGACACTATGAATAAGTTTAATTTGGAATTCGTTCGTGTTGAAAAGACAAGTGTAACTTTTTTAATTACCGTCACGAAATTCCGGTCTTTTCGTACCGAAAATTGGACAAATTTCAAAAGGAAACGGTCCGAGCTTTTTCGTTGATCCCTGAGACGATTATTAACTACTTGCCTGACACTTTTAGGGCAAACGCTCTTACAATATTTAAGATGACAAGCGAAATTAATAGACGCTAGAAAGTTTTTTAAGTAATAGATACGTGTACTACGGATGTGTGAAGTGATGATGAAGGGAGATGTGTGCAGCGGTGATCTTACCGCCTGGCCATGGACATTCGCCATAGCGAATGCTATATCATGCAAACAAGATGCCGCGTCAAGTCAAACTGCAAACTTGACAAGTATACTTGATCGTGTATGGCCAGCTTACAGGGTACCAACGGGACTATTCAAAGACTCCAAGCAAGTTCAACTCTTGCGTGAATTTTAAGACACTATCTAATGTCTATAAACGCAAGGCAAACTCCAAATTATCTGTTATTTTGTAATATAATAAGATAAAAAAAAAATTATAGGACTTCGGATATTGTGAAATCTGTCGATAAAACAAGGCACTTATTGGGGATAATATTACTTCCATTAAAGTACCTTACCTGTTATAATTATTTAAGATGGTAATTTGACATGATATTGCTAAAATTCCTTTAGGAAAAAATAATTATGGTCTGATGGTATGAAACAAACCCGAACAAGATATGATTGCGTCGTTTCATTTTGGTTCTATGATCATCGCAATTACGATATTATATTGCGTTGGTATCCTGTAAACAAAATACAAAATTACAGCTCAGTGGAACACCGGAAAGTGACTCAAATTAAAGAAGATTTGATTACACATCGGTGAAATAAACCGGTATCTATATAATTATTTATTTATTTATTTTGTACACACAAAAACATTTACAGGATAAACAATTTATGAAATAGTTTGTAGGTAGGTACAAGGGCACTTCATTCACTTCATATTTATAATAAGAAAATCTCTTCCAGTAGGCCCCAAATCTATTTACATGTACCTACGTGCGTAGTACCTATGTTATACATTACATACCTTATATGTATGCCCATGGTGACATAGAGGCAGAGTATGAGGATGGCTGGTACGAAGAAGAAGAAGATGCTGCTCAGCTCCAGGAGCGGGGAAGACGCCATGAGCGTGCAGAACGCGGAGTCCAGCGATATATTGCCGGAATCTGGAAGACATGTGCTGGTTAGGAACTACTTAATGTTAATACATGCAGTCACATGAACAATTTTATTATTATAAATAGTATCTATTATAGATTGGCTTTTTGGCAAAGGGAATCTCCCGCCAGGCGAGGTGTTGCCTAGTCAATAAACTTAATATAAAAAATTCGTTCAAATACCTTTTAGTAATATCTGTTGAGTGTCGTTGCTCAACAGATATTACTAAAAGGTATTTGTCGTTGCCGGTTATTAAATTTCAGAATTCAATTATTATCTACCAATATTGAAAATACTTCACAAAATAAACGAAAATTTTCATACCGCATAATTCAGGCTTTCGATGGTAATAAAACAGCAACTTATCAGAAACTTAAGTAATAAACAGTAAAATAAAATTTCAATTTATCTAGCAAATGACGTCGGATATTAGCTGTACTAGCTAGGATCGCAACTTGGTCCGCGAAAATATTTTTTTTAAATATTTATACAAGCGTTTAAATTACTTTAAATTGATCTTTCAAACATTGTTACAATATAAAAGAATGTGATATCTACTATTGAAACAGGTTTTTTTGTAAATGCCACAAATATTTAAATGTAAGGCAGAACAAACTTTCGTCACGTATCTCTTACCCTCTGGTAAACGAAAAATAGAATTTCACATTTCACATACCTCTATAATAATGATCATTGCAACAAACTAACAAGATAATCGTAACCATTTACCTACTCGTTTTAGAAGAAAATTATCTAGACACACGGCAGCGTGTCCAGCCAAAGTTCAAAAAAGGGAACCGGTAACGCAGCGCCATATCGTCGCTTAGGTAACAATACCGCGTAAGTCGAAAATTGGTCAATTGACGTTTTATACTTCATTGGATAGATTTTGTCGATACTTATACACTATTAAAAACACATATTTTTACTTGTAAAATCATAATTAATCCTATTATATACCTATCTATGTATTTAGTACACATGTTTGAAGTATTCAAAAGATATAAATCAGTTTTTTGTCTCTCCTGAAAACTAGTCAAATTTAACTTCCGCGGTATTGTTACCTAAGCGACGATATGTATTATTAAAATGTAGAGCTTGAATTTCATGATCTTGTGGCAAAAATTTTAGAATATTTGTTGGGGCACCGTGGAATACTCAGGTTGAAGAAATAAAATTCAGAAGTCTGATCGCTCTCGCAGCGGTTTATTAGTAGTAGTGACGGTGAATGAAAAAATCAAGATGGGCCACTCCCATACAAGCGACGCAGCGCCTGATGCAATTAAGATGCAATTGCACATAACGTTCTTACATTCTAAACATACCCCCAGCCGTTGAAAGCTAGTCTTTCAACAAAGATCTAAAAGGGGACAAATTTTCGAAAATGCTCGACGAACCACGCCCGTAGCCGTTCTTACATCCGCTACTCTGCTGATACCATCCGTCCCTGGATGGAGGTGAACCACGCGACCCAGCTTCCACTTTAGCGGCGGCAAATTGTCGTCCTTGATTAGAACAAGGGAATTGAGCTTCAACGTGCCCTTACAGGAGCGCCATTTTACTCGTTGCTGAAGCTCGCTGATGTATTCCTTGCTCCATCTTGACCAAAAATGCTGGCGAAGTTGTTCGATACGTTGGTAGCGTGTCAGATGACGAACAGAGCAGTCTTCGATATCCTTGGCTGGCAGGGAAGTTAAAGGCCGTCCAATGAGAAAATGGCCAGGTGTGAGTGGCATCAAATCATCAGCATCCGAAGAGAGAGGCGTCAAAGGTCTAGAGTTCAGTATCGCCTCAATTTGAGTCAAAGTTGTGTTAAGCTCTTCGTAAGTCAAGTGACAATGTCCCAGCACTCTAATTAAGTGGTATTTTGTCGATTTGACACCTGCTTCCCATAATCCGCCCATATGCGGCGCATAGGCTGGTATGAAGTGAAATTTAATGCCTTCGTTAGCCAAACTTTCAGGAATAGAACTTGAATTATCTTTAAGGAACTTAGAAATTTCGTGAAATGCACCTACAAATGTTGTTCCATTATCGGAATAAATGTTGAGAGGTTTCCCCCTTCGCGAGATAAACCTATGGAGAGCCTGCAAATAACTGTGACTCGTCAAGTCACCCACCAATTCTAAGTGAATGGCTTTCGTCGTAAAACAAATAAAAAGTGCAATGTATACCTTGACTAGTCTACATCCACGACCCTGCCGACTAACAGAATTAATAGGGCCGGCGTAATCTACACCAACGTTCTGGAATGGATAAGCAGCTGGCGAAAGTCGGTCCGATGGCAAGTTTCCCATTTGCGGTACAATGGTTTGTCCCTTCATACGCTGACAAAGAACGCAGTTTCGATAAGTGGCTTTAGCAAGGTTCCTACCACCTAACGGCCAATAGGTCTCTCGTATAGTTGCTAATAACATTTGAGGTCCAGCATGCATTAATTTAACGTGTTCTCCATGAAATAAAAGTATGGCAAAATGATGAGAGGACTGTATTAAAATTGGATGTTTTTTCTCGTATGCGAAACTTGAATTAGATAAGCGACCGCCAACACGCATTATTTTATCATCATCGAGAAAAGGATTAAGTTTTAAAAGTGAACATTTCTTAGGTAAAGTACCATTGTTTAATAATAAATTATATTCAGGGAATGATTCCATTTGCGAATGAATTATAATGATATTTAATGACTTCTGCAAATCGTCAGTATTTAAATAACTAGACGACGCATTACGTCTTCGACACACATTTACGAAACGTAACACATATGCAATAACTCGTTGAAGTCTTAGCAAACTGGAAAAACGTTTAAAATTTATGAAATTATAATTGTTATCAACAACGGTTGAATGAAGTGAAACTTCCGCCTTTACTTCTGGTAAAGATGCATGAGGTTTTGGAGGTGAGGGCCAAGTATCCCTATCTTCTAGTAAAAATGGAGGACCAGTCCACCACATATCCAAAGATTGCATGGAGTTGATGTCCACTCCACGTGATATTAAATCTGCGGGATTATTTTGTGTCGGTACATGTCTCCATGTGGCTGAGCTGGTGGTCTCTAAAATTTCCGCGACACGATTGCGTACAAACGTGTTTAACTTAATAGGTAGCATTTTTAACCAACCCAGCACCACCATTGAATCAGTCCAAAAAGTGACGTTAGAGACTGGAGCGCGTATTGAACCAACCACCTTCTCATAAAGGCGAGCACCTACTAAAGCGGCGCATAACTCAAGACGCGGTATGGTTAACGGTTTTATCGGCGCAACCCGACTTTTGGCTACAAGTAACCGAACCTGAACTCCTTGCTCGTTAACACTGCGCATGTAGACACAAGCACCGTAAGCTTGTTCTGACGCATCAGTGAATATATGAAGCTCCAACAATTCATTAGACTCACAGACGACACGACGAGGGATCCTTAGCTCATCAAGCACTGGTAAGGCTTTAATTATATTATTCCAGGCTTTGCTTACGTGGTCTGGCAATAAATCATCCCATGACAGCTTTTCTAACCAAAGCTTTTGCAACAGGTGTTTCATGCGAATAACACAAGGCGATAATAGACCTAAGGGATCAAATATGCGGGCTATGACTGCTAGTATGTCACGCTTTGTAGTCCCGGGCTGCTGAGGGATACTTATAGGAAAACGCAGGTCATCAGATTGCGTATGCCAACAAAGTCCAAGTGTCTTTGCTACCTCGGTCTCTCCCATATTTAAATTGAGAGACGAGTGCATAGACGCGTCTGGAAGCAGGGTAGGCTCATTGGACTTCCACTTCCGTAAAGGCATGCAAGCAGAAGCAAGAGCATCAGTAACCTTGTCACGCAAAATGATGGCTTTCTTAAGGTCATCCTCACCTGTCAGGAGGTCGTCGACATAAAAGTCATGAATGATGACCTCTGAGACCCTTTGATCAGCACACTCCAGACCAATTTGCTTTAAGCACCGCGTTGCTAAATAACCACCGTTCGCAGTACCATACGTTACTGTAGTCAACTGAAATGCTTTCAAGACACTGGATGGGTCGTCACGCCAAACAATTTGTTGCAAATGCCTGTCTGAGGGATGTACGGACACTTGCCTGTACATTTTCTCCACGTCCGCAGAAAGTATATATTTATAATACCTAAACCTCAGTAATATTGATAACAAGTCATCTTGGACGGTAGGTCCTACCATCATAATATTATTAAGGGAAACTCCCGAAGTACTAGGCGAGCTCGCATTAAACACTACTCTTAATTTCGTGCTAGTACTATGTTCACGCAGCACCCCACTGTGGGGCATGAAGTAACAGTCGGTTCCTACGTTATTAATATCACTCTCGATCATGTGACCTAAGAGCAAATACTCAGACATAAAATCCTTATACATTTTATAAAATTCAGGACGATTCTGATTTCTACGCTCAAGTGATAGAAAACAACGTTTTGCTCGTTGCAATGAATCTCCTAATTTGTCTGTGGAGTCCTTTAATGGAATCCTTACGCAGAAACGGCCGTCTTCCAACCGCGTAGTGTTTTTAATAAAGTGTTCTTCACACAGCCTCTCTTCTTCAGAGTAGGCAGATGACTGATGGCGAACCTCCTCAAGTTGCCAAAAACGCGTTAATTGGTTTTGAATGTCATCACAATAATTAATTAAGGGTGAAGAATTATCATTAACTGACAATTTAACAAAATTACATTTAATAGGCGTGGAAGAACCCGACGATATATAGCCGCCGTTAACTGGGCCACAAACTAGCCAACCTAGTCTAGTTTGACAAAGTATCGGTTTTCCGTCACCCAAAGATATCCTTTCCGGTCCTAACAAATTCCAAAAAACATCTGCGCCAATAATCACGTCAATAGCAGCAGGCGTATAAAACTTAGGATCCGATAACTGAATATCCGATGGAATATTTAAATTACGAACGTCTATATGTCTCACAGGAATATTATCGGTTATAGTCGGTAACACAAAACATTGAAGCTCGGTGCAGTAGTTTTCATTTAATGATTTAATGCGCACTCGACACATCTTTCCTACGCGTGAAACCGAATTATTTATTCCTTGGACAGACTTACTAACTTTAACGAATGGTAAATTCATGTGTCTCTGTAGTTTTTCAGTAATTAAACATGACGAGCTACCAGAATCAAGCAGCGCGCGAGCAGTAAACTCACGGTTATTGTTATCATATAACTTGATTTGAGCCGTCGATAATAGAACATTGCCGTGGTAACTTGAATGTGACTGCGGGCTGCCGCCGTGCGTATGCGCAATGACGTTTGCCGAGAGGGCTACGGAGGCACCGCTTACGGGAGTGAAAGGATGAGCCGTGACCTTGACATTGTAATCGCTGCACTGAACGTCGTTAATAGTCGATCTGACAAGATCAGTACTATTTTGTTTGTAATCTGAAACATGTACAAGCGTATGGTGTTTACGTTTACATATTTTACAACCTGGTTTCTTACAGTTATTAGAATAATGACCACGACGAAAACAGTTATAACAAACCTTATATTTGTGTAATAATTTTAATCTTTCGCTGTTACTGAGAGACAAAAATTGAGGACAAGTGTATAAACTGTGATCTGCGTTGCAATTCGGACAACAAGAAATCGTCGGTGAAGTCGGTGAACCTTTGTCCACAGAAACCATTGCTTTTATTTTGTGATTCTTGGACTGCGAATGAACAGGTACCGTTCTTGACTGAACTGCATTTCGCAACTCTAAATTTTCTAATACATCTGCCCTATTTTGTAAAAATGTAATAAAATTTGTAAACAGAATTGACTCATTTTTATCAAAATTACCTTTAAATTCCTCCCATTCACGCAACGTCTTATTATCTAATTTTTGACTGATTATATAAATTAATAAAGTATCCCAACTAGTAACTGGTTCACCTAATGCACTTAGTGCTCGAATATTTTTATTTACTTGGTCAATCATGCGTTTTAAATATATGGAAGATTCTTTATTGAGTTGTTCCAAATTAAATAAGGCTGTAACATGATTCTGGACTAGTAGTCGTTTGTTATCAAACCTTTCGCAAAGAAGATTCCAAGCCACTTCATAATTTTGAGCAGAAAACTCGTATGACTGTAACATTACAGCTGCTGACCCATCTAAGGACGATTTTAAGTAGTGGAATTTATTAATAGGATCAATGTCGTCATTGTTATGAATGAGACTAGTAAAGGTATCTCGGAAACATAGCCAATTATCATACAAACCACTGAATTTTGGCAAATTTATAGTAGGTAAATGTACAGGTTTAGAACCTCTGCGGCTGGATATTGAGGCTTCATCGTTTGATTTAGAAAAAGAATTTATTAAATGCTTTGCTTTAGCTAGTAATGAAAAATATTGTGATTCAATTTTTATTCGTTCCGACGATTCACTCTCAGGGTTTTCCATAGAAAGCTCTAATTCTAGTTGTACCTGCTCAAATTCCTCATTGAATAGTTCCTCCAATTTTGAGATACGCAACTGAAGTTCTATTACCTGAACGTCTGTCAGTTCTGAAGGGTTTAAAGATGATAGAAAGGCAGAAAAAACAGTTAATCTCCCCTTATAAATTCCACGCTTCTTTTTCAGCTCCTTTAAGTCCGTCATTATGGGAAGCAAATGCCAAACGACCTGGAATTGATACAATAAAGAATGTTAACTAAAATTATACCTAATTACAATTGCAATTGATGGAATACCAGAATAAAGGTTCAAAGATACTAAGTGGGACTACGTTCAACTACAGTTTAAACTATTGTAATAATTAATACACGAACAATTATTGAAGAATTTACCTAATTATATAATAAATAACTGCTACTAATAAATATGAGCTAAAATATCTAAGTATTTACTACCTACTTATGTACCTAATAACATATGTATTACCTAATAAATCCACTAAGTGGCACAGTTACACAATAAATTAAGCTAATTTTGGTTTTATTTTTAACAAATAGCTAAATGATGTAACTTTAAGCTACTGTACTGTATTTTAAGTACCTTAACTATTGTTTTAACAAAGAAATAAACCTAATGCAACGTAACTACGTAGGTACATTAAGTGAAAAATAATGGTATGTACTGACCTTAGATATTCAGACAATTTCCTGAATATTTACCTGAATATTGAGTGTTGGGTGCAATAAATATAAATAAAAATTATACTGGCTTAACACTGGAAATACACTTTGACTCCTGCCGGTGTGCTGGTCATAACCTCGATGTCGACACGTCGTTCGCCGTTAAAGTGTATCTTCCCTTATTTCTTCGCCTTTTCCACAATTATTTATATTTCCTGGATAATAATAGCTTCATCCGGCTCGAAGGACCAATGTTGGGGCACCGTGGAATACTCAGGTTGAAGAAATAAAATTCAGAAGTCTGATCGCTCTCGCAGCTATCGGTTTATTAGTAGTAGTGACGGTGAATGAAAAAATCAAGATGGGCCACTCCCATACAAGCGACGCAGCGCCTGATGCAATTAAGATGCAATTGCACATAACGTTCTTACATTCTAAACAATATTCAACTCCGAACTTGGCACCCTTTTAGATCTCAATTCCTTTGTTTTGAACTTGGCTCTTATTTCACATTTGTTTTTGTTGAGATACAAACTTTCATCCCCCATTACCGACATCAGGTTTTTCTTCTTCATGTTTTTTAATATAACTGCAAAAATGTGGGATTTATTAAAAAAAAATCTTATTTTCATCCGAATAAAATTCCTCTGATTTTCTTCCTAAGCAGCAGAGTTTATCAAATTTCTTTCTCAGTGGATAAACTTAATCAAAATTATTCCTAGTTACAGTACAAGGGCGTCTGTGTCAACAACCATAAATCATTGGCTTATGGAAAATTGCTCTTCAAGACTTTAATCTCCTTTAAATGGAGGCGCTACAAATTGTGAGAACCAAAATATTGGTACTTGGCTGGTGTAGCGTAAAAATTAAAAATAAATAGTAAACAAACGAAATCATTTCAGATTGACCTCAAACGGTTCTTCAAAGCGGCTTATGTTTGTTTGTCCCATTTTACTTCGGAACCCTAAAAACAGAAATAAAATACACATAACAATATGACACAATACAGTTACATCGCTATTATATCATCTAAATAAAAGTAATAAAAATTTCTCGCTGACACGTCATTTCTCTGTTCTATTCAGGAGATATGAACATTAAAAAAGGCACAAAGTCTTTGAACTTGTAAATCAAGACTACGCAGGGTATTCATATTGTAAAGGGATGGCTAGACATGAGTTCATATCTTGAGTAGACATTTCATTATCGAAACTGCCATATTGTCTTTTGGATGGTGGAATCACCGTTATTGAATTGACACTTTCTGTGACTGAAACCTAATACTGAAATCTAATATTTACTTAACAAACAAGCTGTTGTCTAAGATCTTTGAAGTCATTAAGAACAAAAAGAAGATTAGCAATTCACTTTTGGTTAACATTTTTAAGTAAAGGCTCTTATGCCCGATTTCACCGTGGCATCTAAACGATCCCCTAATTAAGTATCTCTTAGTGTTAGGCGTCACCTAAATCTTCCCCTATCTTTAATTCATTTTCACAGTGATAAGTGTCTCTTTGTTAGGAGTCACTTATATAGGTGATGTTTGTAGTGGTTGACAGAATTTCTATGCTACCGATATTTTTCCGGTAAAATACTGTTTGTATTTTTCTCAGTGCTTCATCATATTTTTCATGTTCTTCAGGTAATATAATGTATTTAATCATCAAGTTTCACGATTACATTCATAAAATTTAATAACTTAATTGCATTTTATTTTGTGCTTTGTTCTTTTGACAAATTCAATTTTCATCACCAAAATAGTTTGAATTTTATATATCAAATCTGTCGCCTAGTTAGGAATTCAGTACCTATAGGATGCCGAAATCCGGGCCCCTAAAATTTAGGGGCCTCATAGCGTATAAGTAATCCATAGAAGTTAGTGAAAACGAAATCAATGCTAAGGGATACATATTTTAGCCTTAGGTATCCCTTCAAAAGGGGCTGTTGGTAAAAACGGGCATAGGTGTCCTTTAGAAGTTGGTGAAAACGAAATCAATGCTAAGGGATACCTAAAAGTCAAAGTCAAATTGTTTATTTGCTGGAACATTAATAAAGTTGGTACAAAATTTGTCATCCGTATGTTCTGCCTAGGGAGGCGTGCAAATATTACATTTACATTATTATTACATTTACATTAATATTTATTATATTATTAATCTATTAATATTATTAATCTATTTTAGCCTTAGATGTCCCTTAAAATTTAGAGGCTGTTCGTGAAAACGGGCATTAATCTTTCTTCTTCTGAGACCTAAGCGTGTTCAGTAGTGGCAATAAAGGATATTATCGCCCTTTAGGAGATTTAGTAATTTAGAATGAACATGACTACATGTTCATTACTCGTTACATTCTCGTAGATTACTAAGGCGATACATTTCTTTGTTACATAAAAAATACTTTTAGCAAGGCGCTATCCGGCACCATAATTAATAATGACGACAATAATTCATTGCGTCGAGAATATAACCTCATAAAAACCATTCAACGATGGTGTATATTGTTGGTATACAGTGTTGCGTATAACAAAAGATGTCATTAACACGATCACGTTATTTCCTTTGCCTTTAATCAAGACAGCCACAAAGCTTATTTATTTCGCTTTTTATCTTTGGGTTCCCTTCAATTCCCACTTCACTCTTCTGTACCATTTTGGCCTACAGGTTCGCTGGTAAAAGTGCAGTAAATTTAAAATTAAAAATACCTAGAAAATAGCAAAATAAGACAAAATACGAGCAGAAACTGAGAACAACGTTATTCGAGTCAGTAATATGTTCCCTAAATATCGCAATGGGGATAGGTTATTCAGTAAGTTTTGCCATTAAGACTAAATTGGCTATTTATTCTCGTAAATGGAGATACCAACGCCGTAATACAAAACTAGCTAAGAGTACTCTAGAGAAACAGAACTCCGGTGAGAAGTTCAGGGTTTCCTTTGTGTAACTTATCTCAGGATACCAAAGGACGTTTTGCAGATTTCTAAGAATGTTCAAGCAATGAAAGATGAGCGTACCAGCAGTATAATATCATATTATATATAACCTATTTAAAAATGGCTCAAATTTTGAATGTTAGTTACCTTAGAACTACGTATTTTACCAACCTAGCTGGCATATTTTTTTATCTGAAAATATATCCCTATTTTCCTTACTAACTTCACACGGACGGATGCAATGAAGTGAAATGTGATCACTCATACTTTTAAAATTTCTAGAAACAGATAGTTGTAAGTGTAGGTAGATATATAACGAAAATACATAGAGACATGCATATGGTGACATACAACACAAGCAAATAATCACATGACGTAACTAGCGTATAATTAAAACTGGGTAAGTGCGTGTTAGGCCAAGCGCAATAATATGGGGTTCCGAAGTAGTAAGTTTATCGATTATTACTCATTAACTACTTGTGCTAACATAGCCGTGATAGTTTTTCTTGTAAATTCATGATATAACCTATTTTTGAGAATTTTTCCAACCGTTTAGCAAAATATTTCTCAAACGTACTCTTAATTACAAAAATAGTCTTGGAAGACCCATAATATTTTTGAACGACTGTAATGTTTTTAACATTGTAATGACAATGTGACAATAGATCATTATCTATTAATTATTATCACAAGAAAAAGAGAAAATAAATGTTTTAAATCAGAAAATAAAAATAGAAGTCGAATCAAAAAGAAAATTGGAGCACGAAACACGAAGCATTCAATACAGTAGAATAGAAAATAGAACTAAGCAACATAAGTAGTAAGTAACGTAGATTAGGCTTTTCAGTTGGGGCGTAATCACGCTAATTGTACGCCAATGAAGTCAAATGCCTATTGGAGTGAACCGTTACAAAAATCGTTTGTACAGTCAGCAAAAGAATTAGGTTAAGAATTAGGTTAAGAATTATATAGGGCATGAAACAAAAACGTTATTACAGAAAGTTTGGGTTACTATCAATGTTAAATCGTACCTTGCGTACCTATATAGGTAGCATTTTACATTGATTATAGCACAAACAATTAGTAATATTAAACTTTACCTAACGTTTCTGTTTTATTCCCTGCTTACCTACTTAATTCTTTTGCCGACTGTACCTGAAGGTTTTCTGGAAATAATATTCAGTTCACAACTGTATTTTGTCAGTGATTTCTTCAGGATTTAATTTTGTTATAACATTAATCCCACCGCATTTCGCTTCTACAGCAAAATAATTATAGGCTAGCAAAAATAAATCTGGATCCAAAAAATGTTGCTAATTTATTTTTATTGAAGTACAGTCAATATTTAAGGCGTAACCTCGGAATCCAATTATTTTTGCTTTTGGCTTAGCTCGCGGTAGAGTGGTTTTGAAACGAAATTTTAATTAAGAAAGAAAGAAAGAAAGAAACATTTATTTCGTCATATAAAATAACATGGTACAAGTTTATAACAAAGGTGTAAAAAGTAGTACTAATAAAATTACTAAGTACTAATTAATGGATATCGATTTTTTACAAATCCCGCGGGATTCTTGAACTTTTCCGGGATTTAAAGTAACCTTTTTGTTAATCTAGGGTATGGGCTATCTCCATTCCAAATTTCAGCCAAATCGGTTGAGTAATTGTGGCGTGATTGAGGAACAAACATCAAACATCTTCATAAACTTTCTGTCATTATTTATAGAGTACCTAAATACTAAAAAGTAAATATATGTATAACTATTATCCTTTTTTTGGTGAAATTAAAATCTTTAAGGCGGGATTTAAATAGACCGATAACATGAATCGATTAAAATTAAACAAATAAGTGATAAATATTACGCTAAAAATACGTAATATTTATCACTTATTAATATGATTGTATCATTGAAAACCGCATCCAAATTTAATATTCCGTTTAAGATAAGCGTTTTCAAACGGATTGCCAAATATTCCAAGAAACACTTTGCATTAACTTTTACATTAATTAATTTTACTTAGTCTATGGTGACGATCACAGAACATCTAATAATTAGTAGACAGTAACATCTAATTAATTATTAGTCCTAACTAATTATTAGATGTTCTGTGGTGACGATGATAATGATAACGTCGACGATGATGATGATGATTCTATAATATAAATATAATAGCCAAAAAATAACTCCAGGTAAATAATATGTATCTGTGCGGTAATCGCAGGGGCGATCCTTCGATATATGTGTGGACTGTATTATGTATGTATATATGTAATGCCTAGGTCGGTGGTATATCCAAACCCAAATCAAGTCTAAGTGAAAAGGAACCCACCAACCTTAACATCCAATGTCGCAGGATTGCGCTGCGCACAACAGCTTCTTCTCTCTGCTTGATTCACGGCACGGCCGGAGAATAGCACCATAAACGTTATGGGCTGCAGGATGGACGGAAAACTCCACGAACGTCGTGAATCACCGCTTTTCCCATCACCGGAGTTGACGCAACTCTCGATATTTTTTTCAATGACATTAGAGTGTCAATTTTGGAAGGGTTTTTACTTTTCTTTTCACACCGACCAGTGATAAAGGATTGAACATACCCCCCACCGAAATCAGTGTGATGATTTCCTAATAGTGTAAGTGTGAAAAGAAAGAATGAATGTATTAACAATTTGTGTTAATGAATGAATAAAAATAGTTAAAATAAAATAAAGAAACTTGTTTGTGTAAAGTAAAAATGTTGAGTGTATGAGCCTAATCTAAGTCCTAACCTAAAACCTAATTTTATATTTATTTTGCATATGGCAATGGGCATATTTTATTTACAGGTCTTTTATAGACCCCGGTTTGCGTGCGTACAGTAACTAAGTACACGTACTATGTTATCAATACCAGGATGAACCTCTTCTATTCTGCCAAGAGGCCACTGCAAAGGTTTTGTTAAGTTAGACTTAAGAAGCACCAAATCACCCTTCTTAACATTTGGAATTGAGGTGAACCATTTTTCTCTTTGCTGTAAAGTGTGCAAATAATCATTTGACCATCGCTTCCAAAATGATTGGGATGCCTTTTGAATACATTGCCAACGTGACAATCGATTCATCTGGACATCTTCTAAGTTATACTCAGGAACAGTTAGCAAATTCTGTCCTATTAAAAAATGACCCGCGGTCAAAACCTCAAATTCATTTGGATTATTTGAAAGGGAGCATAACGGTCGCGAGTTCATAATTGCCTCAATTTTACAAAATAAAGTACTCAACTCCTCAAAAGTCAAGGACCTATCACCTACTACACGGTAGAGATGATGCTTGGCTGATTTTATGCCTGCTTCCCACAGACCACCCATCGAAGCGGCATTCGGTGGGTTTGTACGCCATTCGACGCCTCGCGAAGATAACCCAGAAAGGATATCATCAGAATCAGTTTTAGAGTTAAAATAATTAGTAACGTTTTTTAAATGTTTAGCCGCTGCAATAAAGTTTTTTCCACAGTCAGAATATAAGCAACTACAAAGACCGCGACGTGCCACAAAACGATCAAACGTGGCCAGAAAACAATCGCAAGATAAATCTGAGAGTACTTCTAAGTGCACTGCCTTTGTGGAAAAACATACAAATAAACACAAATATGCCTTGGTAACCTTTGCGTTTCGCCGCATACCTTCCTTTATAAAGAATGGTCCACCAATATCGCAACCAACATGATCAAACACCTTGTTGGCCTTAAGCCTAGTTGCAGGTAACGTACCCATCATAGGCTGGGTGGTGTACGGACGAAACTTAAAACAAGCCCGACATTTCAACAAAACTGAACGAATAACACTACGAGCGTTTATTATCCAGTATTTGTTATTTAGAATACCTTGCAATGTGCGTGGGCCAACATGCATATACAATTTATGAAAATAATCAATTATTAAATTTGTTATGTGGCACTTCTTAGGTAATAGTGCTGGATGTTTTATATCATACGGTAAATCCGACTGTTGTATTCGACCCCCCACCCTGAGGAAATTGTCAGGGTCTATAAAGGGAGATAGTTTGCGAAGGGATGATACATGAGTTCCCTTTGCTAGCATTTGCATTTCAGAATAAAATTAATTATTTTGAATGACTTTTATAATTAAATCATGTCCTTGCTTTAACTCACAAGACTTTAGTGTACCAAATGTTCGATCGGATTTTTTACATTTTAAATTGTTTATAAAACGAAGACACCACGTCATTACACGCTGAAGTTTATTAAATGATGAAATTTTATTAAAGGAATGTTCAAGATCATTGAAATTATTCAAATTATAAGAATTAAAAGTAAATGTGTCTACATTAGTTTTAAGTTCTGGAATGATATCGTTTTCTTTTAAGATTAATGTACTTTTTGGCCAACTACGCGGATCTTCAGCAATCCAAGCAGGGCCACTAAACCATTCGTCCACTACTGCTAAAAGTTGTTCAGGCAGCGCGCCTCGAGAACAGAGGTCGGCTGCATTGTTCTCACTACTTACATGAAACCAGCAATTGGGCGGAATCACGTCAACAATCTCACTAACACGGTTAGCCACGAACACTTTTAGCTTGTATGGCGGAGTTTGTAGCCACGACAAAACTACACTCGAGTCGCTGAAAGCAACTATAGATAAATTAAAATCCTTAACGTTTTGTACGACAAAACGAACTAACTTAGATAACAGCACGGCTGCCATAAGTTCAAGCCTAGGGATAGACATTAACGGCTTCAATGGAGCAACTCTTGATTTGCTCGTCAATAGTTTAACTTTGACGTTCCCGTCCTTGTCAGTACTACGTAAATATATGCAAGCTGCGTAACCTTGTGATGACGCATCACAGAAACCAATTAATTGTACGTTTACAAACGAATTTACTAGCAGGTGTCGCTCAATGCGAAGTTGTGAAAGAATCGGCAACTGACCGATGAATTTATCCCATTTTTGTAACAATTCGTATGGTAAACGGTCATTCCAGCCGAGGCTCAGTTTCCAAAGATCCTGCATGATACATTTGGCAACGAAAGTACACGGCGAAATAAAACCAACTGGATCGTAAATACTGGCAAGCAGCTTGAGTACTGAACGTTTCGTTCCGTCATTATCCTTTAAATTATAATTAAATGAAAAGAAGTCACAAGAGGGCAACCATGTCAATCCTAGGACTTTTAAGGAATATGATAACGTATCATCTTGAAAATTTATTTGCGTTACTTGTTCCGATTTCATTCGAGTCAGTAACTCGGGACAGTTGCTCGCCCACTTACGCAATTCAAACCCGCCTTTTTTAAGAAGACTCATTAAGCCGTCTTGTAAGGTACAAGCTTCGTCTACAGATTGACATGACCACAAAAAGTCATCCACATAGACACCTTCTTCTAGAACTCGGGAAGCCTTACAGTCTGACCGTTCGTCTTGTGCGAGTTGAAGCAGCGTGCGAATAGCCGTGTAAGGCGCGCTACGCAGTCCGTAAGTGACCGTTTTCAGCTCGTAAACTTGTACTGGGTCTGACGGTGTATCACGCCATAATATGTGTTGATAACACCTATCAGCGGGGTCGATGAGCACGGCTCGGTACATCTTTGACACGTCCGCCTTAAAACATACGTCGTAGAGACGGAAGTTAATAATAATTTTTAAAATGTTTGGAAGTAATTTACGGCCGGTCAACAGATTGTCGTTTAATGACACACCAGTACTAGTTTTCTGTGATCCGTCAAAGACCACACGCAACGGTGTTGTGGAGCTAGACGGCCGTAACACACAGTGATGTGGTATTAAATACTTAGACGGCTCCGTACCACGATATAGCTCCATATGTCCCAGTGACTCGTACTCCTTCAGAAAATCAGAATAAGCCTTCCGGAACTCGGGTGAGCGCGCAAGTCGACGCTCCACATGCACGAGTCTCCTATAGGCTGTATCATACGAATTACCTAACGGTTCGTGATTAGGCTTTAATAAAATAGGGGAAACATATCGGCCACTTTCGTCACGATAATGTTTCTCAATGTATAATTTTTCAGCGATTTCATCATCGGGATTTAAAGGAACGTCGCACGGCGAGGACTCTATTTCCCAAAATCGCTTGAGAGTATCATTTAAATGATCATCAGAGGTGTACGACACCAACGTTGTAGACGCTACAACGTTTACTTCCGTGACGTCGCAAGTCGACGGTGTAACTAGTTTACCTGTTACAATATACCCAAATATACTATCCAACACGGCTGGCATATTGGGACCCATAATAATTTTCTTCCCACTATAAATATGGGGAAAAACGTCACCGCCTAAAATTAAATCAATCGGCGATTGTTTATAAAAATGAGGATCAGCTAAAAATAAATTATCATACTGTTTTATTATATGTTCAGGTATTTTGATGGTAGGTAAATCTGAAGTTACTTTTTGAAGAACAACAGCATCAATATTAAAAACAGGATTATCAGTGTGACGCGGCCTTAAGCTACATGACGTCATACCGTAATTCTTAACCAGACCATCAGCTAACCCACAAATGCTAAAGTGACATTTGCGTTGAGATAAACCTAAACGTTGTAAGCATGCAGCAGAAATAAAATTAGATTGTGCACCGGAATCAATTAATACGCGACACGGTTGATAGACGTTAAAGCTATCTAAAATATAAACAATCGCGGTACCCAACAACACCGTACTGTAACTGTTATTATTATCGGCTGAAATACTTCCCGACTGGGCGGGTGCGCTTGCAGGGACCAATGCATTACCGGAGTCGTAAGAGGAAACGAGAAACGTTTTCGTTACGTCCTGATGCAACAATAGGTTATGTGGTCGCTCACAAATAATGCATTTAAATTCACTCCTGCACTGTTCAGCAGTGTGATTAGGCTTAAGACAATTATGACATAACTTCAACTCATCAGCACGGCTGATTCGTTGCGAAGCACTCAATTTACGAAACTGAGCACAACGATAAATCATATGATTGTCTCCGCAATGCAAACACGATATATTATTTTTTAAGTTTGATGACGATGCATGCGCGTAGCTTTTCTGTGCACTGTTTCTAGTTCGCGCCGTAAACCTGCTTACGTCTGGTTGACGTTTATTTTGTACGACGTTTTGGTTACTTGTACTAGCACCATAAGAACTAGAATGATCCAACACTTTTATTTGATTAATAACGTAAGAAATCAATTCAGAGAATTTTGGTATCGACTTCTGATTGATACTTTGCTCAAATGACCTACGAGTGTGTGGATCCAAGGCTCGTAATGCTATATGACACAAAATATAACTATTTAAATCTTCGATATTAAGAGATTGTATAGCTTTGTATGAGTTATCAAAGGTTTCCATGAAATTATTCAATTGACTAGATGATTCCTTCGCAATAGGTGTAAAATTTAACATCTTGTCTAAATAATTCCCGACTAACATACGGTTATCTTGATATCTGTCGAGTAGAGATTGCCAAACAATGTCGTAATTATTAGACGATATCGGAATACTTTTGACTATGTTTAAAGCCGAACCCTTAATACATGAGAGCAAATAATGAAATTTATCTATTTTTGGTATCTGAGGCTGATTATGAACCAACGAACAGAATGTCTCGTAAAACGTATTAAAATTTTCAATATTTCCATCGAAACAAAACAATTCCAATTTTGGAAGACGTGGTCTAGATTCGATGCACGACTGTGTTTTTTCAGTTTTTACATTTGCTAATAATTTTGAAGAAATCAATTTTATACGGTAATACAACTCATCAAAACTATTCAATTCTTGACTCTGAAATATGGTTTTCATACCAGCTTGTAACTGACATTTATAAATTTCAAAAATACATAATTCGAAAGATGAACGTAACTCATCTATATCCATGACACGCAATAGAAACATTTCTCGAATGTTGTTGTCAGTTACATTAATTGACATGTCAGATATTATCTGTAATTGTTCAAAAATCCTTTGCTTTTTGTTGATTAAAACGTTTAATTCAACATCAGCTATGCACTCCTCGTACACTTCTTGAACCTTTTGACCCTTTTTAGCAGCCATTGCAACGTGCAAATTAAATATAATATGTCAAATAAAATAAAATAATAATGAATTGCCTACTCTATGTTCGACTCGAAGGCCACAAAAAATTGTGCGGTAATCGCAGGGGCGATCCTTCGATATATGTGTGGACTGTATTATGTATGTATATATGTAATGCCTAGGTCGGTGGTATATCCAAACCCAAATCAAGTCTAAGTGAAAAGGAACCCACCAACCTTAACATCCAATGTCGCAGGATTGCGCTGCGCACAACAGCTTCTTCTCTCTGCTTGATTCACGGCACGGCCGGAGAATAGCACCATAAACGTTATGGGCTGCAGGATGGACGGAAAACTCCACGAACGTCGTGAATCACCGCTTTTCCCATCACCGGAGTTGACGCAACTCTCGATATTTTTTTCAATGACATTAGAGTGTCAATTTTGGAAGGGTTTTTACTTTTCTTTTCACACCGACCAGTGATAAAGGATTGAACAGTATCCGAATAATTATTTTAACTTGCTAGAAATTTAAAATGAAATGTATGTATCCCACATTTTATGTTTCCACAAATACCCGTAAAATTCAATAAAATTTCAATCCGTACAATCGTTTCAGAATCAATTCAGAAACAAAACAGTCTCACGAAAAACATGAATACCTACCTTCCAATTTTATTCAATTGTATAGATTTCATGTGAAGAGACGCAATAGAGATTTCATATTTCTACTGTTATTTTTAAATCCCATTCATAATTTTTCGTTGGTACCGGAAAAACTGACAAATAATAAAATAAAATAAATTGACTTGTATCTTGAGGAGGCCTTGGATTGTGTATACAATCCGTCGCTCTGCGTTGCGAATTGATGAAGGGATTAGTGGGCCAATACAACGCCAAAGTCCAGTCTAAGTTTTGAAAATGTTGCACTGATATCTGTGGATAACTACCCAAACAGATGATATAAAATAAGATATATTTATCAAGACAGTTTAAATTATCGAATGAGGGAAATATAATTGGATTTTACGTATATGAAGTATTCCTCGCGTCTTGTCACGCCGTAATAGCTGCCAAGTAGGGTTCGAAGTATCGGCCTCTGGTATCGATACCGAGTACTCGTGTGGTATCGATGGGTAAGGTATCGATACCAAAAAAGTATCGGCTCTGAAGTATCGATACTACTCAGTATCGAGTACTCGCGAGGATCACATTCAGAGCTAAAAAAAGGTCTTCGGCAGTGAATTTCATTTCCCGATGACACTTTTTTTAGTCCGAGCGCTAAAACCTGTACTAAATGTATTGGCAGCACTAGACACGGGCCACTTTTTAGGGTTTCGTAGCCAAATGGCAAAAAACGGAACCCTTATATATTCGTCATGTCTGTCTGTCTGTCCGTCCGTATGTGACAGCCACTTTTTTCCGAAACTATAAGAAAACTGAAACTCAAACATTTTTTTTTCATCAAACCCATACCTATCTATGGATAGATCTTCAAAAATGATATTGAGGTTTCTAATATCATTTTTTTCTAAACTGAATAGTTTGCGCGGGAGACACTTCCAAAGTGGTAAAATGTGTGACCCCCTCCCCTGTAACTTCTAAAATAAGAGAATGATAAAACTAAAAAAAATATATGATGTACATTACCATGCAAACTTCCACCGAAAATTAGTTTGAACGAGATCTAGTAAGTAGTTTTTTTTTAAATAAAAAATACACTATTATTAAAACATCGATCAAAGTTACAATGAACTACAAAAACTTTTATACTATGTTACTTGCTGCTACGGAACCCTTCATAGGCGAGTCCGACTCGCACTTGGCCGCTTTTTTACATATAGCAATAATAAAAGTACTCAGTATTTTAAAAGTACTCGATACCGACGTTTGATATGAGTACTTGCGAGTAATTACCAGGTACGAGTATCGAGTACTCAGTATCGAGTATCGCGATCAAAAGTATCGATACCTACTCAGTATCGAAAGTATCGTTCGAACCCTACTGCCAAGTATTTAGGAAATTAGGAAACGAATGACAATTTTTATTAAACCTTTAATCTCGTCTCGCTCCTCTGCAATTTGAATAAGAGTAAGAACGGAAATAAAGCTACATTGGAATGATGAAATTATTTCAAAAACGTTCCGTTATGATGATATCTATTTAGGTCCATCCATCCATCAGCATTTGGAGGGCGACTGAACTTAGCCCTCCCCTAACATTCGCCACTCTGGTCTTGAGCCTTCTCAATTCGTCGTCGTCAGTCCACCTGGATGGAGGGTGTTCTACACTCCTTTTTCCGAGACCTGGATGTCATTCGAGGACCTTCCTTCCTCAACAGTTAGTACTTCAAACTATGTAGTCAGCCCATTGCCACTATTCTCAGAGCTGTCGGTTTCACGGATTGCATAATGCGATCAAGTAGATAAGTACTGAGCATAGTCCTCTGTTCTTAGCTCGCTGCGTGACTTTGAGCTTGTGAATATAAAGCGCCACGTCTCAGATGTCATCACTGGCAACACACACTGCTGGAACACCTTCTACCTGACGCGCTAATGTAATAATATATACATAAGAATTTAACGACTTTAGGTTGTTTACTGACGAATTGTGAAAATGCGCCAAATTTAAAAGATTTTGTACAGGAATTACCGCGATTATCATTATATATGTAATGTACCTAAGTATATTTTACGATTTTCACAAAAAGGTACTTATAAGGTATAAAAAATTCATGGTATGCGATGTCATTGTGATTCACAGGACTGAAAATACAATATATCCATCACAATGGTTGTAACTGAATATATCTTTTTAAATATCGTACATACATAATACAATATTTCAAGTCCACGTGGAGGGAAACATTGATCTGGAAGATGAGAAAATTATGCGGCTTGAAATCATTTAGCTATTGTCATTGTAGGTATAAATGTTTATGCGTTCCGTATTGATGAAGCCATAGCTGATAATATTAGAAAATATTTATTTAGACATTAGAACAAATCCAAAAACGGTAGATACGTATCTCTTCTTAAGGTTACGAAACGAAACTAAGTTGAATGGGCGAAACTCTGTTTAGTTCGTCATAGGGTTGCTACCTGTGGCTGCCACCATTTAGTGAAAAAAATCCCAATTTTCTATTTAAATATTACATGATAATGTGAGTTTAAGTGACAATTTATAACTTATTTGCATATTGTTATTTGCATATTGTTTAGCAAGATAAATAATGTCTTTCTTTCTTTCTTTCAACGGTTTTTTACCATATATCATTTTTATTGCATAAAAATAAACAATCTGGCTGCCAGCATTTAGTAGAAATATGCAAAATTTTCTATGTGATACATGTGCATGTGAGTTTAAGTGACAATTTATAACTTGTTTGCATATCGCTTAATAAAATAAATAATTTCTTTCTTTCTTTCAAATTTACGGATTTTTTTACCATATATCATTTTGTTTATTGCATAAAATAAACAAATTTTAACGTTAATAGCCGACAAACGAGCTGACAAGCCACCTGATGGTAAGTGTTAATCGTCGCCCATGGACATCAGCAACACCTCAGATATTACTGATGCATTGTCAGTCAAGAAAGAAAAGAGGGAAGACAGAAATAAATATATTTAACTACACTGCGGATGCGTTCCAGTCACAGTTAATACACGTGAAAAACAAAATAGAAATTAAATAATTCTTGACAAAAAATACCCGACTTCAAAATTAGGAATAATTAAAAAACTCCTCATCAGATCTCGCTGTAATTTAACTCAGACTACGTAAAAAGTAGCAGTTTCGATTATAAAAAGAATCATCAAAATCGGTTTACACAGTCGAAAGTTTTGAGGTAACAAACATAAAAAATACAGTCGAATTTAATACCTCCTCCTTTTTTGAAGTCGGTTAAAAATATTATTTTGTAGGTACTAAATTATATTTCGACAATATACCTATATATACATTTACGTTTCGATAATTCACAACAATTAACTAAAATATAGTATTACACCATTATAATACAGTACGGTGGACAACCCTAAATCGTAATACCTAATAGAAACCAATCTTAAAGACATTATGTTCCTCTCGTACGTATTACCCGGGACCAAAATCTTAATAACTTTGGACTTTGCTCGCGTTTTACGGGATAATAAGTACCCTATATCTTATTACAGATAATGTGTGCTAAATGTCATGAATATCAGGTCAGTAGATTTTGCGTGAAAGATTAACAAACATGCATAATCTTTTACATTTGTTATTAGTAAAATAAAGACAAGTGATGATCCTTACTTGGCGGATAGTCCCTGTAGCTGATATCGCTGTAGACGGCGAAGGGCGAGGCGCAGATGAAGGCAATGACCCACAGCACCAGGATGATCCTGGAGGCGCGGGTGAGGCCTGCCATGGCGTACAGGTACAGCGGGTGGCAGATGGCCAGGTACCGCTCCAGGGAGAACGCTGATATCGTCATCACTGACACGTACGTCGCTCTGGAACAAGACAAGTGGGTTGATAAAAAATTCATCCCCACGTTACCTGTAGGGGAGGTACCCTGAAAAAAATGTTTTTTAATATTATACTCTACGATTTTTGAGTTTTAATAAATACCTATGTATATCCATGCTAAATTACAGGTTACTAGTACTAAAGGTCTCGGCGCTATCGTCAGATGCACGGTGCGTCAGACGCACCAAACGATTACGAAACTTATAACGCTATCTTTCTATCCTGAAATTATGTTGATATCTCGGACTTAGAGTTACAGCATTATGTCTCTTTGATTCTCATGTAAGATCTGATATCGCGCAGTTGAGCCGAGCCGAGATCGATTTATTCAGCGATCTACATGTTCTAACTAATAGGTAATTAACTGGATTTATTACTCATTTTATTAGTAGTGAGTGCTTTGCTCAAGAACGCAGTGTAGGGAGTTATACTTCGTAGTACCTCTACCTATCTATTACACACTCTTAAATAAATATCAACATGCCAAGAGCTCAATTAATACACTTATATTTGACTGTCCTTGCTTGAAAATAGACATCCATAGCAGGTTCCAAAATGCTAAATAATTTTGTAATTAGTACAGTTGTTCCTTCCGCCATCTCTTCTCTTATAGAGGTTTACTCCTAGAGTGTCTTTCATAATTTGTTATCTTCAAAAAAACCGGCTAAGGTATTGAAACGGTAGCGGAAACAAAAAATAAAATAATTATATTATAACATATGCTAGTAATTGACTAAAAGGTTAGTGAAATTATAATTGAAATTACAATATTGTAATTGAAAACATGCTCAAAGTTTATAGTAAATTAGTATTTTATGTAGGTTATCAATGATATTATAAGTGAAAAAGAGGTAGATATGTCACAAGCGCGCCGAAGATGAAGATCGTAAGAGCAGTCAATTGACCTCGTCTGCTCGTAGTCGCTCTGTCATTACAAGACGATAGGCAGTTTTGTTGTTGTCAGAAGTGCTTGAGATTTGATATACGACGTTAAAATGCCTTCGTGTATTATTGTAGTGTGATTGGTGTAGTGAAACAAAAGATAAACGCGTGTGTGTTGTAGCTCTTTTCGGAACAGATTTTTTGGTTAATTTGTAAGGTACGTATCTATAGTTTTTAAATATCATTGTAGGTTATATTAACGATGAAACATTGCAATAGTGCAGCTATATTCAACCTGCGGCCTGCTGGGCTTTTGTATGCGGCCCGCCGGATTTTTGTGGTTGGCCCTTTAGGTGTTATATTATTTTAAACCATTTAGAATTTCGCCGCCATTAGAAAAATTAAGAGCGCGCTGAATAAAAAGATCCTACATAACACTATCACACCGGGTGTGCAGTGCTATTTATACGGTAATTTGCCGTAATTTAAGGTAATTTATTCATTTATTAATAATTTTCAGCAGACGTCTGATTGTATCAGCCGTGACACAATATTATTACAATATGATAAAATATTATATACAATATTATTAAAAGTAAAAATCGACTTCCCAATTCGTTTATTCTGACTACATAATACTTGCCTTGGAAGTCCAATACCTATACATATATATAGGTATATGAGTATCCCTAAAAATTTTACTGTACAATCGTCAGCTCCAATACAAGTACCTATGTGGGTGTGCCAATATCCTTAGAAAATAATAACAATCATCAACAAAAGCGACAACATTAAAATTCATAGTCACCCTCTTACAGAAATGGTCGGATATCATACAACAAACTCGCATTAAAACCTCGTTCAAGCCATATACCTACCTACCTACTTACGTTCAATTCAGTAGAGATGTAGAGATTGTGAGATGTTTAATCTATTAAGTTGTGAAACCTTCGCCCGCCAAACAGTTCTTTACGGCTTTTCTTCTCCTCCATGACAAAGCACCTTTCCGAAAAGCTGGTAGATTAAAAAAAATGACGTGCATAAGAGTATCAGTGATACCTACATGAGTAAAAGATTATTTCATTTCATTTCATTTCAAACATTGAGGCCCCCTGGCTATTTCTGTTTTAAGAATTTGTGCAAATTCTTTTCCACTGATAGACATTTTTCGAGTTCCATAAAGAAAGGGCAAAAAATAACTGAATTTTTGAAGGTAAAACTTCTTTAAACGCTTTGAGGCATTTTTGAGGTTGGATAAAACCTGTGGATAAAACCAATCAGCTCGCGACACCGTCATCGTTTTAAACGACACCTACCTGAGGCGTCGTGTCGTAACGATGACGTCGCTGAAAACGTCGTTATAACGTTTACAAGGCATTTCTGAGAGAAATACAGAACTATAGTTACTTGATTTACAGCTCGTATTAATTTGTAAAAGTATTTTCTGCACAATAAAATATTTCGACGATTCAAAAAATATACTTTTCACTTATGTCGGCATTCCCGAAGTGCTCCATTTTTTATTTTAGTATGGCTAAGTCATTTTGGTCGCTAACTAAATTGACGCAAAAATTGCAGGTGTGTGTTTTATGAATCGCTACATTGGGAATAAAAACCATTATATTTCATTATTCTAAGGCTACACCTAATTAATTGCCCACTTCAGGACATCTCTTCTCATAACTGAGGAGGCCTGGAGCATATTCCACCATGCTGCTTCAATACAGATTGATGTAACGATTAGTAGTCAAATGTCAGAAGTGTTATGGGAAAATCGACACAATCATGGATACGAGACTTTCGTCGTTTCTTCCCCTTTAAAATTTTTTGTCAATTAATATTGTTACGGTTTTTCTACTTTGATAGCAGAATAATGATGCCTTAAAACACATATTGTCAATAGCGTCGAAAATAAGTTATAAAATGATGCTTTTTCTTTCATTTTGACAAAGAATTGAAATATAACCTACCCCATATTTGCGTAGCCTCGAAAAATATCTTACACCTATATGGAATAACATAGTTGCATTTTACATTCAAAACGAAGAGCTTTTAAGCTAAGAGAATTATAATTGTAATATTATTGTTAACATAAAGTGCAAAACAAATAAATATTGTAAATACATTATGTAGATGTTATTATATAAATGTGAATCTGAATTTGCTCTCATCAGAGAGTAAATTGCTCTTTGCAAAACGATGAGAGTTATATAAGATGCGGCAAGCTCCAGTAATCAAAGACTCTCCTTTGAAAAGGAAATCAATTATAGAATAGTTCTGCAGAACTCACTACTACATTAAGAAATTTTCATTTTGTCTTTCCAACGATCCTGTGACGGAATTGTGACCCGAATATATTTGGGAAACTTATTCCTTAAACTTTTTTCTTTTTTCCCAATAAATACTTAAATCACTCCTTCAATCTCTTCTCGATTTTTTTTTATTATTTTTTAACATTATAACAATTATGGCACACTGAAGTTGATTTCTGTTTCTATGCGCGTGGTGTATTGGTTACCAGGCGGACTACGTTCGAAGAGCAGTGGGTTCGATTCCCAGCGAGGCCGAATCTTTAATGATGAGTGAGTTTACTACATCTATACAAATAAATAAAATTAGAGTGTCTGTTTGTAACATTAAAAAAACCGCTTTTTACTAAGTGCATTTGGATGTATATACGGTACATATACCAAAACAATATTTTTTACAATTTTTGTCTGTCTGTTGGTTTCGGCTAATCTCTGAAATGACTGGACCGATTTTGACGGGACTTTCACTGGCAGATAGCTGATGTAACAAGGAGTAACTTAAGCTACTTTTATTTTAGAAAAAAAAAAGTTTTATAAAAAACGCGATACGAAGTTCGCCGGGTCAGCAAGTCTACCACAAACAGAAACAGAAAGGGTAAAGAAAAAATAAACATTACTTACGCTTCAGATATGAGAGCCCTGAGCTTGCAGAACACCAGCCCCAGGCTGTAGGGGTACTGGTGCCAGTAGACCGTCAGGTCATTGGGTAAACCTGAAACAATAACAGACTTCAATTCACCCACATACGCTACAGAGTAAAGACAAAATATTTTATATATTTATTTATTTAATCTTTATTACACCTAATACCTACAGATGGTATAAAAGGCGAGCATTAAGTTAAGAGAATTCTCTACCAGCCAACCTTTGGGAAAAGCAGAATACAGCGATGGCGGTATTTAATAGATATCAACATAAGACTATATTATGGGTGGTTCTATGATGGTTTCTTGTGGTCCTACTATGATGTCCTTTTAGTATGTTAATAACTTAACTATAATTGTCATGTTTTTTCCAGTAGGAAAAATTCAATTCATTTAATTTCATTTACTAGTAATTTCTATAATTTCATAGTTTTCGGCGCCGTAAAAATACGCCGTGTGCAGAGGCTCTTAATATTGCCTTTGGTATTATTTACATCCATGGGCGACGGTGCCCACTTATTATAAGGTGGATCGTCAGCTCTTTTTCCGACTAATAACATACAAAAACTATTATTATTTTCTGCCAAGTCCACTTAAATCCATAGCAGATCTACTTCCATATTATTCGTCCAATCCAACAAATAGTTTTCTGTCAATAAAGATTCAAGGATACTTTACCAATTCAATCGAGACTTCCTAAGAGCAAAGTTTAGGTAGGTACATAAAAGTATTAGTTTTATCGGACCGAGACTCTAATCTTTTACTCTTCTATTCAGTGAACGAATATGTCCGTTAGTATATTAGTTCATTGCCCTATTTCTTTTTCTTCTCTTATATTTTCTTAAAAATAGAGTAACATAAAGTGGCATTTTTTATGGAAATAGCCGGCAGACGAGCTGATGATTCATCTAATAGTAAGTGGCTATCGTCGACGATGGATACCAGCAACACCAAAGGCATCACTGATGCGTTGCCGGCAAAGAAAGAGAGAAGAAAAAGAAAACTGGCTCTCAAGACTCAAGCCCCCAGCCGGAACACGACGAGTCGTTTGGCGGCTGACTCATGCTCAAGGGTGATAGCTATCCAGGCGAACCCCATGGAGAAATAACAATAATGGTATTAATTAACGATCAAAATCAATATTACCAATATAATCCCTCGAGGGGCCCTACCACGGCTACCACCAGCGGGCCGGATAGTCGCCTCATACGATACCTATCCGGCTCGGGAATCGGGATTGGGGTTAGTATTCCAAGTCGCCTCAATACAGCTTACCTACTTGCTCGTTTGTCGACTCTTTAAAAAAATAATAAAAAAGGACAATTATGTAATTTATTAATCACATTTGTTAGACTTGTGCTTGTGCGAGCATACAGTCGAAATTAAAATACCAAGGATTTATTACCCTGATTGAGAAATTGTCTAGGTATTGATCTAAGAATCAGTGGTAACGAGTGGACCGTTGCAATTAAGAACCGGAAAGAGATCTAAATAGAGCAGGAGATGCATTCTACGATTCATTCCACATCATCAAATACGGAATCATAGTTTCCTCTACGGGAGGAATTTCTGTAACCTAGGAGTTAGAGTACCTACACTCAACTGTTTGCTAACTACTAAAGTTAGTTGGAAAAGCAATATAGTACCTAATTGCGGAACTATAAAATGGCGTTTCCTCGAATAAATGTTGATGTTTAATATATATAATAATCTGTTTTATAGTTATAAATAATAATCTATTTTATAGTTTGCTGGATAGATGTGAAGAGATTTAAAATTTTAATAACTTCTTAAAAATTAAATAGGGCAACACTCTTATTTGTAATGAAGTGAGGTGGGACACAACAATACGACTTAAATAATTTAAGATTATTATATTATGATATTTTTGCAATACTAAGTATTTGTATTTATCTTATCTGTCGTATATTTCCCCGATTTACACTTCTTAAGATAAGTGTTGCCCTATCAGATGTTTAAATGTTTATTAAAATTTGATATTATGTAAGTATTCACATTTATCCATTGATATTATATTAAAACATCTTTGCATTTATCCAAATCGCTACTTCAAAGCAAATAGGTACACTTCAAAGCAAAGTATGTTGATATATAGCTGTCAACATTTCTAATTTAAATTGGCGGTGAAAATATGCCGTAAAGCATTCCAGTCCTTTGCTCATTGATTTTACATCTGTTATTGGAAGTGACACATTGAATAATATACCTACCTACCTATACCATTGAAGTATTATTACTAGCGTATACAGGGTGTCCCAGCGCGAAGTGACCGCCCGGCGTCTATTGATTATGTGGACAAAACTATCGACAAAAACCATTAAAGTAAAGGTCTTATCGGTTTGGTTTATTTTTTATTAGCTTTTTAATTTTTTTGTAGAAAAACCTGACCTGTTGCACTATTTTCAAAATTTTTTTTTTATTTTTACATTTATTTTCATTCTGTTTTTTGTATTTACTAGCTGTTTTCATAGTTTATCTATTCGAGGTATAAAATCTACCTTAAATTGAATAAGACATTTTTTAAAAACAAACTAAGTAAAATTTTTTTGAAAAAAAAAACCCTTTTTCATTGAATTTCGTTAAAAAGTTGGAAAAATGTCCTATGAATATTATTATTTTATTATTTATTATTAAATTACATAATATTACCTACAAAATCTCATAAAAATGTTTGTAGTTATCTCAGTCATTTACCGAACTACAAACTCTTGAAGTATGCACCCCATTTTTGATAATAAGAAGAGTAGACTTTTAAAGCCAGGCTAGTGGATCATTTAAGTGTCTTACAATAAAAAATACCTTTTGCCCTTTGATAGAATAATTTTAAAGGTAAGGAAACAATAAAAACAAATGGAAATTGAAGTCATTTGATTTAAAAAAAATCGTAATTCATTCATAACTTTTTCGAAACGACCGCCATTGGCATTAATACAGGCTAAGGCTCAAAATGACATCCTTTGAGTTGTTCTTTGCACTTCCAAGAGGTTCGCTCCTATTTTTGTAGCATCAGCATCAATACTTTGTTTCAATTGAGACCTTGGAGGACCATGCTACTGGACCACCTCTCTCTCTTGGTCTCCTGATTAAACGCCTCTTAATTATTATTTTTGGTGCCACATTAAACAAAAAGTGTATGCTGTGCCAATAGCTACGAGAGAACAATTGAAACAGAGGATTGATGCTGCTGCCATAAAAATAGGAGCAAACATTTTGAAAGTGCAAAGAACCACTCAAAGGATGTCATTTTGAGCCTTAGCCTGTATTAATGTTTCGTTTCGAAAACCTTATGAATGAATTACTGTTTTTTTTAAATAAATTATTTAAATTCCATTTGTTAAAAACAAATTGTTGTTGTTTCCTTACCTTTAAAATTATGCTATCAAAGAGCAAAAGTATTTTTGATTATAAGACACTTAAATGATCCACTAGCCTGGTTTTAAAAGTCTACTCTTCTTATTATCGAAAATGGGGAGCATACTTCAAGAGTTTGTAGTTCGGTAAATGACTGAGATAACTACAAACGTTTTTATGAGATTTAGTAGTTAATATCATGTTATTTAATAATAAATAACAAAATAATAATATTCATAGGGCATTTTTCCAACTTTTTAGCGAAATTCAATGAAATAGCGTAATCTTTTTCAAAAAAATTTTACTTAATTTGTTTTTAAAAAATGTTGTATTCAATTTAATGTAGATTTTATACCTCGAATAGATAAACTATGAAAACAGCTAGTAAATACAAAAAACAGAATGAAAATAAATGTAAAAACAAAAAAAATATTTTGAAAATAGTGCAACAGGTCAGGTTTTTCTACAAAAAAATTAAAAAGCTAATAAAAAATAAACCAAACCGATAAGACCTTTACTTTAATGGTTTTTGTCGATAGTTTTGTCCACATAATCAATAGACGCCGGGCGGTCACTTCGCGCTGGGACACCCTGTAGAACAGACACCGCGAACACCATGTATGTCCCAATTCATTGGCGCCATGTGGCTTCAATCTTCAATGGATTCGTTCCATTTTGAAAGGAGAACGGGGGCTCAATTTTGAAAATTGAACCTCCCGCGCGGCGGGACACACATTTCGTTCGAGATGTCTGTTCTATGACATTATACTTCAATGGCTTATTTGTATGTATCATATGTATATTTACATAATTTACTTTATTAACCGCCTTTCGCGCATTTCTCTTTTGTCCAATGGTTAGTTGGTAGAGAATGCATTAAGCATTCAAAGATCGCCCATTTGTACCGTAATATTTTTATGGTGGTTAATAAAGGTTAAATAAATGAATAAATAAAAAATAAATGCCAAAATATGTTTCCCCGTATGGCATGTTAGAAAAATACTGAGAAAAATACCCTACAAATAAAAGAAAAATTTAAAACAAAATAAAGAGAAAACTGCATGGAAAGCTGTGCTCTCTCTCTGCGAAACCGTCATGGTAAAGAAGGAGACCGCCGAGCGGGATCGGGAGAGGGCTAATCCAGCTCGTAGGCGGCGACGACACTGAGTAGGAAAAGTGGATGGGACTTTTCTACTGAGTATGCAGGAGATGCACCGGTGCGTTTACCAGAGATCCCGGAGCCTCACCATGCGCAGGATGGCTGCTGATGGGGTTTTAGTGGGTAGAAATCCAACATAACCAGCAACCTATAGGTTCGGGTATCTATGGAAGATTTCCCCCTCGAAAAAAAGGTTGAGATTTTAGTTATTTATTAACAAAACGTTTCATTCTGATTTCTGAATTTTGAATATTAGTAGAAATACTTATGTGTATAATATCAACACTTTTTTGTGAGGCATGCATTGACTTTATATTACTGTTTAATTAATTTATTATACAATATAACGGCCTACTGGAGACCAGGTCCAAGGCGTACTCAAAACAAAGCCCTATTATAATTGGTCCGAAAAGAAAAATGCTCAGTACATTATTATTCAACGCGGGTACGCTGATCTCACGTAGTTCGTAGGAGACAGAGATGGCGTTGCTTTTTGCTTGTGAGTATACAAATGTAAAATAATAATATTATGATTATACATTCTTCACTTAGGTACATATTATACGTATTACTTACTACATATTTCATATACCTTAAGTAAAATTGAAACAACATCAATATCATCGTATTTAACCAATAAGAGTCTAGAATCTTCAGGTTATGCATAATTGCACAACCTGTATTAATGGCAGTGATTTTCCGTGAAAACATTTCGCATTCGGACCTCGTTAACGAGACGCAAAAACGTTTCAAACGCTGCAGTACTTGCAGTTTTATCTCGCCAATTAAATTTATAAAACTTGGCAAGTGCGTGTTAGGCCACGCGCAATGTAGGGTTCCGAAGTAGTAAGTTTATCGACTATTACTCATTAACTAGTACTTATGTTAACATAAATGTAAATTCATCATACTATAACCTATTTTTGAGAATTTTTTCACTTGTCCAACTCCAATCGTTTAGCCGGCAAGGAGGGGACACTTGACTCAACCAAAATAACGAACCTCTGAATCCAAAAATGGTCTTAAAAACACATAATAATTTTTGAAAGACCTTTTCAGCGATATCCCACACTACAGGCTACGTGACGAATTGAAAATTTATCCTCACGTACCTATAGAAGAGGTACTCTGAAAAAAAAGTTTTTCCATATTTCTTTCTACGGTTTTGGAGTTTAATTAAATATGTATATCCATGCCAAATTACAGCTTTCTAGCACTAAGGGTCTCAGCACTGTGTTTCAGACGGACAGATGGACGGACGGACATGACGAAACTAGGATTGCGATTTTATTTCGGAACCCTAAAAACCGTGTTACTTGCGAGAAACTTGTCAAACGATCTTTTAGTTCATTCATTGGGAGATATAAAAAATCCATATTGAATAGGATGACGTCTTTTCATTAACGTTCTACTGTGAATGTCATGTCTCGTAATTTAAGAAGGTTAGGAGCTTATTTTATCACATTAGAGGCAACAGAAGCCGCTTGGTGCTAAGGCTTCAGATATGGATTTAATTTTCATTATTAATTCAGTAATATTCTGGTATTACATGTAATCTTTCTTTGAACTTGTTTCTTGCTTGCTTGAGTCGGTCGCCAAACGACTCGTCGTGTTCCTACTGGGGACTTCGGTGACAGTTCTTTCTTTCTCTCTCTTAGGTTCCGTTTACATGTATTAAGTAGTTAACTAAATTTTAACCAAATTTTAAGTAAATTAATACGTGTAAACGGACAATTTAGTAGTTAAGTAATTTAGAAATTTAACAAGAAATTTAGAATTTTTTCTATTTTCCTGTTAAGTAGGTGGGCGGGGCTTATCACTTAACACGTTTGGACAGGCACTTTTTAGTTAAAATTTAGTTAGCTACTTAACTACTTAACTACTTAATACGTTTGGACGGAACTTTATAGCCTTGTTCTCCCTTGCATCGGTGATGCCTTTGTTGTTACAGATGTCTATAGGTGGAAACTTCTTATCTGACCGATCGTCAGCTCGTTCGTCGGTTGGTTATATAAAACAATATTAAACATCTCCCTATTAGATGGGTAAACTTGTTTGATTATCGGAGGACAGATTGAACCGACATTGATACCGTTGCCCGTTAGTTTACATTTTGTTAAGTCATTGGTTCATTGGAGATAATGGACACTGGAATGGATTTGAATTAAATTGTTAACATCATTGAAGTATTATTACTAGCGTATAGAACCGACACCGCGAACACCATGTATGTCCCAATGCATTGGCGCCACGTGGCTTCAATCTTCAATGGATTCGTTCGATTTTGAAAGGAGAACCGGGGCTCAATTTTAAAAACAGAACCTCCCGGGCGGGACATACATTTAGTTCGAGATGTCTATTCTATGACACTGTACTTCAATGGTTAACATGGGGTTTTTCTTGACATTTTTCTATCATGTCCTATGTCCTACTAATAGGACCACGAAGGTTACGCTACGGACACGCTACGTCTCAATTATAAGGATGAGTGTGCTTATTTTTAGCATCGGGAGTTTAGATTTACCCGATAGAAGTACTAGGCAATAATGAGTACGCAAAGGTCACAGAGCCTCTATATATTAAACACCTACGCCTTTGTCGTTCACTGCGCTCTGACTTTATTATATTACACACCCTGTGTATGAACGGTAGTGTCCGACCGAAGCTTCGGCTTCGGCTTCGGCCACCTTCGGCCAAAAAAGCACCTTCGGCCAAATCTTCGGCTTCGGCCAAAAATTTGCCGAAGGTTTGGCCGAAGCCGAAGGTTTGCTAGTTGTCAAATATTGAAATTTACTGAACGATGCTAGAGCGAGACGGAGAGTGTGCAGAGTTAGTAAACTAAACGAGTCAAAACAAGTTTGAGAGCGCGTCTTAAAATCTAATCTAATTATCCTAAGAAATTACTTATAAGTATTTAATTTTCTCAAAAATTCCAAAAAATTATATGTAAAAAATAGATATTGAAAAAGCGTTAAACTTTGCTCAATTATTTTACAGAAATATTTTGTGTTCGTCTAATAATTAAAAAAATGTGACTGATTATTTGATTATTTTTGTTAAAATTACTTTAAGTAAATAAATATTTAATTAACATTCTATATTTGAAACTTTTATTTTTGACAATATTTTATTACCTACTTGTATATGTTGGTCACTCGGCTCGTTATTGGGCTAAATCTCTAAAGCTCTCACAATATGTATCTAGTATATTCTGAGATCAAAGTAACTATCGTATTTCTCAAGGTCAATGACACCTTCGGCTTCGGCTTCGGCTTCGGCCAGAATTGCACCTTCGGTCGGACACTAATGAACGGTTACAAGTGTTACAACCAATGCAAAGAATTGTATAAACGTTTTAATTTCTAGTGCTTAGTATTTTACATAGTAGTTTTCCACTAAACTGCAATGGAGCAGCTCTAGGCCTCCTCGATTATAACGAGACCTGTAGGTACCCTGTAGTAGGGAATTAATGGTTTGGAGCCAGATAGCTGGTGCAGCTGTGAATAATTAGCTAATAAGATTGTGTAATAGAAATATTATCTAGTTGTGGTTTTGAATTTTAATCTTCTTAACTGATTCCTCTTCTTCCTCAAAATCTCTACATAGCCTTATCTTGGAGGGAGAAGGGGATAAAGCCATTCTTACGTAAATTATATGCCAAAATACTATTAACAAAGGAAATCTTTGATTTACGTCAAATTATGAGTTTTAGTGCCAACTGTTTTCTTCTAAAACTAGTTAAAATCTTACGCAAGAAGGGGGAATTCTAGAAATCTTGTGTGTTCTTACATGGGATTATGGGAGGTCAAAAATGATTAAAATTGTCCTCACGCAAAATAATGAATGCCCCCGATGAAAATTCGTCATAACGTTATCTGTTAGCGCAAAGTTATAACTACTGAAAATTTTCATTTATAAATTTCAACAGTCACACACATACCCCAGGTAAAAACCTATAATACTTTTACCAACAAAGAACTAGCCCACGGTATAGAGGCCACCTTACAATACTATAAACTTGTGGTTACGAGGACCGTGTCTGATCGATGAAATAACAATATTACATTCTAGTAAGCAAAGACCTTACTTTCAACATGAATATTTCAATAATGTGTTAGATTTCTTATTTAGAGTATTTATTATAATATTATGAATCTGTGTAGAGGAGTCAGCATCATAATTATTAGTCTGTGAATCAGTCGCTCGCCTTACCATAGACAGTTGCTACAAAACAGTAACTTTAATTTTAAAATCTAAATGTAACTATGTTATGTCGGTGACAAATAGATTAGTTAATTAATTTATTAACTTTATTTTGTAAGAGAGTTACATTTTGTAATCCAAAGAATAGTCTAAAAATTAATTGTACAATCGGGAGTTCCGGGAGTATTCATTTGATAAATGTGTCTCAACTTCCGGCATCATTAATTACACAATTTTTAACTACCGGAGCACCCGATGAAACCAAACATTATACTGATTAACTTTCGGTTTGGTTAAATGCGACTTCCGTTGAATTAATATAATAAGTTTAAAGTTAAATTTCTTATTCCTATCTGAATTTCGATTAAATAATAATTTTAATTTGTTTTGTGAATTATAAATTAAATACCAGCAAAGACATCGAATGTCCCGGTATAATTCACTAAATTAGTACTTTAACTGTGGAAATAAATGTATTTTATGATACCGGAACATCCGATTTAAAACAGTAATCTTATTCTTAAGTTTTTAATTTTTAGTCATTTCCGCTAAAGTAAATTGTTTGTGTCGAACTTCATATTTCCGCTGTAATGAGAGATATAAAAGGGAGGAATAAAGAGCAGGGGGGCATTCTTGATTCAACCACAAAACTGACTTTCATTTCTACATCTTATATCCGAAGCGGGATTCATAATGGCGGATACCGACGACTCCAGTGCGAATAGGAATACCCACGTTGCTCGAGACCGCTCAAAATCAAGTGCTTCAAGATATCATCACCGACGCCACGTCTCAAATAGTAGTACCAGTGATGACACATCATCAGAGAAACAACGTCGGTCGAGGCATCACAAAAGACGCCATCACCATCGTCGCAGTGCTCGCAGTTCCAGTGGCGAACCCAGTTTGGTAACAAGAAAGCGAAAACGCAGTCGTCATAAACATGGTCACACAACAAAAGAACCTAGACTTACATCAAAAAAGGCGAGTATTTTTTTTTTTTCTCCTTTTCCTTTCTGTCTCTGTTTTATTTATTCTCATTTCTCGTTTTTATGTGCTAATGCCATTAGATGTTTGTAGTCAAATATTAATGGCTATGTATTTTTATCAGCCTATACAGGTTTAAATTCGAAAGAATATCCATTTTTATAGCAACATCTGTAAGCAAACAATAAATCGGTAAAATAATAATTAGTATTTATATATTTTTTTATTACTAGCCACACTGTTGAGCGGGCAACATTGTATTTGAGTTAACTGCGTAGTAAGATTAATTTCGAAGACAAAATTGATAGAAAAGTTATTTTAATCTGAGGAAAAGATATTGCAAAACAAATATTATTCAACAGTGAATACGGCAAAAGTGTGTATGTCCAAAATATGTGTAATGTGAAAAACAAAGTGATGTTGACTAGGTTTGTTTTAGTGATTTAATATCCAGATACATAAGCGAAAGTTTTTACATGAAAGTTATCAATGTTGTATCCATTACTTTACTGTGAATTTAAAAATTGGTGATTTCCTATACATCTCTTATTGATCTGAGTCCACTAGCTCTCTCCTTGTGGACAAATCTTATTCTTTGTTGTTAAAAGAAAAATGCAAATGATAATTTATTAAATTTTATAAAAGAAAAAGTTAAGAAGTTATGCAATTAACCAATTAATCTGATTTTGTTCTTATTTCTTTTTGAAACAAGTACCTACTCCTTACTTAAACTTTAATTATAATAGATTCAATCAAAATAAAGCAGGTAATATTAATTGATGCTTTTGGTTTCTTTAGAGCCCGTCTTCACATAAGATAATGATTTCAGAAAAATGGGTCATCACAAAAGCACAAAGGAACTGCTGGTGTGCAGACGCAACAAAGCTCTCCAGTGGCAGAAAGAAATTTCCAGTCATCAGGTCCTGTGGTGCAGGGAGCACTGGGTTCTTCGGAGCAGGTACAATTGGATGGTGCAACACAACCTTCGATACAAGAGGATCCACAACTCAGTGGTGAAGTTGTTTCAAATCATAACTTAATATTTACGGCTAATGATTTAACCAAATTGATACAAAGCCTAGTACGTCCTAGTTCAATAAATGTAGATAAAAATATGATTCCAATTTTTGATCCAGTAAAGAAAAATCAACGAATAGAGCATTGGATAGATAAAGTCAACGAATGCGCAAAAATTTATAATTGGACAGACGAGCAAACTACACATTTTGCCTTACCAAAATTAGCAGGACACGCTAGATTATGGTATGAAAGTTTACCAACCATTTTATTATCATGGACTGAATGGCAGACACGTCTCATAAGTGCATTTCCATCAGAGTGTAATTATGGAGCACTATTGACGGAGATGTTAGAGAAAAGAATGAAGGTAGGAGAGGCAGTAGATGACTATTATTATAGCAAAATGATATTACTGAATGCTTGCGGCATTGTAGGTAAAAAAGCTGTAGATTGCTTAATCTATGGCATCGATGATAAAATGCTTAAGGCTAGTGCATCATCTGCCAGAATAGTCGACCCGGAAGACTTATTAAAATTTTTAAAAGACCAAATCAGGGATAATAATTTTAGGCCATATAAACGTTTTCTAAATGAAATAACTTGTTATAAGTGTAACAAACCAGGGCACAAGAGTAACCAATGTCGTTTTAATGACACCATTTGTTTTAACTGTCGTGAAAAAGGCCATTCAATTCAATCATGTCCGAAACCTTTGTTAAAATGTGAGAAGTGTAAACTTTTCGGTCACAAAGCATCAGAGTGCACTAAAAACTTAAATAACGGCAATGTTAGGGTAAATGATAAAAAAATTATGTTGACCCAAACAAATACATCAGACTCTAAGTATCACAAACAAGTTGTAATTAACAATGATTTTAAAACTACTGCATATATCGACTTTGGCAGCGACTGTACTTTGATCAGTCAAGATCTTGTAGAAAAATTTTCATTACCAGTGATACAAAAAGATATTCCTAATATTCGGGGCTTTGGAAATGGGTTTTACACACCATTAGGATTAACTGAAATAGATTTATGTATTGGCGAAGTAACTACTAGGATTAAAGCCTATATTGTAGAACGAAGCTTAATACCTGAACCTATATTAGTAGGGCAAGATTTTACAGAGCAAAGTAATGTACTAGTCATTAAAACTAGAGACATGTTAGAAATTCTGAAACGTGAAAATTTCAAAAATACGGAAATGGAAACTAACAATAATCAGAAAATAGTTTTAAGAATTAAGGCTGACACCACTGTAGATAACATTGAAGTAGTTGAGTGTATTGAACAGGAAAATTCTAGTCATGACATTTTCATTGAAAACTCTTATCGAAAATTTAACAATATTGAATATTTAATATTGGGAGGTATTTATACTGTTAAGGAGGGAAAGTGTAAAGTTAATATTTGGAATATGACTGAAGATTCCATGTTTCTCACCAAGGATGCGGTGCTTGTACGAGCTCAAGTAGTGACTGTTCAGGATCAAGATAATAATAGTTTACGATGTCGTAAAATAACAAATGTATCAGAATTAACACCGATCACTAGAAGTCAAATTAATATCAACAGTAACTTGACTGACTTACAAATTGAAACAGTTGTTCAATTACTAAATAAATACAGAGATTGCTTTGCTCAAAATTTGGCTGAACTTGGGTGTATAGATTCAACTGAAATGTTTATAGAATTAGAAGATAAGGTACCTGTGGTATATAGGCCTTATCGGTTAAGTTTTACCGAAAGACAGCTGGTTAGGGACATTGTTAAAGAATTAATAGATAACGATATTGCAGAAGAATCAAATTCACCCTATGCTAGCCCTGTCATACTTGTCCCCAAGAAAACGGGTGGCCATCGTCTTTGCGTGGATTATCGCGCTTTGAATCGTAAAACAAAGAAAGATCACTTTCCAATGCCTCGTATTGATGATCAACTTGACATGTTAAATGGTAATAAATTTTATACAAGTCTTGATCTCGCCAGTGGATATTATCAAATTCCAATCAATAAAGACTGCCGCCATCTCACTGCATTTATAACTCCAGATGGTCTTTATCAGTTTAAGAAAATGCCTTTTGGGTTAGTCAACTCACCTGCTGTCTTTCAACGTACTATAAACCATGTATTAGGGAATGCTCGCTTTAGTTCAGCTCTCGCTTACATGGATGATATTCTAATACCAGGGAAAAATTTTGAAGAGCAATTAAGTAGACTAGAACAAACATTACAATTAATGAAAAACTCTGGTTTAACTTTAAATTTACTTAAATGTAACTTCTTTCAAGAGGTATTAGAATATTTAGGCTATGAAGTGAGCGAGAGTGGAATTCGACCAGGAGTAGCAAAGATAAAGGCCGTACAACAATTTCCTACACCAAAAAATGTACATGAAATTAGACAATTTATCGGGTTGGCTAGCTACTTCAGGAAGTTCATAAAAAACTTTGCGATAATTGCTAGACCTCTCACAGATTTGACAAAGAAAAATAATGTTTGGACATGGGAAGCTGAACAAGAACGGTCTTTTAATTGTTTAAAAGATATGTTGGCAAAACGGCCTTTGTTGGGTTTGTATGATCCTAAAAATGAAACTTTAGTACATACAGATGCCAGCAAACACGGGCTAGCTGGAATTCTGTTACAGAAACAAACTGGAACAGGAGACATTAAACCTATTGCTTATTTCAGTAGAAAAACCACTATAGAGGAACAAAACTATCACGCATATGAACTTGAAACTTTAGCCGTTATAGCAACATTGCAGCGATTTCGTGTATATCTTATCGGAGTTAAATTCATTTTGGTATCAGACTGTAATGCTTTAAGAGCTACCTTCGTCAAGCGAGACCTAATACCACGAATTGCACGATGGTGGATAGCTCTTCAGGAATTCAATTTTGATATACAGTATAAACCAGGTCACACTATGTCTCATGTAGATGCGTTAAGTAGAAATCCACAACCATGTACTGCAGACGCCGGTAAAGATCCTTTACCAGCCATTCTAAAAATTACTCAAGAAGATTGGTTACTTAGTCTTCAACAAAATGATACTGAAATTAGTCGCATCAAGAACATTTTAGATACTAAAAATTGCTCAGACATTAAGAAAAACTATATTGTAAAAAATAACAAATTGTTTCGTAAAATAGGAGATGAACTTAAATGGGTTGTACCAAAAAGTGCTAGATTCCAATTGTGTAAATTAAATCAAGTTGATAGACCATTTGACACTATACATATTGACCATTTAGGCCCATTTGTCAAAAGTTGTAAAGGAAATTCTTATTTATTAGTTGTTGTAGATGGATTCACAAAATTCTGTTTACTGAAACCTTTAAAGAATCTCAAAACTAAATTTACTATTCAAGCATTGGAAGACATTTTCTCAACATTTAGTTATCCTAATAGGATTATTTCCGACCAGGGATCCTCATTTACTTCCAATGAGTTCAAAAACTTCTGTATAGATGCTAAAATTCGTCATATTCTAAATGCCGTTGCTTCTCCTCGAGCAAACGGACAAGTAGAGAGATATAATAGGACCGTGTTAGATTCTTTAACTGCGTACACTGATAAGTTGGGGGAAAAATATTGGGACAAAGCTTTAGGTAAATTACAATATGGATTAAATAATACACTCAATAAAGGAATAGGAAAAACTCCTTCAGTAGCCTTATTTGGGATACAAATGGTTAGCAAGGGAGATAATAATTTTAAAGATATTCTTAAAGAGACACGTCAACTAGGATCATTGGAGAACATAAGAAATCAAATAAGTAAACATATTGAGAAAGATCAGTGCATGCAGAAGAAGAGGTATGACAAAAACAAAATTAAAGCTAGGACTTATAAACTAGGTGATTTGGTAAAAATACTAAAACCTGTAACTAGTAATGATGGTAAAAGTAAAAAGTTACTGCCTAAATTTACAGGCCCTTTTAAAATAACAAAAATATTAGAAAATGACAGATATGAGGTATCTAGCATACCTGGGACTAAAATAACGCGGAAAGATTATTGTAACATTTGGGCAGCAGATCGTATTAAGCCATGGATTACAATTTGTAATAATACAGACAGTAGTAGTAGCTCTGAAGAGGATGACAGTTGATTTCTTTTAATTGGATCAAGAATTAAAAAACAATAGATCGATATGATAATTTATTACTTAGGTTACTCATTGAGTATGATTATTTTTAATATGTAAGATTTTTATTTTATTTTTATTATATATATTGTAAGGAGGATCTATCATTGACATATCTGATGGTCCAAAATATCTCACAAAACCTATCGTTGACATATCCGATGGTCTAATATTGTAAGATACTTTCCAAGATCTATCGTTGACATATCCGATGATCTAATATTGTAAGATGCTTTCAAGACCTATCGTTGACATATCCGATGGTCTAATATTGTAAGATACTTTCCAAGATCTATCGTTGACATATCCGATGATCTAATATTGTAAGATGCTTTCAAGACCTATCGTTGACATATCCGATGGTCTAATGTTGTAAGATTATTTTCAAGATCTATCGTTGACATATCCGATGGTCTAATAATGTGAGATGATTTCCAAGATCTATCGTTGACATATCCGATGGTCTTAGGATTATTGTTATTATATTGATTCTTATTTTTACTGAATAGTTTTCTTAATCATCATTGTTTGTCATTGAGTTATGTAAAAAGGATTATTGTTATTATATTGATTCTTATTTTTACTGAATAGTTTTCTTAATCATCATTGTTTGTCATTGAGTTATGTAAAATTTTATTTTTGATTATTATTAATTTAGATTTCTTATTTACTGTTTTCTGGAAGTTTGAGGACAAACTTATTGTCAGGAAAGGCCGAATGTTAGATTTCTTATTTAGAGTATTTATTATAATATTATGAATCTGTGTAGAGGAGTCAGCATCATAATTATTAGTCTGTGAATCAGTCGCTCGCCTTACCATAGACAGTTGCTACAAAACAGTAACTTTAATTTTAAAATCTAAATGTAACTATGTTATGTCGGTGACAAATAGATTAGTTAATTAATTTATTAACTTTATTTTGTAAGAGAGTTACATTTTGTAATCCAAAGAATAGTCTAAAAATTAATTGTACAATCGGGAGTTCCGGGAGTATTCATTTGATAAATGTGTCTCAACTTCCGGCATCATTAATTACACAATTTTTAACTACCGGAGCACCCGATGAAACCAAACATTATACTGATTAACTTTCGGTTTGGTTAAATGCGACTTCCGTTGAATTAATATAATAAGTTTAAAGTTAAATTTCTTATTCCTATCTGAATTTCGATTAAATAATAATTTTAATTTGTTTTGTGAATTATAAATTAAATACCAGCAAAGACATCGAATGTCCCGGTATAATTCACTAAATTAGTACTTTAACTGTGGAAATAAATGTATTTTATGATACCGGAACATCCGATTTAAAACAGTAATCTTATTCTTAAGTTTTTAATTTTTAGTCATTTCCGCTAAAGTAAATTGTTTGTGTCGAACTTCATATTTCCGCTGTAATGAGAGATATAAAAGGGAGGAATAAAGAGCAGGGGGGCATTCTTGATTCAACCACAAAACTGACTTTCATTTCTACATCTTATAAATGTAAAGGATGCCTTTGAAAGTAATTGTCGATCTAAACCTTGTAAAGCAACATAATAGGTATCTATTCCGCCTACGTTATTCGATAGGTACAAAATTTTCGTTGAATGTTGGATAATGGAAAATGATATATATTTTGCTGAGATGTCAAAATAATAGGTATGTTTTGCTTAAGCGCCTACAATACTCTATTATAATCGGCAGAAGGGTGTCTTAAAAGCTCTAGTCACGATTTAATAAGCTTTTACTAAGTGCGCTTTCGCATACTCCACCAATCCGCAGTGGAGCAGCGTAATGGAGTATGATCTAGGCCTCCTCGAGGGGAGAGACCCGTTCCATTAATGGGTTGAAGCCACACATACTCCACCACGCTGTTCCAATGCAAATTGGTGGAAGTTTTAGTAGCCAATCCAAGTGTAGGAAGTTTTTAATGCCACCCAAAAGCCTACGACATGGCTTAGCGACCGAATACGTTCGATAAAAACCAGGACCGAAGGCTTTATGTGCCCTCTATAGGGTTGCCATATTATTATGGTCGGGATTCGTCTGGATTGTCTCGACATTTCACATGATGTCCAGAGTCCCGACAAAATACAAAATGTCCCGACAATTACACTCGATTCAACAGAACGCGTTTGCTGGTCGCCGGGCTGTGAGCGCTTCCTGCTTTAGTATTTTATTGCAAGTTTTATGTCTCGGTTTGATAAATCGGTTTTATAAAATAATATTTATCTTCTTTCTATCTTCTACTTATCCTAATAGACTATACTAAAGCTTATTCACTATAGAAACAAAGACATCTGATTGTGAGTTTAACTCTATACAAATAAAGAATGGCTATACTTTAATACAAATTCTTATTTAATACAATATCTTCATAACAATTTACGAAAAAATATTTATAATTCATATTTTTATACTCTTATATTATAATATTTTATGATAAATCAATTATGCAAAGCAAAATAAATGAAATATTGACTTTTTCTATATTTTTGAACCCATGGGAACCCAATCAATGAGTTCAAAGTTATTCAAATAAAACAAGCATTTTGCTTTATGTCAGTCAACGCCCTTCTAAGCCCGAAGCTTAAAAAAATTGAGATTACCCAGGATTTTTATTTCATGAAAAATACGTTTATCTCTCCACTGCAGCTCCGCGCACGCAACGCAAGGATTAAATGGTATAAAAATAACATTTTGCTTTTTGTTTCTGCTGCACTAGTTTTGAAGGATTTTTCCATTCCCGTCCATTGAAGTATTATTACTAGCGTATAGAACCGACACCGCGAACATCATGTATGTCCCAATGTATTGGCGCCACGTGGCTTCAATCTTCAATGGAGTCGTTCTATTTTGAAAGGAGAACGGGAGCTCAATTTTGAAAATCGAACCTCCCGGGTGGGACACACATTTTGTTCGAGATGTCTGTTCTATGACATTATACTTCAATGTTCTCGTCATATTTTTATCTGTTTTTGACTTACGTACATTACCAGAGAAAACGGAACCCTAAATCAGTTCGTTGTCGGTCTGTATGTCTGTCTGTTATGCTCCTTTATCTCAGGCATGCGTTGAGGTATCAAATTAAAATTAATATCCAACACAGGTGTCAGTGAATTGGAGCTCTGGGTCCTTACTCCTTAAATAGAAGAGATTAATAGACTGGGAGACACCATCTGGTCTAATCTGAACCCATGTAAGTACAGGACCTACAAATTAGGCGAGGTAGGCTAATGTTTTGAAACTTGTCAAGTTATTTTGTCATAAATGTGTTAAGCCTAACATAAACTCATTATCTTCTCTGTTACTTAGACGGAGCGACTTTCCAAATTTATTTGGATTAATGAGCCACTTATTTCATAAAGTATCTTATCAAAACAAAACGGTAACTTATCACATATAATAATATTATTATGTATAAGCAGCAATGTGATTTTCATTCGGATAATATTATTATACTTAGATTCTTCTAGATTCCATGGTTATAACAAGTGTAACAAAAAGTTTCTTTTACCTAAGCCGATATTATTTTTCTAGTTGGCCTGGAGTTTTAGGTGCAAATCAGTGTATCATCTTATCATTGTATGAATCTTTTCATAAATAAATCACAAATGGCAACAAATAAAAATATATAAAACTAGGAAACGCCCTCGCTTCGCTTCGGGAAAAATAGTAAAATAAATAAATATATAGTATAGCCTATGTCGCCCGGGGATAGTGTAGCTTCCCAACAGTGAAATAATTTTTCAATCGGTTCGGTAGTTTCGGAGCCTATTCAATGCAAACAAACAAATCTCCCCTCTTTATAATATTAATATAGAAGTATAGATAATAATGACGATAAAGCAACCGAGTTGACATACAATAACTCTGAATGTCTGGAACAAAACAATTTAATTACCGTAAATGGTCTTTTAAGAATAAATAGTCTCATGGAATTTAATTTAAAGATGAATTCTACCAGCATCACCAGGGGAATAGTCGATGGATGTTATTTTTAAACGACTTCAAACAAAGATATTTCGGTTGTAAGTAAAATAAACTTTTTTAATGTTTGTTACAAAAAAATCTCGTTATTTATCAACTGATTTCGATTTGGGAACGAAGTTCCTTATCGCGCGTTATGAAAGGGGGCTAGACGGAAAAAATTCTTACGAAAAGTTGCCACGACACTTTTTGAAGTGATTCAGAAAGTGGTACAGAGATGGCCATCTCGTTTCATATTGCTGAATCACACTGCTGAGCGCGTAAAATACTTAAATCGAAAGGAACTTCGTTCCATCCGGGTGTCTCTTGACACCTCTTAAGTTTTTTTTATCAAAAGATATATTTACCTACTTCCAGATAGGTCCCATATTTAAGTTTCAGTCAGAGAACTAAAATATTATAGGTAGGTATGTATGTATAATTATAGTGATTAGTTCAGCGATAACTTTGGTAGTTAAGCTGGCCATACATGATCAAGTTTACTTGTCAAGTTTGCAGCAGACTTGATGCGGCATCCAGTTTGCATGAGCGGTCTTCGATACATAGATAGCCATACACCGTCAAGTTTACTGGATGCCGCATCAAGTCCGATGTCGGCTGCAAACTTGATCATGTATGGCCAGCTCTAGACTATGAATATTTTCAGGTTTTAATTTCGATTGTATTTTGTTTGTCAAAACACCTCATAATTCCGTCACTTATCAAACGATTTGAAACATTTTTTTTTTTTGGAAAGCGTAAGCTTCCAAGATAGTTTCGATTAGTTAAGATAGTTAAGATTTCCAGATTAGTTAGTCCCATATTTTTTCGAATTTTTCTGATTATGGGATCCATGAGGAATTGAGAGGATCAAAATTCAAAATAATTTTTTCATGTAGGTGCCTATCACTGATACGACAAGACTTATGCACGTCATTTTTTGCTTTTCGGAAAGGTACTTTGTCATGGAGGAGATGATTCTTCGAGAAATCTTTTCAAATATTGTATGGATATAAAGAACTACACGAGTATGCTTATCGAAGGCTAGTTCTTTGAAGTCGGTTATTTTCTGTGTTAAATTATATTTTAAAGCTTTTTTTATTCAGCTTCACTTGTCCCGGTGTCCGCAAAATTATGATGTCGCAAGTTAAATTTGACCCACGTTAATAGATGCAATGCAATTTTATGATAATGATCTATTGTCGGAACCAGGAGGTCGACTAGTCAGGAATGATACAACGCGGCGAAATTATTGAGTTTGTGCTGGACTGATTTGTATTTTGAATTATCGTGGCTCTAGCATTAGGTGATGGTATATGTATAGTGAAACACAATGTATAAACTACAGCTATTCTATTTTATTTATAATACTACTAAACTTGCATACGTAGCAACTTAAAAACAGAAAAATGGAAATAGATACTTTATGAGATTAGAAAAAGCGCGTTTTCTAAATAAATTTAAGCTAAGTCAAGATTATAAAGCTCACATAATCTGAGGGACTGCAATCGGTGCCGTTACCTTGCAAGCCTGCCAACATGTTGAGTGTCATTGAGCAAATCAATTACTGTATAATTGATAATGAAGCAAAACATCGGATTTATAATAAAAACTTCATCCAAGTCATCATTTCGTCTATTCGTTATTCTATTTTTCAAATAAAAAAACTATTTCAATACATTTAAATAAAATATTTCAATGAATTTTTAATTTATTATTAGTCTCCTATTGCATGCAATGCATTCTCATAATTCTTATCCGTATGCAATTTATCTGCGATACCTATTCGGTATGCAGCGTACAAATTCGATGACAGTAACCTAGGTATGTACCTACATAATGGATGAGAGGAGGACTCAATCATCTATTGTTCAAACTAGGGATGTAATGAGGTGGTTTTATCGAAGCCGAAGAAGGAATCCGAGGTTTACTGTACAAATCTGTATCATACTGAATCAGATTTTAAACACACTGAAATGGTTTTTGTCTTTCTACTACAGAATAGATATAAGTGTACCAAATCTCGTGGCAAAAATAACAAGGAGGAAAAAGCGTTTTTAGTTAGGTTTTATTTCATTTATGAAGTGCTCATAGCCCGGCGGCTAGCGTCGATCCTAAGTGATCGCTAAGTTGAGCAACAGCGGGCGCGGTCGGTAGTTGGATGGGTGATCGCTAGTGGCAAAAATTCGCATTTTGAGAATGTTTAGAATTTTTTCACTTGTCCAACTCCAACCGATTTTGGAGTTTTATAATAATAAATATGCTATTTGGAAGTCTGGCCACCTAGCATAAATATAAACATGCATTGAAGAGATTGTAGAACGAAATAAAAATAATTTCTTTTCTAATCGCTTTGTTTTCACTAGTTCGATTCGTTATGAGATTTTTTGCTCATTTGTTCGATCGTGGAACTAAACAATGAATTTAAAAATAATTGTACTCAAAAGATATCATCCTCTCATTTTCATATCATGGTCTCCACAACATATTCCCAATATTGTCTTTAACCAAAAAACGATTAGGTACTACCTAAGCAATATCGAGATAATTTTGATAAAGGCATTTCGCTCTCGGCCTATCTGGTCACAGCGGCAAACGTCCGTGGCCATCAAACTGTGTCGCGCGAATTGTCGCGTCCGCCGCGCCATCGTTCGCGCCATCCGACCCCGTAGCCAGACCGGTGTTGCTACGATATCGCTACGACTTTAATTACGATAGTAGCTGATCATTTTTCAATTTTACACTTAGGTACAAATTAGCTAAGAGTTATGGCATTTTGGAGATTTCTGAATTATGGCTTAACGGGTAAAATCCTACTAATATTATAATTGTGAATTTTTTTGAAGATTTATGGATGTTACTCTTTAGCACACAGAAAGACCAGGTTCTGGAATTAGACATACAATACTTTTTACCTTACGTACCTACTGGAACCTACAAGCAAAGCTCCAAACAGAGCGCTGCTCTAAGTCAATAAAGCGGTGAAGTAAATACTCGTCTTACCCTAAATAAATAAACTTAGAACGGTCAATGCCAAAGGTCGGGTATATTCATTGAGCAGTAACGTTTGGCGTGGTTAACTATAAGAGGATGATCTTTTAGTATTATTTCACATATCTATTAGTTTTCATCACCAGATATCTGGCTAGATTCTGGCTGCTAGGGTTTTATATTATACTAAGAAATCCCTCGCTTCGCTTCGGGAAAAATGTAAAAAAAATATAATATAGCCTATGTCACCCGGGGATAGTGAAGCTTCCCAACAGTGAAAGAATTTTTCAAATCGGTTCGATAGTTTCGGAGCCTATTCAATGCAAACCAACAATCAAATTTTTCCTCTTTATAATATTAGTATAGATATATTGTGCTTAATTCTTTTTTTTCTTTTTTTCCTTTTGAAATTATACCTAAGTTTCAAAGGGGAATTCAAATCTATCTACGTATTGTATAAAGCTAAAAGATACACACCGCTGATTAAACAAAAAAAATCTGAAAAACTATGTAACTGAAATCTGGCAGGGGATCCATAGAAGACGTCAGTATGGAACGGAACATTCATCCCTTACATGGTTTAAATAGGGGTTGGAAGGTAGTTTCTTACAAACCAAAACAAATGACTTTATACGTATATTAATAACTATTTTAAGCGTACCGTCGAAGTAGCAGTAACAGATACTAGGTATAAAAGTGTTAAAGTTATCGTATTGTATTATGAAATATATTTATATTGATAATTATTTAATTTGCGCGGTCTTTTCAAACGGCTGAATAATTAATTATAGTCTCACTTCGAACTTAGGCATAATTAGAATAGAAAAGTTTTGTTACAAATTGTCACGAAGTAGCCTTATCTTGTTAGACTCATTTCTATATCAAAGACAAAAGTTTTTAAATTCAAAGTCAGTAAAGCTAACAAGACAAGACAAAGATTTATCAAAGATTTTATTAAAGGATTCGTTTGAGAATTTTCGGTGCCGTCGACTTTATTCACCTGGTCTGAGTTAATTCACCCAGGTGTCTTAAGTCTACTTTTAGTGTACTTTATTCACCTATGCACCCAGGTGATTTAAGTCTACTGTTCGAGGTGAATTAAATTCCACTGTATGAAATAGCGAAATGGCCTTTTAAGATTACCTTCTTTGATGACTTCTTTTTAATGATCACCTGATTTTACTATTCATTTACTTTTCTCTCCGAAGCTGGAGGACGAAAGATGAAGAATAATTGATGAAGGATAAAGGATGGGGTGTGTAATAGTTACTTTAATAGCATATTGGCTTCAACCCATTAATGGCCCACTACTGGACACGGTTCTCTCCTCTTGAGGAGGCCTAGAGCATACTCCACCACGCTGCTCCAGTGCGAATTGGTGGAGGGGTTAGTGGCCAACCCGAGTGTCGGAAGTTTTCAAACCACCCGAGGGCGTCCGACATGGCTTAACGACTACATATTATCTTATGATAACAACCGGGACCGACGGCTTTACGTGTTCTCCGAAGCACGGAATAATATATAGTATTGTAGTATAATATGACTTTAAATAAGGTTCGCATGATATAATTTCAAATAACCTAATTTCATGTGATCTAATGTTATATTTCATTCATTTGCTCTAATAACATTTAGTATATCGTTCACTTCATATTATTATTTTTATAAAGTATAATGTTCTTTTTATATAACTTCCATTTGACCTAATTTTCATTTAATCTAATCTTCAAACTATGAATCTTCTATTACTATCATTAGACATTTTTGAGGGCTCTTGTGAATAGAAAATATAGATTCCCTCAAGAATGTCCGAGTGGATCTCAAGAGCATATTGCAAACACTTCAAATCCCTATTATATTGAGAGGAGCTTTCAAGACGAAAGTAATCGTTCTTGATTTCATGTATCAAAGAAATGTTCTAGGTAATACTATATAATATATTGAGTCTCTTTACAAAGAGTCACTGTGCACTTCATAGTAAATGGTCGCCTATGTACATAAAAGCGTCACCGATTAGGAACTCGTCGTTTGTGTGGTAATTAAACAAGACTAGCGCTCTGCCCGCGGCTTTGATCACGTTTTTTGGGATGATTAGTACCCTATATCTTATTACAGATCATGGTCAAGTCAACCTATGTGCTAAACATGAAATCTATTCAGTCAGTAGTTTTTGCGTGAGTGAGTAAGAGACGTCCATACAAACATACTTTCACATTTATAATACATATTAGTAGGATTAAAACAAATCTTGGCTTTAACCGATTAAGGTCCCACTACTGGGCACGGGTAGAGACCCAAGAGAGGAGAGTCCTCTTGAGGAGGCCTAGAGCATACTCCACCAGTGCGGATTGGTGAGGGGTTAGTGGTCAACCCGAGAGGCTTAACGTGCCCTCCGAAGCACATAAACGCTCAAGAACTTTTGCCACTAGCGGTCACCCATCCAACTACCGATCGCGCTCGCTGTTGCCGGATTGACACAAGCCGCCGAGCGCTTCAAATCAAATCTTAATATTAATAATTCCTTATGTGGGTCTTTTAATATTAAATTATCTGTGTGTGTCAGTAAATATTATGCTGGTATTGTTGTTATTTTTAAGATTTTATTATTTATATTTTTGTTTTTTTAGCATGAAGAGCTGATGAAAAAACGGGCCATGATGTTAAAGGTATTACTTCCTCACCGTTAAAGATTTCAATACCCCAAGGGTATGGGTAAATCACACGATTCCGAAATGCCTCGAACCAAAATCTCATCTCTACATGAAATGAGACCACGTAGCATTTGAAAGAAATCGAAAAGGTGGGTGTCAATTCAATTCCCAAGGTGTCAAATAATACACTCCCCCGGAGAATGACGGGTAAGTATTTGAATGTAAGAAGTATTTGAATGGCTTCCTTCGTCATTATTGGTAATATGAGAATGGACGTCGTGTAGCAAAAGTTACTCAGTAAAATCGCATGTTGTTTGCCAACTTATTATATTTTAAGAATTAAATGACTTATAGTGTCCCTGAAAGATTTGAAATTAATGCTATTTGCGTGGTAAAGTGTTAAAGTACAAAAAGAGAAAAGCAATTTGATAGCTGATAAGTAAGAATTAGTGAAAGAATGTCCGCGCGAATCTGTAGAAGCTAATAGGGCAACATGTTGCGATTCGGCTCTCTTTATCACCCCATTACATATACATTACATGGCAAAATATTGTACAATGTATTGGCGGCAAAATGAGAAAACTCAATGAAAATCATATAAAAATGATAGATTCCAAATTCAAATGTACTTATTTTGTTTATTGTTATTGTAACAGTATTTATGGCCAGACTAAGTACATACATATTATCTTTTTTATTCTTTCCTTTCTTTTTATCTTATAAATAAAAGTAGAATTTTGTAAAATAAAAGTAAAATTTTCAATAATTTTTCCGAAGCGAAGACGATGAAGAATATTCTAACTATACCTACTAGTAATAAAATAATTATGAATATCTAAATATCTCTTATAGGAGAGATGTAACACAATGTCTCGCATATTGCTCATGGTGTCTTCTTGATATTGGCGCAGGGGATAAGTGAGTGATCCCGGAAGCCCCTATCGAAAGCTGACGTCAATGCGTCAATGGAAACATCTTTGCTTTTATCGTAGAGGTGTCATAATGTATATGACATGTGTAATAATATGTCAGTAATATATAGGTGTCATAATATATTATCAGTATCAACATTCTTATGCTGGCCATGCAAGATCAAGTCGCACCTTCGGTGCAACAAAGTCACAAATAGCCACAACTGTAAAATTGTCTATAAAAAGAAGCATTTTACGTGAAACTGTAGCAAAAACTATAAACAACGAATAGTATAATATTTTTAACCTACTACAGCTGATAGTAATCCAGTAATATGGAAATAAATGCGAAGAATAAATTCTCCTGTAAAATTACAAAATGAGCTATTGTGACTTTGTTGCACCGAAGGTGCGAAGTGTATTTGTTAAGTTTGCAGTTTGACTTGATGCGGCGTCGTTTACTCTTAATAAATTTTTAACTTTTATAATATTTAAATAAATAGTAGTGTTAAAATTTCTTACCAAATATTACTTGTCTAAAAAAGCTATAACATAATGTTTGTACATATATACTTACCAAACAGAAGTAACAGCAAGTCGCTCACAGCCAAACTAAATAAATAATAGTTCGTGGCTGTGTGCAGTCCTGGATGACGTATAATGACGACACACACGCACACATTGCCGAAAACACCAGTCAAAAATATGACCACTAGTATAACGCTTATTGGAACTATCTCGTTCAAAGGCAGCCTTCGAGATCCCATCAACCACCAGAGCATTTCCTGCTCGCTACAGTCGAACATAGATATGTTATTGCAACGATGATAAAAGTCGTCATAAGTCTCATTATTACGAAGGAAAATGTCTGGCTCCATTACGATTACTAATTTAGCATGTTTTGAATGCAGTTGTATTTAGATCATTACTATATTTATAAAAAATTGCATAATAACGCTTAAAAAAGATTTTCCAAGTTTAGAAATACAGAAAAAATTTAATGGGAAATTTAAATGTTTTCACAATTTTCTTTTCACGATTATCAGTTTACAAATCAGCCTGCACGAAACTTTCGAAAGTTCTACAGAAGTTTTGTAATTTTGTATAATCTATCAGGTTTTGAATCTCCCGATGTTGGGAAGTTCGAAGCTTTGCGGTGCCGCGATAAACAGGACCGAACCGAGTCGTTTTCCCGCGAATACTGACTGACTGTGACTGTGTCTAGCGTAGCGTCCTCACAGCTTCACTCCTCTATTCCTGGTACAGCGTTCGCCGTTCAACTAAGGGAACATACCAAAACCACGTAACCCATTTTTTCCAACTTTTTACCCCCCTCCCCCCCCTTCGTGACCATCCGTAGTATATCAGAAGACCCCCCCCTCCCCCCTAGTTTTGACGTGGTAATTGATAAATACGGTTTTCAATACTTTTTTGCAAAAACAGAGTTAAAAAATAATAATTTTGCTTATATTTGACGACTTTGTGGCGCAATGGTTGCTAAAATATTGACTAACGTAAACGCGCCCAATAACGCCACCCCAAAATCTGCATCCAATACCGACAGTTTTTTTAATCACTATTTTAAGGCATACTATACATTTCATGAAAGTTGTAGCCTAAAAATATTTTAGGTATGTATATTGAGAAACAAAAATAATAAAGTTTGTGTCCGTAAATAATCAGCAAACAGAATAATTCGATAATAACTGAGACGCGCCCACAACGGACGCCCATCTCATAGTGTTGCGCTCCCGGCTACGTAAGTAAACATAATTATTACTTAAGATAAATTAACTTAAATAAAATGTGTATACCTGCAGGCAACTGTGTAAATATAATAAATAATATATTGGTTTTCTAGATTCACATCTAATATTACGTTTCTGACTATTTTTTGTGGTTTGATTCGAATTTTACCTTAAAGCGGTAATAGAAACATAATATTCATAAGTTGCTTCTAATACCGCCTCATGGCGTTGTTAGATGTTTTACAACAGTTAGTATTTTAGATTTTATTTCTTTTAATACGTTATTTTCGATGTTTCTTTTAACTTGTTTGATTCTTAAGAGTATATTACATAATTTGATCAATTAACGCCATACATTTTGTCTTATAGATTTTCTTTTAAACAAGATTCGACGTAAGCAATAATTTTTAGTAATGTATGGCAATGTATTTTAAATAATATCTCATATCAAAACTAAGAAACTTTTTGATAACGAAAAATAATCATAGCAATGACATCCATCAAAACACGTTTGCATTAAAGCAGAAATTTTAGCCAGTTATTGTTTATTTTTGCTGTCGCTAATAGAATAAAGTAATCTTCATACTTAATTCTATTACCGACCCATACGGTCTTATTTATAAAAATCTCTTATTGTAATCGGTCCTTCGCACTATGTGGCCAGCCCATTGCCACTTCAGCTGGCTAGTTCTTTGAGCTATGATGGTTACCCTTGTTCGTCTACGGATCTCCTCATTTCTGATGCGATCATGTAGAGAAATACCGTAGCCCTCTCCATAGCCCGCTGCGCTACTTTGAGCTTGTGGATTAGGCCAATAGTAAAGCGCCATGTCTCGGATCCGTATGTCATCACTGGCAACAGTGGCAACACACAATGCTCAAATACCTTCGACTTCAGGCACTGATGTAGTGTTTTGGACGACAAGATATGACGCAGTTTCCCGAACGCAGCCCATCCGAGTTGGATTCTACGAGTGACTTCTTTCTCGAAGTTGGACTTACCCATCTGGATCACTTGTCCTAGGTATTGTATTGTCCACAAATTCGAGAGCAGCGCCGTCAACAACAACCGGTACGGGTGTGGCATGGACATTCGACATGATTTTCGTCTTGTCCATGTTCATCCTAAGACCCACCCATTGTGAGGCGCTGTTCAAGTCCCCAAGCATTGTACCAAGTTCTTCCAGGGAACCCGCCAGAATGACTATATCGTCGGCATATCGCAGGTGTGTGATGTATTCGCCGTTGACGTTAATGCCACGTCGTTTCCACTCCATCAGCTTGAACACGTCTTCCAACGCAGCGGTGAACAGTTTTGGGGATATGACATCCCCTTGTCTACATTTTTAGTATAATACGTGTACTCACGATATATGTTTTATACGCCGATATTTCGACCCAGTTACAGGGATCGTGGTCACGGCTAGACTGCGGTGGCGCGGAAAAACTCTTGACAGGTTGACAAACGACGTTAATATTAGTCTTTGACGGATGACGGACGTCAAAAACCGGATGTTGGATGTCGGATGACGTTTGACACTAATACATCAGTCTGTCTACCTTACGTCTCGATCGTTTTTGAGCTTTGTGAACCATGTCACGACATACTACACTAACCACATCTTGCCGCACAACACTCGACACTTTTCGAGATTTACATAAACTGACCACTGGAACCACTGGTTTGAAATCATGTATCCCCTTGTCTGACACCTCTCTGCAATTGGATGGGGCTCGTTGCTGTGTCGTGTACTCTGACGGACATGGTGGCAGATGAGTACAAACATTTCAACACCTCGATATACCGGTAGTCGATCCGGCACCGCTGGAGAGAATTTAGTACCGCCCAGGTCTCAATAGAATGAAAGGCTTTCTCATAGTTCACATAGGCAACACATAACGGCAAATTATACTCCTCGGTCTTTTGTATAATCTGCCGCAGTGTGTGTATATGGTCTATGGTGCTGTAGCCTTTTCAGAATCCTGCTTCTTCGGGAGGCTGGAAGTCGTCAAGCCTGCGTGCAATGCGATTTGTGAGGACCCTCGAAAACAGCTTATAAACGTGGCTCAGAAGTGCAATGGGCCTGTAGTTCTTCAAAAGGGCATTATCGCCCTTCTGCTCCACGCTTCCGGGGTAGTTCCGGTTGATGATGGAATCGAACAGTTTTTGGAGCGCCACTAGAAAGGGTTTCCCTCCAGCTCTCAGAAGCTCGGTTGTGATTCCGTCATCTCCCGGTGCCTTGTTGTTTTTAAGCTGTTTGAGAGCCTTTCTAATCTCATACAGGCTGACGACCAGGATATCTTCGGTGTAGTTTCGGGTCAGTTGAGCTCGCTTGACGCTCTCCTCGCGAGGAGGTGGAGCTTGAGAGGAGGCATACAACCGTCCGTAGTATCTCTCAGTCTCCCTCAGAACTTCGGGTTTCGACGACACCATGGTGCCGGACTCGGTCTTCAACCTCGTAAGCTGACTTTGCCCAATAGACAGATCCCTGGCGAACACTTTTGAGCCCTGGTTTCGCTCAATAGTGCTTTTTACACGATTTGCGTTGTGTTTTCGCAAATCGCGTCGCCTGCACTTGGAGATCTGTTCATTGAGCCGTCGGTATTCCCTCATAGAGGTTGGAGACTGCATACATAGTTTTCGTCGATCCCTCATAAGACCGAGAGTTTGTTCTGAGAGAACCTGAGATCTACCTCTAGGGTGGGTCTTGAAATACTTTGACCCTACCTCGTGGACAGTTGTTACCATCCTGGTGTTATACTCGTCCACTGACGTGCACGATTCTCGATACGCAAAACGGTTTTGCAGCTCCAGTTGAAAGTTTTCGGATCCCTGGATTTGGATAGGTGTTGGGCGAAGCGTAGACTTCATCAGGCGTGACCGTTCCAGCTTCAGGTCGATATTTAATGTGCTTCTTGCAAGTCGGTGATCGCTGCCGATTTTAAACCTGCTGATCACAGAGACATCATTAAATATGTATGTGCCGTTTGTCTGCCAGAATGAAGTCTATCTCGCTTTTCGTGGAACTATCAGGACTAATCCAAGTCCACTTGCGTTGCGGCTTCTTTCTGAAGAAGAAGTTCATCATGAAGAGACCTTCCTTCTCCAAAAAGTTAGCCAGCAAGTGTCCTCGGTGGTTCCGTCGTCCAATGTGTAGGACCGTAGGGACCCACTTTCATCTCGGCGCTGCTTTGCATGCCCAGTCTCGCGTTTGAAGTCCCCCATTACAACATTGAAATGAGCTTTAGAGGTATATATGGCTCTGCTTATGTAATCATACATAACCTCAACCTCATTGTCAGGATGTGTTGAAGTCGGCGCATATACCTGTACAACCTTCAACGAATACCGTTTGGATATTCTGAGTGTAAGGTACGCTACCCTGAACGACACGCTCCCAAATTGCACAATGTTGTTGACGAGGGACTTGTGAACGAGAAACCCAACATCACCTTGGGACAGATGGTCGCCCTCCCAGTGATAGAACAAGTTTCCGGATTTGAGTTTTATCGTGTCTTCCCCCTCTCTTCGGACTTCAGATAAACCCACAATACTCCAGTTTAACTTGTCTATCTCTTCTTCCAGCTCTTTCACCTTGTCGTCGGTCCTCAGTGTCCTGGTGTTATATATTGCCAGGTGCAGAAGAGTGTTTTTGAGATTGGTAACCCGATCTCTGCCGGTGATTCTTAACACCCCCTGCCCCGCCGTTACCATAGCCGCTACCGTAACTAGGAATAGCGGGGCTGCCGGGGACTTTGGGCCGAGGCTTGGTTATGGCTATCATAAGGGGGTAGTAGCCGGTAGTCACCACGCTTGGCCAGTGCGTGTTGGTGACCGCAGTAGATGTTCTTAGTCCGCAGGGAGACACTGGCTGCCTGTCTCCTGGAATATTCTATTAGTCGCCTTTTACGACATTCCAGGAAGTAGTAGGAGTGGTGCTATTCTACAAAGTGGACCCGTCACCACACGGGGGAATCATACCTATTTACAATGATTAAATTGGGGTTTATTTACAATGATTGAAGTTTTACGTATTGATTTTGGAACGAAGTTCCTTATCGCGCGTTGTGAAAGGGGGCTAGACGGAAAATTACGAAACTTTTTGATTCTTACGAATGACGACACTTTTTTTGAAGTGATTCACAGAGTTTTACAGAGATGGCGCTGTACAACAAAACAATACATGTATTGAAAGGAACTTCGTTCCACCCGGGTGTCCCTTGACACCTCTCATGTTTTTATTATTTATACAAGCCTTAACAGATGTCCAAAATGCTCACCTCCTCGAGTGATGCAGAGTTCAGCACGTTTGCACAAATTGTCCTTTACGCGGTTTAGCAGGTTTATAAGAACACTTCACTTCGAACTTTATCAAAAGCAGTCACTATTCTTAATTTTAATTCATCTCTGTTCGAATACTCCGTAGCATACACAACACTTTTAACCTCCCCCCACAAATAGAAATCCATCGGTGTGAGGTCCGGGGAGCGCGCCGGCCATGGCACAGGTCCTCCTCGCCCTATCCACCGATCACCGAAGTGATCATCTAAGTATATTATGTATGTCTGTAATATTTTTTATTACTTCGTATCGTCCAAACGGCTGGACCAAATAATACAATTAAGATATCGTTAGATTCGTTTTGACAACCCAAGTATTCTTAAATAAGTGTCATTAAAAAAATAGTGGCTGTGAGATGTCACTGTTTGAAGTATCAAAAAATAAAAATAAATCGAATAATGCATAATGGGTATCAAACTAAAGAGCTCAGCATAAGGATTTCAAAAAGGTATAATATCATGATACCTTTTTTGATGGCAGGCAGCTTTTTAATTTTATAGTTTAGTGGTCGGTAATAGAAACATAAAAAACGGTATTAGAAACAAACATCATCCATGCGTCGGTAATAGAAGCAATCGCTATTTTAGATTCAATTATTATTTATTAAATATTGTGTGATTTAATACTGAATTTACGTACTGAATATCATAGGATATTTAATCATGTTAAAGAATAAATTAAAACACCTTTTCTAGCATAACAGCATATATCTAATTTTCTGAAGTTCATACAAAGTCGGCTTAAACTGGCGGTAATAGGCGCGTTTACCTTACGTGACAAAAACCTAAACCCCCCCCTCCCCTCTGTGGTGTTTTGAAGACCCAAAAATGAGGCACGTGGTTTTGGTATGTTCCCTAACCTGCTAGGCTGCCACGGGAGCTACACTCCATTTTGTTATATGAGTCCTATTTAGCAGGTAAACAATCCTAATTCAGCTTTGCCTTACAGTATCTTTTTCTCGTATACTAGGAAATCGCCCTCGCTTCACTTCAGGAAAAATAGCAAAAATATATCGTATATGGGTTCAATAGATATATAATATAGCCTATGTCACCCGGGGATAATGTAAGCTACATATAAGCCCAACAGTGAAAGAATTTTTTTAAATCGGTTCGGTAGTTTCAAAGCCTATTCAATGTAAACAAACAATCAAATCTTTCTTTATAATATTACTATAGATAACAAACGCAAGAAAGTTTTTCAAAGAGAGACATTAAATTTAAAATCCCATATTGTAAGTATGGCTGGTATGACTGACGGAGTGACTTTGACCATATGCATTAGGCCAATAGTGAAGCTCCACGTCTCGGATCCGTATGTCATCACTGGCGATACACACTGCTCGAACACCTTCGACCTCAGGCACTTAGGTAGTGTTTTGGACGACAAGATATGATGCAGTTTCCCGAACGCAGCCCATCCGAGTTGGATTCTATGAGTGACTTTTCTCGAAGTTGGACTTGCCCATTTGGATCACTTGTCCTAGGTAAATGTATTCGTCTACAACTTCGAGAGCAGCGCCGTCAACAACAACCGGTACGGGTGTGACATGGACATTTGACATGATTTTCGTCTTGTCCATACTCCATGTTCATCTTAAGACCCACCCGTTGTGAGGCGCTGCTCATTTATTTATTTATTTATGTATACTTTATTGACCACAATATAAAATATTGAAGTACAAATGGCGAGCTTAATGCTATTGCATAAACCAACCAACCAACAACATCATTGTACCAACTTCTTGCAGGGAACCCGCCAGGATGACTATATCATCGGCATATCGCAGGTGTGTGATGTATTCACCATTGATGTTAATGCCACGTCGTTTCTACTCCATCAGCTTGAACACGTCTTCCAACGCAGCGGTAAACATTTTTACAATTAAAATAATATTTCTGGTTTGTGATCGTAAAGGTATTTTCGGTATTGATTTTTTTTTATTTAAAAAAACTATCTTATGGACATAATAATAGCGTTGTTATTGAGTTCATCAAATAACGATAATTATATATTACGAGATAATATAAAACACTACTGTTGCCCGCAGCATCGCACGCGGAAATTATGCTTTTATAATATTATATTTATACCCTATTTCACCCCCTTGGGGGTGGAATTTTGAAAAATTGCCTACGTCATAAAAGGAATACGTGTGCGAAATTTTAAGTTTCTAGGGGTTTGGCCTGTGCGTTGATACATCAGTCAATCTTTTTTGCATCAGTCAATTTTAATTATTTTAAACATTTTCATTGCCATATTACAAACTCATTTTTCTGCTTTCCAAAAATGCCATAAGATTCTGGTACACCTATAGTCGCCGTACGTACCTAGCTCCTCCATTTAAATATTCTTTTTTTATATCTGACGTCAATAATTTACCTAATTTTAGAGAATTTACTTAAGTTATTGTCTAAAATATCTCTCAATGCGTTCATAATATTTAAACTTTATTGAATAGAAAAAGATAAACGCGTACCTCGAAAGTTTATTTATTATTTATTTATGACGAGGGTGAGTTCAAGGTATCAAATCTAAAAAAATTAATAAAAACAAGGATCTTCTAAACAAAACTAATCTAAACAAAAACATTCCATAAACGTGCCAAGTGCTTTTAATTACTTCTAATTCTATAAAAAATGGTGAAATGTTATGCTCAGCTCAGTCTAACTAAAAGAAATAAAAAAACCGGCCAAGTGCGTGTCAGGCCACGCGCAATGTAGAGTTCCGGAGTTAATCGACTATTATTATTTAACTACTTAATTAACTACTACACTAGCTGTGATAGTATTCCTTTAAATCATAATTATTGAACTGTTACACTCCCGTGAATATTTTCCAACACCTACTTACTACATATTTCCCATGGTTCACATAGTCTTAGCAGGTCCATTTTTCATCCCCACTTTACCTATAGGTCTTAAATATTTACCGTGACATTCCCGTTATTGCTGTAAAAATCCTCATAAAAAATATTCGCAAGCTGCAAAATTTTTACAGAATATTTCTGTTCCGACATTATTGAGTAGTAGCAACCGCTCGCGGTTACGCTCGCGTCGATTTGGAAATTGCCGCGATATTGTCACGAAAAATAAATTTAGAGCATTAATTGAATTCCTTTATATTATAGGTATGATATATCCTGAGAGGATTCGAAATAATGTAATTGTAACCTAAATAGTTATCTACATCAAAACCTCGCTGGGTGGTTGAGGAAATACAATGCTGTTATCCAGAAAATATATCTAATATATTTTCAATATGGAAGTAAAAACATTTTGTTAATCTTTTCATAACAATGTGAACACTTAGCAGTATACCTAATATGTAAATTAAGTTAGCGACGTTATTACACGTTAACTCAACGGACAGATTAATGCCACTAACTCAGATCAATAAATTGTATGGAGCTTAGGGTCTAGGATTTAGTGTCACTGGACTTTCACAAAGGTTTTATTATCAAGACTAGTAATCCGCCCTCGCTTCGGATAAAACTAAATCTCAATACCCCTGGAGCAACTACTGTTTGGTTAGGAATTAAAATAATAACCTTCCTCGTAAATGGAATTATTGTATCATGCTTACGAGGCATTATATTGCTAATACGAGTATATTGATTTAAATCGTTAATTAATACTATTGTTCACTTTTATTACATATTTCTCCATGGGGTTCGCCTGGATAGCTATCACCCTTGAGCATGAGTTTGCCGCTTAACGACTCGTGTTCCGGCTGGATGCTTGAGAGCCAGTTCTTTTTTCTTTTTTTTCTTCTCTCTTTCCCGGCCGGCAACGCATCAGTGATGCCTTTGGTGTTGCTGATGTCCATGAGCAACTGTTTCCATTTTTTCATGTTCTATTCCCGAGTTTGCCGGCTATTTCCATACAAAAATGCGCGTGACCTTCATTAGCCGCTGAATTATTTAAGGTTGTCTTACATGTCGCATAACATAAAAGACGCCCTTTTTCGTCAACGGAAAAAAATATAATACATATTATTATGTATTTTTCATACCACACATACCAAGTTTTCATTAATGTCATGTTTGCAAATACCCCTGTCATTAAAAATACCCCTTTCCTTTAAAGCGTCTCTAGCCGCGCGCATTGACCAATGAGCTACAAGTCTTTTGTTCCTTAGGAGTTCGACTCGTGGGTTGGTGTTTCTTTATCTCATGAGTTAATCGATGTCAAATACTCGATATATAATTTAGCCATACATAGCATACGAAAACATGTAAAAAGGAATTAAGGCGCTACTACGAGCAAAACGCTGCGTTAGCCGTATTATTTACAGTTTTTAGAGGCTATCTACTCGTCAGTTAAAATAAATAATAAATATTAAAATATATATTAAATTTCTAGAATGTGTTGTCTCCACATTCCACGTTCCAATTATTTTTTTATAGAATAAATATCTTACTAAATATCGTAATGAAAAAACCACTAAAATGAGAAATAAAATGTAGATTTCTTGCATACGCTCGTGAACCACACAATATTTTAATTTGCAATTAACACTAATAGATAGACAATTTAATAATGAACATTTTAGTCGTTTTAATTTTTCCAAAAGACCTAAAATGGATGTATTAAATAAATTAAACATAAATTATACGCATATTTAACTCTGTAACTCATGCCCTGGGAGCGAGAGTCAGTGTGCCGCTAGCTCCCGTACGTAACACCTGTGTCGTTTGTTGCCGCATATAAATTATTTTACTTGTCAAAGGACACATTGTTTACAAAAATGCCGAAGTGTAACAAAGTTTTACGACAAAGAATTGCAAAAACAGCGAGAATTAATGAAGCTCGGCAAGCATGCATATATCTGACTGCTAATTTCGTCTTTCGGGTTTGCGCGGCAAAGAGGGAATAACGCTCAAGGTCCTTTGCTCGGGGACGCGCCTTAAGTAGATATCGCTACTGTAGCGATAAGACCGCCTGCTGTGTATTATTTTATTTGCTGTGTTAATGTCTCTTTTTTGTCATTTATTTGCACTTACCATCAGGTGGGATTATGGTCAAGCATTAACTTATTTTAACAGTGAGTGGGTTGAGAACTAGTCTACCTAATATAGTTTACCAACTACCTTCGATAGATATCAGGTTTTCCTCACCAAAGTATTAATCAATTAAACGGACATAACTTGAAAAACTTAATTATTACGTTTAATGAAGAACTTGAACCCTACTCCTCCGTATAAGGGATTGATCTTCTATCCACTTAACTTGCACTGGTTATTACTTTGACCGCTAATTTGAATTATTTCTTTTAAACTTAAATTTCATAATCTTGTATATTATATTAATACGAGTAACCGCCCTCGCTTTGCTTCGGTTTTCTTTATTTTTTACACCTTGGGTTACATTATTGGAGTTTTATTAAGGATCCCTAATTTTTTTGAAAATGTAATATAGCCTATGTTACTCGGGGATAGTGTAGCTTTCCAACAGTGTAAGAATTTTTCAAATCGGTTCAGCAGTTTCGGAGCCTATTCAATACAAACAATCAAATCTTTCCTCTTTATTATTAGTATAGATTTGTAGTTATTCCTTGTATGTGTAAGTATTATGTAATTCTTATTTACATAAGTAGTTTATCTTATTTATTATATTGTCTGTGCACCCTACCCTTTTCACACTTATGTCTTTGTCCTCTGCCCAAAGGTTGTCTGGAAGAGATCGTTCTATAGCGATAAGATCGCCTTTTGTACTACATGCTATTTATATTATGTTCTAATGTAGGTTACTACTATTTGGTGTGTACAATAAAGAGTATTCTATTCTATTCTACTTTTTAAGTAGGTACTACTTCATGGGACCACTTTAAACTTTATGACAGGAACACCAAGCAATCAGTTCGAATGAAACAAATGTATTACGTTTAACATAATTTATTTGCAAAGTAATCTCACATTACATTTAACACAATACAAATAATATGGCAAGTTAAGGTTATCACAAAGATTTATCGACATTATTATAAAAAATATTTACCTTAAGAACAGATAGAAAATCTGCTCTCAAGTTTACATCACATACATATAAATTATAAAAAATAAACTACCATTTTATGTAATTACTTGCTAACTTGGGTAACATAATATCAAAAAGCGTATATAAATATGCAATGTTCAGGAATGCTTCGCACAAGCTCCTTTAGAAACTTGTACAATACAATAATAATAGTTTTATAAGTAGTGTTTAAGATATAACATAAGATAACACAAGAATAATGCAAAATCGAAACATGTATGTTTAAACAAATACAAAGTATAATGTTGTATACATTATTGCATTTATTGACAGAACTTAGATATAGTTTGCCCGATAAATGTGACGACATGTTTTTTTAATAAACTCTTAAAAATCAGACTCAGCAACACTTGTCTGTGATAGAATTAGGTACCCTAGAGTCACCCCTACTAACCCTATTACAGATAAGAGTCTTGCCTTATGTGATTTTTACTGTTCATTAAAATTTAACATATATTCACATTTATCCGACGCACTATATAAATGTAGAGCCTTTTTATTTACACGATTAATACTGCCATCAAAAATTATAATATCGTTATGCAAAATCAAATATGTACATAGAATTTGAATATATTCCCGCCTGCGATGTGGATGTCTTCAAGAAAAGAGTGAATAGGCTTTTACTAAGTTGATGTGCTCACCACCTTGGACGACATCTCCACTTACCATCAGGTGGGATTATAGTCAAGCATTAACTTATTTGTGTAAAAAAAGAATTTTTCATCCTTATATATTTCGAAAAATCTATCTAAGCAACATTTCAACTTACTAACTGTACATCACTAAAAAAATACTTGGCAAATTATAAAAAAATGCTGCTTAGACAGATTTATGACTACGTAGATAAGAATGAAAAAGACAAAATAACATATTTTGGACAACGATATAAATTTCAGAGATGATCGATGAATATTGGATAAAATATCCTGAGAACGCGTTACATGTACCTAAAAAGATCTCTACCGGATACAAAAAAATATAGGAAATTTGTCATTAAAAAGGTTTCTTAAACAGAAAATATCATCAACAAGACATGATAAACGTAAATTGCATCTTTATAAACGATCTCTTTGAGGTTGATGATGGTAATGTTAATGAAGATGAAGATGATTTTATCCCCAACAGAAGATCGGATATTATTCGACGAAAAACACGCTTACCACGTCGTTACGGTGACTTCAAAGTTAATTATACAAAGTAATAAAAAATAAAAGAATAACAATTTTTGCATAAATCATCTGAATATAGTCACTGGTTATTTAAATAAGATAATTTAAAAAGCGTTAGTTAATATAAAGCAATAAATTAGAAGAAACACGTAATCAAGAATAGAATAAGAAGTAAAGAAGATCTTAGACGTTAAGATAATGCAGAAGAAGAAGGAACCGAAGCAGAGACGATTAATTATACGAAAGATTGAAGTTTAAGACATAGACGTAATGTCAGTTTTTTTAAATAGAGAAAAACATAAAATAGAGAATAGAGTTAAGTAGAGCAGAGTAGTTCAGAAGAAATAGCGAATCCAAACTCGAACAGATCTTGAGTAGTAACCCAAGATCTGATTTGAGGAATACGCGACTACGAGAGACTAGATAACAGTACTTTTGCACCGCAGACAAAATTTAGATTTAAGATGGTGAGGTTGAGGTTATTATCCAAAAAGTTTTCTTTAATGCTCAAGTATTTGTAATTCCACGCTCTCGTGTTTCGCGAGATTCAATCAAACAGTCACACTTGAGATCGACAATTACAACTGCATCCACTACAAATTGTAATTGTTGATCTAACCACACTTTCACCACTCACATCCAAACCATTCTAAACGTTCACACATGTCTCCTCACACCACGTAGGGATCATATCCGAGCTGATTAGGTGTTTCTGGACGATTAATCGCCACAGAGGTGGAAAGAGGAGACACAAAATAAAATCACAGACACAGACACACAGATCACAGACATATCGCATAAGAATCAAAATATATCATTACATACATACAACATACTGGGTACACACGCGCTTGAAGTGCACAATGAATTTTTTAATATACAAGACCTTATAGCTAACATATATGGTATATACATACTACTTGTCACTGTTTTTATGTACAATGTAATGTACATACGTAAGGGGGCAATATCGTCACGCTTTGCCACTTTTTATCCAAAACATGACGCAATTGCGGTAACGGTATCGGTATCTACACGGTATTCCAGTTGATTCCTGCGAACAGTCAAAAAGCTCAATAAAACTTTCAATACGATGATTTGTATGAATACTTGAAATCATCTGGGAGACTCGTGGTCGCCGGTAGCCGTTGCCCTTACGAACGTACGTTACGATAACAACTAAAGATTTTTACAACACATAAAAATATTTTACAGCATGCAACATTTAAGACACTTTCGAACTGTACATTTTATACAAACTTGATCACCAGGACAGTCAACTATATATACATTAGCCATCCATTCATAAATCTACCTATCATATTCATATCTCAGAGCGCCTATGTATGTACATCCTTTACTTCCTATTATATCCTAGAATTATTCCTAATGAGAGGTAATATTGTTTTTTTATAATAACGAAACCAATTCAATGTTATTAATCGTAGGCAGAAGTTTATCGTTTTAAATTAGAATTAAAATCGCAAATTAATTTGATAGAAAACGTGCAGCACTAAGTGCGATTCGAAGACATCCCTACACGACTTACAACTGGCAACAGCCGTTTCGCACGCAAGAGTGTCCACATCATCCTCCGGCCGGCTGACATTTATGTGACAGACAAACTGTTTTAAGGGCATTTGTCCAATACAACAATAATGTGATTAGCGGGACAGATGTACTGTGTCCAAGGCCAGTTGTAATGCTCATGATGGGGAATGCTCCGAAATCGATCACTTTTTGCAGCTATGTTTTCTTTCACCTCAGTTTGGTTGTTCGCCTTCCTCGCTCATCAAAAAATATAATATTGTTTTAAATTGTAATTACAGGGACCACAATGAAACAGAAAAAGACAAGCTTATGAAGAAGTCAATTTACCGTCTAATTTATTTCTTCCTTATCAACAAATTTATAATCCATCTGAGCTTGTGTGACTACAAAATTTTGTAAGCAAATAAAACCACGGGTTAATTTTGTCTACTTTTGCATGTTGGGCCAATACTGATGTTCGTATTGTTATTGGCCTTCTTCTAAAAATTGAAACCCAACAACCAAAGCAAACATTTTTCCCCACGGTTTCATTTGACACAAATACCTTGCAAATCCACTCGCAAATTAATTTGACAGAAAACGTGCAGCACTAAGTGCAATTCGAAGACATCCCTACACGACTTACAACTGGCAACAGCCGTTTCGCACGCAAGAATGTCCACATCATCCTCCGGCCGGCTGACATTTATGTGACAGACAAACTGTTTTAAGGGCATTTGTCCAATACAACAATAATGTGATTAGCGGGACAGATGTACTGTGTCCAAGGCCAGTTGTAATGCTCATGATGGGGTATGCTCCAAAAACGATCACTTTTTGCAGCTATGTTTTCTTTCACCTCAATTTGGTTACTCGCCTTCCTCACTCATCAAGAAACATAATATTGTTTTAAATTTAATTGTAATTACAGGGAATACAATGAAAATTAAAAAAACAAGCTTGTGAAAAAATCAATTTACCGTCTAATTTTATTTCTACCTTATGAACAAATTTGTAATCCATCTGAGCTTGTGTGACTACAAGATAAATTTGTAAGCAAATATGACCGCGGGTTAATTTTGTCTACTTTTGCATGTTGGGCCAATACTGATGTTCGTATTGTTATTGGCCTTCTTCTAAAAATTGAAACCCAACAACCAAAGCAAACATTTTTCCCACGGTTTAATTTGACACAAATACCTTGCAATTCTACTATCCTATTTCATTTACAAAATCACCTTTTACCAGCTGTTAAAAAAATATAGCTACAAAAATGAGTAATATTACCCTAGAGCAAATGTGACAGTAAGATTATGAGGGTAACTTTGCTTTTTGAGCTAAAACGGACTTATGTTCATGGTCCAAAAGGTGATGTGAATCGAAATATTAATATTGAAGCTCAAAACGCAAATTTAACACCATCTCACTGTCACGTTTGTGCCGGAGTAATCCTCCTATTTTTGTGTTTTAATACTATCCTATAAAAGTGACTCATATTTACATTACTTAAAGTCACTGTTCCTTAAACATTATGGCAAACATGTTGTTTAGCCTTGCATAGTGAGGACATCGTACGCCTTAGAAATGTACAATTATTATGATAAATATATACAATATATTAAGTATACATAATATATTATACATAAATACATATAATCCGGCCTTGCATGACTAAATGACATGGAGCAGATGTTTTGGTATTAGCTGTAAGGTGGCGGCCCCTTGAACATTTAGTCCAGGTGGTGATGGAAGGTTGGATCTGAACCTGGTCATGAAAAGCATGTCAAATATGAAAATGCTGACGGGTGTCCTGTCATTTGTGTGTGTGTGCCTATGCCAGTCACAACACAAGGAATCTTAGCAACCTTTTTGAATACGGAATCCAGGGTAGAACTGGTACTGCTCGGAGGATTAACCTCAGAAAAACCGTAATTACGATGGTGATGATAAGGCTCGGTAGTACATAAGTCAGAAGGTAGAAAGATGACATTTAGATTGTGGCCAACCCCTTACATCAGGATCTTATGACACCGACATGAAAGGGTAAACCTAACCTAAGCTGTCTCAGTGAGTCGCGAAGAGATGAGAAGAATACACAATACATTTATACATATACATTATACATCGCACGCAAATATATACATATAACACGGCCTCATCCAAGTAAATACCCTCTGCAATAGCCAACAAAATTAGTATTCTGGGATACACACAACTCTGAGCAGTGTGATTCAGTATGGAAGAAAGAGACGTTAAATATGGCGATGATCCAGGTGTTCTATTGCCCCAGAAGGTTGGTAAAGATTGGGACTGAAGCAAAAAATATCACAAAGGAATGTTTGCTGTTAGGTATCAGTTGTTGGTGATATTAAGAATCCTAGCAAACTTCTTGTGAATATGGAAGATCTGTGGGGTGATCTGGTGCTGTTTTGATCACAAATCCCAGGGCGTGTCCATAAGACATGTTAAACTGATCAGATTGAGATGTTAAAGCATGAATCTATCGCCTGTTTGGTGTTGAAACCTGCAGTCCAGTTATTAGAGGAGGGTTTGAATGAATTCCTGGTCATGGAAAACACGTCATTAAGATCTTGGGCGGCAGTCTTAAGCGGACCCGTGACACAAGGAATTCCAACAACCCATTTGAATATGGAAGATCTTGTACTGCAGGATAAACTTGATATTAAATCTTTTAAGGCGAAAGATGAAGGATAGTGAGCCTATTCAAAGCCGATACATTTAATATCGAAAGTTCAATCAAAGGAAGTAAAATTACAACAAATAGAAGGAATTTTGGAAGTTTTTTTCGTATTACAAGAAGATAATTCCTAAAAAGGTCGAAATAGATCGGACGAGCCCTTAGCTAGAAAAATAGTTATTTATAGTTTGTCAGATAGATGTAAAGACATGCCAAATTTTAATAAACTCTTAAAAATCAGACCTGAGCCGTATCTAGTATTTAATGCTTATTATAATTTGACATATTCAAATTTATCTGAAGCACTATAAATGGAAAGATTTTAAGAGAAAAGTACCGGCTGATCGTAGGATTGGCAAAGGCTTTTCGTGAACCAACCGACTCGAATCGGTTCACGGTAAGTCATTATATGTATGTTGACCGCTTGGAATTAGACCTGTTGACTACTGTATGAGGGTAACAATTTCTCAACGCACACAAAGATAGGTAGGTACGTTTTCAACACTCGAAGATGCTGCTATCCATCCTGTGTCCCATAAGTCGACTTTTACGACATCCCGGGAAGAGCGGGAGTGGCGCTATTCTATCCCGGCACCACACGGGGATACACAAAATTACCCGAAAATTATGTTAACTATGACAATTTTTACGCAATTTTTCCTAACATATAATATTTTAAAATAAATATATTTACTCACATCTTAATATATATAAATTACGGGTCACGTTGTTTGTCCACGGTGGACCCCTAAACTACTTAACCGATTTTAATCAAATTTGCACACCGTGTGCAGTTTCATCCAACTTGAAAGATAGGATAACTTACATCTCAATTTATAGTCGCAATAATTTCCGCGTGCGAAGCTGCGGGCAACAGCTAGTAATATTATAGTCCTACTTGTAATGGGAAATGTTCTCGCAATGACGACCTTCCTGTGATATATATTTACAATCAACTTATTATCACGTCGTCAATTAACTACTTAGGGAAATACGTTTCATTAAAAGCTTTTGGCAGAGCTTTTGATATTTACAGAATAATATTGTATACTTAGAATATTTTAAAATAAATATATATACTTACATATGAATATAACTAATGACTAATTTTATTTACAAACTTACAAAGTAAGTATGGAATATATAAAATGTGTTCCTGCCTACCTGGAATGTTTGAGCCCTCAGCATCCAGTAGGAAGGAACGTCATATATCACTTTTTAGGATTCCGAAATAAAATCGGAATTCATATAGTTTCGTAATGTCCGTCCATCCGTAGTCCGTAATAGTAATATGTCGCATATCATAAATCAAGAAAATACAAGGATTTTTATGAAAAATAACAAAGATCATTACGACGACTTACGCTACTTTTATCACTATTCAGCAACATATAAAAAGCACCGTTATAAAAATTACAAACTGATTTAATAATAACTTGTGAAATTTTTAGTATACAGGTGCCATTGTACCCTACTACTGTTTACAACTGCGTTTATCGTTCAAGTTTTAAGATTGTGAGGTTGGTAGTACAAACAACAAGTACAGTAATCTCCAAACTTATTGGCCGGTCTGAAGTTGGCGGCGCTGCGCGAGGAGAGCGCGTGGGTGATCGTAATCGATGCCCCGTCTACCCGCGCTCCTCCGCTGATACCTTATTTTACGTTCTGCGCATCACCTCGCGCCTAACTTCAGCACGGCTAATAAGTTTGGAGATAACTGTAGAAGCCGTAGTACAGCCACATTCATACCGGGTGTATTTAATTCACATCTATAAGTTTCACAAGTAATTATAAACTATTTCATAATTTTCAACAGGAACTTTTCATTGACCGATAGTATAGTAGTGATAAAATTATAAAGTAGTCATAATTTTCTACGTTATGGTTCGTTGCTAACAACTATACATTAAGAAGTTTTTAGGAGATGATCTAGTTTTAAACAGATAATATATACAGAGAAAAACGTACCTTATTTTATGAGTATAAATTATTATAACATCGGAAGAACTGCGGTTTTTATAATACACACAATCGCGCACACGCACACGCTTACACAAACACACTCACACATACCTAGATTAATCCATAAGTTCACCTTCATTCAGGCTTAAGTTATTCTTAAACGTAAAGAATATTATTTCTTTACATTTTCCATGAAAATTAATACCTAAAACAATATAATTACATCCAAATAAAGTTGCATTAAACACCGCAATTCAAAATTAGAACTATATCAATAGATGTTTGAAGAAAAGTTTAGAATTTTTACCACTGAGATTTAAATACAAAATAGGTGATAAAAATCTTATATATAAAATTCTCGTGTCACAATATTAGTTACCATACTCCTCCGAAACGGCTTGACCGATTTTTATGAAATTTTATATGCATATTCAGTAGGTCTGAGAATCGGCTACTATCTATTTTTCATACCCCTAAATGATAAGGGTTGTCCACCCCTAACATTTTATTTTTATTTTTTGGACAATTTTTTTTATTTTTTTTATGAGGGAACATACCAAAACCACGTGCCTCATTTAGGGGGGGGAGGGGGGTCTTCAAAACACCACGATTGGTCACAGAGGGGAGGGGGGGGTTTAGGTTTTTGTCACGTAGTCAATATTTTAGCAACCATTGCGCCGCAAAGTCGTCAAATATAAACAAAATTATTATTTTTTAACTCTGTTTTTGCAAAAAAGTATTGAGAACCGTATTTATCAATTACCACGTGAAAACTAGGGGGGAGGGGGGGGGTCTTCTCATATACTACGGATGGTCACGAAGGGGGGGGAGGGGGGTAAAAAGTTGGAAATAATGGGTTACGTGGTTTTGGTATGTTCCCTAATGTGGCATTAAAAAATACATACAACCCTAAATCTTCACCTTTCTGTCAACAACCCCTATTTTTAACAGTCATTTTAGTAATTCAATCATTTTTCATCCCGCTCGATAACTGATCAATTGTTAGGCGATACGCCCGGTCGGCTAGTAATAATATAAAAATAACACGACAAATTAAATGAGAAGTATGTGTGGGAGTAAGTATGGAATATATAACATGTGATCCCGCCTACCTGTAATACGAAATCAGAGTCAAGAGTGACCATCAAAATCAGAGTGAATGAGCTTTTATGAGCGTTGAAATGTTGTCAAATATTGACTTTTTGTGTAAAAACATAATATTGTGATGAAACGAAGAAAATACTCCGAAATGACAATAAATTAAAGGAATAAGTACGTATGGAAGTAAGTATGGAATACATAAAATGTGTTCCTTCATACCTGGAATGTGTGAGCCCCCTGCATTACCAGTAGGAAGGAACGAAGTGTGTAAGTATGGAATACATAAAATATGTCAAATAGTGACTTTTTATGTAATAAATAGAAAGAGAGAGAATAAAGTCACTGACAGTAATAGTTGATTTAATTAGCACCCATTAATGATAAAGCTGAAAAGCGGCGTTAAACAGTAAAAAATCAAAATTCGTCATGCAATGTTCTATTTCATTTAAAGTCATCGGGACACTTGTGCCTTGCCGGCAGTCGCTACTTTGTTTTTTTTATGATGTTTAGTAAGCCCAACTCCACAAAACCAAATCAGATTCCTTAGCAGTCACATTTGCCCCGGATGACTTTAAATGGCTTCCAAATAATCCATGATTAATTCATATTCAGATTTCTTACTTTACAGCGGCTTTTCCAAACAACAAGAAGTGGTTAGCGATGAAATAAGCTATCACGGTCATTATTTTTATAATCAGTAGTCACAAGTGCCGTTTTATTGCTGAAAATTAATATAAATGAAACCAAAATGTGACAAATTCAAAATAATTATAAATTATTTAAGAATACAAAATTATTGATTGATATAATTATTAATGAATGATAAATGAAGTAATGTGCTTTCGCTGACAACATCTACCATTGACTGGCCAGAGACAATATGTACCGAAGAAAATGCCATCGTCGCAAATGCCCCATTAGTCGCCTCATACGACATCCAGGGAACCGACGGAGTAGTGCAATTCTACCCCGACACCACACGGGGAAAGTGTATTTAATGCAACGCTATTTATAGTGAACATCAATCTACAGACTAAACTAAGTAACTAAACACTCACTTTTTAGTGAGATTTTATTTATTAATCTATGCGAACGCTCCAGTCATCTTTTTCGTTTGAATGCTAAATTTACATATCCTTAAGTTACATAATTACGCAGTAAAAACTTTTTTAAAGAAACTATTCAAAAATCTTACCAAGCAACTAAATTGATTCTACTTTAAATAACTAATAATTAATGTAACCTAACAAATTGAACCTATACAAAGTTGAACCACACAATAAAATTTAAATTAATATAAAATATAATAATTTATAGTTATATATACACACTACTTGTTCATTTAACACGATTTTGATCGATTGTCACGTCAGTGAATTATATTTACAAATCCTTAACCTTATAATACTAATTTGGGGTATATTACCTAATCCTAATACCTTCAATTGTCATTTTGACCGATGACAAGGCCTCTATTTTTATGAGTAAGAAACATACAGACAGACAAACAGACATCACATATCATTTGAAAAAAAAAAACATTTCAAACCTCAAAGAAACAGAGACCTTAATATCGATGACAATGAGGCTAGACTACGATAATAAGCGCAAAGTAGAATAGCATGTTTTTATAATTAATGTTATACTCCTAATTTATTCTTACCCTTACTTACTATTATATTCTTATTATTATTCTTACACTTACTAGCCGATATGGTATGCTAATAGTATGGTAACCATACCTTAGTCGAACCATTCGACATCTACTAATTATGCGCCCCATATTGCCCGTCTTTCAATTTACATTAAGAATTTACAATCATAATAATTGAATATGATTAAAATGTATAATTAACATTAAATGAGACGTCCACAAAGCTAATGTTTACTTACAAATGAGCCCTATCATTTGTAAATAAACTCTAGTACTATACCTCCAGTATATATTATATGTACAAATATTCTTTGTTATTAGGAAGATTTTCAAAGAATTATACCATTTTTGCAATGTATTTACTAACGCCTAGACCTAAGAATAATGTTACGAATACTAACAAATATTGGCCTGACCTCCCCGAAGAAGTGACATTTGCACTTGTCTTATTTACAATGTATAAAAGTAGAACATTAGATAGCAAGAGAAGTATGGTTTTTCGGATAAAATGTGAAGACATGTCAAATTTAGTAAACTCTTAAAAATCAAAAATTGTTAGACGACCAAGATTCCACACATTTGTTTTCATGGTGTTTTTCTCTTTAGAAGAAAATTATAAGTACAGGACTTTTTTAAGAAGTAGATGTGATATCAACAAAGATTTCCTTTATAAATTTTGCTAGAATTTATATTTGAGGTGTAAGTTTGAATAGCGAAATAGCTGAATATGAGATGAAGAAGAGAAAAGAGATGAATTGGTGATTTGGTCATATTGAGAAAACGGGAGAAAACGAGTAACTTTGTCGAAAACGATTGAAGTAAGATCGAAGATGTCTTAGAAGGAATCCGACGTGCTGGTAATAAATTAATTTTATTAAATTAACTAACTAACGAATGAGATGCACGTATGAGCGTATGATCATGACACGACTAAAACAGAGGATGAAGCGAGAAAGATGATTGAAAGAGTAGTGTAAAGAACAGGTAATATGTACAGAATGAAGTAGTCAGCGAACGAGAAAGAGCTTCAATTTGAAAATATGCGGTATAAGACATGATGCACGGTTATATTGCAATGCGTGACTAGAGTATAGTTAAAAGTTTTTGTGTAAGATCTTCTTAAGGCGTATTAGTGTTGCCAAGTTAGCCACTTTTTGGCTAATTCTGGCTACATATTTAGCCACAATTTTAGCAACTCATGACTTGACAAGCTAATAACAAGTAATTATTAGCTTGTCAAGTCATGAGTTGCTAAAATTGTGGCTAAATATGTAGCCAGATTTAGCCAAAAAGTGGCTAACTTGGCAACACAGGCGTATGGTCTAAACTAACTCTGAAATACTGAATTGTTAACGCGAATATAAAAACTGCCAGTTTAAGTGATATGTTGGCTAAGCCAGCAGAAAATAGCGGCTGAGTTTACCAATTGAATGAGTGTTTTTGCACATTAAATATTAATGCTATAATTCCCAAATGACAATGTTTAAAATGTTATAAAATACAATTTTTCTGATACAACAATTAGGTAAGTTCAATTAGGCTTATAAATGTGTAGAATCCTAAGTTCTTGGAATCTTATCGGTCGTCTAGTTTACCTTATCAACTGAAACCCATTTAAAAGTCAGAAAATTCGGCTTCAACCACTATACTAACGTATGTTTCGAAAATTTTAAGAATACAAAGAAGTAAAAATTGAGTTTCAATTTGAAATCTTTTTGAAAATAATCACAGTAATTTAATTTAACATTAGGCACAAAGGTATATCATAATTTAAATCTTCGCATCGCAATCTTATAATCTAATACAAAAAATACAAATTATCCAATACTATTAGATATAATTCGTAACTAATACTTTTGCAGTTCACTTATAGCTAGTATCTATTGTTTTTGACTCTTGCGACGTACGTCTATATAGTATATATATATACAAATACATTTTCCTTGTCCATATCTATCTTAATCTACCTTACCTTATCTATCTTAAAATGAGGTTAGAAAACCCATCATGATGTTTTTTATCAAAATGATACTAACAAAAATAAACAAATGGTAATCAAATCATGAAAAATTTAGAAGGTTGAAATCTATGAAATTACGCTGCACTAACAGACAGACACTCTAATATCACACTAGACAAATAATCGAAATGGAACTGTTTTGTAGAATTATATCGAAATGAATTTTCTAACGTCATCATATTAATATATTATTGCCTAGTCTTAATTACGAAATTACCTAAGTAAATCTCAGGGTCACTATTTGTACATTGCCCTTCACGATTTACTATCTTATTTCCATATCTACTGCAAAACTGCAACGCTGGTAGATTAAAAAAAACGTGCGTAAGTGTATCAGTGATACTTGAATGAATAAATGAATTTTTGAATTTTATCACAATACCTATTTGCCTACCTAGAACTAACATTAGAAAGTTCTTCCAGAAATCCATCAGAAAGTAAGGTCTGGCGGCTTAGAGTATATATACAGTAGTATATACAAAGACGACCCTGTAGCCTAGTTGGTAGCGACCTTGCCTGCAAAGCGAGGGGTCCCAGGTTCGATCCCTGGCCGGGGCAGATATTTATGTCACAGATAAATATTTGTACTCGGGTCATATGAGTGTTACTGTGATGTGTTATAAGTGTAGTCCATGCCACCTGCGAAACAGGTATAAACCTACTACGGGGGTATGTGTGTAAGCGTTTATTATTTATATATACTACCGTAATTATTACTCTAAGTCTGGCAGCCCCAGAGCCTCTTGCTCTTGCTAATAAGTGAATGTATCATTACTTAATTTCCTAACCAGGGTGAGTTCGCTACATCGTTCATACAATTCGCATGAAAACCATGTGTGTGAACTTAAAACTCTTAAAAAAGAGAAGAGAGAAAGAGAGAAGAAATATAGATCCAAGCATTGCAAGAAATGAGCGGAAATGCGATGGTTAGATGACGCGTCTTCATTGTCTTCGTAGTCATAATTATGTGATGGGGCACAAGATGGCGTGTGGGATAATAGATTTTTATTCAAATCACACATTCAGTCAAGATGTTAAAGCCAGCATTCAAAACACATACGACATCTAACACATTAGGGAGAAGTGAAATAAGCAAGTACATAAAGAGTAATAAGGAGGGATATAATTTTTTAACATGAAAAGATAAGGAAAAAGAATAGAGTTTTTTGTCAAACTCGAAGTAGCATGAATATTGTCAAGTTTTACCTAAATTGTTTTCGTAGAACTTATGTCAAAACTTTCTAATGTTACCTTAAAGTAATTGTGGCTAACGAGAAGCTATACTAAAGTTATTCCTTTTAACACGATCACTTCCTTGCTTCCATCTTCCATTGCCATTCCAAAAAATTGTATAGCTTCTTGGTGGACTAAATAATATTATAGATACACTAGTAAATATTTTCGCTTATTATTAAACTATGTGTATTAGGGGCATTCTGACACCAGGTGCGATTTAAAGTCACAAGTTTATACAGCAATGTATGATTAATTAGCTAATCACGTCATTCATTCAATCAATCAAGCCCTTAATCATTCGTCCTTCGTCATTCAGTCAATCAATTAAGCCCTTAAACTATAAACCTACATACGTTATATGCTAGTATTATTACTATTATTCACTGAGATATTTTTTCGCCACTTTTCAATTATATATGTACAGGTTGTCCTTAACCTTATCCAACGGTACTAAAATATATACCTACTGTAGTTATCCCTATATTCTTTTCTAATTAGACACACATGTATTCATAAGCCTTTCTTACAAAGCGTGGAATCCATTCATTATTATTTAAATTACCCTAATCTACATTACTATCGTAGCAATCCTAAATAACCTTGAATATATATTATAAATTAATATCATTTACACAATAATACATACATCTTATAATATGCTGATATGCTGGATATATGATTAAATATTAATGTTTAATTTTGCGACCTGATCTATTTGTATAATTCGCAATCTTTGCCTATGTATCAATTTAGATTTCTGTCACTTGGTACTCTTCGCGTTTCGATATATACATCTTATCATTGTATTATTATAAAGAATATTATTAAGGCTAATTTGAAAAATATGTTTACAAACATAAGTCGGTTAGAATTGAAAATTAAAAATATCTGACATAATTGTTTAAACCAGAGTACCTAACTAAAAAGTAATATAACCATAATTAAAGTCATGTTGAAGCGATTGAAACTTAACATTAAAATAGCAGAATAAAATAACAGTATATACGTTATAAATATTGTATAACGTTAGAAAACAATGATATAAATATAATTTGGTTACATCCTCGGAGTGTACCTGTTTACGCAGTTTGGTGTACGTTTTTGTATAAAAAAAATATGGAATGCTCAAGCGACATTTGAAAGTAGGTACAGCTTGTAAAGGTTTAGTATAGGTAAATATTATTAATTACAAGGACGCCTCTAAAATGATGCCGCATCCAATTCCGTGTCGCTTAGAACTTTATAATTTACTGTTGTATAATAGTTTAAAAGATGTGGTGAGGGGTTTCTTTCGCCATTCAATGTCCTCGAGGATAAAGAACCTTTCCGAAATGGTCGTAGAAGAAATTATGTTTAGAAACGAATTGACAAATACCCTCATAAATGATTTTGAATTTGGTACTTTGAAAAGTTTCGAAACAGTCATTGATATTATTTATTGACTCAGACCAAAAAAGCTTTTAAAATACCTTCACAAAAATATATATTTAATTTAGGCGTGTAATTTTGAAATCATACAAATATATGTTTCAAGTTATTTAAATTTTTAGGGAATGTTAGTTATATGTTAGTAAAGCAAGAGTGTTAAAATAAGTTAACATTTTTTACCGGTTTTTTTATTTATTTCTTCACAAAAAACATTTGAATTATTTAAAGTTCTGCGTCGTAAATCACTTATGTAATTTCAGAGTCTAGAGTGACAGAGATAATTCAAAAAGGAGAGCATAACACAGATTTTTGTCACCTTTTGTACTTGATTTGATTCAAGAGATTCATGCGTGAAATACCGGGTTCTATTTATAATTTTTTTGATAAGGCACAATTGCTTTTATATAATTATATATTTATAAAACTATTAATAACACTCAAAAAATCATACGATACTTTTTAACAAACATAAATGTATTATATTCTATGATGAAGGTGGACCGTTTTCTATGGCCTGTATCCAATAGTAAAATGTACGACCCACGGAAAAAATTCGTTGCAGCAAGAATCTTTCTAAATAAATTGGAAAAATCAAAATTGGACTGACTTTAGTATACAACAAATGAAGTGGCAAGAAATTACTAAGAAATTACAAAAAACTATATAAAAAAAAATTAACAATCGCAACATAAAATTATATAATAATATAATGTATTATTAATAATGTATTATTCGTTTATTATTGTTTTACTCACTTAACAATAACTTAATTGCTGCGCTATGCTTATGTATAATGCTTAGAAGACATGCAAATTGTTTTTGTAGTTTTTTATATTTTATAAAAAAAGCTACAGATTGTTATAGCTACTTAAAGATATATACAGCCATTGTTCTTCTCAAATGTAAAATATATGATGCTTTAGCTAACCTAACCTAACCTAACTTACGAGTACTTAAACGATAAACTATAATATTTATAATCTACACTTATCTATCTGAGGTGGATTTATGTAGGTTGTATTAAGTATTTTGATCCTATTGCGACATTACATTATAAAAATTTGTATTATTTTCCGAGAAATTCTAAACATGATGTTATATTAAAGTTTGTAATCTATGCTAACCAGACATCATTTTAATTACATTTTAAGTTATTTCAGAACATTTTCCTTGATTAAACATGTTTAATTAGATTTGTTTTGGAATAGTATCATTATCGTTATAATATTATATTATACAAGAAGTTATGATCATCGTCAACTGATAGCTTGCATATGGTATGTTTATTCAATATATATATAATATACATACATATTTAACAATGGAACCAAAAGGCATTTCGCCGGGTTCATAATCAATTGCCATTAACCAAGTTTTTTTTTACCTGTATGTTATGTATCGGATTGGTGAAATAAAACGATATATTTGTTTGAAACAATAAAATCACTGTTACACACATACATATCACAATATTACTCACCCCACACACTCGCGCATTCAATCATAAAAATATATCACACAATCCAAGAAGTCTAACCCATACAATGTTCACTAACTTAGGAAATCCAGGAAATAAATATATTATAACGAGAACTCTAAAGGCCGTTACACATTAGAAACGACTCAACATAATGCCCCCACTATAAAAACTTCCAATTGATGTTTTCACAATTCTGTTGTAACTTTCAATTCCACTAAATTGTAATTTCTATAACTATGACATGGAACTCTTAAATTTTTCAAACTAAAGATTTTTTTGTTTTACCTTCTAAGTTCACCTTTTAGAATAGAACTATTTTTTTATAATAAGTAAAGATAGATAAATAAAATCAAACGACTTGTTAGGAAACCGTCGTTCACGCTTTTTTATTAATATAAAATATGGAAATAATGTAAAATACCCACTGTTCCTAATATTGAGCAATGAGCCATGTCGTAAGTTGAGTCATTATAATGTGAACTATAGAGTTTCATAAAAGTTAAAACATATGGCGTTTTGCTGTTTAATACATAAAGACACAAAATCTACAACTTGTATTTAGTAACTACAACATAAGTACTTCATAAGATCAATGCACGAACTAGTATTATATTTTGGTAGACCCCGCCGAGTACAATTACCAAATAGTTTGTATCTATAGAAAACATACCTACAATAATATTACAATAGAATTATAATGTATCCAAACGAAACCATAATAACCTAAACGTAAAAACAGTAAAATGAAACACTTAAAAAGCTAAAATAATACTAAAATAACCTAAGGCGGATTGCCGACGAATTAACGCGAAAAACATATTAAATTATCTAAAACAAATTAGCCTGCAACACCTAACAACGACTATTATCCACGTTGAAAATTATAATTAGTAAAAACAATTTAAAAACTAATAATTGAACGTAGGAAGTACCACGCAACTCAAACACAAAATATTGTATTATCTATTGTAAAACGCCTCCGAATTTATCGGAGCGGTGATAAAATAAATTACATATAAAGTTCATATAAGAGGCACGGTAGGAATGCAAAGATTTCTATAAATATAAATACCGATAAAATATAATGTTTAATAATTATTATTTTAGTACTGCCGAGCTATCTCTATACAATCACACCGCTCCAAACACATAAAACAAAAACCGATAGACTATATTACTCGTATATTGAAACTTATAATATGTACTATAATTAATAATAGACTCAAACTATCAAACAAAAACTCACGAATATCAAAATCAATGTATAAATGTCTGGCACATTTTACGATGTTTTTTTTACGTTTTGCACTGGCTACAAATGTTTTACAGCTTTTCTAAAGTACCTATAGATGTTTAATGATATTTATGTGCGTTCAGTGTTTATGACATTTTAATGGAAATTACCATAAATAATAATAATAATAATAAAACGTCTATAGAAAAATAATGAAATATATATTTAAAAACTTAGTATCCCAATCCTTAAATTAGCTTACAGTAACAATATAAATTTAAACTAAAATTTAAAAAAGACACTAAAGGCGTTTCACCAAAATAGTGTTTTTTCTCTACAGTATTATTGTTCGTTTAACCTCGTCATTACTAAATCTACATTTAGACGACTATTACCTGAACTTATTACTAACTACACTATTTATTCCCTTCAAATGCAACGACAATATCATACATATTTAAGATGTCTTCCCTAATAATTACAAGACAAATGTGCAGCAGGAGGGCATAGGTTCACACATGAACAAAAACATACACTAACAAAGATTGTAACTTTTGAATAAAGTATAAAAGCTAATAATAGATGGGCTAATATTGCCGAAACACAAATTTTTTTTCAAGATATTAAGAATATGAATAATAAAAGCGGCAAAAATAAAAACGTAACGTAACGTTGACAATTCATGTAATATTAGCTTAACTCAAAAGAATTTACTCAAGACATAATGTAGGTAATAAAACCGAAATGAATGAAACATTGAAGGTTTCAATTAAAGATGAAGAAGCAGAGTTGCATATAGCGCAGAGTAGAAGAAACTATGACCTGTACAAGGAATTAAATAATGATGCAAAGATGGAAACACAGCAGAATCTGTTCAGTCGTATTTCTGCCTTAGCGCGTTACTTAGCGAACTGCACCATAACAACTGTACAGTGGGAAATACGTCAATAGGAAATCAAGTTTTGGGCTATAGGACCAAATGGTTCGAATGGTTAACTGTGACTGATCATATTTCACCTTTAGTACACAATAAGCTTGAATTGAATATGAATAATAATCTCCCGTATCCGTTTTCCACTATAGTATTTAAGAGGTAAATAGTATTTAATCGATATTAATACCGTGTTCATCTATGCCACCTGCATCACAACAAATCTTAGACAACTAAAGAAGTTCGAGTTTAAGTCGAGATAGAAAGTGAAAAATAAAGATTTATGCCGAGATTTATGGATATCGATATTGTACATATTTTCTTACCATAACATAATGTCGGTTAAGAAAACTTTAAAAGCGTGAGATCTTACTCCTAAGTCAAATAGACCGTCGTACGCCTACTACATAAAATTATCTCCGTTAGTACTATATATTACAACTAACATTCCTTTCTTATTTAGCAAAATTCTACTCGAAGCGTAGCACGGTCTTAATGTGTGTATATATTATTTACACCTTAACAATAATTCTTTCTAATCCATAGGTATATGTGGGGGAAGGTTTATAAATTATTATTACCAAATGAGAATCAAAACGGTGCTTTGAAGACAACACGTATCTGGGGGCAAGTGTTTACTTTTTGACTTATCATTAGTATGCGAAGAAGCACCTTGTTCAACAGCTGATACCTACATGTAATATAATCGTTCATAAAAGCATTTCAACGAAAGTATCCAACACTGCCCCATGGTTACATATTCTCAAGAGAACCTACTCGTTATATTAATTACCCGAGTAATTTATTGCAGACACGAATATCTAACTGGTGTGTCAAAAGCTATTGTCATCCTCAAATAGACCAACCAAACAAATAAAATAACATTTTCTTATTACCCGCTCCGATATCGAGAGTAAAAAGTAATTGCCATTTCGTAATGTAAATTTATTTTGTAAAAATAAAACTGGTTCTAATATTTTCTTCAAACGATACAAAAAAAGATTAACCCATTACTGACTGCACAAACATGCAGTCATGCACAATCCGAGTCTAGGCTAGAGCCTAGAACATAAGTTTTTAGGCATTCCGTTGCTCATAGCTGTCTCATTTTAATGAATAACGGCCCGTCTGCTTTGTTATTAATCTCCCAATCTATACAAAAAGATGCATGTTTAACGAATTAATACTTCCAAATTTATAGTAAAAAATAACGCAGTTATAGAAAGAAAAGATACATGTTTAAGGAATTATACTTCAAACTTTATAGTAAAAAAAATAACGCAGTTATAGAGAGAAAAGATGCATGATTAAGGAATTATACTTCAAAATTTATAGTAAAAAAATAACGCAGTTATAGAGAGAAAAGACGCATGTTTAAGGAATTATACTTCAAAATTTATAGTAAAAAATAGTTATACAGTTATAGAGATAAATACCAATCTCATACGAATTATGTTGAATAAAGCTATATCGAAACGGATAACGTGTAACAACAGATATAAAATTATTTAATAATTAATTTGTCACATCAAAATAAAGAAAACGTTCCTAAATCAAAACCAACTATACGAAAATACAAATTATATTAAAAATAAAATAAAAAAATCCTAAATTAAGATCACAAAATTCATACAAACGAAATTATATTAGAAAACAAAAACCAAGAAAGTACATATTAAAGGTCATATAGACCGTCCACATATCTATTCATACGATTCTCTAATACTAACACACGTGGCGTGACTTAAACATGTTATGACCCACTACGACAATCCCACTAAGAAATCATTAACACAGATAAGTCACATCAGTGTTACCAGTTAAAAAACTATGTTTTATCACTCAGTTGACGAGAACACCATTCTGCATGGTCTAATTAAAATACTCTAAACTATAAGAAAAGATACACTTTCTGCTTGAAATCAATCAAACCCTTAACAATCTTCTATCAAAAATCAACCCAAACCTTTTTAATTATTTAGACCAGAAGCACTGAACGTTAGAAGCATAATTTTGATAGAAGCTATGGCCGTTGGAAAAAATTACCGATAAAGGCAGTGATAAGATGATGTAATAAATGATTATTAATAACAGTCGAAAGGTCTCGATAGAAGCTACGACCGTGGGAAATTAGTAGCGATATAGGCACTGATCTGATGATGTTTTAAAACAAATGTCTGCAACGTAAATCCTCGCCAAATTTTCATTAATTGCTAATACCGGTCGCAAGATCTTGATATTAGCTATGACCTTTGGAAGCTATGACCGATATAGGCACTGATCTCATGATGTTCTAAGATAAATATTTAGCGTGGGCGAGAACGTATGTGTATAGATTGAACTGACCACTTTCAGTACCACCATTTATTTATAATATAAAGCGATCAGTACACGCCTAGCCACGTAAATCCTCGCCAAATTTTCATTGATTGCTAATACCGGTCGTAAGATCTTGATAGTAGCTATGACCGTTGGAAGCTATGACCGATATAGGCACTAATCTCATGATGTTCTAAGATAAATATTTAGCGTGGGCGAGAACGTATGTGTATAGACTGAACTGACCACTTTCAGTACCACCATTTATTTATAATATAAAGCGATCAGTACACGCCTAGCCACGTAAATCCTCGCCAAATTTTCATTGATTGTTAATACCGGTCGTAAGATCTTGATAGTAGCTATAACCGTTGGAAGCTATGACCGACATAGGCACTGATCTCATGATGTTCTAAGATGAGATGTTCTATTTAGCGTGGGCGAGAACGTATGTGTATAGATTGAACTGACCACTTTCAGTACCACCATTTATTTATAATATAAAGCGATCAGTACACGCCTAGCCACGTAAATCCTCGCCAAATTTTCATTGATTGCTAATACCGGTCGTAAGATCTTGATAGTAGCTATGACCGTTGGAAGCTATGACCGTTAAAAGCTATGACCGATATAGGCACTAATCTCATGATGTTCTAAGATAAATATTTAGCGTGGGCGAGAACGTATGTGTATAGATTGAACTGACCACTTTCAGTACCACCATTTATTTATAATATAAAGCGATCAGTACACGCCTAGCCACGTAAATCCTCGCCAAATTTTCATTGATTGCTAATACCGGTCGTAAGATCTTGATAGTAGCTATGACCGTTGGAAGCTATGACCGTTGGAAGCTATGACCGATACAGGCACTAATCTCATGATGTTCTAAGATAAATATTTAGCGTAGGCGAGAGAGTATAGATTGAACTGACCGCTTTTAGTACCACCATTTATTTATAATATAAAGCGATCAGTACACGCCTAGCCACGTAAATCCACGCCAAATTTTCATTGATTGCCAATACCGGTCATAAGATCTTGATAGTAGCTATGACCGTTGGAAGCTATGACCGATATAGGCACTAATCTCATGATGTTCTAAGATAAATATTTAGCGTGGGCGAGAACGTATGTGTATAGACTGAACTGACCACTTTCAGTACCACCATTTATTTATAATATAAAGCGATCAGTACACGCCTAGCCACGTAAATCCTCGCCAAATTTTCATTGATTGCTAATACCGGTCGTAAGATATTGATAGTAGCTATGACCGTTGGAAGCTATGACCGATATAGGCACTAATCTCATGATGTTCTAAGATAAATATTTAGCGTGGGCGAGAACGTATGTGTATAGATTGAACTGACCGCTTTTAGTACCACCATTTCTTTATAATATAAAGCGATCAGTACACACCTAGCCACATAAATCCTCGTCTAATTTTATATAAACGTTTGCTAATACCGGTCGAACGGTCATGATAGAAGCTATGACTGGTGTATTATACGAGTGAGTTTTATATCGGCAAGGGGTTAGGAATGATTCGTTAAATCCTAGTGAACTGTAGCACATCTATAAAAGTACCAATATAGGGTATTATGAGTCTCAATACATACTAAATACTTCGATAGTCAGACTAAATGTGTGAAAAATCCTACAACGCATTAATTGAGCAAACAAGATGCACAGGCGAGTACATTAATGCTTGGTATGGGTGTTAATGCTTAATGCTTGTCAATTTAATGCAATCTCGAATGCGAATTTCCTGTTTCTGTTTAATATCCATAATTTACTTGTTTTTGGTAAAGACCGAATGTTAAAAAAATACCTAGAAACTGAACTTTTTAATTTCAACACGAAATTAAATCTTTCTAATATCCAATCCTTACAACCTGAGCGCCATTCAAGTCCAAATCAAACTATATTTACAACGACACTCCCTATCTTAATAATATAATAGAATACAAAGAGAAGAAGAAGAGGACAGGAAAGAGATTTTTTTGGTATTTTTTTCTCTTTTTTCCACTACTAAAGCACACATCAAAACCGTTAAAATAATAATTTAACATCAGACACGCAAAGTCTGACTTAAAACAAAATGACGTGTATAGGATTAAAATAATTAGCGATATAAAAATAATTGTTATTTTAAACGTTTTACGAAAATAACATAATGTGTAAATATATGCTCTTATATTAGTCAAAAAATAATTCCTTAGTCCCTGACCATCTTTATCTATTCTTAGAATGAAGCTTTTCACCAAGTAATGTCCCAGTAAGGTAACGCTTACTTTCTAATAACTAAAGATTAAATGATTAAAAACAATGTTTTTTAAAACTTTGACGTTAACCTAATATGTTTAACATAATAACTTTTTGGATTCCTAATCTAATGTATAAAAATAAAGTTTATATATAAAAAGTTAGAGGGACCTTAGGCCCATATTACAAAACAGAAACAAATTTTGAATACGTTTCCAAAAATAGCCTCCATCTCAGGCATAATATATTACCGAAAACAAAATTTCCAAGTGATAGGATTCGATAGAAGTTAGGTATAAAACCATATTATTAATAGATTAACTTAAATTTAGAGTGAAGTTCGTTGCAGGCGACGCGCGTGGCCTTGCAAGTGTCTGCTGAGCATGAATAAATTTAATTTAACATGTCAACGTTTTTATAAAAGATATTCGTGTTCGCATGTACTCATCGCCTGAAACGTACTTAGGATATACCATATAAAAAGTTTGTTTTCTTCAAAGTTGCGAAGTCATCTCCGAAAGAAGTTTCTCTTGTAGAAAATTTCGTAAAAAAGCTGGATCTCGTGGGTTCTTCGAAAGATTAGGGTAGAAGAATAGAATACAAAACTGTGGAACACTAACTACTAGGCGAACATATTATGCCTCAAGCAGCAAAGTGTTACCTCCTCGGACAGTGTCGGTGGGAGGCTTCAGAGAGACTCCTCTTGTTTCACCACACCTATTTCTTGTATCAAGGCGTCCAACCCCTCCGGCATTCGGCCCTGGTCTAATTCTTGATTCCATTTGTAATACTGGAAATGTAGAAAAATTATATTTTAACAGACAATCGACATCTTTTTTTGCTTACTTTTTAATACTTATGATAGTCATTTAAGCACTAAAAGTATTTATTTATTATAATTTATTACTTTAAATGAACTGCATTCAATTCTTCAATTAATTAGCTCTCGTGATGCTGTCTTTATAACAATCAATCGTTGAATCTATTGAAATCAAAAGTCTAGGTTGATAAATAATTTATTGTTCAACAGACGTTTTTAATTGTTTCTCATAAATCAACTATCCGAGGTCTCAACAACAATGGACGGCCCTCTTGTACAGTTCAACCAAACATTTTATTGAATTGCCGGTTTGGTATAATGCAAAGAATATTAGTATAAGCACGTCAAAGCATCACAGACTGCGGTGACAAAAAATTCCACCAAAACATCAAATACGTAATACCAAAGTCGTGCCATGGCATGCACCTTTAGCAGCTATTGCGATTCAGATCAGCAATGTATGCCTGGTTTTAAATAGGACTGATACAGAATGGCTTATATCTGACATACGATCAATAATTTAGTAATCCGCGTACTACTTAGGCTATTAGTCGATCCGTTGACACAATATCAAATCAAACAGCAAAGTTTTCTTTAAACATTGAAACAATTTATAGACTTGAGGGTATGAACGGCATACCCATCATCAGAATAATTCATAAAAAACCTAACGCTGTGGCTAATAGAACAACCGCCATTAACACAAAAACAAGCAGCAAAGTTTTCCGTAAATATTGAAACAATTTCTAATTGACTTTAGGGTGGCTGCGAGGACATGAGACCTTAAAATCTACCTATCTATCATTCAGCCCTTGGAGGTCCACTGCTGGACATAGGCCTCCTCTAACTTGCGTCACTCTGACCGTTCCTGAGCCTTCGAAATCCAGCGGAAGCCTGCTGTCTTCTACAGACAATAAAAACTATCGTAAATTATCCTCACCTTATCCAATTCCTTCCTCAACGACAAGACAGCCCGCTCGCGGTCAGCAACTAACTCCTCCAAGTACTGGTACCGGAGTTTCTTCCTCGCGCGACACTCACGCGCCGACTGCCTACTGCGTTCTGAAAATGTTCCTTCCCATGAACCAAGTCCTACCCTTTCCATTCACCTATGAAATTCAAAACCAGTTGTATACAAATTAGTCTTCTTACGGGCGACTTTCTTTAAACCCGCCAGCTGCAAAATTACTTTGCGATTTGAATTTGTCCTTTTATGCGTGACGTCTCCCCAATCCCGTTGAATTTGAATAGCGGACAATACTTCCCAATTATCCTTTTTAATTTGAATGCGATTGTGTAACAAACGATCAGCATTACAAAGCTCTTAAGGCCGGATTAGTTATTTTCTTGACCCTTTCCTTTCCATCCCTTTTCTAATTTAGCTTGTTATTAAATAGCATTTGGTCTTTTAAGGGTCGACGAGTTTAAAGCAGATTGCTTTAGCGTTTAAAATTCGAATTGCTAACAGGCTCGAGCATAGCTTTATTCATATCAGAGACTGTTGAAGTCAATGTTCTTGAAGTCAATGTCAAAATCTCAACCCATAAATGTCCTACTACTGGGCTCTGGTGTCCTCTCACAATGTCACCATAGTCTACCACGCTGGCGAAGTGCAGATTGGTAGACTTCACATACCTTTGAGAACATTATGGAGAACTCTCAGGTGTGAAGATTTCCTCACGATGTATTCCTTCACCGAAGCAAGTGATAATTAAGTTTTAATTTCCTGAGTAAACTTACCCAATTTAGCCTTCATGTCCTGCTTGTCTAGCTGCGCTTTCCTGCCGGGCCTGCGCCCCCTCTTGCCTCCCTCGCGCCGCTCCCCTCCCTGCGCGCCGGACGCCCCCGTCGAACCGTACGCGCCTCCGCCCAGGGACTCCTGTGAACAAGGAGAACTACATTTTAGCAAGTAAACAAAAGTAACGTGACTGTTTAGTGTAGTGATAGCGATGCAATACGACGACAATTACTCTTGGTCACAAATTAAGGTGTTATTGACTAATGAGTTTTTAAAAGGTAAATTTTATTATTATAACTAAGTATATGTAATGGCAATTTCATTTGTGTATTGTTCATCTTTATTATCTTGTGTAACCTTTGAATAAATATGAATTAATTGAATGAACTCCCTGAAGCTTTCACAAAAAAGACGCCATACTTTTTCGGTTTTGCCTAATTTTAGATTATTTTATTTGACTTGATAATATAATAATAATTTTACTGTCGAATTAATTCGACACAAAGACGAGGCTACCGTTTAGTTCAGAGTAAAACCATGTGATTTCAGTTCAATCATTTCAGGTCTTAGTTATTTGTGTCTATAGATAGAGTCCATAGGTATTACCTGTGATACTGCACTGCGCTAACGTACTTAACGTTCGCTCATAAAACAATAAAAACCAATCACTCAATTAGAGAATTGTGTTCTAAATTCATCTCGACAGTGCGCAGCGCATCTGACTGAGTGACGATTGCCAAATTTTGGCAAATGGCCGCCGCGTCACAGAATAAACTTACCGTAGCCAGGAAGAGTGACAAGCAAGATGAGTTAATTAAAATTTTCCAATTTCTTTCCGTATTTTTATTAGAATTGAAGCATTATTCAACTTTATCTCATGAATCATACAAAAAGTTATGTCAATCCCTGAGATCAATCCTTGTAAAAGTTATTACTTAATCTTCTATATTAAATCCAAAGCCCTTTATGACGTAGTTGATATAACTATAGATATAACCTAGGTACTTCCTGAGCTCGTATAAATGCATTTTATATGTATATACAAGCACTTAATCAGTCACACGTCAGTGTCAACGTTCTGATAATTGCGACATTAGCCAATGTGCAACTGTAAGCTGATACGCCACCTAATACACCATCTGTATGTTTTGATTCTCGCATTGAAATATAACGATTGTTAATCAATTAGAAATCTTTTTCCGATAACAGACTAGTGTTGTTGAGCCATTTTCGAAAACATAAGTGAGCTGAACAGAAGTTTTAAAAAGCTTATTGCATTTTCCTGAATTCAGTGACCAATTCGTTATCTTCCAGATCTATTATATACTATGCCATTTGTACCTTAATCTTGTATAGTGGTCAATAAAGATTAAATAAATAAATATAAATATGGTAGGTATGTATATGTCAGTCCTTGGATCAGCGTACAGTTCCACTAAATTTTTCAATCAAATGCGATAAATACAGACAAATTATGAAATATAATACATAATAACTTTAAAGTAGGTATGTTTCAACAGTAGCTCATTCAATACAGAGCTACACAGTAACTTGATCATACAATATTGAATAAAATGCTTGATCATTAACAAAATAAGGTTATGATTGCTAAGCAAGCTCATACTGGTAAGTTGACCAATACTTATAAATATAATAAGTCTTTCTTGGTCGTGCTTACTATGTAGTGTACTTATCAGTATGCCTTTTGTGGAACGGTTCAACATAGTTTATGTGTCTGTATGTACGTTATTATACTCGGTAGGTAGGTAGGTACTTAGTACTTTTAAAAGGACAAGAAAACCCGATCAAATTATTCAACACGACCAGAATTAAGTCGTATGTATATTTATAAGTGCAATAGTATTCAAGTTATGGGTTTTGATAATTATTTATTGATATTAAACGCATACACGCTCACATCTTTACCAAAGAATTCCTTGTGTTTCGAGAGGCACGATCACAGATAAAGCATAAGTGATCTTGAGTGGACATTTATTTGTCTTATAAATATTAACCTCGTTCAGAAATCAAACCTAGGATCACTAATTCCGCAGGCAGTGACTAGGAATACATATATTATATACATAATACATTTCTCAATAGGTATTTAAAATAAAATATTTATGCGCATTTGTGAACAGATTAAGACGTAGCAACGTCTGCTTGGAATAAACAAAAGAAAACCAATTATGTATTCATTACAATGATGTAAACTAAACAAGTTAAAACATACATAACAGAACAAATGAAGAATTGGAATGAATCACTTCTTAGTAAGGTCAGTATCAAACCCACAGACAATATCTATAGGACATATAATATCTGTATAGGACCTATCTATTTAGAGTACATAAGTACTGACAATAACGTCTCTCCGACCATTGCTCGTAAAGTTAATGACATCATTATTATTTGATACACTGCAACAATGCGTAGGCGCATATCGAAATAAATAGCTGCAGAGTTCAAGTTAATTGTCAGTTAGGTAGGTACCTCAATCTTTATTCGCGAGACACCCACGTAATACTTTTATATTATTTTCCGCAGTGCGTTACTTATTTAGGAAAAAATATGTTTCAAAACCAAAAAAAATACCAGTAGTACTGAACTTACAGAAAACTACATACCTATACCTATGTATCAAAAGGGTTAAAGAGTTCCACTGTGTACTTTATGAGTCATGACCATCATCAGACCCTCGTTATCGAATTGACACAAACGAGAGATTAAATATCAACAAAGTTTCAATGGACTCAATGGAAGAAATAGAAAAAGTTTTCGCAAGATTTGAAACAAATATAAAGGTGAAACTTAATACAAGCGTTGATGTAAGTCAACATGTATTTGCCATTCCATGAATTGGAACCATACGACTATTCTCTATTACTCATTCAAATAAAATATACGCCACATGTTTAAACGTTAAAAATATAATGTAATCTGCATATCGACGCTTGAAAGGAAAGATTTACTAAGCGACATTGAGCTAACTTTAGAAGAGAGCAGTTTAAAGTTGAATTTTTAGAAAAGTTGTTGTATATGCTACCTACAATATAGATGATAAAATAAGAATTCCAAAACAGTAAGAATAACGTCCATAGGATTAGTAGATTACAAAAAAGATATACCTATAATTTTTTTTCTAAAAATTCCAACTTTAAACTGCTCTCCTGTAAAGTTAGCTCAATGTCGTTTAGTCAATTTTTCCTTTCAAGCGTCGATATCTTTACCTTTCAAAATTTCATTACTTTAATCCTCCCTCAGCTCTGTTGGCTCTGCTTTAACTGTCACTAAGATTTATTCTTTATTTAACTTAAAACAGTTCAAACAAATTATGACATAAATGTACATCGACCCCAGGAACAAATTATTAAAGAGCATAATGTAACTTAAAAGTAGTCAATTTTAAGGTAAAAAAATGAAACATTTATAGTTGTTACGACGTAACATAGTAACCTAAAAACGCACTGGATTTGTTTATTTGTTTTGCTTTGTTGTGTTCCACACAGTATTGAATGCGGTACTTTGAAAAATGATGTGTCATCAGTTGATCACGATAAAAATATACTATTTTACATTTTATTTCATGACATACACTAAATTATTGAAATTTATAATTGTTCTAATTCAAATAAATATATTTGAAGCATTATACTCGTAACTAAGTCAATGAACACTTACAAATTCGATTTTTAAAATTAAACAAAACACGAGAAACGACACATTGTGCGAACGATCTGAAGCTAGCGGCAAGATTTGTCATTTTTGTTATCAAGCATTTGTGATATCAAGAATCAGAAAAATATTCTTATTCCCGTGTATCTTCAATGTCACAGGCTACGTGAAAGTCTTAACGCGGATAAAAAGCTGCGCACACGCATTGAGTTGCATTGTTTTAATGATTGCTAAGTTGGTACTAATCTAATGCCTAATGGAAGTCTTACATCTGGTGACTATTTTCTGTATTTATCATACGCATAACATAGGCATATTATCTATGAATAAGATATTTGCGATAATATACATCTCTTCTTTCAATATAGATAATTGAAATTGACTAAGTTTAGTTTTCTAAATTAGAAACTAATCTATTTTTATTCGTCATTTTAATACCAGCCATGGTACTGTAATAACTGCCCAGTTTATTTTAAAATCATCCCATTGGTCTCTCAGATTTGAAACACGCTATTTTATGATTTATGATCTATGCATAATAATGGAACTTTAATTTCTGTGCTACAATTCATTAATGAGAATTTGTTTCTTAAGGTTTGCCTTGATTATAACAGTCAGCATAACTATATTAAGTTATGTTAGTAAAAGTAGAGCCTATCTTAAATTTTGTATTACGGCAACAAAACGTATAAAAAGTACACATAATCATTGAATATCAAAATATTAAAGAAAAAATTATCGCAACTGAAATAACTTCCAAATTCTACGCAGAACAATTACCTACGCATCTTCTATACACAGGAACAGAAAACGTTAATGGTAAGTTATTTACGTGTTAGATACAAATCAGTGCAACAACGTAATAACCAACAAACAGTGTAGCAAGTACGCAGTTACCACTGTTTCTCGGTTAGCAACAAAAGCCGGCGAAACGAGCCGAGCCGACGAACTGCGTCGTTCACTAGCGTCAACCGATGTTCGATATTGTGCGTAGTAACTGCAAGCGAAAATAAATCACCTTCGTATATTGACCGTTGCCGGCGGCCACAAAACACTGTTACATGAAGGTTTTCTCACAGGGATACACAGTAAGAGATGAATTCTACTCACTGTTATTACGCCAGTTTACTGGCCGTGTTGCGTGACCGCCTTTCAGCCTGCCTCGACACACACTGACTGACTGAGCCACTGAACTTAGCGATGCCGCGACGCGGTGTGCTGAGTGCATACCCGACGCGCGAACACTCAAGCATTCACTCAGCTCTTCTTTTTTTTAAAACAAAACTTACGTTGATGGTGCACGACAAGCCCAATGTTTTCACAATGCACCGGCCATGGTAAATGATACAATACAAAAGTATATACGCACGCCAGTTGAGAACGTGTCGCAACCAAGTAAAAATGCCCACTCTTCCCCACCTGACATAACGCGACCTTATCGTCTGACTGCACTCAGAAACTACAACGTTGTATAAACACGATAAACGAATTGTATAGCTGTAGGCCCTAAATACGATGAATCATCAAGCATATGAATCTTCGAGGGGAAATAAGGTACGTACGGTAAGACTCGGGATTTTCAATTACTAGAAAATATTATTATTATATTAAAGTGGTAATTAATACCTTTATTAACCAAAAAAATAATATTAACACTTAATGCGTTCAACACATTTGGTTATAAACAAATAAAAAACACTGATAAGGCTAATCAGATGGAAAAGTGAACCGGCATTGATGTTTATACACAACAGGGTTTTAAAACGTGTTTCCTCCAGCGCAAACTTGAATGATAAATAACCGAAACCGAATAGACTTACAATTATCCTGAATAACAAACTGACAATAATCAATAATCAATTGACTTACAAAGATCCTTACACAGGGTCCTTATAAAAAATCTGTTTTGTCGCGAACAACGCGATCTGTCAGCCTATGTCCTTTTAAATGTCCACGTGTTTATTTTAAATAACAAGTCTTCAGGAAGGTCGCAGAAATAACATGTGTATACGCCGCTGTTATACTGAGGATTGAAAAACGCGGTTAGTATTTTGTATCGCCTTCTTATTGCGTAGTAAAACCATTGCCACGTTTAACTGCGTAGATAATATCCTAGGTCGGAGAAGAATTATCACGGTAAACATGACGACTTTTGAGAACACTCGCAAATACAAATCTTTACAGCATAAAGTAGAGTGAACTCTCCGTTTCGTCTTAAGCTAGCGACGTGTCTTCGATGTTACCAAGGTCCATGGACAAACAAACATTTACCAGTCATATAAATGTTTGCCGCTCAAATCGAATCCAGAACATTTCGTCTTTCAATTGAAATACATACTGGATTGTAAATTGAATTCTGAAAACTAATAATTAATAGCGAACCTACAAAATTGCAGATACATAACGGCCTGACTACGAACGAAAAAGAAATATGTGATGGTTTTAAAGAATTTTTTGCTAATGTTGGTACCATACTCGCAGATCAGAATAAAAAACATCACGCACCTAGTGCAACTGTAGTATGTGATTCTGGAACTCGATCTTCTACATTGAATACACTCATACCCGCAACAAAAGATCAAATTCTCAAAATCACACACAACCTCAAATCTTACACTAGCTCGGGTCTGGACGGTATTAATATACAAGGTCATTTAAATGTGTCGCAAGCCTTATCATTGATGAGCTTACATGTTGCATCAACAAATGCCTCGACACGGGAAAATTTCCAGATAGCCCTAAAGTCGCTAAAGTTACGCCCATTTATAATTCCGAAGCTAAATCGGAGTCGAGCAATTACCGTCCCATATCTGTGCTCCCAATACTATCAAAAGTATTCAAAAAAATTCTTTACAACCGGCTGGAATACTGATCGATGAAAAACAAATAGCTTTAGCTATCTTTATCGAACTCAAAAAGGCTTTTCACAGTGTCAGTCATGGAATACTTTTGAATAAATTAAGTGCTATTGGTTTAGAGGGAACCACTTACAAAATTTTCAAATCATATCTCTCTAACAGATATCAAATGGTAGAGATTGGTAATTCTGAGAGTGCTCCTAAAATAATAAGTTATGACGTATGACGTGCCACAAGGTTCAATGTTGGGTCCTGTTCTCTTTTTGCTTTATATAAATAGTGTACATCAAATTGGACTTCAAAGAGATATCACATTATACGCCGATGATACGTGCTTACTCTACTTCGGTCATTTTAATGGCACTATTATAAACGATGCCCAGGGCGATCTGGACTTATTAAACATATGATTTTAACAAAATATCTTTACAATTAATACAAAAAAACTAATTACATCATATTTATATCAAAAAAATCAAATAATTCAAAGAATCGATCATGAAAAGTATTGAGGATTTATATATGATAGAAATTTGATCTAGCTTCCACATATTCAGAAAGTGAGGCGTAAATTAACATCACTAACCGGAGCGCTACGAGGTATAGTTCGCTGCCTAACTTTGCAAGTTAGTACGCTATTTAATTTAATATATAACTCACTGGTAAAACCTCATATTGATTACCTAATAGAAGTCTGGGGCACTACGTAGAAAATAAATATTTTACCACAGACAGCACAAAACAAATTACTTAAAACATTATTTAATTATAATTATCGTATGCTATTACATCTCTTGCTATTAATGAATATTTCGCAAAGATATATTTACTATAATTGCATACCGATACGAGAAATATTGAATAAACATATACATGGTAACTAAGCATATTACACTACAAAAGAAAATAAATAAATCTCATAAAATGAAATTAAGAAGGGACAATGACCTACAGTTGTACGTTCCCCAAACCAATCAGGCTAAGCGAAGGATGCAAAATTTATAATCAGTTACCGAAAGACCTAAAAAAGCAAAATCAATGTTAACTTTTAAAAAAAGACAAAAAAATAATATTATGAAAAACCCAAACACCACCTTAGTATGAGACACTTCCAGACATTTATAACTCTATGTTATCTGACTTCTTGAGCGCGAGTATGGAACAAAGGTATCTTTATTCAAACACCCTCAATAGTTTTTATATTTTCATTGTACTAGTTTGGAATATTATCGCAACTCTGTGCAATTTATTCATTGTAATTTCTACATTATTGTTAATTCTCATATAAGTGAATTGTATTATTTATGTGAATAAAGTTATTTCAAACCTCATTTGGCGGAGAAATTAATGAACATACATAAAAAAGAGAGTGATTCAAGGTTAACTAGCATATAATTATGTAACTGTGTATTAAAATTTCAAGATAAATACGAAGAAATTGTTACCATAATATTAAGTATGGTGCCCTGAGAAAAGTTTAAAACTAAAAGTAAGTACAATCACAAGCAATAAATGGAAAAGGTTTATTGTCAAATAAAATATTTCAAAAGCTGAACCCTCGTTTGGATTTAGTAGAGTTAACAAACTTCTTGCAACAAATCAACAGTAACTTAAAAGAGCTTTGAAGTGTTTGAAGCGGTAACGTGACTATCGATCCTGAAAAAGGCAAAACATTGCCAAATACAATGAAAACTGAATCATAAAATAACAATAAAAACCAACCCAAAGATCTGTACTCTTTCAGACGTATAAACAATGTAAAATATTATAAAAAGCGGAGTTGGTTAAGTTGGATTGAATTTGTTTTAACCCAAAGAGTCCCAATGTGCACTGTTGTGAAATAAAATGTTGTAGTCAATTGAAAACAAAAAACACGTTTTAATAACATATTTTAAAAAGAATCTGCATATTTATTAATTTAATCTGAATTTGACAGGATATTTTTTTTCAAAATTCTTCAAACTAAGCAACAATTTTTAAACAATCATTATTTTCAAGAAGGTTGAAGTGACTAAAGACGCTAAATAAGATATAAGTAATAAATGCGTGACTTTATTAAATGAGACCATAATTCTATGAGCGTTGAGTTTCAGTAAGCCAAGAATTAATTAATTTTAATTGAGTGATCAATTCACACTAGTATTATTTTGGTAAAAATATAAGAAAATGAACCAAACACTTATGAGAAGGCAGAATCAAATACAAAATCATCTTGTATCACAGGATGCGTTATTGATTTGCGATATGTGGAGGCGGGGACATTGGAAAACAGCGCGGCACCGGGGCTGATAGGAGATACAAGGGAAGGGTGTTGGAAAGGAGGAAGAGGTGGGAAAGGAGGGGAAGGGGTAGGAAAGGAGGAAGGGGTGGGGAAGGAGGAAGGGGTGGGGAAGGAGGAAGGGGTGGGGAAGGAGGAAGGGGTGGGGAATGAGGAAGGGGTGGGGAAGGAGGAAGGTGTGGGAGATATCAACGGAGAGATGTATAAGCGAACCGGAATGCATAATAGTAGAAAAATGTTATAACATATTTAATTGCATTTAAAATTATTAGCTACTTACATGCATAAGGTGTAGAAAGAGTTGTTGTTAAAACACTGTCTTTAAATTATGAAAATAAAGTAAACTGTAAATAACCATGTTCAAAAATTAACACGTACGTGTTAGTCAGAGCGCGGTCCGAACTGAAATGATCTATTGCTGAAACGCAGGAAGCAAGGAAGGGTTCCATCTAGACTTAGTGCGCATGTTCCGAACCTGAAATATAGGGTGGGAATAGGCACCCTGGAAATCTGTTGCCGGGGTGAAAGGGGTCTAGCTAGAGCCGTGCAGGTGCACTATCGATTGACGCATGTCAACTGCGATTCGTTCGGTAGAAGAACTTTCTGGAACGTTCTAATTGGTTTGGATATTATGTTGTGTTATTAAAATTTTAACATGATGGAAGTTGTAAAATTTTTATGTGTAACAAAAAAAATTAAATTATTTCAATTATTCTTGCTAATCATTCTTCAGATTGAGTAACACATTATGATCGATAATAAGATAAGACGATATATTCAAACGATAATTAGCACAATGTACGAACTTGCAATTAATAAGTAAACTACGATACATAAAAGTCAATGATCTATCATAAAAACATCTAGATTTTTGAAATGGCAATAACTACTATATGCAAGGAAAATTGGAAATATGTTCACCGTACATGTTAATGAGCATTTCGCTCGTTAGGATGTTCAGTGACTAAAGTTCAAAATCGTCAAAGGGTGTGGCCCGGGCACCCGGGCAGGTGCATTATCGATTGGCGCATGGCAAATGCGTTCCAACGTTCCAAGGAAATTTCTGGAACATATCACTGAGCTGAGCTGGATCACTGAGCATTACGTGAGAGCTGATTTAAAATACAACAATAAACTCAGATTTAAAAAAATAATGGCTTAAATCGATTTAAAAATGACAATTTAATAATCCAACTATTATGGAGATGTCAGATATTAACCAAAAATATACATAATAGTTTAAGCTAAAAATTAATAAGATATCGTTCCATTCGGAGCCATTACTATTAACGATGCGTCCACAACTTTGTATGTGTTAACTAAATCTCCGACAATAATATTATTCAATTGTACAATACAAAGGCGTTTCATATTGAATTTGGAATTGAATATTTGGCGTTTCATATTCACGGATGCAGGGATGTAGGGATGCATGATACTATCAAAAGATTGCTAAACGATCGGGGTTGCCACGGCCAAGGGCAACCGGAGGGGAAATTTCAAGGTTAACGATTCTATTTAGAGATAGGGTGATTGGTTTAAACGTCTTTCAATACATATATATTTTTATCTGAGGTAATATACAAACCATGCAGCCATATTAAAAAGATATAAATTCCATCATCTACGAACTAATAAGTAACAGATATGCATATTGAATAAAGAAAAATAAATGAAAAGAAAAAAAATGTTTAAATCATATAGATAAAATTTATTATCAACAAATAGTTAACTGAAGAGACACACCCAGAGTTGCACAGGATGCGTTATTGATTCGCGCATGTGAGGGGGCGACATCGGGAAATCGGAAGATGGCGGGGGACAAGAGGAGAGGAGTTCTGGGAAGGTGGAGTGGGCTGGAAGATAGTATGGGGAAGTAAATAATTATCAAGGTTGATGTGATAATATGGGACCAAATAGCTTTCTAATAGGAATAATAAAATCATCCTTCGTTAATTTCTAAATTCATTAAATAATTACTTACATTAAAGATCCCGAATTGATCTTAACACATATTAAATTTATGGTTCACAACGAACACGCGTTAGCTCTTGCATGGCCCGCACTGCAATAATAGATTGCAGAAAGGTATGTATCCTTTTCCTACCGTTGGACATGGCGGGTGGAGGATACCACAATAAGGTTAAAATGTAGAGTTTTAGCAGTCACATGTCAGATTTAACTACCTGTTTTAAAACAAAATATTATCGTATCATATTTTATGCAATTTCACGAAAATATAAAATTCATATTATGAATATTTACCTATTAATTAAATCTGAAAGTGACTACAAGACTGTAGCGACCACTCCATATTGCAATAGTAAAATATTTAAACGGTAAGAGAAAGAATATAAATACATACGAGTGGTAGGGTAAGGTGGAATGGTTTGGAAAAAAACGATAGGGACGAGGGACAAAAAGAAGCTTATGAGGATGGGAGGTGGGGTCGAGACCTGAGAAAGATGTGGGTGGGGCAGGTGCACGTACACCACGCATATCGGAAGAAATGAAATTATGAATATTCAATAATTACTTGCAAATACTTACACTCATTACGTGTAGAATCTGTCGTGTAGAATTCTTTAAAACTGGGTGTTAATTTACAAAAATCACAAAAATAATAAATATGCATTTTCAGAGACAATGCGTACGTGTTTATCTTTCTGCGGTCCGAACTGAAGTGATCGATTGTTCAAACGTAGATGGCGAGAGCGGGGTGTTGGCTAGACCTAGTGCGCATGTTCAGGAGTCCTGAAATATAATTATGTTCGGGCCTGGACCAGAGGGTAGGTATGTGGGTGGTGGGCTGGAGGGTGGAAACAGGCGCAGCTGGGAGTATCGCGTAGGTGCATTATTGATTAATAGTTATGCGCGCATGTCAATTGCGTTTCGAATGTTCGAGAGAAGGTCCCGGCAGTGGTTTAATAATTATTTTATACATGAAAATATCTACCAACAGAACTAACCAAGTAATTATAATATTTTTCACAAAACTAAACTAAAACACAAAACTAACGGACACGCTAAGTCTTGAACAGATTCACTATTCCATATAGAGAAACACGATAACATCTAAAATATTGCAAAATGTGAAAGGGGTGGCTACAGCCAAGGACAAGTGGAAAGCGAGGGGAAATTTCAAGGTTAACACAAATGGGAAGTAACAATAAATATGTAGAAGCAAACTGGGTTTCAAATTGTATCTCCAGAATAAATATACGTTAACAGCAAGAATACAATATGACAAAGTTTTAACTATAATTAATTGACACACCCTGACTTGCACCGGATGCGTTATTTATGCGCGCATCTAAAGGAGGGGCGATATCGCGAAAATGGGAGTGATGTGAGATAAAAGGAGCCGGTTAGTAAAAAGGTGACAGGAGCAAAGGAGCAAGGGAAGGAAGATGTGAGAAGAGCTGTTCCCTCTTCTTAAAAATTATCAATAAACTTAAAAAAACAATGATATGTGTTTATTTTAGGGTGTAATATAAAATGAACGGAATGGGTATTTTTAACTTCTTTTGAATTTAAACTATTTAAAACAAAAAACTTACTCACGAAATTTTCAGCTACGTAAATATTTCACTCCACTATACCTATATTACACTACACGTTATATTATCAAATAACCAAATCTATTTATTTTTTAGAATATAAAGTGCGTGTTAACCGATGAGATCTTCAGTGGCGAATGCATTAAGAACAGAGGAGTGTAGCTCGGGCCGCGCATCCAGTGCAATATCGATTGGCGCATGGCATATGCGTTCCACACCAACCGTCATTTCTACGCGTCATGCGTCATTTGGAAATATTCTACTTCACTGGACATCAAAACGCATCAAAATGAGGTTACAATGATTATATTATTATAATATGCCTTAAGATGAAAGTCACATGATTTATTTATGATAATGTTATTATTTTAATTACTTATTGTAAATAAGAATAATATATTATACATTGTATGCAAGTAGTATTTTTAAATATATTTTGGATTTACTATCTTATAGTTTTAATAAATTTCTATCACCATGTTATTAATACATGTGAGAAACTAATACGATCAGTAAAAATGTTTTAAAAGTAAGGTCGATGTTAAAAGGTAAGGAAAACATATAAGAATACCAATTTATAACCAATGCGTGAGATTCATAAAAACTTAAGAAATGATAATGCAAAACGATAGAAGGGTGGAAGGTGAAGGACAAACGGAGGGGAAGTTTCAAGGTTAAGATTTTTGTTTGCAAACGCGGTTTTTTATTCGATTCTTCAAAAGCAGCATAAAGAATGAATTTTGAACACATATCAAAATATTTACTTTCGAAACTAATTTATAGTCCATGTAGAATTTCTATAAAAGTATATCATAATGAAGTGTGTACCCTTGTTAGCAAGGAATTTAAATAGAATAATGTTTATTTCTTAAGTATGCATTAAAATTGTAATTCGAATTCCTAATGAAAGTAATAATAAATTATTTATTAATTTGGACACGCCCTGGCTTGCACAGCATGCGTTATTGATTCGCGCATGTAAGTGTACGTCATCGGAAAATCGGGAGATAGAGGGAGAAAAGAGGAGCAGAGTAGGGGAAGGTGTCGTGGACTGGGAGGTAGTAGGGGAGTGAGATGAGAGAGGGGAGTGAAAGGAGAGTGGGCAACGGAGGGTTGAGGGAATATGAAGGGTATACGGCAGTGTTGGCCCAAAGTTAATCTGATTAACGATTAAAAATTAATGATTAAAAATCGTAATCAAAAAATTTGATTAAGATTAATTAATCATAATCAAATTTGAAATGATTAAGATTAATAATCATAATCTTTAATCGTGGATTTGATTATTTGATTAACGATTAACTACTTATTAAAGTGAAACTTTTATTACATCGCGTGCATCGTCTCAAACTTTTTGGTATGTGTGTCGCATGTCGCGTGACGGTCGGTTCTTAACTTATCGGTTCTCAGTAACGAAAGTACTTAGGATGACCTAGCTTTCAACATTTATCTGATTGAGTACTGGTGCTACTACATGATACATTCTGAAGGTCTGATGATGACCAGGTATATACTTATCGGTTCTCAGTAACGGAAGTACTTAGGATGACCTAGCTTTCAACATTTATCTGATTGAGTACGGGTGCTACTACATGATACATTCTGAAGGTCTGATGATGACCAGGTATATACTTATCGGTTCTCAGTAACGGAAGTACTTAGGATGACCTAGCTTACAACATTTATCTGATTGAGTACGGGTGCTACTACATGATACATTCTGAAGGTCTGATGATGACCAGGTATATACTTATCGGTTCTCAGTAACGAAAGTACTTAGGATGACCTAGCTTTCAACATTTATTTGATTGAGTACGGGTGCTACTACATGATACATTCTGAAGGTCTGATGATGACCAGGTATATACTTATCGGTTCTCAGTAACGGAAGTACTTAGGATGACCTAGCTTTCAACATTTATCTGATTGAGTACGGGTGCTACTACATGATACATTCTGAAGGTCTGATGATGACCAGGTATATACTTATCGGTTCTCAGTAACGAAAGTACTTAGGATGACCTAGCTTTCAACATTTATCTGATTGAGTACGGGTGCTACTACATGATACATTCTGAAGGTCTGATGATGACCAGGTATATACTTATCGGTTCTCAGTAACGGAAGTACTTAGGATGACCTAGCTTTCAACATTTATCTGATTGAGTACGAGTGCTACTACATGATACATTCTGAAGGTCTGATGATGACCAGGTATATACTTATCGGTTCTCACGGAAGTACTTACTTAGGATGACCTAGCTTTCAACATTTATCTGATTGAGTACGGGTGCTACTACATGATACATTCTGAAGGTCTGATGATGACCAGGTATATACTTATCGGTTCTCAGTAACGGAAGTACTTAGGATGACCTAGCTTTCAACATTTATCTGATTGAGTACGAGTGCTACTACATGATACATTCTGAAGGTCTGATGATGACCAGGTATATACTTATCGGTTCTCACGGAAGTACTTACTTAGGATGACCTAGCTTTCAACATTTATCTGATTGAGTACGGGTGCTACTACATGATACTTTCTGAAGGTCTGATGATGACCAGGTATATACTTATGTTGCTATTTCTTGCTTTTGATAAACAACGACACAGCTAGTCAGTCCGAAAAACTGATCAACGAGGATGATGCCATTTTAATACCCTAAATCGAATATTTATCCAAAAATTTTTAGTTAAATGTCTACAATACGAAAAAAAATTTTCACTTATACCGTGGTTTCATAAAACCACACAATCTTTTTTATTTATTTATTCAATTTATTGGAAGAGCAACACCAACAGCTTATGCAATGCATAAATATGTTACTTCAAAAGCAGTAATAAATAAACCAAAATGGAATTCTGTATAATAAAACAATTAATTCAAAATGTAAACATTCCTTATTCCAATTTCACAGACTATACTTTTATGGCCTGCGTAAACACCGGGTAGGGGTAATTTTGAAAACCCGGGTTTTCGGGATTAAGAGTATCAAAACCCGGGTAGACCGGTTTTTTTTAACTTATAAGTTAATACTTGACTACAATCCCACCTGATGGTAAGTGGCGATGAAGTCGTTGGTGGTAAGACGCATTAACTTAGTAAAAGCCTATTCATTCATATCATATCATTCATATCACTCATATCATTTTTTCGAGCATTTCGATCCTTTTATTGTATTTTTTCAAAAAAACACTAATCTGCATTTATATATCGATTTTCTGCAATGAGTACAAATTATAAAGGATGAGGAAGAATTTAAATAAACGAAATAGTACTTTACAAATTACAAAAACAGTTTTAAATGTTTAAAAAAGTGATAAAGATTTATTTTTTCTTCCATCCATCAGCCCTTGGAGGTCCACTGCTGGACATAGGCCTCCCCTAACTTGCGCCACTCTGACCGGTCCTGAGCCTTCTGAATCCAGCGGATGCCCGCTGTCTTCTTCAGGTCGTCGGTCCATCTTGTCGGGGGACGTCCTGTACTCCGTTTTCCGAGACGCGGGCGCCATTCGAAGACCTTTCTTCCCCAACGGTTATCGGTCCTTCGCACTATATAGCCGGCCCATTGCCACTTCAGCCGGCTAATTCTTTGAGCTATGTCGGTTACCCTTGTTCGTCTACGGATCTCCTCGTTTCTGATGCGATCACTTAGAGAAATACCAAGCATAGCCCTCTCCATAGCCCGCTGCGTTACTCTGAGCTTGTGGATTAGGCCAATAGTGAAGCACCACGTCTCGGATCCGTATGTCATCACTGGCAACACACACTGCTCGAACACCATCGACTTCAGGCACTGAGGTAGTGTTTTGGACGACAAGATATGACGCAGTTTCCCGAACGCAGCCCATCCGAGTTGGATTCTACGAGTGACTTCTTTCTTGAAGTTGGACTTACCCATCTGGATCACTTGTCCCAGGTAATTGTATTCGTCTACAACTTCGAGAGCAGCGCCGTCAACAACAACCGGTACGGGTGTAACATGGACATTCATCTTAAGACCCGTTGTGAGGCGCTGTTCAAGTCCCCTAGCATTGTACCTAGTTCCTCCAGGGATCCTGCCAGGATGACTATATCATCGGCATATCGCAGGTGTGTGATGTATTCGCCATTGATTTTAATGCCACGTCGTTTCAACTCCATCAGCTTGAACACATCTTCCAACGCAGCGGTGAACAGTTTTGGGGATATAAGTCCCCTTGCCTGACACCTCTCTGCAATTGGATGGGGTTCATGGCTATGTCGTGTACTTTGACGGACATGGTAGCTGATGAGTACAAATACTTCAACACCTCGATATACCGGTAGTCGATTCAGCACCGCTGAAGAGAATTTAGTACTGCCCAGTTCTCGATAGAATCAAAGGTTTTCTCATAGTCCACATAGGCGACACATAACGGCAGATTATACTCCTCGGTCTTCTGTATAATCTGCCGCAGTGTGTGTATGTACAGCACCATAGAGTGCTGTAGCCTTTTCGGAATCCTGCTTGTTCGAGAGGCTGAAAGTCGTCAAGCCTGCGTGCAATGCGATTTGTGAGCACCCTCGAAAACAACTTATAAACGTGGCTCAGAAGTGCGATTGGCCTGTAGTTCTTCAAAACGGGCTTTATCGCCCTTTTTGAAAAACAGAGTCACCACACTTCTGCTCTACGCTCCCGCGGTAGTTCCAGTATAGATGACGGTATCAAACAGTTTTTGGAGCGCCACTAGGAGGGGTTTCCCCCCAGCTCTTAGCAGCTCGGCGGTGATACCGTCATCTCCCGGTGCCTTGTTGTTTTTAAGCTGTTTGAGAGCCTCTCTTATCTCATACAGGCTGACGTCCGGGATATCCTCTGTGTAGTGTCGGGTTAATTTAGCTCTCTTGTCGCTCTCCTCACTGGGAGGTGGAGCTTGAGAGGAGGTATACAACCGTCCGTAGTATCTCTCAGTTTCACGCAGAACTTCAGGTTTCGACGTAACTATGGTGCTGGACTCGGTCTTCAACTTCGTGAGCTGACTTTGCCCAGTAGACAGGTCTCTGGCGAACACTTTGGAGCCCTGGTTTCGCTCTATTGTGTTTTTTACAGGATTTGCGTTGTGTTTGCGAAAATTGCGTCGCCTACACTTGGAGATCTGTTCATTGAGCCGTCGGTATTCCGCCATAGAGGTTGGAGACTGCACACATAGTTCTCGTCGATCTCTCATAATACCGAGACTTTGTTCTGAGAGAACTTGAGATCTACCACTGGGGTGGGTCTTGAAATACTTCGACCTTACCTCGTGGACAGTCGCTACCATCCTGGTGTTAAACTCCTCCACCGACGTGCATGATTCTAGGTACGCAAAACTATTTTGCAGCTCAAGTTGAAAGTTTTCGGATCCCTGGATTTGGACAGGTGTTGGACGAAGCATAGACTTCATCAGGCATGACCGTTCCAGCTTCACGTCGATATTTAATGTGCAAGAGGCACAATACGGTGATCGCTTCCGGTTTTGAACCTGCTGATCACAGAGACATCATTAAATATGTGCAATTTGTCTGCCAGAATGTAGTCTATCTCGCTTTTTGTGGAACTATCAAGACTTATCCAAGTCCACCTGCGTTGAGGCTTCTTTCTGAAGAGGGACTTCATCATTAAGAGATCTTCCTTCTACAAAAAGTTAGCCAACAAGTATCCTCGGTGGTTCCGTCGTCCAATTCCGAAGGGACCCACTTTCTTCTCGGCGCCATTTTGCACGCCCAATCTCTTGTGGCTTAAACTTAATAAATAACAAAAACAAAAGTATTAAAAAAAAAACCGAAAAACCCGAGTTTTAAAAATCAAACCCGGGTTTTTTTGTAATCCTCATAACCGGGAAAACCCGGGTTTTTCGGTCCGGGTAAACCCGGGCTCGATGCTCTAGGTGTGGCTGAGGCACAGAATAAACAATACAGAATGTAAGCTTCATATAAACGCCTTACGCAAGAACACTACTACACACCGAGGCAATTGTTAACCTTATACAAAGCTCAGGTTAGGCCATGTGTGGAGTACTGTTCTCACATTTGGGTAGGTGCAGCCAAATGTCACTTTTCTGCTTTGGATTCGATGGAGAGGCGTGCGAAGAGGCTCATTGGTGACCGAGATCTGGTTAAGACCAATCTGCAAAGTCTCGAGCACAGGCGCAGAGTGGCCAGCCTCTCGGTTTTCTATAGGGCACATTTTGGAGAGTGTGCGCAGGAATTATTTGAATTAATTCCCCCTTCCCCGTTCCTCCATCGAATGACACGACGCACGGCGGGTATCCACCCTTTCGTGGTAGACATCCCGCCGGTACGGACGAGGCGGTTTGAATCGTCATTTATTATGCGCACTGCGAAGGATTGGAATAGCTTGCCTGCGTCTGCGTTCCCACCCACCTATGACGTGGATGACTTCAAGAAAAGAGTGAATAGGCTTTTATTAAGTTAGTGCGCTCACCATCCTGGACCATATCTTCACTTACCATCAGGTGGGATTATAGCATTAACTTATTTTAGGTAAAAAACATGCACAGCTATGTGTGCGTGATCTGCACTGACAAGGCGGGTGGGGCGTGCGCTGGCCCCCGCGGTAAGACAAACAAACAAAGTAGGCGGACAAGGTCAGCTGTGTCAGCGGCGTGCCGACGACGTATTGTTTTTAAAGATGCCGAACTGTTGCACTGTTTATTTAAATAGTGGGTGGAATTAAAGATATTTGAAAGAAAGAAAGAAAGAAAGAAAGAAAGAAAGAAAAATCTTTATTCACGGCTTTTCACCGCACAGCATCAGGAAAACAAACAAAAACATCTTTAATGAAACACATTTAAGAATAGTTTGTAAATAAATTAAACAAAACAAAAAAAATAAATAAAAGATAAATAAATAAAAAAAAAACAAAATCTAATATAATCTTAGATCTAAAACTAAAATATATTACAAAAAAAGGGATCTGTGCTGCAGTATAAAGCCGTAAAAAGGACCGAACTCAGCGAAAGCCGCGATAAGAACGGCACTGATTTTCAGCTCGGACCATTTAAATTACAGGTGTAGCTCGACCAACTGAGTACAATTAATTATCGGTTGTGCTATGAATGAAATAACAACTCAACAAAGTAACTCGCAATAACTCTAACAAAGTGTTATTTCCCTGCGAGGTATTAATATAATTTTAATATTCTATAACTCGAATTGCAAAAAGCAAACTCGGTAAGTCGTAGTTCATAAAATATAATGACTTCTTACTTGGGATTCCCCAAACTTATAGCAATAATTTGGATACAGAACCCTATAAAGTACAGATTGATCTAAAAGTTGTATAAAAGAGTAAAAAAGTAGATACATACAAGTAAAATATTTTTTATCTTTAATATTGTTTTTGAAAAACTTCTTAAGCATCGTTGTGTTTTGAAAGTCGATGAAACGAAAAAGCGACAGTAAAGAGAGACAGACACATAAATTCATAAGATTTAATGTGGTAGAAAATGAGATAGGAAGCATTATACAGTGTTTCTTATGTTCGTGGTTCTTGTTTTTCCAAAAAATCTTTTGAAAATTTGGGTTGTTGGGGTTTACGGGGAGTTGCGAATCGTGTCTAAAATCGTGTAGGACGCACCGTTTCCGAGATATATGGTATATTTGGTTTTTCCAAAAAAAAAATTGAAAATTTGGGTGGGGGGTTAGGGGTGGATCCAGCAAGGTTTGTTTAATGGGAGCTGTGGAGGTCTAAGGGGGGTTGCGGATCGTGTCAAAAATCGTGTAAGACGCACCGTTTCCGAGATATATGGTAGTTTCGGTTTTTCAAAAAAAAAAAATTTTAATTTGGGTGGGGGGTTAGGGATGGATCCGGAAAGGATTGTTTAATGGGAGCTGTGAGGGTCTAAGGGGGGGTTGCGAATCGTGTCAAAAAACGTGTAAGACGCACCGTTTCCGAGATATATGGTAGTTTCGGTTTATCCAAAAAAAAAAAATTAAAATTTGGGTGGGGGTTAGGGGTGGATCCGGCAAGGTTTGTTTAATGGGAGTTGTGGCGTCTAAGGGGGGGTTGCGAATCGTGTCAAAAATCGTGTAAGACGCACCGTTTCCGAGATATATGGTAGTTTCGGTTTTTCCAAAAAAAATAATTGAAAATTTGGGTGGGGGGTTAGGGGTGGATCCGGCAAGGTTTGTTTAATGGGAGCTGTGGAGGTCTAAGGGGGGTTGCGGATCGTGTCAAAAATCGTGTAAGACGCACCGTTTCCAAGATATATGGTAGTTTCGGTTTTTCCAAAAAAATAAATTAAAATTTGGGTGGGGGGTTAGGGATGGATCCGGAAAGGATTGTTTAATAGGAGTTGTGGCGGTCTAAGAGGGAGTTGCGAATCGTGTCAAAAATCGTGTAAGACGCACCGTTTCCGAGATATATGGTAGTTTCGGTTTTTCCACAAAAAAAATTGAAAATTTGGGTGGGGGGTTAGGGGTGGATCCGGCAAGGTTTGTTTAATGGGAGCTGTGAGGGTCTAAGGGGGGGTTGCGGATCGTGTCAAAAATCGTGTAAGACGCACCGTTTCCGAGATATATGGTAGTTTCGGTTTTTCCAAAAAAAAAAATTGAAAATTTGGGTGGGGGGTTAGGAGTGGATCCGGCAAGGTTTGTTTAATAAGAGTTGTGGCGGTCTAAGAGGGGGTTGCGAATCGTGTCAAAAATCGTGTAAGACGCACCGTTTCCGAGATATATGGTAGTTTCGGTTTTTCCTAAAAAAAAATTGAAAATTTGGGTGGGGGGTTAGGGGTGGATCCGGCAAGGTTTGTTTAATGGGAGCTGTGGAGGTCTAAGGGGGGTTGCGGATCGTGTCAAAAATCGTGTAAGACGCACCGTTTCCGAGATATATGGTAGTTTCGGTTTTTCAAAAAAAAAAAATTAAAATTTGGGTGGGGGGTTAGGGATGGATCCGGAAAGGATTGTTTAATAGGAGTTGTGGCGGTCTAAGAGGGGGTTGCGAATCGTGTCAAAAATCGTGCAAGACGCACCGTTTCCGAGATATATGGTAGTTTCGGTTTTTCCACAAAAAAAATTGAAAATTTGGGTGGGGGGTTAGGGGTGGATCCGGCAAGGTTTGTTTAATGGGAGCTGTGAGGGTCTAAGGGGGGGTTGCGGATCGTGTCAAAAATCGTGTAAGACGCACCGTTTCCGAGATATATGGTAGTTTCGGTTTTTCCACAAAAAAAATTGAAAATTTGGGTGGGGGGTTAGGAGTGGATCCGGCAAGGTTTGTTTAATAAGAGTTGTGGCGGTCTAAGAGGGGGTTGCGAATCGTGTCAAAAATCGTGTAAGACGCACCGTTTCCGAGATATATGGTAGTTTTGGTTTTTCCAAAAAAAAAAATTGAAAATTTGGATGGGGGGTTAGGGGTGGATCCGGCAAGGTTTGTTTAATGGGAGTTGTGGCGTCTAAGGGGGGGTTGCGAATCGTGTCAAAAATCGTGTAAGACGCACCGTTTCCGAGATATATGGTAGTTTCGGTTTTTCCAAAAAAAAAATTGAAAATTTGGGTGGGGGGTTAGGGGTGGATCCGGCAAGGTTTGTTTAATGGGAGTTGTGAGGGTCTAAGGGGGGGTTGCGAATCGTGTCAAAAATCGTGTAAGACGCACCGTTTCCGAGATATATGGTAGTTTCGGTTTTTCCAAAAAAAAAATTGAAAATTAAGGTAGCCATCAGATAATAATAAATAATCTATTTTACTTTTATATCTTTTCAATTTGTTCGAAATATTTCAATTAATTAAAATCTTACCTACCCGTAACTACTGCAATTTATTATGTATGTGTTTGTGCACTGTTCCTACCTGTTACCTCTAATTGTTTATACGGAGCAGGCAGATGGCCGAGCTATTGTCACACAGGCCAGACTGAAAATCGGTGTCGTCTCGTACGATACCACTTAAGCCGAGTCTGGACCATTTCGAAGGACTTGCTGCAGCGCAGACATCATTTGTTACTGTTTTTTCTTTTTTTTTTAAGATTAGGGGTCTTATGGCCTTATTCATAAAAGGTTAATTTTTTTTATGGGTGATGGATGTATTTTCATACGTTTTGTCGTTTTCATAGGTAAAAAGACTAAAAATTCCTTTATCTTTGCTTGTTTTTGTGAATAAGGGAGTGAGACTCTTAGATTTTATTGTTTGTGCTTTGCTCCTTCGAATAAATGCTTTTTCTTTCTTTCTTTCTTTCTTCAAAATTTGGGTGGGGGGTTAGGGGTGGATCCGGCAAGGTTTGTTTAATAGGAGTTGTGGGCGTATAAGGAGGAGTTGTAAATCGTGTCAAAAATCGTGTAGGACGCACCGTTTCCGAAATATATGGTAGTTACAGATTTTCCAAAAAAAAATTAAAATTTGGGTGGGGGGTTAGAGGTGGATCCGGCAAGGTTTGTTTAATAGGAGTTGTGGGCGTATAAGGGGGGATTGCGAATCGTGTCAAAAATCGTGTAGGACGCACTTGCCCGTTTCATTTTTATGGTATGAATTTTTGTGTTGTTGAAGCTTCTACAAAGTTATCCTGCATATAGGCAAAGTGTTTATTAAGTACAATACACCAATGCCGTCCTCTGGCTTGGTGGAAAGAATGTTTTCTTTTGCAACTATGCTAAAAAGACCAAGGTCAAACAAATTAGCAGACGACCTATTTGAAAAAAAAGTAGTTATGAAATGTAACTTGAACATCAAAAAATCACATAACTAATGTTTAAGTTTAGTTGATTAAAACACATTCTTCATAATTAGAATTCAGTATATTTGAACGTTAGAAATTATTGTTTTGTTCTTTAAATAATTAATAAAAATATTTTAAGAAAATATGTGTGTCATTATTTTCCATCATTTCTTATACAACACACACACACGACACTTGTGATATTTATAGGGAATACTCAGTACTCGATTCTCAATCCAAATATGTAATTAAAAAGGGTGCTTAAAATTTGACCTAATTATCTATTAAAAACAAAAAATGTAGACACTTGGAGCACACGCGAATTCAAGTCACGCGATTAATAAATAACATTTTATTACATCAAAAACGCGGTGAAACACAAATACTACCGGTGTTTGTAGTTTTACCGCTTTCGACAAAAGTCGGCGCGCTCAAAGACACCGCGGCGGCTTTCGGTCTCTTTGAGCGACGTTGCCGCCGCCGACTTCGCCTACCAAAATTTACGCCAAACCTACATTGAAACCTACTCATACTCACTACCTCAGTTCTGTTTACGCGCACGCGCTGATCAGGTCTAAGATCATAACATTGATTAATTAACAAAGTAACAAAAATGTCATTTACGAATGAAGAATACTGGGAGATGGTTCGTGCATATGCTCGTGCCAATAATAGTGTAAGTGGTGCCATTCGGCTATATCGCGAAGCATTTCCTAATCGCAGGATACCTACGTCTTACGTGATCGGTGGTACTTCGGTGATCGGTGGATTCCTATTTGTGGGGCGAGGTTAAAAGTGTTGTGTATGCTATGGAGTATTCGAACAGAGACGAATTAAAATTAAGAATAGTGACTGCTTTTGATAAAGTTCGAAGTGAAGTGTTCTTGTGCTAAACCGCCTAAAGGACAATTTGTGCAAACGTGCTGATTTCTGCATCACTTGAGGAGGTGAATAAAACGTACATAAAACTTCAATCATTGTATATAAATACTTTAAAAAAAAAGCAAAGCAACAATCCATTATTGTCCCACTGCTGGGCTCGGGGTCTCCTCTTACAATGTAAGGGGTACAGGCCATAGTCTACCACGCTGGCCAAGTGCGGATTGGTAGATTTCACACACCTTTGAGAACTTTATGGAGAACTCTCTGGTGGGCAGGTTTCCTCACGATTTTTTCCTTCACCGAAGCAAGTGATAATTAACTTGTAATACGCACTTAATGTTTGAAAATTAGAGGTGCGTGCCAGGATTTGAACTCGGGCCCCCGCGTTCGGGAGACCAACGTTCTAACCGCTAGGCTATCACTGTGTATAATCAAAATCAAGTTAATCAATTAATGATTAGTGATTAATGATTAACGTCAATAATCATGATTACGATTACTTTTTTAATCGTGATTATTTTAATCATGATTAATTTAATCTGATTAAAATTAATCAAATTAATTAATTGATTAAAAATTTAATTGATTAATGCCAACACTGGTATACGGGAGGATATCGATGTGCCGGGGATGTAAGGGGGAGTCAGTGGAGGTGCATTATCGATTGACGCATGTCAAATGCGTTTCGGACTTCTGGGAGACGATTCAAAAGTAATAACGTTTGACGCATAGCAAATTAGTTTTTAATTTACCAGAAGGATTGCCAGGAAAAGCTTATAATAATATAGTCCACGCTAGACTCGACAGATATAATTAAATTTAGAAATTGTGTTATACTTAAAGCACTACAACTAATACGAAATACAGGAGGCAGGAGGTTGAGGTGCAAGTAAGAAGAGAACTGAGGAGAGGTTGTTGTGGGTGGGGCAGGTGCAACTAGAACAAGATGCATCGTAACTGCATTAAACTGAATACAACATAACTGCATTAAAATGAATACTCACATTAATTCCGTGTAAATGCCATTGTGAAGAATGTTTTAAAATGGATTTTTATTTCACGATAAAAAATAACTAATATGCATTTTGGAATACTCCGCGTACGTGTTAGTCTTTGCGCGGTCCGGACAGTAATGATTGATTGCTATAATATAGATAGCGGGGGATGGGTGTGCCTAGACCTAGTGCGCATGTTCAGGTGTCCGGAAATATAAACCCTGGGAGCTTGGAAAAGAGGAAGGGGAATATGGGGATGCTGTGGGGTGGTAAACGGGTGCAGCTGGGAGGTCAGTGTGGGTGCAATATTGATTAGCGCATGTCAATTTTATTGCGTGTTTGAGAAAATGTGTGTGCGTGTTTGAGAAAATTCGAACATTCTGGGACTACATCACCAAATTAGGGGCATACGAGGGAGAGAGACAAGAAGAGCGGACGGTTGAAAACGTAGCATGAACTGAAAAATAGTGAAGGATTCATGTGCGTTATCAGTAGCCTTTCCAACAAAGAAATGAAGTTAGTATTTCAAATTTGTTTTAAAAGACAAAAATGAAAAAATATATAAAACTACATTCAATAACAGACGAATAATGCACGAACATCCAGACGATTGCTAACGATAGAGAGGTTAACACGGTCAAGGACAGGCAGAGGTGGAGATTCAAGCTTTCCAATTTACCAATGCGGCGTTATTTAATTTAAGTACTAGCAATAAATCAGAAACGGTTATCCGAAATGAATTAAATGTTCAATTCTACTCAGGGTCAGGTAAACTCTATCAGGGACATAATAGGGATGTTGACTAATTTTAGGATTCAATTTTATTTTATAGATAGAACCTCAATATTCACGAAAAAAATATTATAAAAATAATAATCTTCAATTTAAAAACAAAAATTAATAAATAAAAATCATTATCAAATTTCCCACCAAAAACGTCACGTGACGTCACTAAACTATATTCAATACTATCTGTCTACTAAGTTTGTTGAATTTCGGTATAAAATTGTTCCAATGACGTCATATTCTCAAAATGGCGTTTGAGGTCACGTGACAGTGAGTACAATTTTTAACATTTTAAATTAATGATATTTAATTTATTGTGATTGATTTCAATAAAAGAATCATATTTAAGGCCTTTAAATGTTACCACTAATATTTTAGACATAAATTTATATAAATTTATAATTAGTGTCAACATCCCTATTCATATTTGATAACACTGACTTGCACATGATGCGTTATTGATTCGCGCATGTGAGGGGGCGACATCGGGAAATCGGGAGATGGCAGGGGACAAGAGGGGAAGAGTAGTGTGAAGGTAAAGCGTGTGCTGGAAGGTTTGTAGGGGGTGGGAGATGTGAGAAATTTATTTGAAGGACAGCCTGGAAAAACTTAAACAGTCCACACGAGACTCGAGAGATAAAATTAACTCTAGAAATTGTATCATAGCAGTGACTGATAAGAAATTCAGGAGATAGGAGGTTAAGGTGTAAATGTTGAGAGAACTAAGGAGAGATTGTTATGGGCGGGAACAGATTCAAGTAAAACAAGATGTAAATATATTGTATACTCACATTTATTCCGTGTAAATTCCATTGTGAAGAATTGTTTAAAATGGATTTTTATTTCACGATAAATAATAACTAATATGCATTTTGGAATAATCCGCGTACGTGTTAGCCTTTGCGCGGTCCGGACTGTAATGATTGATTGCTATAATGTAGATGGCGGGGGATGGGTGTGCCTAGACCTAGTGCGCATGTTCAGGTGTCCGGAAATATAAACCCTGGGAGCTTGGAAAAGAGGAAGGGGAATATGGGGATGCTGTGGGGTGGTAAACGGGTGCAGCTGGGAGGTCAGTGTGGGTGCAATATTGATTAGCGCATGTCAATTGCGTTTCGAATGTTTGAGAAAATTCGAACATTCTGGGGCTACATCGCAAAATGAGGGGGAGACGAAGGAGAGAGACAAAAAGAGCGGGCTAATGGAAACGTGACATGAACTGAAAAATAGTGAAGGATTCATGTGCGTTATCAGTAGCCTTTCCAACAAAGAAATGAAGTTAGTATTTCAAATTTGTTTTAAAAGACAAAAATGAAAAATATACAAAACTACATTCAATGTCACACGAATAATGCACGAACATCCAGACGATTGTTAACGATGGAGAGGTTAACACGGTCAAGGACAGGCAGAGGTGGAGATTACCAATTTACCAATGCGGCGTTATTTAATTTAAGTACTAGCAATAAATCAGAAACGGTTATCCGAAACGAATTAAATGTTCAATTCTACTTAGGGTCGGGTAAACTCTATCAGGAACATAATTCATATCTGATACCACTTACTTGCACATGCGTTATTGATTCGCGCATGTGGAGGGGCGACATCGGGAAATCGGGAGATGGCGGGGGACAAGAGGGGAACAGTAGTGTGAAGGTAAAGCGTGTGCTGGAAGGTTCGTAGGGGGTGGGAGATGTGAGAAATTTATTTGAAGGACAGCCTGGAAAAACTTAAACAGTCCACACGAGACTCGAGAGATAAAATTAACTCTAGAAATTGTATCATAGCAGTGACTGATACGAAATTCAGGAGATAGGAGGTTAAGGTGTAAATGTTGAGAGAACTAAGGAGAGATTGTTATGGGCGGGGACAGATTCAAGTAAAACAAGATGTAAATATATTGTATACTCACATTTATTCCGTGTAAATTCCATTGTGAAGAATTGTTTAAAATGGATTTTTATTTCACGATAAATAATAACTAATATGCATTTTTGAATAATCCACGTACGTGTTAGCCTTTGCGCGGTCCGGACTGCAATGATTGATAATAATGTAGATGGCGGGGGATGGGTATGCCTAGACCTAGTGCGCATGTTCAGGTGTCCGGAAATATAAACCCTGGGGGCTTCGGAAAGAGGAAGGGGAATATGGGGATGCTGTTGGGTGGCAAACGGGTGCAGCTGGGAGGTCTGTGTGGGTGCAATATTGATTAGCGCATGTCAATTTTATTGCCTGTTTGAGAAAATGTGTGTGCGTGTTTGAGAAAATGAGTGTTTGAGAAAATTCGAACATTCTGGGACTACATCACCAAATTAGGGGCATACGAGGGAGAAAGATAAGAAGAGCGGACTGTTGAAAACGTGGCATGAACTGAAAAATAGTGAAGGAATCATGTGCGTTATCAGTAGCCTTTCCAACAAAGAAATGAACACACGAGTAACTCTTTTTTAAATAGATCTGTTTTTCTACGTATTACTCTTCAGTTTCTAAAACGGATGAAACTTATATCAAGTAAATTATAATATAATTCAATTTCGTTACAAAACAGAAAATAATGTTAATACTGGAGATGTTCCATTTTCTGCAGCGTTATCAAGGAAAAAAATGAATTTAATTCAGTTAGTATGTCAAATATGATTTAAAAGACAAAAATGAAAAAAATATACAAAACTAAATTCAATAACAGACGAATAATGCACGAACATCTAGACGATTGCTAACGATAGAGAGGTTAACACGGTCAAGGACAGGCAGAGGTGGAGATTCAAGCTTGCCAATTTACCAACGCGGCGTTTTTTAATTTAAGTACTAGCAATAAATCAGAAACGGTTATCCGAAATTAATTAAATGTTCAATTCTACTTAGGGTCGGGTAAACTCTATCAGGAACATAATTCATATCTGACACCACTGACTTGCACATGATGCGTTATTGATTCGCGCATGTGAAGGGGCGACATCGGGAAATCGGGAGATGGCGGGGGACAAGAGGGGAAGAGTAGTGTGAAGGTAAAACGTGTGCTGGAAGGTTTGTAGGGGGTGGGAGATGTGAGAAATTTATTTGAAGGACAGCCTGGAAAAACTTAAACAGTCCACACGAGACTCGAGAGATAAAATTAACTCTAGAAATTGTATCATAGCAGTGACTGATACGAAATTCAGGAGATAGGAGGTTAAGGTGTAAATGTTGAGAGAACTAAGGAGAGATTGTTATGGGCGGGGACAGATTCAAGTAAAACAAGATGTAAATATATTGTATACTCACATTTATTCCGTGTAAATTCCATTGTGAAGAATTGTTTAAAATTGATTTTTATTTCACGATAAATAATAACTAATATGCATTTTTGAATAATCCGCGTACGTGTTAGCCTTTGCGCGGTCCGGACTGTAATGATTGATTGCTATAATGTAGATGGCGGGGGAGGGGTGTGTCTAGACCTAGTGCGCATGTTCAGGTGTCCGGAAATATAAACCCTGGGGGCTTGGGAAAGAGGAAGGGGAATATGGGGATTCTGTTGGGTGGTAATCGGGTGCAGCTGGGAGGTCTGTGTGGGTGCAATATTGATTAGCGCATGTCAATTTTATTGCCTGTTTGAGAAAATGTGTGTGCGTGTTTGAGAAAATGAGTGTTTGAGAAAATTCGAACATTCTGGGACTACATCACCAAATTAGGGGCATACGAGGGAGAAAGATAAGAAGAGCGGACTGTTGAAAACGTGGCATGAACTGAAAAATAGTGAAGGAATCATGTGCGTTATCAGTAGCCTTTCCAACAAAGAAATGAACACACGAGTAACTCTTTTTTAAATAGATCTGTTTTTCTACGTATTACTCTTCAGTTTCTAAAACGGATGAAACTTATATCAAGTAAATTATAATATAATTCAATTTCGTTACAAAACAGAAAATAATGTTAATACTGGAGATGTTCCATTTTCTGCAGCGTTATCAAGGAAAAAAATGAATTTAATTCAGTTAGTATGTCAAATATGATTTAAAAGACAAAAATGAAAAAAATATACAAAACTAAATTCAATAACAGACGAATAATGCACGAACATCTAGACGATTGCTAACGATAGAGAGGTTAACACGGTCAAGGACAGGCAGAGGTGGAGATTCAAGCTTGCCAATTTACCAACGCGGCGTTTTTTAATTTAAGTACTAGCAATAAATCAGAAACGGTTATCCGAAATTAATTAAATGTTCAATTCTACTTAGGGTCGGGTAAACTCTATCAGGAACATAATTCATATCTGACACCACTGACTTGCACATGATGCGTTATTGATTCGCGCATGTGAAGGGGCGACATCGGGAAATCGGGAGATGGCGGGGGACAAGAGGGGAAGAGTAGTGTGAAGGTAAAGCGTGTGCTGGAAGGTTTGTAGGGGGTGGGAGATGTGAGAAATTTATTTGAAGGACAGCCTGGAAAAACTTAAACAGTCCACACGAGACTCGAGAGATAAAATTAACTCTAGAAATTGTATCATAGCAGTGACTGATACGAAATTCAGGAGATAGGAGGTTAAGGTGTAAATGTTGAGAGAACTAAGGAGAGATTGTTATGGGCGGGGACAGATTCAAGTAAAACAAGATGTAAATATATTGTATACTCACATTTATTCCGTGTAAATTCCATTGTGAAGAATTGTTTAAAATTGATTTTTATTTCACGATAAATAATAACTAATATGCATTTTTGAATAATCCGCGTACGTGTTAGCCTTTGCGCGGTCCGGACTGTAATGATTGATTGCTATAATGTAGATGGCGGGGGAGGGGTGTGTCTAGACCTAGTGCGCATGTTCAGGTGTCCGGAAATATAAACCCTGGGGGCTTGGGAAAGAGGAAGGGGAATATGGGGATTCTGTTGGGTGGTAATCGGGTGCAGCTGGGAGGTCAGTGTGGGTGGAATATTGATTAGGGCATGTCAATTGCGTCTCGAATGTTTGAGAAAATTCGAACATTCTGGGGCTACATCGCAAAATGAGGGGGAGACGAAGGAGAGAGAAAAGAGCGGGCTGACGGAAACGTGACATGAACTGGAAAATAATGAAGGAGTATTGTGCGTTATCAGAAGCCTTTCCAGCAAAGAAATGAACAAACGAGTAACTCTCTTTAAACAGATCTCTTTTTCTACATAATACTCTGCATATTTTATGAAAATGGTTGGGCTTTATATCAATTAAATTATAACATAGTTTTATTTCGTTACAAAAAAAAAAGAAAAGTGTTAATATCAATTGAAGATATTCCATTTTCCGCAAAATTATCAACGAAACAAAAAGTTGATTTTTAATTTTCTAAGTTAAATTTATTCCAGTTAGTATTTTATATTTGGTTTAAAATGACAAACAGGTAAAAATTAGTCAAAACTAAATTCAATAACAGACGAATTGCACGATCTTCCAGACGATTGCTAACGATGGAGAGATTGACACGGTCAAGGACATGCAGAGGGGGAGATTCGAGATTTTATTTGCCAATGCGGCGTTTTTAGGGTTCCGAAGTAAAATTGGAACTCTTATAATTTCGTCATGTCCGTCCGTCCGTCCGTCTGTCCGTCCGAAGCAAAGCGCCGAGACCCATTGTGCTAGAAAGTTGTAATTTGGCATGGATATACATACATATTTATTAAAACGTAGAATAAAATATTGAAAAAAATTTTTTTCAGAACACGTAACGTGACGGTAACGTGGGGATGAATTTTTTTTTCATCGCGCCCTATAGTGTGGGATATCGTTGAAAAGTTCTTCCAAAAATATTATGGGACCTATTTTTGGAATTAGGGGTCCGTTTGCGAAATATTTGATTTTAAAATACTAATTTTGCTTAGAGTCAAGTGTCCTCCCCCCTGCTGGCTAAACGGTTGGAATTGGACAAGTGAATAATCTAAAATTTTAACAAAAAAAACTGACTTCAAATAAAGTATATCCTTTCCCATAAATAAAAGAATCATCGAAATCGGTTGGCGTGATATTTGTCCATTTGTCACTCACATACTTAATGCAAATTCAACACTTATATGGTTTTCTCATGGATGCCATTGTCAGATCTCGCTCAAAAAGTGGGACCTCATGACAAGAACCAACTTTCGATTAAAAAAATAATCATCAAAATGGGTTCACCCAGTCGAAGGTTCTGGAGGAAACAAATACAGTCTAATTGAGAACCTCCTTTTTTTTTGAAGTCGGTTAAAACATTCTCAAAAATAGTTTAAATGATGGATTTAAAAGGAAAATTATCACGGCTATGTTAGCATAAGTAGTTAATGAGTAATAGTCGATAAACTTACTACTTCAGAACTCTACATTGCGCGTGGCCTGACACGCACTTGCCCGGTTTTTTTAACTTAAGTACTAGCAATAAATCGGGAACGGTTATCCGAAATGTTATAAATATTCAATTCTACTTAGGGCCAAGTACAGTAAACTCTAACAGGAAAATAATTCATATCTGATACCACTGACTTGCACAGGATGCGTTATTGATCCGCGCATGTGAGGGGGCGACATCGGGAAATCGGGAGATGGCGGGAGACAAATGGAGAGGTGGAGTGGGAAGGTAACGTGGGCTGATTGCTTAGTAGGGGGTGGGAGATGTGAGCGAGGTTGAAAGAGATTGGGCAACTGGGAGGTGGGAGCTGCATCCGCTTACCACCCAACACCTCCATATTCCTCATCCCCTTTCCCAGGCCCGCAGGGCTTATACAGGATGTCCCAAAAGTAATACGACAAACGAAAACTGGAGATAGCTTGGAGGATAACCGACCAGATGTCAAAATATGACCTCAGTAAAAGTGTCACCAGATTTGAGATTTTGAACTCTGTTCAACTTTTCTGAAGGGTCAAGAGTTGACAAATGAGCAGAGATTTCAATACTTGAAAAAAAGTAATGAAATCTCTGCTCATTTTTGGACTCTGCATTAAAGAGTAGGGTGAAGAACCCGAATTTCAGTTTAAGTTTCGAATTTCTATTTCAATAATATTAATTTTCTAATCGCAAGCGTTAGTCTCAGTGGGTGGACCCGGGTACAGAACCTAATCAGTGCAGTGCGCTAAAAAAAGATTACTTATAGGATGATGATGGTGTATGGTGGACCAGTGCCGGACTGTACATCACAGCTTCTTACTGAATAGCACAACCGTGACCTCAGAGGTCTATTGCCAAGAATTGTCAATCGTTCTTCCCTACTGCCGTACAAAACGCTGTCACTGACTTCATCACCATTTGTCTCCCATCTAGCAGACTTCAGAAGTCTGCAGAATCTACAGTAAAAGGATAAAAAAACTGCCATCAAAATGGACAAATTTTATAGACAATTTGGGCCGGTACTTTAGTTTATTTAAAATAAAAAAAATATCAAAAATTTTATATTTAAAAATTTTCATACAAATCTCCAATTTCATAGGTAAAGACCTAATATTAATTCCAGTATTAGCACAGAAGAAATAATAGTACATACATATAAAAGTAGTTTTAGTGCCCACCTACCTAAAACGCAACAGAACGAAAAACACGTCATGAAAAGATTCATGATCAAAATCCTCAAACCCATTAAAAGATGCTAAAAGCGGGGTTGCTACTAAAGAGGGGTTGCTACTTGCCATGGCCAAGGACAAACAGGGGGAAGTTTGAAGGTTATCATTTGTTTACAAACGGGGCAACTCATTGAAGTCTTTAGGGGTAACAATAAATGAGTTAATGACATCAACTGATTTAAAGATAGGTGAGTTACAGTCGACTTGATACTATCGTAAATGAGAAAATATGAGCCTAAAATTACTAAATTTTAGGAATAGAAATAGCATGATGTAGAATTAAAGAAAGTTATTATTACTGTATAGGATTATTATTTATTAAAAAGACATTTGAAAACCGATTAGGTACTAACTTTTTACTAAGAGTATGGAGAAACTAAACATTTTAATAGAAAAAAATATAATTTTTAATTACAAATAATGACCGATGAGTTTTAAAGACAAGGTTAAATTAGCAGAAAATAAAAACAAAACTTAATTACAGATAAATAATAAACGTTTGAGAACGACAGAGAGCCTACGGTCAGATACAAGAGGGGGAGGCGCGACTTTAGCCTCAATCTTTGCTAACCCTATCTATACATCCATAACCGTTAATCAACTATTTAGTTTACTTGAGGTTAATTGCAATTCGTGGCGCACTTAGGCACTTTAGAAACACGCATTAGAAACAAAATTAAAATAATAAATTGGTTTTTATACAAATAAGTATGAATGAAAACGGATATTTGAATTATTGAAGCAAATAAAAGAAATCATAAAGTAAAGCGACACGCCCTGGCTTGCACAGAATGCGTTATTGATTCGCGCACCTGAGGGGCGACATCAGGAAATCCGGAGATGGCGGGGATGGCGTTGGGAGAAGCGGGGAGAAGTACGCGGGGTACGGGTTGGGGAGAACCGGGTGCAAATTGAATCTAGGATGGGAATAGGGGAGCATAGTATTCCACGGCTGCTCCCCGGGCAGGTTGTGGGCTATCGATTGGGGTATGGCAAAATGCATTCTTAACAAAGTAAGAGAAAGTAACTACGAGTGTGGAAGAAAAAATTAAGGCTTTGAATATAGAAACTTTTTTGTTTCCTAGTATGAATTTAAAAGAATCGATGGATGCAGAGGGCCCAGGACAGATTTGAATCGCGCCAATTAGAGGAGGCGTATGTCCAGCGGTGGGCTTGGAAAGGATAATACATAGATAGATTATCAATAAAAACATTAAAAGTAATACAAATCAAATACTGGATAAGAAGGCGATGATATCCATGAAATTAGTTATTGATACCTGAAGAATTTTTAATCTACCAGCTTTTCGGAAAGGTGCTTTGTCATGGAGGAGAAGAAAAGCCGTTAAGAAACTTCTCAGCACATCTTTTAAAAGTAAAACCTATGTTTATTACAAAAATAGGTATTTTCTAACCTGAGCAGAATTGGTTGCCTAGTTGGTCATCATGGTTGCAACTGTTGCAAGCGAGCAAGCTTGCCTTGTTTTTCACGCCATACTAAGTTTAGATAATAATGTATCATGCTCAACACAATCAAATGCCTTTGATTAATCACAAAATACATCTATAGCATTTTGTGATGACTCCCATGCTTCATTTATATGCTTTAAGAGCCTGGCTGCGGCATCAGTAGTACTACGACCTTTAGTAAAACCGTATTGCTCCGGGTGCAATAATTTATTATTGTTGAAGTGGATAAGCATTTGATTCAGTATGATCTTTTCGAAGATCTTAATGAATGTTGGTAATATAGAAATCGGTATGTAATGTTTTAAAAGAGTAATGTTTTAAAAGAGTAGTATTACTTTACAGCATTTCATTAGGTCTGGAAATACACCAAGATTAAAAATTACAACTAAACAAGGAGCTATAATATTATAGACGATAATACGTTTTTATTGAAATACCCCAGAGATCATCCTTTTTTCATTCTGAAAAACTTTAATTTAAATGTCCCTAATTGCAATGTGGTTAAAGGCAAATAATACATTGAATTCATTAACATTATCTTTTAATAGACAAAATGCTTCTATTGGAGAAGAAACTATGGTAGGTACTAATTAATATACCCAATGGGAATGTTCCGGTAGTACTCTTCAAAAACATTTGCCACTTCCTTATCAGAAATGATTTTGTTTCCATTAATCATTATTTCGTAATTGAAATCAAGTGAAGGCTTATAATCCAACTCAACAGGTAGGTACTGCGTCTACGCTAGATGTGTAATTGAAGTACATCACAATAGGTGAAGTGCTTCAGCCGCTTCAGGGCAAAACAGGAGTGTGAAGTGTGGGGGTTCAGAAACCAAAGGAGCAACACTAGCAACATGCATCACGAATGAAAATAGAAATGATTTTTTAATTACTTGTAAATACTTACATTAATTTGTAGAAGCCGTCGAGTAAAATTGTTTAAAACGGATTTGAATTTTAAAACTTTGGCAAAAATAATAAATATGCATTTTCAAAGACTTCGCGAACGTGATAGTCTTTGCGCGAGTCAGACTGTAATAATCAATTGCTAAAAGAAAGATGGCGAGGGAGGGGTATAGCCTAGACCTAGTGCGCATGTTCAGAAGTCCTGAAATATAAATCCTACGGGTCTGGATCAGGGGTTTGAGTCATGGGTGGTAGGCGGTGAGCGGAGGAGGCGGGAAGTCTGTGCAGGTGCATTATCGATTGGCGCATGACAACTGCGCTGGGAACGTTCGAGAAAAGGCTCTGGTAAATCATTCGATGAATGTATTAGTAATCAAAAATATTGTTGAATAATCTGCTTATTGAAATATTTCAGTTGTATAAATGATAATAACGAGTTTTGCTTTGATGTTTTTTATGGAAATAGCCGGCAAACGAGCTGACGATCTGCCTGATGGTAAGTGGCTATCGTCGCCCATGAACAGCAGTAATACTAAAGGCATCACTGATGCGTTGCCGGCCAAGAAAGAGAGAAAAAGAAAGAAAGAACTAGCTCTCAAGGAACATGACAAGTAGTTTGGCGGCTGACTCATACTCAAGGGGCCCTACCACCAGCGGGCCGGATTTAATCGCCTCTTACTACACTCAACCGGCGTGGGATTGGGGTTAGTATTCTGAGCCGCCCCAACACGGCAATGTGATGTGAACTTAATTCACTTCATTTCAGAATAGTACAAAGATGAACTTATAGATGGCGCTACATTTATTGTGTTTCGGGCACGCAAAGTGCAGCAGAGTGCCACCTAGAGTCAATGTAAACAAACTATTATAAAACCCATTCAACAGATGGCACCACCACCAATTTTTATTATCATCATTAAATGTTAAAGTAACGGAAAAATCTTACGAATCTAAAAAAAATGTACGTATAAAGAAAACGTTTTGTGACTTAAGAGCCTTAAGACTGACCGAAAACGCAGATTATTCACAACAAACTCACGGCGAACTTGTTGCAACCTCGCAGCAAACTTACTTAAAGATTATGAATAGAAATAATTTTAATTACAGTCGTTACACGTTATTATATCATTAGACATTATAAATTTGACGATACAGACGGGAGAGTTTATAAGTGACTTCACTTCAGACTATCTTAAAATATTTTGAAATACGCTGGAAATGTTTATAAATACAATATCACTCGAAAATAAATAATTTACAATAGGTGATATCTCCGGATCCGCTGTCTATACACTTTATATTACATACGCGGATAACCGGCGATGGAGGCTTTCAGGGTGGGGCCCGGGTGGGCCCGGGCAAGTGCAGTATCGATTGGCGCATGACAATTGCGTCTCAAACTCAGAGCAAACTAATAGTTAAAATATGAGTTGTAAAGACTTTCTGATAGGAAAAAAATATTTGCTTTTAGTAGAGCGTTGAACGAACTCATGCAATAACTATAAAATCATTGAAAACGTTGTGTTATTAATATCACAAATAAAAACAATCCTGAATCAGCCAGTGAAAATGACAATATGACAAGTCAGCTACAGCGGTTGATACAAAAACATAAATTGGGAGGGCATAATGATACAACATAAATAATAATGACATGTGAAGTACTAAGGGCGCTTTCACATTAGGTCGCCAGTAGTGCGGCAGCAGCGCGGCTGCAGCGCGGCAGCAGCGGATGCCTTCTCATTACAAATACAGCCGCGCGACTTGCTTAGATTAGGGTGGCCAGTTTATTGAAATAATGGACTCCAAAGAGGAAACATCTTTGTTGCTCCTGCTTTTGTTTGTTCTCCTTCGGCGCCATCGACGTCGCATTTATAATAAAAAAAGGATTTACTGGATTGATCCTTTATTTCGAAATCGGCATGTGAATAGTGATTATGTGACAGTATTCAAAGTGTTGAAATATGGTAGTAATAAAAAATTCTTTATCTTTATCTTTATTCTTTATCTCTAAAATTAAAAGACATTTAACCATATTTTATCGAATTTGACTAGACATATTTGTCGTCTATTTTTTTTAACAGATATTTAATCTAGCACAGAGCTAAAACTAAAAAATCATCGATCCTCGAATCCCACAAAGCAGGACGCCTTTGAACTTCAACGATAAATTGTTCTGTGTCAAATTCGCTCATTGTGTATGTTCGAAGTGTTCGAACATGCGATTGCAACACTGGCTTGAAGCCGACTGATCGCACGCGGCTGCCGCGCTGCCGTCCACTATGAAAATAACGTGTCGCGCGGCTGTCGCGCTGCTCTTTTTAGTATAGAGAAGTAGCAGCGCGACAGCCGCGCGTCTGTCGCGCTGCTATTGTCGCGCTGCTGCCGCACTACTGGCGACCTAATGTGAAAGCGCCCTAAATGAAAATCGTTAAAATAAAAGGAGAAAATCAAATTAGCATTCCACCACAAGTCATGCGCTTTGTTTGTACAAGTAATCAGAGTTAAGCTGGTTTCCACAACCAGCAACCGCAAAGTTTTGGTCACACAGACTTATGAAAAGATTATTTAGAATCGCAGCAATCGTATTGGCGGCAACTGGGCCTTTTTGCTACTGCAGCTGGTAATCATTAACAAAAAATCTTAAATAGTTGGTTTTTTTTATATAACTAGCCAAAAAATGAGCTGACGATCCACCTAGTGGTAAATTGCTATAGTCGCCTTCAGATATCAACGACCAAACAAACCAAAGGCATCACTAACGGGATGTTCGCCAAGAGGGAGAAAATAAGAAATGAAGCGGTAACTACCAGGATCGAAAACACGAAACTAACAAATATTTTAATGAGAATAGTGATACTCACAGAACAGTCCCTTGTAGAAATTGTGTCACATAAGAACGAATAATGAAAACTAACTTGAATTATAATAATAATAATAATAAATAAGCCTTTTTATTTATCCCATATTAAAAACAGTAGTTCACAATGAAATATAAACTTAGCAAAACAAAACTGATGATGATTGTTAGTACATATTAGTAAATACTTATGACTATAATTAGTTGATTAGTAATTTATTATATTAATTGATAATGGAGGAGGCCTATACCCAAGATGGGACTAACTTGAATTAAACAATAAAAATTAAAACACGTAAACCGGACGTGTAGACAGCTCCGACCTCAATCAGAAAAGAAAGATGGAGGCAGCGACAAGCCCGGGCAGTTGCATTATCGATCGGCGCATGACAAATGCGTTTTACATCAAGTGGGATGGGAGACAGGGTGATGGGGGATGAAGTGATTCAGGGAGATTGGAAATATTCCACCGGCAAACACAGATAAATAATAATTAATCAATCTATATTGCTGGAGTGGGCGTGCAAATATCGTAGGAAGACCACCCACAGTTTATAGCGATACTCTCGCAAAACGGTCGCGATACTTTCGCGCGATTGATATCTGGACTCCCGTAATCGCGCCATACAGTGGCGTGATTGAGTACATCGTGCACCGCGTTATCACACTGGCGCAATCACGAACGCTTATGAGCGAGCAAAAAATTCAATTCGCTTTCAACTCGCTCGCATATCGCCAGAGAGATAACAATAATATAATCTGGGACTCATTAATTGGATCATCTTGATATTTTGGTATTAAAACTGAAAACACTCACATCCGGGAGTGGTCCGTAGCCACATGCTACGGAATGTGTTTTTTATCAAAATCAAGAAGTATTCCTAGCTAATATTGATTTTTCAAAACTCTAATTATGCAGTTTTAGGTTTCATCAAAGTCGGGCCCGAGAGACCTCATTGTTGCAGATTTCGCCATCCATTTGAAAAATGCAATGTTAAATATGGTTACTGCAGAGTACCTAATTCTGGGTTGCGATTCCGTAATTAAGGCAATTCATAACCCAATCGTTGAGTAAATTCGGTTTCCTATGAGGTATGAGAGGTCATTCGCAAGAGCAGAAATCGTCAAATCCGTAAAACAAAGCCACAATCGTAAGAAGAACACCACAAAATAACTAAATAGTATTTATGTATGTAAACGAATAGTATGAAAACGAATGATCTTTTGTGACTGACAGTTTCACTTTGACATAATTATGACTAGCAATAAGTAGCTTAATTTCCAATGATTTTCAAGTAAATCGAATATGATGATTTGAATAAAAATTGAGTTTTTCGATTTCTCTTATTTTTATTTTTTTATTTTGTGGATTTTTTTCATTATATTTACCTATTCCTGTTATTTGATACTTCCCCATTTGCTTACCTTAATAACAAGTATAATAAAATTATGAACGTGATGACGGACGGTAAAACTTTGTTATATTTAATCAGGCAAAAATTTTGTTTTTTTTTTGGATTTATTATGGTTTCTGTGATGAACAATGAAGCAGCCCCAATTTTGGCGATCTCCTTATACTGCTATTTGTCTTCAATTCATCCTTTTCAGAATATTGAATAGAACAGTTACCAAAAACTCGTTAAAGCTATAGTCGAACACGAACAAGACTCATTTGACAAGTCAAATAAAAAAAATCAGAATTAGAGACCAGCCTTTCCCAGGGTTGAAAAGATTTCACTGAGATTTTAAAATAACGACTCTTTTTATAGAGCTCAATACACGAACGCAGAACATACATTCATCATATTTAAAAGCAGTTAATATAGAAAACAAATTGTTAATAATAAGATTTCACTAACCTCATACAGGCGTGTAGACCGCTCCGATGTCCATCAGGGAAAGGAAAGAAAGATGGAGGCAACGACAAACCCTAGGCAGCTGCATTATCGATCAGCGCATGTCAAATGCGTTTTACATCAATAGGGTGGGGAAAGGGGTCATAAAGGAGGGCTGACATTTACCACCAACAAATATAGACGATTAATGTACCACTATATAAGTGAACTGCAACAATGATGAAGGTAATTTCTCTTTTCTTCTCCTCCATAACAAAGTACCTTTCCGAAAAGCTGGTAGATTAAAAAAATATGAAGTGCATAAGTGTATCAGTGATAGCTACATATATAAATAAAATATTTTGACTTTGACTTTAAAGACAAAGAGTTACGTTGATGAAAGAGACAAATACGGAATAGATTATTATATAGATATAAAAAGATCATAATATGAAGAATCAAATGCGTTGCCTTACGAATTGAGAGAAGAGCCAAAACAGCTAACGACATCGTGCATACTAATTTGCATGTTTCGAATCTAAAGCATTCGAGTTTAAAATCATAGCTTCAATCGGTGAAGTAACACGGCTTACTTAGTTCTTTCTATTTCTCATATCCAAAAGGGTGTTCCGAAGCGAAGCAAGGATGAGTTACGAAGTGGTTCCTATACTCCCTGTCCGTAAGCGATATCCATGTTTAACGTAACTATCCCTCCCGTGAGGGGAAACAAAAAACGTAACTATGTGTTTTGTGCCGTAGCTAGAAACTATTGCAACACTGTCTCAACAAAAGAAATATTTTGCGTAAATATAATACCAATAGGTCAAGTCGTTAGAAGTTACACACTCAGTAACAAATACGTAAACAATGTTATATGTACGTATATCTAAGTCTTTTAAGTTATCTATAAGTACTTTTAAATATCTTTTCGGCATTTTTTATATACCTAGTTGGAAGAGGAAATCATAGATCCAGTAAGGATACGGAAAGCAAAACATACCTTTATTGTAATAGAACCAGTACAATTTCTCTTACAGCATCTCCACCACTCAGCTCTGCTAATATAAGTTTTTTTTTATAGAATTGTCGGCCATTGTACAATAAAACTACGCCTCGTCCCCTTTTTATTTTTCTAAATTCATTCATGATCCGACCTGAGATTGCGACAACACCAACAGACCAAGAGAAAGGAAAAATTAAAGTGAAAACAATAATTGTCACTTTTAATTCAAATAATATTAGAACGATCGCGTCATCAAAGAGAAAAATTCTTCGTTTTCTAAGCGACCAGGTGCCCATTTCAAAAATCGCATTATATTGCATACATGAAATAGGTAGATGTATGTTTTTTGACGCGATTTTCCCAAAATCTACTTATCCGATTTTCATTATTTAAAGTCATATTTTTCGGATGCGATGAAAATCTTCGAAGAATGGAACCAGCGCTTGCTACGATATTCAATTGTAGATATAGTTTGTTGGATGAATGTGAAGACATCTAAAATTTTATTAAACTCTTATAAATACGAAAGCTAAAAGTCTTGTTAGGCGGGGGCATAATCATGACAATATGACATTTAGAATTATATACGAATAATTTCGTAGATAAGTTAAGCGCATAATAATATAACATATTCGATTACGTTCCCCTTCTAGTTGTAATCTTATAAAACTATAAGTTTAGTATTAGATAATTATAATTATTATTCTCAAATACCAAAAACAAATTAGTTCACCTAGTTGCATAGTTAAATCTAGTCAACCAATGATATTATATATTAAAAAGAAGTCAACAAATATTGCGTGTAGTCTACCTATACTCTTTGCAATTTGGCATTTCACTTTTGACACTTTTGCATGCCTATGATACTCGATAATTATTGACAAGCAAACATAAACAAAAAAATGCGTTACTTGATAGAACCAGTGAACGAATAGTATATTAGTTCATTGGATAGAACTTTCATTTTCTTGTCACTAGTGAAGCGATGTGTCTTAGCTCTGAAATTTATCAATATCGTTATTTGTCGAGTTAATGGCTTACATATCGAACATAATTCAGATTGATTTTTCCATGAGAAATTAAAAAATAAAAATGTGGCAAGTTATAACACAAGTGTAACTAATAAAACAAGTAGTATACTGTAATTTTACTTTTAATATTATAAATTATTGGATTGGATATGTATATTTTTTTTATTAAATCTATGAATTTATGAAATAATTTTGAATTTGAAATGGAAAAATGAAAAGTATTTGCATTTATTATTGAAATACATTTTATAAACTATTTTGCATATCTCTGGTATTATTATTTATTGTATTTATATAATAAATGTACGTAAGTAATAAATTATTATTATATGTTATCTAATAAATCAACGAATAGCGTTATATTAAATTGATTAAAACTTCTTCGTAAATAAAATCGATTGCTACACAAAATCGAATCGGAATATCAGTCCAACATCCCTAATTGCATTGACTAAAATGATAGGTGAATTAAGTCTACTTATACCAATTCACCTCGATCAGTAGACTTAAATCACCTGGGTGCATAGGTGAATAAAGTACACTAAAAGTAGACTTAAAACACCTGGGTGAATTAACTCAGGTGAATAAAGTCGACGGCACCTGTGTTTCGGGCACGTAAAGTGCAGAGTGCCACCTAGAGTCAATGTAAACAAACTATTATAAAACCCATTCAGCAGATGGCACCACCACCAATTTTTATTATCACCATTAAATGATAAAGTAACGGAAAATATCTTACCAATCTAAAAAAAATTACGTATAAAGAAAACGTTTTGTGACTTAAGAGCCTTAATACTGACCAAAAACGCGGATTATTCACAACAAACTCACGGCGAACTTGTTGCAACCTCGCGGCAAACTTAAGTATTATGAAAAGAAATAATATTAATTACAGTCGTTTATAAGTGACTTCACTTCAGACTATCTTAAAATATTTTGAAATACGCAGGAAATGTTTATGAATACAATATCACATCATTCGAAAATAAATAATTTACAATAGGTGATATCTCCGGATCCGCTGTCTATACACTTTATTATTACATACGCGGATAACCGGCGATGGAGGCTTTCAGGGTGGGGCCCGGGTGGGCCCGGGCAAGTGCAGTATCGATTGGCGCATGACAATTGCGTCTCAAACTCAGAGCAAACTAATAGTTAAAATATGAGTTGTAAAGACTTTCTGATAGGAAAAAAATATTTGCAGCAGTAGAGCGTTGAACGAACTCATGCAATAACTATAAAATCATTGAAAACATTGTGTTATTAATGTCACAAATAAAAACAATCATGAATCAGCCAGTGAAAATGACAATATGACAAGTCAGCTACAGCGGTTGATACAAAAACATAAATTGGGAGGGCATAATGATACAACATAAATAATAATGACATGTGAAGTACTAAATGAAAATCGTTAAAATAAAAGGAAAAAATCTAATTAGCATTCCACCACAAGTCATGCGCTTTGTTTGTACAAGTAATCAGAGTTAAGCTGGTTTCACCAACCAGCAACCGCAAAGTTTTGGTCACACAGACTTATGAAAAGATTATTTAGAATCGCAGCAATCGTATTGGCGGCAACTAGGCCTTTTTGCTACTGCAACTGGTAACCATTAACAAAAAATCTTAAATAGTTGTTTTTTTTTTATGTAACCAGCCAAAAAATGAGCTGACGATCCACCTGGTGGTAAATTGCTATAGTCGCCTTCAGATATCAACGACCAAACAAACCAAAGGCATCACTGACGGGATGTTCGCCAAGAGGGAGAAAATAAGAAATGAAGCGGTAACTACCAGGATCGAAAACACGAATCTAACAAATAGTTTAATAAGAACAGTGATACTCACAGAACAGTCCCTTGTAGAAATTGTGTCACATAAGAAATGAATAATGAAAACAAACTTGAATTAAACAATAAAAATTAAAACACTACAGGACGTGTAGACAGCTCCGACATCAATCAGAAAAGAAAGATGGAGGCAGCGACAAGCCCGGGCAGTTGCATTATCGATCGGCGCATGACAAATGCGTTTTACATCAAGTGGGATGGGAGACAGGGTGATGGGGGATGAAGTGATTCAGGGAGATTGGAAATATTCCACCGGCAAACACAGATAAATAATAATTAATCAATCTATATTGCTGGAGTGGGCGTGCAAATATCGTAGGAAGACCACCCACAGTTTGTAGCGATACTCTCGCAAAATGATCAAGATACTGTCGCGATTATATAGGCCCACGTAATCGCACCACACAGTGGCGCGATTGAGTCTAACGTGCACCGCGTTATCACACTGGCGCAATCACGAACGCTTATGAGCGAGCAAAAAATTCAATTCGCTTTCAACTCGCTCGCATATCGCCAGAGAGATAACAATAATATAATCTGGGACTCATTAATTGGATCATCTTGATATTTTGGTATTAAAACTGAAAACACTCACATCCGGGAGTGGTCCGTAGCCACATGCTACGGAATGTGTTTTTTATCAAAATCAAGAAGTATTCCTAGCTAATATTGATTTTTCAAAACTCTAATTATGCAGTTTTAGGTTTCATCAAAGTCGGGCCCGAGAGACCTCATTGTTGCAGATTTCGCCATCCATTTGAAAAATGCAGTCGTGAGGGATTTATGACTACCAATTTAGTGTTTTAACATTTTAACATAGACGGGTGCGGCTTTTACAGATCCTATATCGACAGGAGCACGGCAAATGCATTTCGAATGATCAGGAAGTCTCTGGAGCATACATCCCACTGGACGTAACGTCATTTAAATAATAAGTATGATGAAGTTTCGATCGATTACATAGTGGTTTTCAATAGAGATGATGACTATACAAATCTAGTCAATGGGAATTCTGATTGTTTAATCAAATATTATTTGCCGAATACGAAATGAGAAACATGGCATCATTAATTCGCGCATCGCTCATGCGTTCGAAATGGTTAAGAGATGACTCTGGCAATAAAGGAGAGCGCCAAAATCTTATGTATGTTATATTAACATACGTTACATTATACGTACATGATCTGAGCCCAGAGGCGTACGGGATTTTGGCGATCTCCTTTATTGCTAGAATCTTCTAATTATGATTCTTGTATTATTTCATACTTACAAGTTCTCAAAGGACTATGGGGTTAAAGAGAAATAATAGTAGCAATAGTAATAGCACCATATTTAACATGGTTAAATATGATTACTGCAGAGTACCTACTTTTGGGTTGCAATTCCGTTATTAAGGAAATTCATAACCCAATCGTTGAGTAAATTCGGTTTCCTAGGAGGTATGAGAGGTCATTCGCAGGAGCAGAAATCGTCAAATCCGTAAAACAAAGCCACAATCGTAAGAAAAACACCACAAAATAACTAAGTAGTATGTATGTATGGAAACGAATAGTATGAAAACGAAGGATCTTTTGTGACTGACAGTTTCACTTTGACATAATAAAATTATGACTAGCAATAAGTAGCTTCATTTCCAATGTTGTTCAAGTAAATCGAATATAATGATTTGAATAAAAATGGAGTTTTTCGATTTCTCTTATTTTTATTTTTTTTATTTTTACTTTGTGTTTTTTTTTTATTATATTTACCAATTCCTGTTATATGATAGTTCCCCGTTCGCTTACCATAAAAATTATAATTATGAACGTGATGACGGACGGTAAAACTTTGTTATATTTATTCAGGCAAAAATTTTTTTTTTCGATTTATTATTGTTTCTGTGATGAACTATGAAGCAGCCCCAATTTTGACGATCTCCTTATACTGCTATTTGTCTTCAATTGATACTTTTCAGAATATTGAATAGAACAGTTACTAAAAACTCGTTAAAGCTATAGTCGAGCACGAACAAGACTCATTTGACAAGTCAAATATAAAAATTCAGAATTAGGGACCAGCCTTTCCCAGGGTTGAAAAGATTTCACAGAGATTTTAAAATAACGACTGTTTTTATAGAGCTTAATACACGAACGCAGAACATACATTAATCATATTTAAAAGCAGTCAATATAGAAAACAAATTGTTAATAATAAGATTTCACTAACCTCATACAGGCGTGTAGACCGCTCCGATGTCCATCAGGGAAAGGAAAGAAAGATGGAGGCAACGACAAACCCTAGGCAGCTGCATTATCGATCAGCGCATGTCAAATGCGTTTTACATCAGTAGGGTGGGGAAAGGGGTCATAAAGGAGGGTTGACATTTACCACCAACAAATATAGACGATTAATGTACCAATATGTGAACTGCAAGAATGATAAAAGGTAATTTCTCTTTTCTTCTCCTCCATAACAAAGTACCTTTCCGAAAAGCTGGTAGATATAAGAATAAGATATTTTGACTGACTTAGACTTTAAAGACAAAGAATTACGTTGATGAAAGAGACAAATACGGAATAGATTATTATGTAGATATAAAAAGTTCCTATGAAGAATCAAATGCGTTGCCTTACGAATTGAGAGAGGAGCCAAAACAGCTAACGACATCGTGCATGCTAAATTGCATGTTTCGAATCTACAGAATTCGAGTTTAAAATCATAGCTTCTATTGGTAAAATAAAACGGTTTACTTAGTTCTTTCTATTTCTCATATCCAAAAGGGTGTTCCGAAGCGAAGCAAGGATGAGTTACGTAGTCGTTCTTATACTCCCTGTCCGTACTCGATATCCATGTTTAACTTAACTATGTGTTTTGTGCCGTAGCTAGAAACTATTGCAACATTGTCTCAACAAAAGAAATATTTTGCGTAAATATAATACAATAGGTCAAGTCGTTAGAAGTTACACACTCAGTAACAAATACGCAAACAATGTTATACGTACGTATATCTAGGATAAAATCGACGGGTGAAAATTAAAGAGAGTTATCTACAAAGCAGCTTTATTGCAGATGACTTTTTTTACTTTGCACCCGTCGAAATAATATTTTATTTTCCTACTTCCTACTATTTTCGAGCTAGGGGTCTCAGCTTTGACTCCCGACTGGGACAAACATTTATTTGACATGATAAAATTTTGTTCTCGGCTTTACTTTAAATAAAAAAAAAATTACAAACTATTTCTATAAACATATTCTTTAAAACGTATTTAACGTATTATTAAATACACGCATTTACATTATAATGAGGATTGGGGAAGCGCGCCGTTGTCAGGAGTCGGGGGGAGGCAACCCCTGTACGTAAAAGGTGTTGGGTGGAAGAGGGGGTAAATTAAAGCGCATGCGCGAGCAACCTGAGATACAGCGATGAGATATTTCTCGAATATTCCAGGAAGTAGATGAAATGAGTTACATTTTGCTCACGTTCACAGGCACTAGGGGGAGCCATGAATATGTAAGAGTGATTTTATGGCTAGCCTTGACTTTGAAAGGGAGACTAAGGGGTGAAACAATTTATAAGCACGAGAGATAAGATAAGCAAAGGAAATCCTAAGAATGGGAATATTATTTTTCTGGAAGCTGATTCCGATTGTTTAGTCGCGCAAAATGACAATGGCGGAATGTTTTTTCGATAGGAAAAAAAACATTTGTATACGGACAGAAATGAATTTGAGATTCCAAGGTTATCTCATTGGACTTTTAAATATTTTTTTTACATACATGGCCATGGATAAACAGTATAAACGCAGGATTATTTAAGTAGGTGGATTTTTGTCAGGAAATATTAAATATGGAAATAAAAACGGAGGTCGAAAACAACCTTAGGTTATTTTATTTGGTTTTCAATTTTCAGGACAAAAATGTTTTTCTAGGTAACCCAGGATAGGAATGTTTATGTCTGCTTGGTTATTTTACTGAGATATACCCACAGACTTAAAAAAGAACCAGGCGTCACCTTGTCTTATCGAGAGTGACTCCACCCGTTTACCATACGTGCGTAATTTTTAGCGGTCCGACCAATCCGATTATCCGACGCGTTAATGCCGGCCAATTAATAACAGCATGTGTCAATGTGTGCGTGTAATATGAAATGAAATGAAATGAAGCGGTTTTAAAATAGTTGTCTGGAGATCATTACATATATAAAAATGGAGCGTCAGAAAATACGTGAACTTAACTCATTATTTTGGCAGGTTCAAGGTGTCTGTAAAGCAAAATGGCCCACGGAATGTGTCTGGGAGTATTGACAAATTATTTCTAACTATATTATCTAGAACATACGTGAAAATCAGCCATGAGAAAATACGTGAACTTAGTAATGATTTTTTGTACCTTGATCACCTCATACCTGAAAATTGGCCGTTTTTCCAAGCTAGCAAGTAGGCATACGATCATAGTACATACTAACACTACTCAATCGGCCACATTTCATCCGTCAGAAAATAAGTGATGTCTGGCGGCCCTGGGCTCTCCACCTATAAACACCTTAGCTTTCTGACCTTTCCGGTACAAACATCGACCGTAATCACCCTAGTTATAAGTATTTTAAAAATGTAATTTCTAATATTGAAATTAAATGAATAAATTAGTTAAATTACTAGTTTTCGTTCGCACCCTGCTGCACCTATTCATAACTCAGTTGTCTGTTGTTGTCTTATTTTTATATTTCTTATATATATATATTTTCATGTTTTTTCGATATTTTAGTAGTTATTCTGCAATTTGTGGAGGAGACAAATCCAACAAATCAAAGTATTTAAAGTCTGTACAGCCGTTCTGGATGTATAAGTGGTGTAACTAACACGACTTTTTTATACAATAGATAATAATATTTCATGTAAATGTTAAGTTGCTTTGTGTAAGCTTATCAATTTGAATTAACTCACGAATCCTGCTAGTTTTCAAACAGCAGCTGGTAAAAATGCCAGGAGCAGTAATTTGGCAAACGTTGCCAATTTACCAAACGATAATTATAGTAACTAAAAGTAAAGTTACCATACCTAAAAAATATGCTTAGCATAATAAGAAAAAGGTGTCAATCGTTGCGGGAATGTCAACAATGAGTAGACTTTCCTCTAAGCAAAGAACAAATATCATAAGTCATAACACTGATTTTAAACAACTCAAGTACACATTCGGAAACGCGCTTTCCCACGTCCAAATATTGATTCGCGCATGCCAATTAAAGCTAGCAACAGACCTGATAGGGATGCAGGTAGGTGGGACATGAGAGGATTGTACGAATAAATCATAACATGGCGGCCATCGAATCAAAATGGCGGCGCAGCGTTGTTATCATCTATAATATTGTCTATAATATATTATTATAGCGCGCCATTTTGACTGCCTGTTGCTAATGACTTTTAACAATGATTTTAAGTATAAAAGATACAGAAAATAGGAGACGACTTCAAAACCTGCAGTTGATCTGGATAAACTTACTTTTAACCCATACCTAGGTGAACATTTTGGTGAACATTTACCTATTTTTGGTGAAAAATGATTTTTTTGTTGTAAGTTTTTACTCAATTTTGATAGAGGAGCCCAATTTGGTAGCCCACTTTGGTAGCGGATTTAGTAAAAAAAAATCAACCGTCTGAAATACTAAAGCGCGTCTGAGTAAGATAACGGGAATTAATTACTAGTTCAAAGGTGTCAATTTTGCTAATTTGACGATTTGAGCGATCCAAATCGTCAGTTAAAGTAATGGGAGCATCTATCTGTAGTTCACTGAACACTCCTTCTGAAAAACTGACGCGCTAATTTTTCTTTGTTTTCACCCTTTCCGTATGGCCACCCTCACCACGCAAATCAGCAGATTATAATAATTATATTTCATATCAGGGACATGTTGGAGCAAGAAAAATATCAATAGCTGACACGCTTGAGTATTTCCTTGTCATTTTTTTACAATTTTGAAAATCTGTAGACGCTTTCCCCACCGCTCAAAGTGGAAATATTATGGGACCATTTATTCTTCCTGTCATCTAATCTACCAAATCTAATTGGTAGTGTTGTAAAAATGAGCGCTTTGAGTCGAGCGTTGAGCGCCGAGTCGACGCTTTTGAGCGTTAAAGACTCGAGCGTTAAACGCTCGAGCCTTTAAGGCTCGCGAGCGTTTAAGACTCGGGCTTCAACGCTCGAGTTGTGCGCTCGAGCGTCGAAGCGTTAACATTTTAATGGGGGTATATAAAATAAATAATTATTTAATTAGAGGGTATTCCGCATTAATTATGACGTGTGACATGACATGCCTATGCACATCGAGTCAAATCGGAAGTCATTTTTATCGGCATGTTTGCCTACTTCCCATATGTTATTATTGTTTTGTTGATTGTTTTGCGTTCATAATGTCGAGTTTTCTCATATAATGGAAAACGACAGCGATATCATTAGTGGTAGTGAGAATGGACGAGATGACATGGAAGTTAGTGGTGAATTGACGCATTTACGTAAGTGTGAAAAAAGGCGGAACAGTTGGAAATGGGTTAACTTTAAAACAATCGCGGGTCATGTTACATGTAAAATATGCAGCAGAAGTTTTTCACTAAAGACATCCACATCTATACTGAAAAGACGTGCATCGCAGCATACGACTACCGATTTCGCAGATCCAGATACAAGTATTGCAAGCACTTCTTGTTCTCCACGTCGCCGAAGTAACTCTTTGTTAGGAAAACGAAAAGGAGAATGCCCATTTAGTATGGAGAAATGTACTGACTAAAACATTTTTGTGTCTTGATAAAAAATACCTTTATTTGATTATGTTATCTTAGTAAATTACACATACTAACTTTAGTCAATGTTAATAGTAGGAAATACGAGATTTTAAACAAAATTAGATTGTACAATATTTAGGTTATAGTAAACTCACAGTAATATGGACTCTATGCAGGCGTATTAAAGTCGATTGCGTATGTAATGTCGATCTTTTAAGTTTCAAATTCTTGACAGTCCCCAAACACCATGTAGTTTGTAATAATGTATTATAATCACAGAAAACGATTACCTCCTGGCTGATTATAATAATTTTCTAATTAATTTGACAGTCCCCTTACGTCATCTAATTTGTTGTATCATAATTATTATAATTTAATAAATGCAACCTATTGGCCCGAAGAATCTCAAAAGATTCCTGATTGGCCCTTATCCAAACATAAATGACCCAATGGTTTTATTTTGTAAAACGGAAGTAAAGTTACTTATTAATTTCAGAAAATTATTCCCAATAAGGATTTTTTAGGAAAATACTTGAAATATTTTAATTAAATTTTTTGTCCAAAAATCATTGTGACACAATTATTTTTTTAAGAGTACTGGCTATGGGCATTCGCCTTTGGCATGAAAAACTCAGACTATGACACTCTTGTGAAAAATTTTGTTATTCATGGAAATCATTTATTACACATGGTTGAAGAAGAACATTTTCAGAAATTGATATCTGCTTTAAATGGAAATTATACCCTACCGTCTCGTTACACATTAACTAAATAGAAGCATAGAAAAATAAAGTGAAGAAAAATAAAAAATAAAAATTTGATCAAGTCTTCTAAATATAATTCAATTAATCTTCATAATATTATACTTTGTAGACGCTCACGCTCGAGCCCGAGTCGAGCGTCGAGTTCGGCGCTATAATTGAGCTTCTTTATCTAAACGCTCAAGCCAGCGCTCGAGCGTTTCAGCACTGACTCGAGTCCCGACTCGAGCGTTTTAAAACTGCTCGAGCGTCGACTCGAGCGTTTTAGCGCCGACTCGAGCATTTTTACAACACTACTAATTGGTTTCCGCGACGCTCGAGTAACTTCACATTTAACATCTTCGTCGTGTCTTAATTTGCGTGCAAGTACTGAACAACTTTACCAATTAATGTCATATTAATTAACGCAATATAAGTAATACTTGTTTTGTTTCAATATAATATTCCAGGACCTAAAAGGTGTCGCTATAACGTATACATAGCTTGTACTAAAATAGTCAACAAAATGGCAGAAGAAAGTCTGCCAAGCTAGCGAATTATAAACAAAATAAATACATAGTTATCTAAAAACAAAGTCTTCAATACTTACAGAAACACGCCGAGTGACATCTTGATTCACTAAAATTATATTTATATACACACATAATTCTAATTTTATAATTTTATATTTACATTACAGGTGCGTGCTAGTTCATGACTGGTAACAAAATGGCCGACAAGCTTCTTGAGGGATGGGGATGGGGATATGCGCAGGCTGTTTGCAGGGTAACGAAGGAGCGCATGCTCGAATCATCGATCTGAAATGTTGTAGAAGCCAATAGAAGGCAGCAGAAACGTTGTCGTGGAGAGAGGTTAGGGTAGCCATGCGTTCGGCTTTAGCCGGATATGCAAACATATCCGGCTAAAGCCGGCAAACCTTTCATCCCTGTTTTTCCATACAAGTATAAAAATTAAAACCGGTCAAGTACGTATCAAGCACAATGTAGGGTTCCGAAGGTATAAGCTTATCGATTATTGCTCATTAACTACTTATGCTAACATAGCCGTGATAGTTTTCCCTGTAAATTCATCATAGATTTTTTTTTGTGAATTTTTTTACATGTCTAAATCAAGCCATTTAGATTGCGTATTTTTTTCTAACTCCACTATTTTTTTCTTTTCTAAAACTATTTATTTTTAATAAAAGTAGCCTAAATTACTCCTTGTTACATCAGCTATCTGCCCATGAAACTCCCGTCAAAATTGGTCCAGCCATTTCAGAGATTGGCCGAAACCAACAGACAGACAGACAAAAATTGTAAAAAATGTTGTTTTGGTATATAATATTACCGTGTATACATCCAAATTCACTTAGTAAAAAGTTATTTTAATATTACAAACAGACACTCCAATTTTATTTATTTGTATAGATAAATCGCACCCTCAGTGGAAAAAGCACAAGTCGTCTTACGTTGAATTTTAGTTATTAATATTATTGGAAAGAGGGACAAAAGCTGCATATGCTCAATATTTTTCAAATTTTTATCATTAAGAGCCATTTCGCAAAACTCGGTTGATAAACTATAGGTATTTGAAGCGGCTCCGCGGCGGCGTGATATTGCCTCGCGCGGCTCGCGTCGCGATTGACCTCAGTTCTGTGCGAGTAATCTTCTTGATACTTTCAAACGTAAAAATTTTAAAATTATGAACATATAATTTTAATTATACACTTTGTGACCACATACATGTATCTGGTTTGTGACAATATAAGTTTATATAACAATTAAGAGTACAATGTAGTAGTACCATTATCGGTAACTTATTTACATAATACATTTTAGGCACCTACTTAGGTACATCACAATAAAGATGTCCAATAGATGCATATTGCAAAAATCAATATTTTGGCAAATCAACGTGAAAAATTAAAAATCACGTTTTTTCAAGGTGCAAATGCGTCCATTTTGCCTGCGATATTCGCAGCGCGTCGAAATACATAGGTATACCTAAATTCAAATCAATCGGAGGGTATAGAACCGGGAAATCCCGGAACCGAAAATCCCGGGATTTACAAAGGAATACGGTACTTTTCAAAAGAACCAGGAAACAAAATAAAAGAACCGGGAAACAAAATAAAAGAACTGGGATTTTCTGAACTTTTGGGAAATAAAAATATGTCGCGTCGTGATACAAAAGATAACGTAAAAATAAAGGTAAATACAATCCATACACAAAAATGATTACAGCTTTAAAAAGAAGATATTCAGAACGTCGGCTACATGAAGCAGCTATACTAATATAATATTATTTACACAACCCAGATCGATATTTTTCTAATATAAATGAAAATGATTTAACTCTTTTTTCTCGTCCAAGCAGTGCTGAATTGTGCAATACAATTGTGTTGCTTTCATACAATTAATACGAAACTTATGTTTGCATGTAAGGTATAATAGTATGATGGTTACTCAATCACGGCAAACAACTATACGGATTTGGGTAGAAAACAGATTTTCCCTATTTAATGCTCCTGAGAGATAAAATAGGAAACGCGATACTAACTATTTTCACGCGGGGAAAGCCGTGGTAAAATAATCCCGAAAGAACTGAAAATCCCGGGAATCCCGGTTCCAGCATAGGCGAGTACCGAAAATCCCTGTAATTTAAAACAGGATCGGTTTTCGATACCCTAATCATTACCGTGATACAAAAGATAACGTAAAAATAAAGGTAAATACAATCCATACACAAAAATGATTACAGCTTTAAAAAGAAGATATTCAGAACACTATTCTTTGAATGTTAAAAACGAATTCTTTATTGTTTTCTGTTGGTTCACAAAACAAAATACATATTGACAATAGTCTAGTATAATAAATTATGAGAAACGAAATTCGCACTTTCCTCCCAAACCACTTGCTCTACAAGAAAAATGTATGGCACATAAAATGTCAATCTTTTTATGGGCTACAACTTTTACTCGATCCTTTCGGAAATCGTCTAGGACGCACCGTTTAGGAGATATAAGGAGTTTTCGGAAAATTTGGGGGGGGGGGTTAAGGTTGGGCCCAATAAGATTGGGTAATGTTGCAAGTATGAGTTCCACAGGGCGGATGGAAATTCAGTCGGAAATCGTCTAGGACGTACCGTTTAGGAGATATATGGTATTTTAGGAAAATTTGGGGAGGGGGGGGGTAAAAGTGGGTTCAGTAAGATTTAGCAATAAGGTTTGGGGCTTTACTTAAGGGGGTTGAAATTTCCGTCTAAACTTGTCTAGGACGCACCGTCTCCGAGATATCCGGGATTTCCGGTTTTCCAAAAATCTATATCCCGATATCCTGATCTGCCGATCTGCGCCTACCTGATGAGTGCGGTATTTGCCCGGATGCCTCCCAGATTATCACGACGCAAAATTCCACTTTTGGGTGAAGAACTGAGAGGGGGGGGGGTATAGGGGGAGGCGAGGGGTTGTGAAGGGAAAAAATGAGAGGGTGATTTGTATTTGTGTTGTGTATTTGAGATACGTGAGTTTTGGGGAGTTGACGGAACTTGGGTGCACGAGAGTTTCCAAACAACGAATGTATTATCTTTGACTAATAATAAGTGACTATAGCTGACTAATGTCGGAGCTTCTATCATTCCAACATTTTGGCTTAGCAATAGGGTCCCGTTGACACCATTTGGGTACGGAACCCTATAAAGTACAGATTGATCTAAAAGTTGTATAAATAAAGGGTATGTGTATACAAGTTATAATTATTTATTATTTTTTTTCTATGTAAATATGTAATTTACACATATAACAAAAAACCTAAATACTGTAAACAGTAACTAATGTCTAAAAACGGACAATGTTTTATTTCAAATTACAGCAGTGACTTCCAACCCAATAGGGGTTGAATTTCCAAAAATCCGATAGCCTAAAGCCTTCTTCGATAAATGAACTATCCAATACAAAAAGAATTTTTCAATTCAAACCAGTAGTTCCTGAGATTAGCGCGTTCAACCAAACAAACAAACAAACTTTTCAGCTTTATAATATTACAATAGTAATAGTATAGATTAGTATAGATATAGTTATATTTTGTACATATGTATGTTCGTGATTTTCTCCGTTACTACTTACACTACATAAATTGGAAAGAAATAGTTACTTAATTTCTATTGTTTTCTTCAAACCAAAGATGTTTAAAGCAGAATATTACGCAAACGGACCCCTGAGTTGAAAAATGGTCTTTTTGAAAGACCTTTTCAACGATACCCCACATTAAGGGGTAGACGAAGAAAAAATCATACGGAACGGACAGACGGACGGACGGAAGGACGGACGGCCGGACGGGCTAGCCGGCCGGTTGAAATAACGAACGGACTAGACATGATTCCGATTTGACTACAAAACCCTGAAAATTATAGAAAACTAAAAATAATACAATTGACTGTAACTAAAAATTCTCACGTGATCAAGACTGTTCAATGGCAATTTAATTACGTTACTTTTACGAAATCTATTCCTTAGATGGCTAAAGCAAAAATTGACATAGGTCCGACGTCCAAGAGTGCTGCCGCACGACTGATTTGATTTCGCGCCAGTGCGTATCTTTATATGGTAAAGTAAATTCGTTTTAATAAATTATTTTTTGCAGTAAGATAAAAAAAAATTACGTGTCATATTCGACAAAGACCATATTTTATTACTACATAAATTTTTGATGGGAAATACGCTTTATTGAATACAAAAATCGATGGTAAAGTCATGGCATAAACCATGAAAATTGGTAATGTTATTGAATTAATTTTGAAACGAATAATATTCGTAAGTAAGTAAGTAAGTATAGTAATCGTATATCCCTTGTAATAAATGCAAAATATAATATATGAGTGTTCTCTAGACATTTTTTTTTACTCAATTTAATAAAACTTAATAAAGAAAATCAGTGTATGAAATTGACTCTGTCGTCCTTTTGCTGAAAAATAGTTATGCTAGATTGACAGTTACGCAGAAACAAATTAATATTTTCAAAATTCCGGTAAATGAAGATCCAAGATGAAGGATTGATCTATTTTATGAGTTCATTTGCCAGCATTAATATCTTTCTTATGATACTAATTTTTGACATCAAATTCTTCATTCCGCGCGTCTAACCGCGAAATGGCTCTTAATCAGTCTTGACGGTTTTGTGCAATAAATCCTAATGTAAATTCCTTTGACTGCTTACTGATATTTTAACAGTTTTATTGCTCTCCTGTAAAATTTCAATTTTCATCTTATGCCTTTTTTCCACTGAAAGTGCGAAATGCGAAAGTAACTCTGTCTGTTTTTCACGCCTAAACCACTAAACCGATTTGGATGTTTGGTATAAATATAAAATAAAGCTCGGGAAGGACATAGGATACTTTTATCCCAGAAAATAGACCTGTTCCTGAGGAATAAGGTCAATTTTGTTATTTGTTATTCAATTAAGGAAATAGAAATTAAGCCCCAGTTTATTAGGTTTCCAGGACAATTGATTTACTTGATTCTCGTAGAAAATCTGTTAATGTACATAATTTGTTACAAAATAATACACTAAACCATCAAATTAAAATAAACTATGTATTAGTCACATGCAAAGATATAGCACATGTAATGGATTTCAGAGCCATCTGTATTTACACAGTGAAACTAATGAGTTACCTATGTTGAGCATATGGAAATACAGATGGCGCAATAAACACTATAATAAAATGTATACTATGTATAGAATTTCAATAAAAAGTAGTACCAAGGTTGTTTACCAAACTATCCTACTAATAATATAAATGTAAAAGTTTGTGAAGACTGAAGATGATTGGATGTTTGTTCCTCCATTACGAAACAACTACTTAATCGATTTGGCTGTTTGGAATGGATTTAGCCTATACGGTATACTCTTGGAACTTTTTATCCCAGAAAAGTTCAGATTTGTAAAAAATCGATATCCACGCGCGTTAAGCTACGGGCATCATCTAATATTATGTACCCTAATCCATCATTTTACTTAAAGATGCATTTTATTTTCATGTGGTTCTATAAATGTACATTAATTAAAAATTTAGTTTTGAAACCACTCTACCGCGGGCGAAGCCGAGAGCAAAAGCTAGTAGATAATATTTTTGGTTTAAAATTACGAGTATAATAATATCTTTAGCAAATTAAATATGAACATAGATCAGCCTCCGATAGTGAATTGTTGGACATAACATTAACATTAAAAAGAGAATTAAAGATTGTCAGTTAAAATGGAGAATATCTTTTAGCCTTTTGAATCTATTTAATAAAATATATCGCCTGAAGAATAAATAATGTTTTTAAAAATTTAATAGTTTCTGTATATTTATAAATAACCTTATCCTGGATTCTGGTTGGAAGATGCAGAACAGTGTTTGGTACCGGAGGGTGACAGACTTTTGTAGTCTGTTTTAGACAAGCCTTATACAATAGTAAACAATGTTGTCACTGCTTTCATTGAAATATAAATAATCAATGGTAAACAAAAATCAGTTTTAGCAGTAAGTGTATGATAATTTTTCTTTAAATTTGTTTAATTTTATTCCGGCTTATTTATGAATTACAAAGAAGGATAAAAACTAATATACTACCAAATAAGACTCATCTAAAAAAAATTACTAAACATATAGACTGATTGATTTTTCAGACATGTTTTACTTTTCAATGTTATTCAGTTTTTATTATTTTTATTATAAGAAAACCATTAAACATTGTATGAGATACAAGTTTGCTATTTCCTAACCAACAGCAACTGTCCATTCAAGAAAAAACTGTCCACATGAGCTGTAAAGGCCACTAGAGCCAACATCTGCCCATTCGAAAAAACTATTTCCTTAGACATGCCGTAGTTAATTAACAAACTAAGTTTATAGCAAACGTCAACATAATTTTTTTGATTTAACGCTTTCATAAGAAATTTTAATAAAATAATTATATTTAACATGCTCACACCATTTAAACAACAACAAGAAACATATTTCTTAATGATTTCTATACATTAAAAATATGTTATCACTCATTTTTAAATGAATTTAGTACTTAATTTCAATTTATGGTTTAAAATATTCATTTTTAAATTCTGATGTTATTATTCATCTTGTTGTGCAATCGTAAATCTGTATCAAACAATGAGGGCAGATTCTTAAATAAGAGCTAAAGAAAATTATGTCAAGCTTAGAAATATAATCAACAGGAAATAAGTACGTAAACTTTATTAGAATTTTTCGAATTTAATAATTGTTGATTAAAGATTGTGAGTTGGCATAAACCTGGGTTTTGATCTATTATTTATATTAACCTACATCACTAAAGACCCAATCGTGGTTTTTATTAGATAAAACTAATGTAAACGATGACAAAGGAAATAAATAACACTTACATTCTGAGATTCCTCTTCCAAAACGGACATAGCGTCGAAATCAATATTCATTTTGAACTTTTTCACTCACGAAGAAATTAAGATGTAGTCACAAAGGGTTTATAAACAAGGGTTCAGGAAGATTATTTCATCAATATCTTGATTGTATTGTTTACAAACTGGGCACTGGCAAGGTCACTTGACATATTTTGGTAACTAACGTCATGTGACGTCACAGCAATATCGATTTCCTGACTTCGGCTGCCGTAAACAAAGCTAGAAAACACCAAGACTGTTGAAATGTGTTCACTAAACACAAAAAGATTATAAAATTATTATACGTGTGACGCGTTAATAATTCTTCCTTCAGTTAGTTAAACTAGCTTAATTTTACAAATATCCTAACTGTATTTTCTAATACCGGTTCATGTACCGGTTAATCACCTGTTGTGTCTATGTGTACTAACTTACATAGGTGACAAACAATTATAGTTTATATTATTGTATCAAAAATATTGTATAAATACACGTTATCTATACTAATATTATTATGAGGAAAGATTTGATTGTTTGTATTGAATAGGCTCCAAAACTACTGAACCGATTTGAAAAATTCTTACACTGTTGGAAAGCTACACTATCTCCGAGTAACATAGGCTATATTATATTTTCAAAAAAATTAGGGATCCTTAATAAAACTCCAATAATGTAACCCAAGGTGTAAAAAATAAAGAAAACCGAAGCAAAGTGAGGGCGGTTACTCGTTTCATAATAAACTTGTGAAATCGTTTATGGCATCACTCGTTCTTTTAACTGGAGTATTTATAGGGTAAACTGGGACACAATATGACACATAAAACATTCATGAAAAAAAATATGACATTTAGTATTTTTAAATTATTCAACACAGTTTGAAGTTATCAGGTGAAATATACGAAAAGTATCTATTCGTAGACCAAAACAGAGAACTGTTTCAGTTTCCGATTGACATCATAGGCCCTTATATTATTATTACGGTTAGGTACAAGAGCAATAGAAGTTATAAAAAGTTTTAATATATTTTAATATATTTGTACAAATGGAGTATATAGGCAAAGGAGAAATGATTCGGTTGTGCAAAAGTGTCCGTCAAATTACGTTAAAAAACAAAAACGGACAACACGGTTATTATAATATTTATCTGTGTAAAAACAGTATGATTTATTCTGTGCTCTTAAAAGATAAATGTTACCAGTTAAAAAGCTAACTAAACGTCAAATTCTCCGTCAAACGTCAAGCGGCGGTGACGACTGACGACGACCTTACGTTTTTTTCCTTCTGTTGTGTGATAAGTCTGTTCTGTAGTTTTGTGTTTGAGCGTGCAATGTGGCCATAAAACTAGTGAATTTTGTGCCTAGCGAATTTTAGGATGTGTAAATTGTGTAGTGTTATGTAGCGTTGTTGTTTTGTATCGTGCGGTAATTTAATTTTTAAAAATAAGTGTCATTGGTAGATCACGATGCGTATCGGTTTTGTATTGTATTGGTGCGTACTTGCATTTCATTTGTGTAAAGCGAATGATGAGGAGAGGACAGAGGCTAGAGATGGCAGACGTCAGCAATGGGGTCCGGTGGTACGAAGCAGTTCTTTCGTGAACGATGCCGCCGTGACCGCTACAAACGAACTAAGTAAGTACTGATCATCTGTTCTTGACACCTGCGCTGTCCTTCAGCGATGTCGAGTCTTAGACTTTTCTTGAACATTTACGATTCTTATCAATTTTATTGTAGTTGTGCGGTGCACTGAGGTTATATTTATGACCTACAAAAACGTCTCTTTTTATGGCAATTGGAATATAATTGTTATCATTATTTTCATAATTGGACAATGAACTAGTGAAGAATATAAATCACTTTTCACTAGTTTTAGAAAATATGTATTTGATATTTGAATTACTTATTATTTTCAATTAAGTACATTATTGAAAAATCATGGAAGGACTTTTTATCTTAGAGTTCTGAAAAAGCTCAGAATTTTAGCTTTTTATTGAGACTGAATATGCAGTTACACTGTTCAATCGAAACCTTATACAATAAAATATCAAGGAGCCTTTAAACTTTCAAGAAACAGTATATGTTAAATAACGAAATTAGTTAGAATAGAGATCATCATACTTCTATTTAATTTTGTTGCAATGAACATTAATTAAATTCCACTTATATTCTAGCACCAGATGTTTATGCACATAAAAATAACATTTTTTACAGTCTCACATGTCTAACGGTCAGTGTGTAATCACCATCAGAACGACCAGATGTGCTAATCCTGTAACAAAATAAAACATAAAAAGCTTACTTCAATCTTCCATTCAGTTTACGGTGTAGTTTAATTCTCTCATCAATCTAGCGGAAGTGTGCAAAAGATTTATTGTAATGGTGACATTTGTTGTCTTATTTGAGTCCTAAGTATTTATATCAACTTTCTTTTTTTATAGCTTAACAGTCAGTACAGTTAGACCTTAATATCAGCAGGCATCACCGCTAAGATGACTAAAAACATTAAAAACAATTGTCTGTAACATCACATAAAAATCTATCTGTATTATTTTATTATTATTATTTGAAACCTTTCAATTAGGAACATTTCAAACAGTGCAATTTCCTGATAGACCAACTATGTACATGCAACTAGTTGTATGGCACAACTAAGTGTTCCCATTGACACAATTATTATAACTACACACAACTAAGCATAACTATTTTCTATAATCTGTTCCTTGAAATACAACTATGCAACAGGAGCTATGTATATTAAAATAGAAAGGATAAACACAGTTGATTAAGCAAATAATCACAAAAAAAAAATTGTTGTGCATACATAGTTGATCTATCAAGAAACTGCTCAAAAATCTAGATTTGTGGTTTGATAAGTGGTTACAGTCAACCAGGAACATAAGTTACACTTGAGACATCAACTATTTGTTGCCAGCAAGAAAAGATACTTTTTACTTATTTCACCATTAGACCAAACAATTTAAGCAATAGTCAGCAATACCAAGAAAAAACATTCTTACAAAATGACCTTCAAATATTTATAAGTTCAAGTGAACATTGACATTGAGCTAAATTAATTCCTAGACTCAAAAGAGCAGAATACATAATTATAATATTTTAATTCTTAAAGCCTCTAATTAATCTACTTTAAAGACATTTACAACTGAATAAATTTTTGTTGCTTACTTTAGTTACATTCAGTTTTGTCCAGTTATGACATTAGACATAACTATCGTAAAACTTCAAATATATTCCATTGCATTTAGTTGTTATGATTAGCACAGCGATTAATTACCATACAGTGTTTCACACTACTGTAGAAACAAGCAGTGCAACACAAATATGTGCAAACATTGATGTTAACTTTATCTGATACTGCATGTACATAATGATGTTGGCGAGTTCATATCCATTTATGGTAATATTGTTCTCTTGAACATGTTATGTAAAGTATGTAAAGTAAAAACATTATATTACTCATGTGATGTCAAATGTCAAATTTTTATTCCTTAAGTTATGCTACTCATAAGTGCATTGTAATCTTGAAAGAGTAGGCAGGTATATTTAATTTGTTTTACTCTGTTACATAATACTTCTTGTAATATCCTCCTTCAAAATTTTATGAATTTCACTCAATACATTTTATTGCTAATCTCTGCGGATCCTTCTATCTAATCTCTGATTATCAGGTACGAAATAACATCAAATACAGTGATTGATACAAAGTATTCAATATCAGATACTATAAATGAGATGTTAACCTAATAATTTTATCTGTTTTGTTTTACTTTCAAAACAAATATTACTCAGCTTCTATCCACTTCTTTACAAAAAACTAAAGTATTTTCCTCGTTGTCCATTACGTGCAAGTACTTTTAGAGGATGTTCGTATCTAGAGCCTTGAATAGTTCGCAGAATTTAGGAGCTATTGTATAGGATTATTACGCTTTAACCTTATATGACTGAAATATACATAATATGGTGTGATGAATTGACAATAAACAATGAGAGAAATAGGTACCCAAATACTCTACCTATGTACAGTCGACAAAAGAATTAAGTATGCAGGGCATGATTCTAAAACCCTCTGTAATTTTATATTACATATTGTTTACGTTATTATCAATGTTTAATCATACCTTATGTACACAAGTATCATTTAACATTGATAATAACACAAATAATCTGTAATATCAATAATTACAGAAGGTTTTAGAATCATGCCCTGAATATCAAATTTTTTTGCTGACTGTACATAGTTTATTTATTATCTACTAGCGCTCTGTCCGCGGCATTGCCCGCGTTTTCTGGGATAATTACGTATATGATTTCCCTATATCTAGATCATGCTCTATCTGTGCTAAATTTTATTTAAATCCATTCAGTAGTTTTTTTCCATGAAAGAGTAACAAATTTCCATATACATGTATGGCTTCAGTGGGATCGAGATTACCGAAGGTTCTACTGACTACGTAGTTCGAACAATCGCACAGTATTTTCGATCATTCGCCACGCTTTAAGCTTATTAGTCTCTACGATAAGCATGTCATTCCTCAGTTTCCTGCCCTTAGAATAATTATTTTATGACCGTTTCTTAAAATTAATAAATCTTAACTTTTACGAATACCTTGAATTGTTCTAAATGATTACGTACTTAAAATCTCATAAGTAAGAAGAAAAACAAGGGAAAATTTTCTTCCAACTCCTTAGGAAGACAAGTTATGGGAAAACTCCTTCTTTGGTAGTTACCAAAAAAAGAGCTACTAATTGTAAACGCCTTGTCGTAGACAACCAACCCATTAATGGCCCACTACTGGGCACGGGTCTCTCCTCTTGAGGAGGCCTAGAGCATACTCCACCACGCTGCTCCAGTGCGGATTGGTGGAGACATACTGATCCTTGTCGTAGACATACTGATTTAATATAATTCAAATGTTGTTTCTATTAAGTTTAAATTTTTTTAAAGCTCTTTTTTAATAAATCGTCGTTTCTAATGTCCCGCGTGTCATAAGAAAAATAATATCGTAATAATAAAAAATAAAATACGAGAAATACGTGAAAACTCGAGTCACATCCTAGCGTATGCCTTAATATAAAATAAATAAGGGGGCGTCCATAACGTTACGTGACATTACGTGAGGTGTTTTTAGCAATTTTCAGACCCCCATCCCCCTGGTGAGATGTCATGACTGAACCCCCAACGTCCTAATCTCACTTAATTAAAATATGTTTCTATGTAGTGTCCGCATTCGACAAATTTTGGGTAAAAAAAAATCAAAATCAGTTTTTTATTATATTTTCATTTTGTGCACTTTGTTTTAGATGCAAAGTCCTATCAATGGTATTTGATATCTGCTGAGCCCCCCCCCCCCCCTCTCCCCAACGTAAGATTATTTATTTATTTATTAGATGAGATTCGGCTCGATCCCTTCCCCCCTTAAACACTTCACGTAATTAATGGAGGCCCCCTAACACTACACACTCGTAGTCCCACTGCTAGGATTCCCTGTGTCGTGGGTGCCATGGACAATACAAAAACATGAACACACACACTCAAACACTGCGGTTTGGCATGGTAAACCATTATTATATACGGGTCGTCAAATATGTATGTATAAAACATAATTTTGACATAACCATCATAAGCATTTTTCTGTATGCCTTGACCGTCAATTTGGTATTTAGTCTTGACCCATTAGGCTGTCCTTGATCTTTTGATCTGCGCGATCACCTACGGATCTTCGTCTGTTCGGCAATACGAGTACCTATAATCGTAACACGGCATCGTTCGGTGTTTGTTAGAAGCCAATAAATGTCAAGTGTTAACTTGTCTGCAGACTGGAGTGCAGCCAAATGTTGCTCGTGATCTCTGTCGCACCTGTTCCGACGGTCCGACGTGTGCCACGCTTGCGACGCTTCCCGTGTTGTGTACTGTGAACAGACCATTAATTGTTATGCCTCGAACTGCTAGGTGAGGATTTTTTTCTTATAGTGAGGTGTATACTTTTGGACTCAGTAGGGTCATGGTCTATATGTGAAAATTGTGCCTAGGTTTCTGCGATTGCTTCGTTTCGCTCTTTGAGTGTTTGTTTTTTAAATGAGCTGAAGAACAAGTTGACTGGATAGGTACTTGATGGTACTTGATTATGAACACAATCGCTTATGGAAATAAGCTTCGCTAGTGCAACGTAGAGACATTTTTTACAGTGGTAATTGTAATAAAATACAGAAGTAGGTACCTATCTACTTAATTGTTTCCTGATTTTGTAGTCTGACTTCCCTGGAGGTGTTGTTTTTGATATTGTCCGTCTTAGTTCTTTTTCGTAGAAAGTGTTTGTGTTACATAAACATGTTTTTTGAATCCCTTAGAATTAGATACATTGGTAATTTTCCTACAGCGTTTGTTTCCAAGGATTTTGACATAATACGAACGAGGTCTTCCGTCTTAGTAACAAGAGAAACATACATATGCACTGTTCTGTTCACCATTCATGAATCACTATAAGTAAGTATTATCGTTATGGGCACAAAGTGTGTCACGGAGAAGTCCACATGTGGCATATTTGATCTACCTAACTGGTATCAATGTAAACTCGATGTAACAAGTATGATAAACAAATCTAATAACGCATACTGAAAATATGATTGAAAATATCTACAGTATAATACAGAACACTCATATCAAGCAAGTTGTTAGTCTTTTAAACATCTTTCTGACAAAAAGCCCAGGTTAAAAAATACTGCAGGCACTGCTGATTTTAAATTAAGATACCCGGAAATCTTTCGTAATGTCCTTAAAGAGGTGCCTATGCGTTTATAAAATATGACTCGTCAAATGAGATGGTCTTAAAATGCATTAAATACATACCAAGTCCAAACTTCCAAAGACATCATCGAAGCTTTGTCTAAAAGAAGCGGGGGCCCGCATTATTTTTGTCCCTGTGACCGAAAGACGTAAACAACAAGTCTGCTAATCTTATTTACGCCGCCCTGGTGGACTTTAATGGGAAATCCAACAGTGAGATTACTCTTGTAATGATGATGACTATTACTTAGTAGCACTAATCAACTTTCATAATCCAATTGTTATTATTTTTCCAACGCCATCCATCAACATGGATCTAATCTAATCAAGATTGTAATGGTCTATTAGATGGATGATTCTCTGTAAACTCGTAAACGGCTGTCCTTGTCATTTTTTCCCAAAAAATTGGTATTCCAGAAATTAAAAAAAACAGAACGAAATTTAAAAACATTTGTACCTAATGTTAACGAAATAAATTTGTTTTTTTTTTATAAAAATTCTAATATAAAACCATCAAAACCTCAGTCCCCTGACTGATTTTCCAGAATTGAGACTTGGAGATTTAATTTCAAGATATTTATTCATAATATATAATTTTATGCATAATTTTTATAAAAATAATTAGTTTACTAACAAGTTTCTGAAATTAAAAACAGCCAAAATCGATTAATTTCAATTAATTCATTATGCCAAAGTTTTTGCCGGCATATTTTAGATCAGTCCCCTGTAGTACAGTCAATAAAGTAGTTGTAGAGTGCGTGAGCGGGAACCTAAGCGATTTCTTCAGAAACTTATTCAGGGTGTTTAGGGGGATAACATACTAAAAGTCCCCGTGTCTAGGAGGTGAGCCGGAGGGAGGGGGGGGGGGGTTTACAAAGGTCTCAATTTTAGGTTTTTCGCCAATATCTCAAAAACGGTGCGTTGTAGCGAAAAATGTTCTAAGATGAAATGAAAGCTTATAAAATTCTCTATAACTTTAATTCTGTACACTTTTTCTATATCTCCAACCGTTTTTGAACTACACGCTCCAGAAATGTCGACATTAAAGTAATTCAGCGTGATAACCATTACCTGATGCGAAAATTATCTTAAAATTTATAGTACCCTAAGCTGGGAGTACCTCCACGTAGTAAAGGCAGTAACAGTAAGAAATCGCGTTTTTTATAATAGTGGATAACTGAGCAGAGGCGGGAAAACAATCATGATATTGATGAAGATTTCTTTTCGCTCAATATCTCTAATGCTCGCTGTAGGAAACGCGACCTTATTGGCTAAAACTCCTATTGATATTGTATACTTGCCTTCGGGCTTATGTTATTATAGGTTTTCGCAATTTTATTTTGTCTGGCACGGTAGCCTAGCCGGTAACGCAGGGGGGCAGCCACAAAATATTCTTTTCAGATATACATACACTGTTATTAGTAACACAATTGGGTTATCCAACACGAGTACTAATAAGAGTCCTGTATGCATTTTGTACGACGAGAATGTCGTTGAAGGAAGTAACGATGTCTCTGATTGTCTTTGTAACCCCCCCCCCCTCCCTCCGGCTCACCTCCTAGACGCGGGGACTTTTAGTATTTTATCACCCTAAGCACCCTGAACAAGTTTCTGAAGAAATCGCTTAGGTTCCCGCTCACGCACTTTATACCCTCTTTTGAATCATTCCTTGACTGGACTACTGCGGAAAGTTCAAAAACATAGATACAATTTTACACTGTGCCGGTCTACTGAAAATTATTTTATTTACAATTGTACGGTTACTTTACCAGTCCCTAGTAGTTCTATTTTTAATAAGAACAAAAATAATTTGACTGGACAATATTTGTATGGGCTCTGCCCAGATAAGGCATTTCGATCCAATCACATCCGTTGGCTCTCAGCCACTGATCAACGTTGATCATCGGTTGTCTAACTATGTATGTTACCCCAGCGAATACGTATAGAAAACTTATTAGTTTTGATTTTCTTGGCGTCCATAGCTGTTTGGTCACACCTGGCTAGCTAATTGTGCTATCTTAGGATGACGCATTACATAAATAGTGTAAAATTTTCCTCGATTACAATCCGAAGATAATGGATATTGATATAGTTAACTTAAACAGTGTAAAATACTTTCACGTGTGTAATACACAGCGAAAACGGAACATATATGAAACATATACTATAATAGATAATAAATATGAGAGATGAATAACAGAGTTCATGTTTACGGAAGGCAAAGTATTATTTTCTATTAATAACTATACATTATACAACTAATTCGTTATTTCACTCTGTCTTTTCCTCTTAATATTACCTTAAGACTTTGATGTGTGTGATAAAAATTTAAAGATTGTTTTTATTTTATGTGACGGCAGTCATACATTATAATCAACCGCAGTTGCACGCAATCCAGCTTTCTAGATATTTCAGTCGTCTCATTACCAGGTTCCGGTCATCCCGGTTACGCGGTAGACGGTTCAATGAGTCATCAAATAGTTCTACTATCAATGACGGACGAACGGGTGCGGAGATGTCGGTACCAATATTAGCTCACGAATCTCACGATACATAATCTCACAGCGTTCGGACTTGGATCATGTGCGCTTTGCGCGTCTGGTAACACCGGCTGGCAATATATCCGGTTTGTGTATGTAAAGATAACATTTTCCTAATGACCTGGTAGACAATGCATGTATTATTCACTATGACGAAATTCGAAAACGACAAATTGTATGAAATGTATACAGTTATATGAAATTACCACATATTCAATCCCAAATTCCCAATCTTCAAAGATTCCTATGTTTGTCATGGTCAACGAAATGTTTACATTTCTTCGAGTTAGGATATTTATTAATAGGTCTAGTACGTTCAATATCCGCATAGGAAAAAATATTGTCACTTTTTTACCATTATGTAAAGGTTGAATTACGTAGCTCTATAAATTATTAACATTTTCATTTGTTGCTATTTTAATATTAACTTTATCCGCCACTAGTAGATACCCGGCATGTTCCATTTGCTATGAACATTTCTGATAATAATGACAGATCAGTCAGTTTTTGTGTTAACTTTGACGTTGGTGCGTCCTCTCTACACGATTATCTTCAAATAGTTGTATGGGAAAAGTGGAAAATCGACTTTATCAATGGATGGAATGTGTCTAATGCATTGTTTTAGTAGTCTCAAATCACCTTCGGATTATTGCCTTTCAAATAAAACCATTTTGAGGCATATCGTTTGGATGGTTTCAGAGTCTATAACAGAATGGTTTCAGAGTCTAAAATAGATCCGTTAGTCCTGTAAAAGACATTTTTTGTGTTTTATAATATAGATTCGAGCGATTGACGGAGATATTGAACTGCTCTGCAATTTAGGTTCAATCTGTGTTCATGTTTATTAGTTCAGTGTTTATAAACAGGAGAGGTTTCCCGAAACGAAACAAGGTCGGGTGATCTAGTGTATCTTCGTTGACCTGTTTTTCGGGTCATGGATAATTGTCCTGCTCTATAAGTATTTAATGTGGATTCGTGCTTTGATTTAGTCGAACAATGTTATCGCTGTGTGCAGTTCTGCCGATTAGTTTTAAATTAAAAACTTGCTTACGTTCAACAATTATAATATCACAATCATTCTGTAAAATAGTTTTTTTAAAGCCTGTATTCCGTAAAATGTTTCAAGGGCGATCGATATTAAGCAACTAGTAGTACCCTTGCTCTCTGTGTGCTTTGGGATAATCCTTATGTTTACAACAATATGAAAACGTTAGTTTCTCGTGATACGAAACACAATAGAATTTTATGATGAAAAGATTTAAACTAAGTAAGACTCAGTCAGTAAATATTTAGCCCTTTAACTTTTGTAACACTTGCTTCAAAAACCTTAAAATAATATAATATAAATATAAATATGAGGCTCGCTTCATGAGGCATGATAACAAGCAATGCTAAATTTGTTGGATGATAATGGGTCCTGCTAAGGACATGTACCTACCTAATTGCGCATTGTATTTGCTGTCTGTACTCTAGCACTATCTGATTCATGATCTGTGACTGAATATATGACACGTGATTAAAACCAGTTACATTTATGCTAGAGTACCTATATAATTTTAATGGCAACAAATTTCAAAGGAACTCCATAAGGGTAGAATTTATAGGGATCGTCTTGAAGAAGCAACATTACATCGAAATATGAGATTTGTTTGTTACCGTGATCTATTTGTTGGTACCTCATGACAAAAGGTTCCCTGTTATAGCCGATTTGTTTGAAAGAACGTTTTTTGTGCTGTTTTTGTTGTTCCGATTTAGGTTGGTAACAGCTGTTTATAATGACATAATACAAGCAACATACATTGTAAGATTATGAAGTACAAACTAATACAATCCATATGGACAATCTTGGATCAATTGACCTCGTCTACGCCTAGACATTGACTCATAAACACGCCAAGAGAAACCTGTAAGCGTTAATCGTAACGAACGAAACTTTGAAAAGCATTCATCGAGACCAGACTGGCAGCAATCAAATCCAATTCTCCGCATAGCCGATACTCAAAAATGTGGGATCACGGCAATTAAAAACAAAAATAACTAGACATCTCGGGAATAGAAACGTGACAAGCGAATCGGAGAGTCATTCTGCTACTAGGTATTTTTATATTGTTTATAGCGGCTTATTAAGGCATTGGACGGACAAAAGTGGATGATTTGTCATAAACGTAAACAGTGTGGCTTGGCAGGGTGCTCGATTCAATTTGTTCCTATGGCTAAATCAGTACATAACTATGCATTGCTCGTGCCAATAAAGAATTTAATGGAGAATGGCGGCATAGTTGTACTTCATCCTTAAGTGAAGGTGAAGATAAATAGGGAAGACGAAATCAAAAAATGGCATGTAAATAGTTGTGATATTTTTAGTACTTAAGGTATTTTTTTACATATGGTAGGCCAACACTACAACATATTGCGCCGACCCCAAATAAAATTGGGAAATGGGCAGGATGATGATGATGATGGTAGGCCAACTCTCAAGCTATCTGCCCCCTAAGGTTGATCCACTACTTACGGAACACGCTTTATATATTGGATATAAAACACAAAAAAATGTTTGTGGCAATCTCCTTTTAAATAGACTTTGAAACCAACCAACCTCAAACTGGTTTCCTTTGAAAGACAATAATGCGAAAGTGGTTTGAGAGCTCTCGAGTCTTTTGGTTTTAATAACTTAAAGGACAATTATGAACACTAAACTCGTTAAATATTTATCACATCATTTATTTATCTAAATGTAGTTTTAACCAAAAAACGTATAAAAAAGATCAGCCCGTAACATAATACTATGAACTCACTTTTGCTTCAAATTCACCCCTTTGACATTGACCTTCGACTTAAAAATATCCTGTTTAAAGTAGTCTATATTGCATCTTTTTGAAATCTCCATTAAACAGGCAAGTTTTTTAATTAATAAGCAACCATTGCTCAGTACATTTCTTTTCAACCACCAAGCGTCGAAGTTATGTAGAAAAAAATAAAAAAAAATGTAAATGTATAATATAAAAGTAAATGCTTTTTCCTCAGGGTTTCCTGATAGATTAGCATGAAATTACATACTGGTATTGTAGAACAACTATCTAAGAGTACTTGAAAAAAAATATCTAAATCGCTGCTCTTTTGTGGACTCTTAAAAGTAGGGTGAAGGAGCCAAATTTCAGAAAAGTTAAAGGTCAAAATCTCGAAAACCCCCAAGCTATCTTCGTTCTTCTAGTTTTCGTTTGTCGTACTACTTTTGGGACACCCTGTATACAAAATTTGGCAATAACTTTCCTGGGTAGTTATGGGTTTCTACAGAGGCTTTAGCGCCCAAGCGTAGCGAGGGCTCGTAAAGCCGCCGCGCCGCGCCGTGCGCTAGAAACTCAAAGATTTCTCACTTTGTAAAAAATGCTATGGTGCTATGGTGGTAGGGCTCCGCGTAAGTTATTGATTCACTTATGTTATTACTGGTTAATATCTTTCAGTCAAGCCTGCCTGACCAGCTAATACCCTCTTGCTTAAGTCAGCCATCAAACGAGTGGTCCTGTTCCGGGTGGAGGCTTTAAAGCCAGAGACACTTATTTCTTTCTTTCTTCTTTGTTTATTATTAGCAACGCATCGGTGACACCTAGGATGTTTTTGTTGACCATGGGCGACGAAGACCACTTACGATCAGGTGGCTCGTCTGCTAGTTTGTCGACTTGTTACTGTCCAGCATTTGCCAGGAGTCTGCAACCATCCAAATGATCCAAAATGACACTCATGACTTCGTCCATAGCTTACGGACACATTTTATCCTTTACCTAACAACAATTGCAACAACCTCGGTCGTGACCTAGAGCGAGAGATAAAACAACATACGAATGTTCCCCGAGACTATTATGCGTATACTCGTTGTAATGGCCGATTGTGAAACCGTCGCTTTGTGATGCAAATAGATTGGTGACTCGTTAGCTCCATCCCGCACTTCGATTTATTAACGATAACCACCTATTGAATGTAATGATTGAATGGATATGTGGATATGTTTTGCGTGAGCAATATTGTTGTTCGATGGCTGAGTAGTTTGGACTTCGATATTTGAAATAGTTTGAAGATTATTGACTGCTGTTGCTGGATCGCTGTCTATAACAATGTTGTAAATAATTACCTTATCGATTTGTGACTAACGAAATTCAATGTTCTTCGAGGCAATTGTTTCATCAATTATGGCTTCATTTGGCATGTGTTAATTTTGTGTATGAATTACACGCAGTCTAAGCTCATTTTTCCTTAGCCTGTACAAAGGATATGGAGAGATACATAGATCCTCCAAATCACATCATCGATGTCTGTTTAATGCCCATTGGACTTGTCAACTTCCGGATTTTTAGAGATGGCGATGAACATCTCATTTTTAGGGTCCCGAAGAAAAATCGGAACCCTTATAGTTTCGTCATGTCCGTCCGTCTGTCTGTCCGAAGCAAAGCGCCGAGACCAATAGTGCTAGAAAGCTGTAATTTGGCATGTATATATATACGTAATCGTAGAATAAAACGTTGAAAAATGAAAGATGAATTTTTTATTCGTCGTGTACCCTGTAGTGTGGGGTATCGTTGAAAAGGTCTTCCAAAAATATTATGGATCTTCTAAGACCATTTGTGGAATTATGGGTCCCGAAATATTTGACTTTAAAGTGCTAATTTTAGTTAGAGTCAAGTGGACAAGTGAAAAAATTCTCAAAAATAAGTTATATGATGAATTTACAAAGAAAACTATCACGGCTATGAGCATAAGTAGTTAATGAGTAACAGTCGATAAACTTACTGTTTCAGAACCCTACATAGCACTTGGCCTGACACGCACTTGCCCAGTTTTTATGAATGGAAATGCCAACACGCAATGCCTAAATGATTTCATAACACTGCGTGTACAAACTGATTCCACGTCAAACTGATGAAATGCGCCTCGCTAATTGATCCCAATGAAGGGGAGTTAAGTGGTCGGATCGCCCGAACAGCTTTCGTGCTGTAAGTCTCTGTTGAGTGTTGTCTTTATTATTGTATCGTGATCTTGGTTTACATTAACTGTCTATGGAATTAATTGTAAATGTCAAATACGAATAATTTGAATTTCATTTAAAAATAATGAAAAGATTTTATAACTTTTTAGTTTACCTAGTTTCTAGAAAAAGTACTTGTCTTCAAGAATTCAAGAAGATTAAGAAACAGACAATCGTTCCAGCATTGGAATATTACAATAGATCTTTACCTATGAAATTGGAGATTTGTATGAAAATTTTAAAATATAAAAATTTTGGTAATATTTTTATTTTAGCTAATCAAAGTACTGGACCAGTTTGTTTATACCCTTACTGTAGAAGTCTACCGGACGAGAGGCGATGAAGTCAGCGAAAGCGTCTTGTACTGCCTCTCGGGTGTTGAACTTTTCCCACTTAAAAAATGGTCTACATTTTGAAAAAAGTAGAAATCTATTGGGGCAAGGTCAAGGCTCAGGACCGGTCAGAGTGGCGCAAGTTAGGGCAGTCCTTTGTCCAGCAGTGGACCTCCAGGAGCTGATGGATGGATGATGGATGAAGGTCCAGTGAGTACGATGGATGACGGAGAGCTTCCAGCTGTAACTCTTGTAGCTTTGCGTTGGTCTGTCGTGAAGTGTGAGCGCGCGTTGTTGTCTAAGAGCGACTAGTCTTGGTTGTTGAATTGCAAGCTTCTCCATCATTTTTTGCAATTCTTGGCAGTAGGCATCACTGTTGTGCCGTTCAGTAAGAAGCTATGACGTACAAGTCCGGCACTGGTCCAACAGACAGTGACCATCATCTTCTCATGAGTAATATTTTTTTAGCGCATTGATTCGGTGCTGTACCCGGGTCCATCCACTGAGACGAACGCTTACGGTTGTCGTACAAGATTTAAAAACAAGTGACTGAATTTGTGAAATTAAAATAACATGGCTTTTGAATAAAAATTATTTAAATTTCGAATTGCGCGCCAATCCTTGTGATGATGTAACATTACAATCCTTGTGATTTTATTTTTAATAATTTGTTTCATTGCTTCCTTTCATTTCGTCTTCTTTGTTTCTTCTAGTTTTTAAATTCAATATCTCAAAGATAATTCAAAATCATTACTACTGCTAATTACTGCAAACAAAAAAACACACAATTTTATTTGCTAACTTACTTACTGCTTGTATTTTTAAGTAAACCAACATTGTGTTAGGAATGATTTCTAAGCCTCTAATCAAAAATTAACTTAATGAACAATTGTTACGTTGTTCACAATCTTTATGTGCTAAAACCAATTACCCATTAGTATTAATAAGATGCTGCCAGCTAATTATAATAATGACTCCAATGAGAAACTGATTCCAAAGCCTCTTGTGTACCGACTACAACATATATCTTTGTAAAAGCGATACTTCCTCGTTACAATTGAATCAGGTGTTAATAATTGAAATTGGATATTTGCAAGCAGGATTACTACTAAGTATTTCAATCGGTGTTTGTTTTCGCACGCCCAATACAGCCTTTTTAAACAGACTTCGTCAATATGCGTTTCGGAAGAGAAAGATTTCTTAACAGTGCTTCGATATTTCACTCCATTTTCAACTAAATGCTTTTTTTTTGATTTATTAAGACCCTTTTTCTTCAACTGTTCTTTTTCAGAGCAAAGTGTCAGCAAAGAATTATTGGCAAACAGTTGAAAAATACGTTTATCCTCTGCGATAGACGACTTTTTTGATTTGCCACGAGTTCCACACTCATTGATAAAAACAATATTTTTATCAAGAAATTGGAGGATAAACGAGTCTTCTTACAAAGCATTTTAGTGAAAGGATTGTTCTTTACAACCTAATATTTATAAACTTCGTTCCTAAATTTTAAAATATGCCGGTCAAGTTCTTGTCGTACACACTGTAAATATCAGATATTCTGTCATGACATTACCTTCGCGCGATGGGTTTTTATTATTCGATGCTTCGATGGTATTCAAATTAATATAATATGAATAAAAAAATACTCCAGCCCTAGAAGGATTCTTGGGTTTCAAATGGCATGAACCAGAGAAAATATAATAAATACCAAGGAAATACAGGAATACCAGAGAAAATACAATCATCTATTCGTCATGTAAAATATCTAAAATATCATAAGAATATTGCAATTTACGATGTAAATCGATAAACTTTTTAGTAATAGAATATTAAATTCCAATTTGAGGTTTTATCAAATCGTAATGAATGAATTTTATCAGTTACCACGTATACTGGTCATTATCAAGACAATAATTAGACTACATTAGCGGTTATTGTTATAATTGGTTAGCGTCGCAAATTCCAGTTAATGTGAATCGCGAAGATACATAATTATACAAGTTTTCTCGGCAACTGTATTGAAAACTCCATAGTTATTGAATAATTTAATCAATTTTAACCCTGGTACCCAGTTCACAAGACATCTGGTATCCGCTGGGTTCGGTAGGCACAGGATCGGTCAGAATGGCGCTAGGGGGGGCGTTAGGGGAGGGCTATGTCCAGCAGTGGACCTCCAAAGGCTAATGAATGGATGGATTAACCTTAATATTTATAATATGTGATATTTTTTTTTGTCTTTGGGTCTTGGAGGTGATTAATTAATTTATTTATTTATTTATGTACAATTTATTAACCACAATTTAAAAATATTAACGGACAAATGGCGAGCTTAATACTATTGCATTCTCTACCAGCTAACCATTAGGCTAATCAGAAAAAAAACACATGAGCGGTAAAAAGAAAAAACAAATATAGCTAATTGAATTCAATAATATATGTGATATAATATGAATATTTATAACACCTATTACAAAAGTGATTATATTAATTATTATACATATAAATATATATACTAGGGCTTCCAAATATTCGATAAAATTGATATTCGAATATTCGATTTTTTTTTGGGAACTATTCGAATATTCGAATATTATTCGAATATAAAAAAAACTTTAATAATCACGTCTTTATTAAACTTAGGAGTGATTTGCAAGTACAATATTGATTTTGTTCGTGTTAAATGAAAATTAAGGAAATTTCAGGATTTAAATCAAATAAAATATCTAAAATTATCAATAAACACACATAATATCAATCAACTACAGATCTACACACCACAACAAAGTTATATCAATCGACGCCCAAGTTTTGGAGAAGGAAGGTCTCTTCATGATGAACTCCTTCTTCAGAAAAAAGCCGCAACGCAGGTGGACTTGGATAAGTCCTGATGGTTCCACGAAAAGCGAGATAAACTTCATTCTGGCAGACAAACGGCACATATTTAATGATGTCTCTGTGATCAGCAGATTTAAAACCGGAAGTGATCACCATCTTGTAAGAGGCACATTAAATATCGACCTGAAGCTGGAACGGTCACGCCTGATGAAATTTACGCTTCGCCCAACACCTACCCAAATCCAGGGATCCGGAAACTTTCAACTTGATCTGCAAAACCGTTTTGCGTGCCTAGAATCGTGCACGTGAGTGGACGAGTTAACACCAGGATGGTAACAACTGTCCACGAGGTAGGGTAGATATTTCAAGACCTACCCTAGTGGTAGATCTCAGGTTCTCTCAGAACAAACTCTCGGTTTTATGAGGGATCGACGAGAACTATGTGTGCAGTCTCCAACCTCTATGAGGGAATACCGACAGCTCAATTAATAGATCTTCAAGTACAGGCGACGAGATTTGCGAAAACACAACGCAAATCGTGTAAAAACCACAATTGAGTAAAACCAGGGCTCAAAAGTGTTCGCCAGGGATCTGTCTATTGGGCAAAGTCAGTTAACGAGGTTGAAGACCGAGTCCGGCACAATGGTTTCGTCGAAACCCGAAGTTCTGAGGGAAATTGAGAGATACTACGGATGGTTGTATGCCTCCTCTCAAGCTCTACCTTCTCGCGAGGAGAGCGACAAGCGAGCTAAACTGACCTGACACTACACAGAGGATTTCCCGGATGTCAGCCTGTATGAGATTAGAGAGGCTCTCAAACAGCTTAAAAACAACAAGGCACCGGAAGATGACGGAATCACAACCGAGCTTCTAAGAGCTGGAGGAAAACCCCTTCTAGCGGTGCTCCAAAAACTGTCCGATTCCGTCATCAACACTGGAGCAACCCCGGAAGCGTGGAGCAGAAGTGTGGTGACTCTGTTCTTCAAGAAGGGTGATAAAGCCTTTTTGAAGAACTACAGGCCCATTACACTTCTGAGCCACGTTTATAAGCTGTTTTCGATTAACCGAAGGACCGATAACCGTTGGGGAAGCAAGATCCTCGATTGGCGCCCACGTCTCGGAAAAAGGAGCATAGGACGCCCCCCGACCAGGTGGACTGACGACCTGAAGAAGACAGTGGGCATCCGCTAGATTCAGAAGGCTCAGGACCGGTCAGAGTGGTGCAAGATAGTGGAGTCCTATATCCAGCAGTGTCAGCACCAGTGCATCAGTGCATAGCAGCAGTGCATATTATAACAACACCAGCGGAACTTTACAGGCATGCCAAGTTTTAACTTCATGGGACTATTCCCTCAGGAGTTCTATTAAATAGCCCTTGGCTTCATCATCAGTATAGCTCCTTGTCACCAGGTTTCCCGGGTATTCCCGAAGTCCGAACCTTTCCATATTTTCAAGAATTGCGCACTCTCACCGCCCAAAACGACATTCTGAAGGTCACGCGCCACGGCGCTAGCTTGAAAATTGTATTCTGACTATTTTGTGCACATTGGAATCTGAATTTGGTGTTGAGTTAAGTGTTGTAGAAATTGATCGAATATTCGAATATTGCAGTTCTTGTATTCGAATATTCGAGCCAATTTATTATTCGAATTATTCGAATATTCGAATATTCGATGGAAGCCCTAATATATACAGATACGTAAATTTTATTTATATTAATTATAATATACTGACATATACAAAAAAACTTAACAATTCAAGAATCTAAGGACATTTTGTCATGAGCGACATTCTAGTAGGTGAGCCTGTACCCTTTTTTTAAAAGTGAATTCACTAGCGGGTCTTCTAATTTCTTTGGAGGAGTTTGATGTCCAAATTGGATGTATGTAATATCTGTGTATGTGTATATCGCACCCTCAGTGGAAAAAGGCATAAGATGAAAACTGCAATTTTACAGGAGAGCGAAAACCGTCAAGATTAATGATAAAAATTTAAAAAAAATTGAGCATATTCAGCTTTTGTCCCTCTTTCCAATCGTATTAAAAACTAAACTTCAAAGTAACACGACATGTGCTTTTTTCCACTGAGGGTGCTATATTATTCAAGAAATCCTAGCGTGAAGGTGTTACAATGGTATTTATAATGTGCGTGGCAGATGGTAATCACTTACAGATAGATAACTCAGATACACAGATAGACACAATATAGTATTTTGTTGAATAAATAAATAAATAAACTCGTCTGTTCGTTATTGACATAAAAATGCTTTAAATTATTTTCAGTAAATTAAAAACAAAACTGTTAAGAAAACAGGAAATCAAGTGGAACTCAGCAATAAAAAAACGTTGTAAAGTTTTAAACAAAGACATTGTTTATAAAAAAACGTCAACTTTTCGTTGGATAACCTCTAGTTGCGAGATTACGCGCTTGCCGGATAATGAAAACAATAACATTGCACGTGCCGGTTGCTTCAACGCTAGTCGCTATTGTCAATATTTATGGCTTGTTACACCTGAAACGAAATCAAATGAAATTATTTATTTTATTACCTACAAAACGAAGGGTCATATACACTCGGGTGCAATGAAATCGCACATTTGATTTTTTTCTGCAAAATACAAATTATTTTTTTTTCTGAAAGATACATATATATTTTTTTAATATGGAATTAAAGCTGGTTTCATTACCTATCCAACGATACCATACAAGCCGTTATTACTTTACCCTACGGCCAAGAATTAATGACAACAAAAAAACCCTAAAATTAACTCCCTTAGGTTACCGTAGTTTGCCAGACTAATGCAGGTATAAAAAGGCATGTTTTGAGTAAAATGTCATCAGTTGCATTTCAACGCTCAAACTGAAAGGACGTCCAGTGACTACAGCTGCAATAATTATCGAAGAAAATGGATACTACGCCAGAAAAAGCCGCTCAAGTCGTTGCTCTAATTGAAGCAGGCCAGAACCAGAGTGCTGTAGCTCGACAGCTGAATATCAGTCGATATTCAGTTCGTCGTGTATACCAGCGCTATCGGGAGACTGGTGGCTATGAACGACGACGAGGATCTGGTCGAGCTAGAGCTACAACTCAGCGCGACAACCGATTTCTCGTAACGACGGCTTTGCGAAATCGTCGCCTGACAACCGTTGATCTTGCACATCATCTCCAAGAGGTGCGTGAAGTGGAAGTCAGTCGGTGGACGGTCAGAAGGAGACTTGCTGAAGGCGGCCTAACAGCGCATAGGCCAGCAAACGGCCCTAAATTGGCGCCAGCTCACCGCCAAGCCCGTCTTCGATTTGCACAGGAACATGTGAACTGGACAGTCGACCAATGGCGAACAGTTCTGTTCTCAGACGAGTCTAGGATGTGTCTCCATGGCAATGATGGACGAGGGCGGGTCTATAGAAGGCCTACAGAGAGATTTGCCCCGTGTTGCATCACGGAACGCGTTGCATATGGCGGTGGTTCGTGTATGTTCTGGGGTGGAATCTCTTTGGAAGCCAAAACTGAGCTTGTCTTCCTCACTGGGGCCAATATAAGGCGTCCAACAAGGGGACTAACTGCTCGGAGGTACGTCGAAGAAGTTCTCCAGGAACATGTCGTACCATTTAGCGGTTTCATTGGAGAGAACTTTCTCTTTATGCATGACAATGCAAGACCCCATACCGCTCAAATTGTAACGCAGTACCTTCAAGAGGTGAATATCAAAACAATGGTGTGGCCAGCTCGGAGTCCGGACCTTAATCCGATCGAACACGTCTGGGACAATTTAAAAAGGAAAATAAGAGACCGAAATATTGCTCCAGCTAATCTCCAGGAGCTGCAAACTGCGCTCAAGGAGGAATGGGACGCTATCCCACAAGACTCTATCAATCACTTGATAGAGTCGATGGGAAACCGGTGTCGAGCGGTAATTCAAGTAAGAGGGGGTAACACTTCGTATTAATAAAGGTATTTTTGTAAGAAAAGGGTGTTTTTTTTTAAGCCTTCATTTCCCACACAGTTTTGTCAAGGAAACTTCTTTTAATAAAGGATGAATTTGTAATTGGTGTTTTTTTTTGGCAGTAGGATAAAGTAATAACGGCTTGTATGGTATCGTTGGATAGGTAATGAAACCAGCTTTAATTCCATATTAAAAAAATATATATGTATCTTTCAGAAAAAAAAATAATTTGTATTTTGCAGAAAAAATCAAATGTGCGATTTCATTGCACCCGAGTGTAGTTCGATTCCCGGCAGTGGACAAACGATAACAACTGGAACCGACGGATTTACGTGCCCTCCGAAGCACGGAAGCACTCAAGGTTTTTTTAAAAAAAACTTCTTTAGACACTTTGGGCATTTTTGGGAAAAAACCATTGAATTCGCGACACTTACCGTAACCGACACCTCTGTATATAATAAGTATGACGTACATCATATTGTGTTAAATAAAAATTGTAATATAACTTTTGTACTATACTCTGTTTATTTTAACAAACGAGTACTGAGTATGTCTCTCGCACATTTCCGATATTGACAGAATGAGATGGGTCATGGTCGGGGCGGGGCCAACGCCTTTGTTCTTGTTTTGAAATTGTTAAGGCCCGTTCATATTGAACACTTCTAAAATTTACTGTAGCGAAGATAAAATTATTATTTTATGATTTTTTTGCATACTTAGTATGTTCATGATATTTCCATAAATAAGTAACAAAAAAACAATATTGTAATATTAAAAACTATCGTCATATCGTCAGACATGAATTCCTGTTGAACTTGCTATTGTCTTAGCAATTTCATTATGTGAACTATTATAATCAGACTCTTGAAATGATTTAAACAAATTGCATATAATTTGTTTTTCTGTAGATTGCAAAGGGCGCTTAGCACGCTTAACTACAGGAGACAAGTCCGACATGACTCACGCACAAACAATATCGTCTGGATCACTCACTAAAACACGTGCGACGCGCAGGTAGTCGATGACTCAACTGAATGTACAGATAACTACAGCGTTTGTGTGAAACGGACTTTATGTTGATTACGTGGACCAATAGAAACGCAGTCAAAATTTTCGGTACTCGTTTGTTAAAATAAACAGAGTATAGTAGTTTATAATAATGAATAAAAAAAACACTTCATTTAAAAGTATTTCCTGCACAATAAAATATTTCCTGACTATTAAAACAAAACACACGTAATTGTTGAAGTTTCAAAAGTTCACTCCTGTCGGCACTCCCGGAGTTTTTGGAACGAAGTTCCTTATCGCGTGTTGTGAAAGGGGGCTAGACGGAAAATTACGACACTTTGATTTTACGAATGACGACACTTTTTTTGAAGTGATTCAGTGAGTTTTACAGAGATGGCGCTGTACTGTACAACTTTCTAAATCACGCTAGCGTAATATCAATAATTTAATCAATATTACTCCCCCAGACATAAAATGTCTTTAAATTTAAATAAATTGCACCTTTTAGCCATTTGGTTTTGGAAAAAATCACACCAATAATATATTTGAATAACTTTTTTTTCATCAGTAGTTTGCTAACGGCACAATTCAAATATTAGTTTTGACTACACCATTAAGAATGCGGAAATCCCTCATACCAATGGTCGCGACAATGGTCAAATTTCTCTTTGCGTAATTGAACATTAACTAAAGAGTAAGAATGTGCCAAGTTTTAAATACTTTTGTGTATTCATCACACAAAAAAAAACTAAAACAATATGTATATCGATTGCGACCACTAATATCTGTAATCGCGACAGTCCCTACTTACCTATAGATATGAAGCCTGGATACATGTCAAAAATAGCAAATAGAGAAGTAAGGTATATTTTTCCCTAATATATATAATATAGTTTATGACAATCTTGTTGCGGATTCTAAAATATATAAATAGCTCTTGCCCTATAATAATATGAGCTTTTTATTTGTGACATCATAATTTTATTCGTCTTTTATATTCAACTAGCTGTTCGCAGGCGGAAATTATGCTTATCATAAATAATATTGCGTTGCGACTATAAATTGAGATGTAAGCTATCCTATCTTTCAAGTTGGATCAAACTGCACACGGTGTGCAAAGATTAAAATCGGTTAAGTAGTTTAGGGGTCCATCGCGGACAAACAACGTGACACGTATTTTATACTTCTAAAGTTACGCTGCGTGTCTTATCTTTTTTCGGTATTTTCTGGGTTACGTTCAAACGTTGAACCTTAATTATTTATTCAGATGTTCCTTCCAATATCTATTTTCCGGCAACGTTAAAATACATTGTATGCTAAAAATATTTCTGGAAATTGAGCATTTATATTAAAAGCTGAACTAAAAGACAAGACTGAATTACTCGTAGGTAGGTAGTAAATAGCAGTGATAGCCTAGTGGTTAGAACGTTGGTCTCCCGAACGCGGGGGCCCGAGTTCAAATCCTGGCACGCACCTCTAATTTTCAAATATTATGTGCGTATTATAAGTTAATTATCACTTGCTTCGGTGAAGGAAAACATCGTGAGGAAACCTGCACACCTGAGAGTTCTCCAATAAAGTTCTCAAAGGTGTGTGAAGTGTACCAATCCGCACTTGGCCAGCGTGGTAGACTATGGCCTGTACCCTTCACATTGTGAGAGGAGACTCCGAGCCCAGCAGTGGGACAATTATGGGTCGTTGCTTTGCTTTAGGTAGTAAAGACCCTGGGGTCTTTACTAGCAGTCGAAATTCGACAGTTACGTATTCAATTTGTCAAAGGATAATGTTACCAGATCCATCTGATGGCAAGTGGCCTCTGTCGCCTATGGAGGCTATGGACATCAGCAGAACTGGCGTTAGGAGAGGGGGGGGGCAAGGTTGGGCGACGGCCTAGGGCGCCAATTCTGGAGGGGCACAAAAAAGGAAAAATAAATTCTTAATAAACGTACCCATTGGTTCATAAAAAAATTTTCGAGCAACACAATTTTGATTTCTTATGTGGGCGCCACAATATTCTTGCCTAGGGCGTCAGTGGCTCTAACGCCGGCACTGGACATCAGTAACACCGTAAGCATCATTGATGCATTGCCGACCAAGAAGAGAGAGAGAAACAAGGAGAGAACTGCCCCTTAGCCTCTAGCCGGGACATCACTAGTCCAATTTTATAAGACACGAGTAACCGCCCTCGCTTTGCTTCGGTTTTCTTTGTTTTTTACACCTTGGGTTACATTATTGGAGTTTTATTAAGGATCCCTAATTTTTTTGAAAATATAATATAGCCTATGTTACTCGGAGATAGTGTAGCTTTCCAACAGTGTAAGAATTTTTCAAATCGGTTCAGTAGTTTCGGAGCCTATTCAATGCAAACAATCAAATCTTTTCTCTTTATTATTAGTATAGATAACGGCATATTATGGCGTCCACAAAATGAAGATAACCGAAAAAGTAAGGCTCAATCAAGGCATGACCACAAAATCTTCATTATTTTGAAATCCTACCTTTAGTTTAACAATGAAAGTAAGTGGTTTTAACATCTCCATTTTTTACTAACCCTGAACTGTCAGCTGTCAAACTGTTTCTTTTTCTTTTTGTCGGAAACATTTTACGTCGCAAATGGCAGCAGTTTCAAATGTTGCGTTTTTTTTTGAGCGCATCCTGCACCTCATTAGCACTTATCTTATAAATTTTAGTATCTTTATTACGGCTAAATAAATAAATATAACCCCAGTGTTGACTGATAAGCGGTTTTATGATGAAAGAGGATAGCTTATCAACAGTGTTATCAGTACGTTGTTGTTTGTATATGATTTAATTTTGGTTTTATTTGGAGTGCCTTTTTCGTAACGAATAAAGTAACGATCGCAGAATAAGAAAATAATTTGTTCTATAATTTAAAAAAAACTGTAATGTTAAGAATGTACTTATCTAAAATTCGCAATACAAACTAACGTGTAATCTGTTCTCGCTTTAAATATGGAAATTATATTGTTATTAAGAAACTTGGAATAAGAACGATTAAATAAGTACAATAATCTCCATAAATATTTTAATGTTAATTAAGATTTGTGTAAATGTTGCGAAAAGACAATTGGAGTTAATATCCAACGCGTTATAAATTTTAAATTGCCACGCAATAATGGGTGTCCGTGTCGCCTTAATCGTTATTAGATCTGTTTTTGTGTTGACCCAAAATTATTAACTATTCAAGCTTGTAGGTTAGATATCTACATTATAACTGTTTATTAACAATTAATCGTTAATAAAGCATTATGTTTATTTTGATGGATTCGATTTAATGCAGGGCGGAGATAATTTGTGATGATAAAATTATACGTCGGAACTTAGGCACTTAAATGTACCTACCTAACAAGAATATACGAGTGAGTTAATTCCTACAGATTTATTTTTGTAATTACATACGTAATAATTTTCAATTAAATTAAAAATTGTTTAAACGTTGATATTCTTATACTTGACTAACTATACTGTATATATTTTTTAAATTTTTATTTAGCGGTTTCATAGATTTCGTAATGTATCTCTAATCTAACTACCTACTTGGAGGAAAAAAAAGAGGTAGAAAATTGGTACCGATCATGACCATCATAACATAATAATATTTATTATAAAAAACAGGCCATTCAATTATTTTCTATTAAAATTATATTAATTAATACGACGGAACTGGATGCTCACAATCAGCATTCCAACTTCAATGGTTTTGTATATCAATTCTCACGCTGATTGAAATCCCCTAACAATTTGTGCACATGTTAGTAACGCTGAAAAGAAAACGCATAGCTACATAATTGTCTAATATTAGTAATTGGTAAATGGCCAAATGATTCGATTCTATCCTATTTCTCGCTCCAATCATCATAATTTGAAGCCAGAATAATGTCACATTCATCTCTTACTGTCAACGCTCTTTATTTGTCTGGTTTTAATTCTTCATTGTTTTATATCGATAACGCTTAGTCGTGAGGTTAATGATTGAAATCGCAAGTCTGGCTAGGTTTTGCACGTAAACAATTCAATAAAAATCGCCCAAGTGCGATTCGGACTCTTACACGAAGGGTTTGATGCCACCGTGGCTATATGTATTCTGTAGTTGAAATGGTGAAGCACCCATTGCCCGGCGGATGTGTTGATCCTAAGTGATTGACTGGGTTAATCAGTTAAGCAACATTGAAAGCCTTCTGGTGGAATCTTGATACTTAACCCCTCCGCCAGTCTACATTGGGGCAGCGCGTCGGAGTATGCCTTTTAGCCTTCACAGGAGGAAGGAAGGATCCTATAGGCCATAAACGGGTTGAATTCACTTGCTGTCATATTAGTCCATAACAAACTCTATGTTTAACATTCTTAATTAATAATTATTATTTATTTATTTATTTATTTTATTATATATAAATTTACAGGCTTAGCAAACATTACAGAACATTACCTAATTCGCTTGCCAAGCGTTTCGAGATATTCTCCTGCTGTTCTGCGAAATGCAGCAATAGGTGTACAGAACACATCAATCAGACGATCCCAAGCCACTAAGCCGTTGAGCAAGATCAGCGCTCTTAGAAGGGGAGACTCCGCTACCCGCAACAGCTTGCATTTTGGTATGGAGAACAACCGATGGCGCCGCGCCCAGACGTAGTTGTTTGGGGCGTACAATGGGATCAGTTCTAGCACTGATGGATTACACAACTTACCCCTGAGTAGTTGGACAAAGTATTCTATCAAAGCGATGTTGCGGCGCAATTCCAATGTGTTATATCCCAACATTCCCAATAAGAAATTACTAGGATAAATGTTAGGATATCCCACAAAGTAACCATACCGCCTGAAATACAACTGCCTCATAAACTTTTTTTGGAGCTTCTCCAACATGAGTTTGTATTTATCCTCATGTGGGCTCCAGATAACTGCATTACTCTCCAGTATGCTCCTAACGAAGCTGTTATACAACATCTTCATAGCAGCTATGCTATCTAGCTGTTGAACCTGCCGCAAAACAAAGCCCAACGACCTATACGCTTTTGCGCACGCAGCTGTAATATGGTCGCGAAAAGTAATATCACCTCTCATCAGGACACCAAGGTCTTTGACGGAGGTGAGACGAGCTAGGGTGAAGTTACCAAGTTTATAATTATACGCGATTGTGTTCTGTTTGAGAGCATAAGTTAATACCGAGCACTTGTCTTCATTGAACATCAGCTTATTCCGCGCACTCCACTGCAGAACATTGGAAATGTCGTTTTGCAAAAGCTGGCAGTCTGAACGTTGTTTGATTTCAAAAAATAGCTTTAGGTCATCTGCAAACAACAGACACCTAGCCGCACTGACCACGTCCGGAAAGTCATTTATAAATATTAGAAACTCCAAGGGTCCCAGGTTTGATCCCTGACTGACCCCTGAATACGTAAAATAAGGTCTTGAGGTGTATCCTTTATACTGCACATACTGCCTCCGATTACGGAGGTAGCAGGAGAAAAAATTTAGTAATTTAGGAGTAAATCCGGCAGCTGCAAACTTCTGGAGAAGCACGTCATTATCTACCATATCGAAGGCTTTCCTAAAATCAAAGTAGGCAGTGTCAACCTGACCACCATCATCCACAATCCTAGTGGTGTATGACCAAAAGGAGAGTAAGTTGCTGGTGGTAGACCGACCTACCCTAAATCCGTGCTGAGAATCAGCAAGGCGGAAGTCAATTTGGTTTCTTAATAGCCGATATAATAATGATTCGAACAACTTACCAAACACGGACAGTACCGCTATGGGCCTATAATTACTTACTTCAGACCCAAAACTATTCTTTGGAACCGGGACAACACGAGACAGTTTCCATATTTCTGGGTATGTACTAGTAGCCAGACACAGGTTAAATATGTACAGCAAATGCTCAACGAACACAATCCCTGATGATGTATGGCGGGATGCCGTCTGGTCCCGCGGAGCGCTTAGGTTTCATCTTTTCCAACACCTGGGCCAAGTCCTCACCATTAAAACAGTTGACCCCTACCATCGCATCCAAACCTCGTCCAGATGCTAAGTTGGCTTGCTCTGGGTTGAGATTCGGCGGTGTACTACTGTAAACCGTAAATAATAAGTAAATAACCCAAGCTTCGTCAGGAGGAAGGACTTTGTAGTAGTACGTTAATGGGTTGAACTTCTATGTGGTATCAGATTAATCCATTAAAAACAGTGTAGGTACCTATAGAACACTCTTAGTTTATAACCACAAAATCTAAGTCACCTAAGAATACGCCAACATAAACAGAGCGATCTGTAAAATTTAGACGCAGCCTGTCATAACAGATTCAGATCGGAGCATTGTTTTGATGCTGTTGTTACTACTATTTAAACAAAGTTATTATTGTACACTTTCTACGAATCCCTGGTAGTCTTTTTTAATAGAGGTGGGCGGTAAACGAGCAGATATGTCATACTATTGACTGGACACCTCATCTATTACATGCCCTGGGAGAAATCACCGAAAACTAATCGTCTAAGAACGAAGCAGTGAACCTGATTGATAACAACTTTACTAAAGATGGTGGTAGCTGACTATTTGAGAAAAGAACTTTGAGTAATTTCCACGAACACATGTAATTTGGTTCGGTTATACAGACCTCTAATAGGAGCAATCCTGCACCATAGTCTTCTAATCTTGTCTGTCAATAAGCATGCTCAAGCAGAGGCGGTTGGCTTAGAACTTTTTGATACTACCCCATAGTCAGCCCACAGTTGTTAACTAATTAACTAGTATTGGAACTAATTCCTCCGTTCTTATATTCCAGTACTTCTACAGGTGTTTCTTGTCTGTTAATCAGCAGGGCCAAGCAGTGGCGCTTACCTTAGAACTTTTTGTTAATTCCCCATTGACAGCCCAAGCTATTAATCAATGGCAGTAATGGCACTAATTCCTCCATTCTCATATTACAGTTCTTCTAGAGGCATGCAACAACGAGCCGTCGTGTCTGCAAGACCGGGCGGGTCTGGAGGCGATCACGCAGCTACATCGGCAACTGGACGACGATGCTAACGGGAACGTGGACCTTAGTGAGAGTGATGATGTGAGCACTTGATACATTTACTGCCTTAAACCCATTAATAGCCCACTACTGAGCAAAGGTCTCTCCTGTTAAAGAGGCCTGGATCATGCTTCACCTCTCTGCTCCTGTGCGGATTGATGGAAGGGTTAGTGGCTAACCCAAGTGTCAGAAGTTTCCATTCCGCCCACGGACCTCCGACATTGCTTAACGACTGTTATCTCACGATAACAACCGGAACCAACGGCTTTTCGTGCCCTCTGAAAGCGATCACCCATCCAATTACCGACCGCGCCCGCCGTTGCTTAACTATTTTACTACAGTAGCATAGCATTGGAATGCATGATGAACAGTGTGGGTGACGCCAGGGGCGTAAATTCAACAAAATCACAGCAGTAGCAAGTAATATGACGAATTTAAAACACAAAAAACTAATAGATTTTTAATTATAAAAAATGTAGGCATGTTTACAAATTGATTACAAAGGATCTTTCTGCGACGATGCGAGAGTATATTACCGAGTCATTTTCATAAAACCTCTAGAAAACACGATTATCCTCATAATACCAATACAAACATCCCATTGTAATATACATATCTACGTATTTTGAGGTCGCATCACCTTAATCTACTTTCTTAGGGAAAACAACGAGGAAACCCAAGGAGAAACGCATAATATACTAAGATGATACTGCGTGCGATTAGTACTCGCCTCATGTAGTTACTTGTACTTGGCGTTTGGGAATAACACATTGCAAAAAGTAGGAGGAAAACACAAATAATGTTCGCTTAAGATTCGGCAATATGTATATATTCAATTCTTATAATGTGGTTGTTCATTCTAGTTTAATACCAGAACGCTAAATAAACTAAATAAAATAACAAGCAAAGATGGCTGGAATCGTGAATTATATGTGTATTCATCGTGGAATATTTCACTATGCATTGTTATCTTTTCTCATTCTTAAGACCAGTTTGAAAGACGAATTCTGTCTATGTTTACGTATTCAGTAATATTAAATGCGTTCCTTCGTCTTATAAAAAAATCTTAGTGAAGTCACACAATACATTTCTAATACTAATAGCACCTACCTGTTAAGTCTTGAAACGTAATTAATATTATAATGTAGTTGATAAAAATGTTTAGCTTTTTTGTTTAGTTTATGGGGCGGGTTAGAATACTAACCCCAATCCCACGCCGGATGGGTGTCGTAAGAGGCGACTAAATCCGGCTCGCTGGTGGTAGGGCCCTCGAGGGATTATATTGGTAATATTGATTTTAATCGTTAATTAATACCATTATTACTATTATTATTTCTCCATGGGGTTCGCCTGGATAGCTACCACCCTTGAGCATGAGTCAGCCGCCAAACGACTCGTCGTGTTCCGGCTGGGGGCTTGATGCAAAATGGCTTATATGGTTTTCTCATGGATGTCATTGTCAGATCTCGCTCAAATTTAAGTGGGACCACATGACAAGCACCAGCTTTCGATTAAAAAAAAGAATCGTCAAAATCGCTTCACCCAATCGAAAGTTCTGAGGTAACAAACAAAAATATAAAAAAAATATAATCGAATTGAGAACCTCCTCCTTTTTCCGATTTCAAATATTTAGTAGCTCGAAGTGTGAGCGTGTGCTTTATTTTTAGTATGATTTATTTAAAAATCCTCTGTATTTTCCAGTTCCTTCGCGAGGAGTTGCAGTACGACAGCGGTTATGAGAAGAGGCAGCGTGCCTTCCACCACAATGACGACATGCACATATCTGTTAAGGAGCTGTGGGAGGCCTGGCTACGCTCTGAGGTCAGTTGATGAGGTCCATATAGTCCTACTGTGGCACTTCACTTCATCCGGACGCATGGTGTCTTCTTTTAATAAGATTTTTTATCTGCCTTGGCTGCCTCAAAATCTGCCATCGTTCTAAAAATCAACAGTGAATGATTCAATGGAATATCTTTGAATCATTTAACAAGCAGTCTTCCACTTTCTAGCAATGATAGCCTAATAGTTAGAACGTTGGTCTCCCGAACGCGGGGGCCCGGGTTCAAATCCTGGCACGCACCTCTAATTTTCAAATATTATGTGCGTATTACAAGTTAATTTATGACTTGCTTCGGTGAATCGTGAGGAAACCTGCACACCGGAGAGTTCTCCATAATGTTCTCAAAGGTGTGTGAAGTCTACCAATCCGCACTTGGCCAGCGTGGTAGACTATGGCCTGTACCCCTCACATTGTGAGAGGAGACCCCGAGCCCAGCAGTAGGACAATAAAATTATGGGTTGTTGCTTTGCTTTTTTTGCTTTGCATCCACTTTCTTCACCGGCAAATGACGGCATTGGTATTGGTATGAAACTATGAATTGGTGGTAATGACCATCATGATGTGGTTAATAACCACTGGTTATGTGGTTACTATGGTCATTTACCGGTGATTATTATTTATTACCGTCAATCTATCAGAACATTGGTTTAACGATCGCTATGTGTTTACTTTTCTTTTAATACCAATGTTTACGTTTTTCCGCGGAGATTAATGACCGCTCTTCGTGACCGCCACCGTAAATATATTTAAAACATGTTCTCCAGTCGGTTTGTCTTTAATGTGTGCAATTTAGAACGTTATCTGTTTTCAGGATGTTTACACTTTATAATGAACATCTCTTTTATCTTAATTTTACATGACTGCATCGTAGTATCGCACAATAAATTGCTGCAGACTCCATAAAGTTCTGTATTTGTTTTGCCAAAAATATCCGGATTCATTTGTACCTATTTGTCTTTTTGCATATGGCCGGCGTACGTCACATCTCGTTGCCATTTACTTAATATCTCGCCATTAACTTGGCCATTTACTAAAGAAATTTATTCATGATTTTCCTATGGCCTTTTGTCAGATCTTTGCAATGTTTCATGTGATAATCCTAAATTACCATAGGTTTTGTTACAGCCGACCGGTGTTTTTGTGTTCTTGTTCTTTGTGATGTCTCATTTTTGTGTCTGTGTCATCCATATTCTGTAATTTGAAGTATTTTCAAAACTAGCTTATAAAAGAAGCCGAAAAACAAAACAATAATAATACGCCGCAAAATTTTCTGCTTTTAGGGTTATTAACTCGAAATTTGAAAAGTCCGGACAATAACTCAGAATTTATAATAAAACTTGGACATTTCCAAATAAGTCCAGTTACAAAACATGGCGAAAATTTAAGAGCCGTAAAAATTCAAAAGTTGGTAACACTAGGTAATTTGATTGTATTGTGTGTGTTTAAAGGTTCACAACTGGACAGTGGAACAGACAGTGGAATGGCTGTCACAGTCGGTGGATCTTCCGCAGTACAAACCCCTGTTCCTGCAGCACAGGGTCACCGGTGCTACTCTGCCCAGGTAACCGCCGCACCTAGGATCCTGGGTTTAAATTTCTATTCTTGGTCTGGGTGAGTCTGTTTTTGACTTTGTGTGTTGTCCGTGACATCCACGGCACAGGGAATACTAGTGTGCGCAGCAATTTTTTTTCATTTTTTTATTTATATTCTCTGTGTCTTTAGGTAGACATTTTATAGTTGAATAACTAAGAGACGAGGCGGATGGTGAGTGAACGAATGGTGACCATTCGTGGACATCAGTAGAACCAATGCGTCCGATCGGATGTCGCTTGGTGGTACAGAACCACCCAGTTTAATACTGGTGGTAACTGTGACAAAGATTTTTTTAATCAACTGGTTAGTCGCAGTTTCGCAGAGTATTTTCTTCGCCGATAACGTATAAACGATGCCTTGGTATTGCTGACTACACCTTCTTTAGAATACTTCATCTGTGGAGTTGCTAACGTGCAGCGCCATCTATTAAAATATTTGTAATTTACCGAACGCAAATGTTTTAAGTGTTGCTGATTCCAAAAACATTTTTTGTCTAACAATAGCCAATAGCCAGATAGAATGCGGAATTCCGCATTTTTCTTCGCTGGTAACGTATAAACGATGAACTTGGTATTGCTGACTATACACTTTAGAATACTTCATCTGTAGAGTTTCTAACGCGCAGCGCCATCTAGTTGAATATTTGTAATTTACCGAACACAAATGTTTTAAGACTTTTATGTGTTGCTGATTCCAAAAACATTTTTTGTCAAACAATAGATTACAAACCAGTAAAAGGGCTCAGATGGAAGCGGTCAAGACAGTCCATAAATATCAGAGAGACGCGATAAAACAGGATACCCAACTTTTAGGATTTTATTTATCATTCCCACAATACAACCTAAAAACGTTGAAACATAATGGTTTGTTTTGTAAGAAAGCTAGCAGCTAGCTAGTGAAAACCCTATAACTCTCCAAAACTTTCCAAATTGTAAACACAAAGTTATAATAAGTACTTCGTAGACTTTAGCTGATGTGATGGTACTCCCACTTAATATGAACAAATCATAGGTTATACCAGCAATCTAAATGACAAATCAACATCACCTGATGTATTTATTCATTCATTGTTCTTATCCACTCATTCATTGCTCTCTTCACGCAGATTGGCAGTCAACAACATGCAGTATCTGAGCAATGTACTCGGTATCAAGGACCCCATTCACAAACAAAAGCTGGCTCTCAAGGCTATGGATGTAGTTCTATTTGGCCCCCCCAAGGGTAAGTGATGCGTTTATTTTTGTCAGAAAACTTTGTTCTTAATCGTTTTTGTACATACACTGATGTATTTTTAATAAAAAGTAGCGCAGTTTGCATGTGTTGCTTTAGCTTCCCTTTGGTCCTTCTTAGTAATTAATAATTAATAATTATTAATTACTAATTACTAATAATAATTACTACTAATAATAATTACTAATTACTAATAATAAATTACTAATAATTAATAATAATAAGTAATTAATAATTATTAGTTAGCTCTGCATTGAATGATTTAAGGTACAATATGTTTGCACAATTTGAAATTATAAAGTTATCTATGCGTTGAAAAATATTTTAGACTTTAGTATTACTAACTAAGCCAGGTTGCCAACCTCAAATTTAAAAAACCAAGATTTGAAGTTAAAGAAACCAGGACAATTCAGTTTGAAAACGGGACACAGTAATAGAGTTGCAATAGTCAAATTAATATCTAGTGAAAATAGGTGAAATTAAATTCAAGTAATTAAAATTACACATTTTTAGTGAGACCGCCCGTAACGTAAATTTTTTAAAATCTGCGCGCGAATTTTAAAATTTAAAAACCCAGCCATGACGCTGCTTAAAAACTATTCAGGACGTCCCAGGACACTACAAAAACTAGGACATGTCCTGGAAAAACAGGACGGTTGGCAATTCTAAAGGGCAACTCTAAATAAATGTGTGAGGATGCAAGTACTTTTCAAATGTTCGCGAGCCGCCGCTACAGTATGCGCCTAGCAGTTGCTAGTCTGCAATATACAGATAACTTACTAAAGTCAAGTGCATTTCGAGTTAGCTATTACCATTACACAGGCAATTCTTATTTTGGCCTTAAAATTTATTATGTTAATATTACGGATTACCAAAATTACCAATTAATTATATTATTACTCGAGGCCTGCTCTGTAGTCGAAATTCGGCTGTAATTCAATTTGTTGAAAGGTTACTTCAAATACTTAAATATACCTATTTTGTACAAATCATATCATTAGCGACTTCCGTATCGTTATATTTCATGGATTTATTACTTTTTACTATGAAAATACCTACTCATGAATGTGTTATAGCATCAGCGCTAAGATAATAATAACTTTAATAATAACTTTTTATTTTTATCTCCACACAAAAATTACAATATGTCCTTATTGCACTAAAGTACATGTATATTGTGATAATTTGTTTTGTGGGAGATCTGGTGTCCAAGCTATGCCGAAGCCTGTATTTTGATATGAGTACTATACGCAAGCGAATGAAATAAACCCGGAGCGATTGAGGTCAGAAACTCTATCCGTGTAAACATGACCCTGTAGTATCACTACAGAGTACAGACTACTGAATGCCTAGCACTGCTCCTCTGAGACTAGAAGGCCACGGGAACTGACCTTCTGGCGGTCTATTATGAACTCTTAGTTCCAGCCAAGTTCTAGTGTAAACGTCACGTTCGTGTTACGAAAGCGGTCACGTGACACTTTTAGCCAATCATACGTCGTTTAAAGCCCGAGAAATGAATTGCCTGGAACATGAATGGTTTTATAAAAGTTCATAATAGGCCCGGGTCATTACATGAACACGATTATTTATTATACTTACATTACTGTTGACGTTTACTTTCTTCGTTCTTCATAAATTCAAGTTCAAATTCAAAATCAAAGGTATTTTGTCAATATACTAAGATACATATTTTTGTGTACTATTTCGGAAATAATTTATCATTGAGGTACAGAAACGGCATAAGAAACTCCTCAGTAATTATTTTATCCCTGTATACTCTACTTAACGCGTTAGGTCACAGATGTAGTAAACAAAACTTAAATCCTTTGATGTGTCGAAGAAATCGACACCTAAGATATCGCTTAACGTGTAATAGTATTTACTTCCACGCCCCTTTTAGCGCGCTAACTGTTGGCCGCCGTATAATGACAATCTTAACGTGTTGAATAATTGATCAAAGACAAATCTTACTTTATCTTAAAACTAGCTGTGCCGCGTGGTTTCACCCGCGTTAATTTGTGGAAAAAACTAACTAGGTACTTAAATATATGATGTTATATAGCCTATAGCCTTCCTCGATAAATGGACTATCAAACATAAAAATAATTTTTCAATTCGAACCAGTAGTTCCTGAGATTAGCGCCTTCAACCAAACAAACTCTTCAGCTTTATAATATTAGTATAGATAAAATATCTTAGGTATAATTCATGTACATTTTAATTGAGAATTGATCTTCTGTCTGTGTCTGTTGCCTGTAGATATTCTGACAAATGCGATTATAATTTATCGATTTTACATGGATGTAACAATATTTTTTTTTACTTATAATAAGTTAATGCTTGACCAAAATCCCATTTGACGGTAAGTGTAGATGTTGTCCAGGATGGTGAGTGCACTATCTTGGTAAAAGACTATTCACTCTTGTCTTGAAGACATCCACCCATAGGCGAGTGGGAACGCGGACGCAGGCAAGCTATTCCATTCCGTCGCGGTGCGCATAACGAATGACGAGGCAGACTGCGTCGTCCGTACCAGCACGGCGGCGGGACGTTCACGACATAAGAATATATACCTGCCGTGCGTCGTGTCGTTCGATGGAGAAACGGGGATGGGGGAATTATCTCAAAAAAATCCTGTGCACACTCCGAAATCTGCCCTATAGAAAACCGGGTCTATGAGTATAATTATGAATGATAAATAATTATTTAAGCTTAATTTTCCAAAGTAGTAAAAAAAATGATTACTATTGAATCTGTTGATATAGTACACTACCGCGAAGCCTTGCAAAAAATTCTTTGCCATAAAAATATTAGTGTTCATCGACAATTCCCACGGTCATACTAACCGCTCGTGTTAACAAGCGGTGACATCAACGTAATATACAATAACGATCGCAGTCAACTTGACTGAACTTTGGACATCATTTTCCAGACAATTTTAAATGATTACATTTTTTACATTATATTTTATGACTTCACGCTTAAAACTATAGAGGATTTAAGTATTTACGAAACGGTGAACCAGCCTATCGAAAGGTACCAGGTTTGCAATGGAGTGCCTAGGCCATCAGAACAAGGCAAGCCCAGTTGTGTCGTACAACCCAGGATCTCCAGATCTTTGGTCCGACAACACAGAACACACCATTCCATACGTATCATATTTACCAATATTCCATATTTACCAAAATTCCATATTTACCAACAAATAATATGAGTATTAACTGCTGCAGAGTGATGATAGTAAGCTGGGCTTTTCAGCTTGTATGGCTGTACCGCCACTGCAGGTTTGATTATAATTAATAAGACCAGACTGATTATGTTTGCATATACAGATGCGCCTGCATAAAAATACGTTAAAGATCCTGTGCTTATGTGGGAAATGATAGTGATTATCCTGGAAGTTCCAGGCTGGAACTAGAGTCCTCAGGTTCGATCCGTGGACTGGTCAGAATTTTATGATAATGATTTGCTGGTCGCAGGTGTATGTATGTACCTATAGGTCTCATTTAGTGTACGTTCAATTATAGCCCGTAACACAGGGCATTATACACCGGTTAGGTGTGTGAACATCTTTATTTAGTTATTTCTGTAGCAGATCTGTCCATGTGTGTAAGATTAAAGTATATTTCGACGCCCCCGGGGAATAAAATGGTATCGACGGTTACCGAAAAAATTTTTTTTTTCATTTTTGGCATCTACGAGTCAATATACATCTGCTAAATATTATTTAGATTTTTATCGTTGAATTTCATAAAATTAGAGCCATTTTATTTTTATTCCTCGGAAGTCATGTACAAATTATAGCCCATAATAAAGTTGTAATCATATATTACTGAACAACTACTAGTCTCTTAAGAACAGTAAAACGCGTATACCGTTTTATTCTTCTCTAAATAAAATTGTTACATCTCAATACTTCAAAGATGAGTATTAACTTTGACCGTGAACTATGAGTATTAACGTTCAATAAAAGTGTATCGTAAGTGATGAAAACTGTCGATAGCATGATAGAGTTTTACGGGAATAAAATTGTTAGGTATATACACTTACGTGCTACACAATCAAATACGATAACAGTATTATTGTTTTTTGGTGATAATTAAAAAGATATTATTATTATTATTTTATTTATTATTATTATTTATTATTATTTCTTATTTTATTATTATTTTTATGGAATGTAATTCCAGAAAAAATAACGCACGTTTTGATGTATAATTCAAAGATACCCAATCATTATACTGCCTACGATAAAACAAAACTGGTTTTTTGCTTCTCCTGTAAAATTTACTTTTCTCTGTTACCATTTTATTCCCCGGGGACGTCGATTTGTGTTTTTTAGAATATCATAATTACATGTTTTGTTTAGAAAAATAATCGTCAATATAAAACAGTATCAGTTTAACATTCACAGTATAAATTCAATATCAGCATTTCTGTAAGTATCATTTATTAGAATGGAGTCATTTGAGCTCAATATCTTATTACTTTAGAGCCCTCTATAGGTATTAAGTAAAGCTTTTATTCTAAAGAATATATAATTTTCATTATGATCAGTACTAAACGCATGTAACCCGAAGCTTCCCATCCTTGCACACAACGATTTCTCTTATGTCTCGGAAGGCATGGACCAATTGGACATAATTATAATTAAAACTTTATAGGGCAGAAACACCAAGAACATTTTTGATGTCGTATTGAACATATCACCAAACTGAGAATAGAACCCTGAAACCAAATAATTCACTGCCCGTTACAGGGTCATTAATCATTCAATTATAACTAATACGAGTAATAATCGAATAAATTGCACTCGTTGTTTTTTCAACAACTATAGGTACATATTTCCATTCAATGTTTGAGACAGTAATATTTGATCCTTTGTGGGGTTTCGAAGTAAAATCGGAACTCTTATAGTTTTGTTATGTCCGTCCGTTCGTCTTTCCGTGCGTCTGTCCGTCCGTCTGTCTGTCTGTCCGAAGCAAAGCGCCGAGACCCTTAGTGCTAGAACGCTCTAATTTAGCATGGATATACATATTTATTAAAACTCCAAAATCGTAGAATAAAGTATATTGTGGGGTATCATTGAAAATGGCTTCCAAAAATAGTATGGGTCTTCTAAGACCATTTTTGGAATTATAGGTGCGTTTGCGAAATATTTGGCTTTAAATAAAAGTGATAATTTTGGTTAAAGTGTCCCGCTGGCTAAACGATTGGAGTTGGACATGTGAAAAAATTCTCAAAAATAGGTTATATGATGAATTTACAAGGAAAACTATCACGGCTATGTTAGCATATATAGTTAATGAGTAATAGCCGATACACTTACTACTTCGGAACCCTTCATTGCGCGTGGCCTGACACGCACTTGCCCGGTTTTTATAATATTATGACACGTAGAGTTATGATGACCATAATGTATATCTGATCATAGACTATTACTACTTACTACTTATAATAATTGAACTGTTGTTAGGATAACCATGAATTGATTTCCAGAGATCCGAAGTTAAATCGGAACCCTTATAGTTTTGTCATATCCGTCCGTCCGTCTTTCCGTCAAAAAGATGCAATATTAGTGCATATCCCAGATAATGAATAATTATTATGTTGTAAGCCCCCTCCATGGCCCTCCGTGGTGGTACCAATGGGCCCTGCTCTCGCTCGAGTATGACTAGCAATCTAACCTAGTACTGTATTAGTAAATTAAACTGCGTGGCGATATACGATTATTACCCATCCACCATCATTCAGTGATATTCAGCCTTTAAGATTCCATCCGTATACAATTGTAAAAACACTTTAATAACTAAATATTACTAATAAATATAAATATTAGAAAATCATTCAAAATTTTAAACGCTATTTATATCGTTTAAATACATGTTTAATGTTTATGTTAAAACATATAAAAATATAACATAAAACATAACATATAAAATATAACATGCATATTTTACTGTTGAACTCTTAAGAATTCATTCTTATAATAATATTTTATAAATTTTAACATACTATTGTACTTCATATCTTGTACAAAATTGCAAGCATTATTACGCAATTGGTGGTTAATTTTTGCGAACGACATTAGGATATTTAGGACATGTCTCGCGAATGGCTAAGAGCGTGGTGTCAACAGGTTACATCACGGAGTTAGTACAGTGTGATTTGCTCCATTCAAACGCGCGGCTCGTTCGACGGTGTTTGTGATGACAGCATTGTCACTTTTTGTTGATGGTTTAATTTTTTTTTATGTGTCGTGAAGTGATGAACTTACTAATGTGGCCTTATACGTTTTACGGTGATGTACTAGATGATTTTTGAGAGCGCCTTCGCTTTGGGCGTCTCCTACTGTGTTTACTTGTTGTATAGTGATAACTTATTGGACTTTGACGATGATGAAGGTAATTAATATTTTGACTATTAATTGGAGACAGACAGCTATTATCATTCCTTTATAATTATTTTCTACTAGAAAGCTAGCATTGAATTGTATACATTACGAGCAAAAGAGTAATGTTTCTGAATTTTATTCTTATTTGCATTAAAGTATTTATTTTACAACTTTACGTCGTGTAATATTTAGTTAGCTAGGTAATGGAAACTACACTTGCTCTTCAATTGAAAAGATGCGATTTCGATTCCCAACTGGTGTAGAGATTTAAGTGACAAATATTTCGTCTCGGGTCTTGCTTGCTTATAATATAATATTAATATTTTCTTAGTGTATTCGTATGCCATTCGGTATACGAAAAAAATCTAGTGTGGGAAATAAGTATGTAGGTGTTTGGTTTTTATGTTATTAGAATGAAAATTTTTATCCAATGTCCCTTTTCTTTACCATGTTATCCATTAGTATGTTTGTACGTAAGGCCTAAGACAATAATTCATATAAACAATTAACTCAGTTACTGGAAGACTTGCGATGAGTAACTGGTTAAACAAGGAGAGAAACTCTTCAGACAAAGATATTGTCGTTTATTTGTCACCGATGGTATAATAATAAATCTTCCTTACCTTCAAGAAACATAATTTATCCGCATGCGTATACCTTAATTGAACGATTCATCGATGTTCTAAGGCTGTTTTATCGATTTATAGCATAACGAACGCAGTTTAATGCCACTTATGTGATGTCGATCGCATTATGACGACACGACGGCCACATGGTATGATTACGATAACAATAAGACTGTATATTACTACTCGTATATATTATGTGTCACAGGCTTCTTAGGTTCGTGCAATTTACTAACCAAGAGTATATTTATGTATCCATGATCTATGTATGTATGTATTAAAATAAACGAATTTTATTGAGAGGGAACATTCAATTACATGTAAATCTTTTTTCCAATTACTTCCTTGTGTCAAATATCAGTGAAAGCTTTTATAATGAATATACTTTAAGAGGTGTTTAAGGTAATATTCATTAACTAATCGATTATAATTTATCAGTTAGATTCGGATGAGCCGCAATTTTAATGATAGAATGTAGCAAATCTATTGCCATCTCTATCGTGCTAAAGATTTTTATTTACTGTGAGTCAGATTTTTATCGAAATTTTAATCTATAATTATGTCGACTGGATTATTAAACCGATAACAATCGATCGTAATAAGAGTGGTTAAGAGTTACAAACTCACGACTGTATAACGTAGCATTGAATATAATTCCTTGTCCTTGTCTTGGTGTTGTCCATGACACCCACAACACAGGGAATCCTAGTGTAGGGCTATCTATCTGTATGAATACGAAGGGTTATTTATTAATTTCCATTGTTATTTTCGAATCTCATAAACCACAAAAACATATAAAAATGTCTTCAACAGTCAGTGATATGATGCAATGATAATGGTGCAATGATAATAAAAATAATAAAAAAACTACTGGATGACACTGAGATGTATGTTCATGAATGAATCACAAATTAAAAAGTATTTCACCCGGATATTTTTTAATTCCTACTAGATTTCTTTCGGCGCCTTGAAATAAGGACATGTCCGGATTACTGCTGACAGATGGTACCCCTACCGTCATGTTGATGTGTGATTCGAACTTCGAAGTTCAACATGCATTTTGTGACCAGTTGACCACAGGGTATTATCGGTATAATTAGTAGAACATAATTGTACGTGTCGACTGTCAATGAATTATTACCGTTATAGTCCCTTGCCCACGGCTGTCAAGGACATATTATTGTATTGAGGAAAATGAAGGTCTATATTCAGACTTAGGCCATTAATTATAAACAATAGGGATGATGGCTAATTTTAGGATTCAATTTTATTTTATAGATAGAACCTCAATATTCACGAAAAAAATATTATAAAAATAATAATCTTCAATTTAAAAACAAAAATTGATAAATAAAAATCACTATCAAATTTTCCACCTAAAACGTCACGTGACGTCACTAAACTATATTCAATACTATCTGTCTACTAAGTTTGTTGAATTTCCATATAAAATTGTTCCAATGACGTCATATTCTCAAAATGGCGTTTGAGGTCACGTGACAGTGAGTACAATTTTTTACATTTTAAATTAATGATATTTAATTTATTGTGATTGATTTCAATAAAAGAATCATATATTAGGAGTTTAAATGTTACCACTAATATTTTAGACATAAATTTATACTAATGTATCATTAGTGTCCTATTATCATTGTGAAACAATATCGTAACACTTAATTTGTAGGAATAACAAAATTGACAGAAATTAAAACCGGGCAATTGCGTGTCAGGTCAGGTATAATAGGTGTATAATAACTAACATAAAATCCTTAATTTTGGAACGATAATGTATTGCATCCATTCCGTAGAAACTTCCATCCTCTATTTCTTAGTTGTATTGAGGAAAATAAAGGTCTATATTCAGACTTAGGCCATTAATCATAAACAATTATCATTGTGAAACAATATCGTAACACTTAATTTGTAGGAATAACAAATTGACAGAAATTAAAACCGGGCAAGTGCGTGTCAGGTCAGATATAGGTGTATAATAATTAACATAAAATCCATAATTTTGGAACGATAATGATATGCATCCATCCCATAGAAACTTCCATCCCCTATTTCTTAGTCGATGTCTCCTACTCATAAACTACGTTGCCAAATTTTATCTTCATTGGTATAGTAGGATTTTTTATAATAAAATTTCGTATTTAGTCCGCGGTTTATATCTTTTCGCTTTTATATTTTTTATTGTGTCAATAAACACACTAATGATACTAACTCATTAATGGAGTGAGAGAGTATACAGGTTGAATTTTTTAAGTGTGCGTGCAGTGCGTGGATGACTAAATTCGAAACTATGAAAAAAAGAAGACCTCATTTTTAACAAAATTTTGAATAAAAAAGTTTTAAATTCTGCAGTTTCTTAAATTCAACATTTTCCTTATGTTTATCGTATGTCATTACTTACTAGAATTTGATTCTTAATTGTTAGCAACACTATCGAATGGTGTAATAATACAGGTTAAGGTATTTTTCAAAATCAACGGATTCGATTCCTGGCCAGTAATATAAAATTTTCATAATCTAATGGTGCAGTTTTAGTTTTCACCAAAATCGGCCCCAAGACTCCTTTGACCAATTTTCGCTATTCCTCATAGTTCGAATTTGGCTATCCACGCCCACTTGAAATATTCACCCTGTATGCAAAAATGCACCATGTTTCCAAACGGGAAATTAACTTGAAATTGCACAAGTAATCTTAGCGTGATTTAGTATCATTTGTTCGTCTAGAAACATTATCAGATCTCATGGTCTAGTTCAACCTTGTAACATCTGATACCATCTTTTATTACAACAATACATCAATCATAAAGATCTACACAGGTACACATAACGATGAACGCAGGCCACGTTGTTAAAACCCTGGTGCCAGAACAAATATGGCCCGAGTTTGACCCTCGACCATGTGGCCAGAAGGACAAATAAAATATGATTGTTTTCGGATTTTTTAATTTTCGTAGTTTTTCTAAAAACTATGCATTAAGACCGGCAGTCTACATTTGAAAACATGAGAGATGCATGAATTCATGTATTTTTTTAGTTATACATTTTAAAACTTACAAAAATCTGTATATCGACGTTGCGACTTTAACACCTCTTATGTGTAAAAATCAACTTTTTGAGTAAATCGATAAAAAATTATAAACTTTTGTTTAGCAAGCACATACAAGACTTTGAATTTGGTGAATAAATTACTATAAGTTTTAGTTTTTGTATTCGATAGTGCAGTGTAATGTAGAATCGTTTGACGTAAAAAATCTCAACAAACTTCAAACACGTAAAAATAACAGATGTTAGGTTGTCTGGAAGAAATTGCTGATCAGCAATAAGACCGCCGATTGTTTTCTTATTTTTATATCTTTTTACTGTGTTGAAATTCGTGAACAATAAAGAATATTTGTATTGTATTGTTGCGTGATGCATTGACGAAAGGTTTTTTTTTTAATTTGCTAATTACTATACTAGTTAATTTAGTAACTGTACGAATAACTTAATAGTTAAGCTGAAGAATGTGTATGTTATACGAAAAGATATTAGTTCTAGTTATTGCGTAAAAACACACCTTTCAATATTTGTTTATTAAGAAAAAATCTCCCAAAAAGTCTGTTGATCTGTTTAGATAAATACCATTTTGTCCATATTCCTCCCACATTCCACATCTTTCAACGAATGCAAAAATATTTTCAACTGATCTTCGGCCTAAGGAACGTAGTGTTAATAGAAGTTGATTGGGTCATATTGCTGCAAATTAGATCTTCGGAACGTAATTTAATCTGTTATGACTTATGATACAGTTGACACACGGTGAATAATATCCCTCGGTAATATGTAATGCGAAACGTTATTAGTCTGCTAATATTATCTGCTGATGATCGCTATTGATCGAGTTTACTTTGGACGCGGTCGATTGTTAAATGGGTGACAGTTGGATTTTTTACTTCTTTTTTTTCTTGACCTGCAATGTATTGGTGATGTCTAAGGTGTTATTGATGTCCATGGGCGTCAACCAATCATCATCTGGTGGTTTAGTTCGTTTGTCGACCGTTTCATTAAAAAATACTTGGATAATAGGGATGTTGACTAATTTTAGGATTCAATTTTATTTTATAGATAGAACCTCAATATTCAGGGAAAAAATATTATAAAAATAATAATCTTCAATTTAAAAACAAAAATTGATAAATAAAAATCATTATCAAATTTCCCACCAAAAACGTCACGTGACGTCACTAAACGATATTCAATACTATCTGTCTGCTAAGTTTGTTGAATTTCCATATAAAATTGTTCCAATGACGTCATATTCTCAAAATGGCGTTTGAGGTCACGTGACAGTGAGTACAATTTTTAACATTTTAAATAAATGATATTTAATTTATTGTGATTGATTTCAATAAAAGAATCATATTTTAGGCCTTTAAATGTTACCACTAATATTTTAGACATAAATTTATATTAATTTATAATTAGTGTCAACATCCCTATTTTGTTTCACTAATGATGCTCATTTTCCGGCTATAAAATTAAAGATAAACAGTAAGGTTAGGCTACAATATAAAAGCATAAATATAAGCACATGTTAGGTATCATTCGTTTGATGAGTAGTGTAATATTTAACAATTTTAAATTAACACTCACGCTAATTGGACACATAATTAGAATTGTTTTTGATGTAATTTTTTGCAGATTCAACTACCAGTTATAGTTAAATTCTAATTAAATTCTCATTTAGAAGAATTTCATTAACGAACCGGTTGTTACTATAATTAAATGAAATATTCAATTCTTACTTTTATTTATATTACATAAGACAAAGGAATCCCACAGTTTAAAGATTGTGTCAATCGTAAGCCATCGCTCAAATAAAACAATAAAATAAGTTTGAGTGTATTGGAACTACCAATCCTGGGAATTGAGTGGTATTATCGTTAGTGTTTTAACACTCAGTAAATGTTTTACTTTTCTAACTTACGAAACCGATGATAACCTTAGTATGCCTATACATTAGGCAATTTAGGCATTATCTTAGATATTAGCTACTGATTTTTTAATCAGTATTTGGATTTGACTTTTTGGATGAACAGAGAATTCTTTAAAACCACCTAATCAAACCAAACACATTAAATAACTACATATCACACAAATCTTAATCAAAATCTTATTATAATAACCAGACTCATTTAGTAGTAGCAAACTCGGCTTATCTGACCAATAAACTCGATTTTGTGTTCTTATCTGTTACATAATAAATGATACATTATGTTACTTACACGTGCAAAACTAACCATGATGTATAAAATTTATTCCGGTTAAAAATCTATTGTGTAGTGAGGCCTTGACGGAGTGTTAAGGGTAATAAATTATACTTAATATTATATTATTGCCATCTTACTAATATTATAAGTGTAAAATTTTATATATGGTCAGTGCTAACCGTTATATGGATTGAGATAAAACTTGGCTGACAAATAGTTTTTGTACAGGAAACGAAAATAAGTTTCTGTGTTAATAATTACTTTTTAACAAAAAATTTAACCAAAAAAAAACTAAAAACGAAAAATCAAATAAACCATTTAGTTTATGTTTTAGTTTATGTTATGTTTTCCATTTAGTTTATGTTATGTTTTATTTTATTTTTCGCTTTTCAGTTTTTTTCAGTGGTTTAATTTTTTGTTAAAAAGTAATTATTTTTTAATTTTTAGTTGCTATACTTTAAACCAGTAACTCGTAACTGACTGTATAAGTTATGGTTGGTAGATTTAGTTACCAGATTTAGTTGTCGTACCTTTGGGTAGGAATAAAATTTTCAGAAAATATGGAACAACTTCAAGACATACCCATTAAAAAAATTCACCAAAATCGGACCACCCTGTGTCGATTGCTGCGTGATCATACAATAAAAAATATATATACGTGTCGAATTAAGAACCTCCTTCTTTTTTCGTAGATATCTTGATATCTTGGTTGTTTGTTGTATTTCCACAGTGTTATGTCTTATGCCATCTTGCTGTGGGGCAAAGCAGCCAATATAAAACAAATTTTCATACTCCAGAAACGGGCAGTTAGAGCTATTTATAAACTTAGGTCTCGGGAATCTTTGCGTGAAAAGTTCAAGGAAATAGGTATACTTACAGTAGCTTCCCAGTATATCTTTAACAATGTAGTTTTTATACGGAAGAATATAAACGCGTATAAACAAAATTTTGATATGAATAATCGCCATACGAAAAGAATGCATCAATTAGTTACGCCTTCGTTCCGCCTAAGTAAAGTGCAGCGATCTTTCATAGGGCTTGGTATACATTTTTCAAAATTAATACGTGACTTGCCAATAGAAACTTTCAAAAAACGTGTAAAGACACAATTGTTAGGCAAGGGATATTATAGTGTAGACGAGTATTTAAATGACAAAGACGCATGGAAATGACCAGCTCTGCAACCAGTTCCGCTCAGAATAGTAAATACTTTTGTATTATTATCTTTTTTTATAATATTTTTTTAAAAGGTTAAGGTTAAGGTTTTTTCTTTTGTTGAAAATTGAGGAAGCCGGGGACATCTGAATTTTACTCCCGTCCACCAGCTAAGGGAAAGGGAGTGGCTGAAAAACAGCGCTGCATAGGACCACTGTCCTATGTCAGCACAAGCTGAGCTACTCCCTTTTGCCCACAAACCTTTTTGTAATTATTGCAACTTTTTTTCGCATATTGTAACGTTTAACCTATGTGTGTGGCAATAAATAATTTATTATTATTATTATGTATCTCTTAAATTTCTCGGGTCCTAGATGTAAAAGTGGACCCGGTACTTTGGTAGGCTTGCGTGGGGACACAGGTCCAACACGCAGAGACCCCTTTGAAAACATCAATAAAGTGCGTGTGTGGACACACGGTGGATACTATCCTCGATTGCACAATCTGATACACTCGAAGATAGTCCCCATCGTGTGCACAGCAACTATTTAGAATCTACAAAAACAAAAAATATATATTAAAACTGGGCTATTGGGATGAAATTCCGAGGGACTGGTTTCTGGGTTATGGGAAACTATGGACACCTGCCGTTCAGACTGTATAACAACTGAAAAAATGGCAGGTGGTGGCTCGCCACTCACTAAATGGGCCCCCGTAAAGCGGCGCATGCCTGGGGGCAACATTGGCGTGAGCAACTAGAGGGGTGTAGAGAGGTGCAGCACCGATTTCACCATCTAGGGGGATTGAACCCCAATGAGCGGGTTTCCTCGTTATTACGCCATTAGACACTTCCACCCCCGAGCATATAGCTCTAGCGACTCCACTCTGGCCGGCCGGTTAAGGCAAGCACAGAGGTGGGGGCCTGTTCCTCGATCCTCAATTGAAGATAAGAAAAGGTCGAACCCCCGGGAGCACTCGGGTCCATGGTGTCGCTACTCACCAACAGCTCGCCACAAGCTGCCCTGTGGGCTTATTATTATTATTATTAAAAGATGTGCTGAGGAGTTTCTTTAGGCTTTTCTTCTCCTCCACGACAAAGCACCTTCCGAAAAGCCAAAAAATTACGTGCATAAGTGTATCAGTGATACCTATATGAATAAAATATTTTGACTTTGACTTTGTCGGTTCACCAGGGATGATTGGGATATGTGTTATAAAAGTTATTTCAATTTAACTCGATTTAAACAACTTTTCCTAGGTGAAGCCGCGGGCGGAAACTAGTTTATAATATATTACTATGAATTCACAAAATATTAAAAAGTAAGTTAATAATAAAAAATATATGTTTTTTTTATTAACTTCAAGATATCTCAAACAAATCAGAGGCACGACAGTGGCGCCACGCCACTGACCGTCCTTTTAAAACAAAGAGAAACGACTAGTATTTTGGATGCTTATAAAGATTCTATATAATAGTTATAAAAAGTGAAAGTATAACTGGTATATACTGCATGTCACCTTAGTTATGATATCCTAAAGCTTATCCACTCAGTCTATTAAAACCTCTCGGAAAAAATTTCTTTGCGTAATACTTATAACACCCGAAAAGCGAAGAAAAAGTGAATTTTTGTGGTCATAAGTGTCATAACTCATGAGTTATTTATGATGAAAAAGATGACAATGATACGAAATAGCCGAGAGATTTCAATAGACGCACTAGCTATAAAGTCACTGTTTGCCACCGGAATGCAATCCCATGTAAATAAATCCCAAACCCCCTCCACTAACGCCGCTAACTCGCGTCACGCACCCAGAAGGCAGCCGCTGGAAGGACTGGCTGTTGGCCTCGCTGCTGCTGGGCGCGGCTGTCGGCGGCTGGGCGGCGCTGAGAGCCGGGCGCGCCAGCAGACACCAGGTGCAAAGGATGCTGAGGGACATGGAACAGCTCAGGAAGGCCGAGATGGCGCTCAATGATATGCAGAAGGAGTTGGAGAAGGCCAGGTTGGAACAGGTTGGTGGATTACGTGTTTTATTCTTTAAACGCATTATTTTAAGCAGGCCTGGCTGGCTACCAGGGTGCTTGCTTCAGTCGCCAAACGACTCGTCATATTCCGACGGGGGTTTTAGGTTAAAAGCCAATAGGTATTTGCTTTCTTATCCGGCAACGCATCATTGATTAGTCAGGTAATTCGTCTGCTCTTTGTTGAGTTTACATAAAAAAATCATCATGAGTTGCTGATCAATAAGGAAGAAAAAGAAAGAACCGATCCCGAGCTCCCAGGCGCAACACGACGAGTCGTTTGACGGCTGACTCAAGCAAGAGTTATAGTTAATACCTAATAAGTATTAATGCGGTATACAATATCGTAAGGAAGACTCAAACACCAACCCACCTGTCCTCATTTTCCAGGAAAGCGTGACTACTGAGAAGAAGAACTTGGAGAAGAAGCTACGGGAAGCGGGCGACACTCCGCTCCTGAACTCCGCCTCGTCAGATCTGGAAGTATCGCAACTCAAAGCTGAAATAGAAGTATGTATGTTTCGTGGATATAACATACTTTACGTTATAATCATTTGTAAGGAGTATTCCGATATGTACCTGTAGACCAATTAATAGGGGGGTTTCGCATCAAATAAATGCCAACCATTATATCTCAGAATAATGGTCTTCGTTATGATGTTTAGAAATAACGTATCTAAATTCCAATAGCTAGTTTTTTCTTTTTTTTTTTTATGAGCTGCTCAAGGACCGAAAAACTTGTTTTTGCTTCTATGAAATTTCCCTTACATTTTATAAAGAAATGTCTTATACAAAAGTTGTAGGCATTTTAAATATCTACAAAATGAGGCCTGTTGCGTTAAAATTCATTTCGGATTTTTTTTATAAATTACAAAAAACAGTTCAAAATCGCTGTTTTTTGTTTGATTGTTTAAACAAACAGTTTGTAATGTAGACATCTGAAAATGTTATGGACTATTGTTTATGACGTATAGTATATGTAGTTTTTTTTTTGAATTTTTTGGTTGCATATTTTTAGCAAAAATCCATTTGTTTATTAAAAAATCACTTTTTTGCAAATTAATTTCTACAACTTTTGCAAGTCGTTGAATGTTCTACCTGGGCTCATTTTCTTTCTTAAGAGTTGTACTTTCAGTTTGGTTTTATGGCTTATTGATTCTTCCAACAGGGACCTCGCAAAATTGATTGCAAAAAAGTGCTTACCTGCAAAATGGAATAACTCAACAAATATTAAGCGGACGTTTCAAATCGTGCGAGCTGGAAAAAATGTTGATATCTCGGGTTCCCGTGGTCACACAAAAAGTTATAACCAATCGATTTGGGGTAGCTCGACGAGATAAAATCAGATAACGTATTTGTTTTTATCGCAAATGACGTTTGAACGCCTTAATTGTTATTTGTTGAGTTATTCCATTTTGCAGGTAAGCACTTTTTTGCAATCAATTTTGCGAGGTCCCTGTTGGAAGAATCAATAAGCCATAAAACCAAACTGAAAGTACAACTCTTAAGAAAGAAAATGAGCCCAGGTAGAACATTCAACGACTTGCAAAAGTTGTAGAAATTAATTTGCAAAAAAGTGATTTTTTAATAAACAAATGGATTTTTGCTAAAAATATGCAACCAAAAAATTCAAAAAAAAAACTACATATACTATACGTCATAAACAATAGTCCATAACATTTTCAGATGTCTACATTACAAACTGTTTGTTTAAACAATCAAACAAAAAACAGCGATTTTGAACTGTTTTTTGTAATTTATAAAAAAAATCCGAAATGAATTTTAACGCAACAGGCCTCATTTTGTAGATATTTAAAATGCCTACAACTTTTGTATAAGACATTTCTTTATAAAATGTAAGGGAAATTTCATAGAAGCAAAAACAAGTTTTTCGGTCCTTGAGCAGCTCATAAAAAAAAAAAAGAAAAAACTAGCTATTGGAATTTAGATACGTTATTTCTAAACATCATAACGAAGACCATTATTCTGAGATATAATGGTTGGCATTTATTTGATAAAACACCTATCCGTCATGCTCGATTGATCGGTCTACTGGCTAGTATGGTTGACTGTTCTAATAATGTCAATCCTTTTTATTAAAATGAAAGTAAAAATTTTGTCACTTGAAATTTTATTCAGATTATGTAGGTATAAATTCAATTTCAGAGGCAAAGTTTCTTGAACGCTAGAATGTCTGAAAGCGCAAAACCACAGACATTTACTATCTATGTCTGTGCGCAAAACCAAAGCTCAAAGTAGTAACGCAAGTGATTTATCACACTTCTACAAAACTGTTGACGTTGACTAAACACTACTTAGCAAACACATTCATTTAGTCACTGGTATTTGGTGATATTTCGCTCTTACAGCTTCGCTTTCGTATTTTTATGTTATAGTTTGTCGGATAAATGTGAAGGCATGTCAATTTTTAATTAACTTTTAAAAATCAGATATAGCAACACTGTAAGAGGAGAAGGGGCACAATGTGATATTTAAAGTAATATTTGTTTGTCATATTTTGCCCCGACTTACCATATTTCAGATAAGAGTTTTTTCCTTATTTATCCTACGCGCTATGCACCCTTCATTGCCTATTGTTTTCTAATCCTCGCTCACCCCCCTCCCCATGTCCTCCTAGATGTTGAGAGGCGAGCTGCGCCGCGCGGAGGGTGAGTTAGAAGACAGGTGCTGGGCGCCACCCCCTGGCCTTCAGCAGTGGCTGCAGTTGACGCATGAGGTGGAGAACAGGGCGTACCTGAGGAAGAAGCAGCAGGCTGATATGCAGCTGCAGCAGGCGAGGGATGCGGTGAGTGTGTTTGTGTGTGTGTGTGTGTGTGTGAGAGAGAGAGAGAGAGAGTGCATGTGTAACAGAGAGATCGTTATTATAAGATAGGGAGTGGAGAGGGTGAGTGAGTGCTTGATAGAGCCAAATTATTATTATTATTTATTATTTTTATTTATTTCTTTATGTACCATACAAAAAGTATAGAAACAAAGGCGGACTTAATGCTAAAAGCATTCTCTGCCAGTCAACCTTCGGGCAGTAATAAAACAACGATGGCGGTATATTCAACAGAGAGAGAAAAGAAAAAAAAATAAGAAATACGCAGTCTAAATAAATACAATACAAAATAAATGTATCTATATAAATGAATATATATATAAAATCAACATAATTAAAATTAAAGGATTACTCAAATTAACTGAGATTTAAAAAAATTGATGATTTTGTAAAATTAATTCGTCTTAGTGTGGCCCCCTTAAGAATTCAACAACTGTCGGGTTAGTGAAAAGAGCTGAGGGTAGGTTTGATTCCCGATCAGCGAACATCAATGTGATAATAACACAGACATGTGATGATCTCACTGTCATTTCCCTGCAATACAAAAAATCTCTAGTAAACGTAACTATTGATTTACTCCTTGTTTATTGTATGTATTGTAATTCCCCCAGTGCGAAAAGCTCCGTAAGAAGCGTTCGAGTTTAGTGGGGGCGTTTGTTTCGACGCACGGCAAGTCGATCGATGACGTGGACCGGTCGATAGTGGAGGCGCGCACTGCGCTCAACGAAGTCACTCAGGAACTACAGGTGAGAGTTATTGAGACATTGTTGTGCTGGCAGGCCTGGCGCACTCCGCACTTTTGGTATGATGTTACAAGTACGTGCCGCGTTCGACGTGTCGGGCCAATTTCAGAAGGGCTGCCACGCGTGTCATATATTCGTAATCTATCACACATTTCATCACAAAAAGAAAAGACAAACTTGACGTTGTCAGTTATGATTAGAAAGAGATGCAAAGTCTAGATGAATATAACTGTTGACGATTAGCGCTGTGCGATCTGAATTACACTTTATTGTGTGGGAACAAGAGGCGCTATTTATTTAAATGGTTTGTGAAGTGATTCTTCTGTACCAATAGGTAATATTATGTATTCTATGGTATGGGGGAGGTTTTGGTTTTAGTGCCAGGTGTAAGGGAGTTAAAATCTTCTGTATATTAGTTACTAGCTGACTCAGCACACGTTCTGCAACATGTTTTTTATATTTATATAACATACAAAAATATTTTTAATCCTAAGGGAACATACCAAAACCACGTAACCCATTTTTTCCAACTTTTTACCCCCCTCCCCCCCCCTTCGTGACCATCCGTAGTATATGAGAAGACCCCCCCCCCTTCCCCCAAGTTTTCACGTGGTAATTGATAAATACGGTTTTCAATACTTTTTTGCAAAAACAGAGTTAAAAAATAATAATTTTGCTTATATCTGACGACTTTGTGGCGCAATGGTTGCTAAAATATTGACTACGTGACAAAAACCTAAACCCCCCCCCCCTCCCCTCTGTGACCAATCATGGTGTTTTGAAGACCCCCCTCCCCCCCCCCTAAATGAGGCACGTGGTTTTGGTATGTTCCCTAACATAGTCAAATATAGCCTATGTCACTCAAATATAATGTACCTTTCCACTGGTGAAATATTTTTTGAAATCGGTCCAGTAGTTTTTGAGTTTATACATTACAAACAAGTATCAAAACATTCCTCTTAATATTAGTTTGATGAACAATTACTTCGAGTGATAAATTCATAAAAAAGAAACATTGTATTTCAGGAGAGAATGCACAGATGGAAGCAAATCGAGCGGTTGTGCGGCTTCAACATTATCAATAACAACGGGCTACAGTTCCTCGAGAGCACCCTCTATAGGACCGCCAATGGCCGCCAGGCTAGCAGAGGTAAGCCAAATCGCACTCTATTCACCATTATCTTACAGTTGAAATTGCCTCGTATTACTGATTCACAGGACCAAATTGACAGAAACTAATGTCACTGAGAAATTATATTGCCGTAGTTATGATAGTGATATTGTAGGTATGTACAAAAAGGTAGATATGCCAAGAGGGCGCTGAAAATAATACAGTTGAATTTAGTCAGGTGTAGCGATTTCATTATGAAATTTGAAAAATGTCTTTGATCGTAGTAAAAGTAATAGCGACTTCTTGGTGAGTAAAAAATACACTTTCAAAACATAACGTGTCAATGATTTAATGATCATAAGAATCGATCATAAAAAACTGATTACACTGCAGTTTGGTCCAGGGGATTAGTGATTCGACTCTAGAATTATTTATGAGTAAAAATTAATATTAATTAGTGAATATTTAACTGTATTAAATTTTTGCATTGCAAACTCTGGACAGGAGTGCTTCAGCCTAAACTAGGTAAGATGTTGGGTCTCGACTATTTCATGTTTCATGGTATGGACTCCAAACGTCTTAAGAAAATCTGACTGACTGAACGTTGACAGTATAGCTTTATTTTTTATTATATCATGATTTTAGTGAAGAGATTTGTCGTTGAACGAATGAAGAAATTTTACCACAAGCGGTCGTTTTCCCAACTGAATTACTGACTGGATGAAAGTCGTCACTTAACTTTATATTACGAGTAGACTAGCTGTTGCCCGCAGCTTTGCATACGGAAATTATGTTTTAATTTATTCAAACTTTTATTCTGTTTTCCCGGGAAATCTTTTAAGATGAAAAGTTGGCTAAAACATGACCCAGGGTATCAGTAACAACTTTACCAATTTTCATCAAAATCCGTTCAAGGGTTTTTATGTAGAATGCCCGGACAGACCAACAGACACTTTGAGTTGTATTATAGTACGAGTATAGATATGATGTTTGTGTTAATGATGTATTTGTAATGTTTCCAGTGCGCATGAGCAGCTCCCAAGATGATTTGAGCGTCGGTGATGATACGTCGCTCTGCGGCTCAGGTAAGATAGAGGAGACTTCCCTCTTCCACGATCACTTCGACTGACCGGCTCTCTACTCTTACCAACTCTTACCAACTATCACCAACTCTTACCAACTCTCACCAACTCTTACCAACTCTCACCAACTCTTACCAACTCTCATCAACTCTCGATAACTTTTATTGTCATTATAATTTCCGAGTTAGTTTTAGATGAGCTCGTATCATTTAATAAGATCTGACATGTTTTTGTATGTAAAATATTTTTTTTACACTTCATGTTACTTTGATATGATAGTTGTGAGTGAAATTACTTTTTTGTCACTAATTTAGAGGCCAGTTCGTGCGTCACGGCTAGAAACAGAAGCTCAAAAGATTAGATGAATAGCCGTATGAGACAGATTGTACAAAAATAATTATACAGTTCATCAATTTAAGAACTTTATTAGAATTTAACTTCTAAAATTTGATGTTATTGGATGCTCAATATGTTTAGTATTTTCTAATAGAAAGATTAAAAACACCATACATTAAAAAATACAAATTAAATTATCTTATGCCCTTAACGCATTAAAATACCATCAATATGTCAGTTTCAGCTCTATGTCAATTCCATATATTTTTATCCTGTACTACAAATGTTGCCAGTATAAAAAAGTACTAGTGGAATAGATAGGCTGCATAGAAACTATTTATTTGTGAATCACATTATATGTGGATGTTTTGAATAGATGTCAATTATATTGCTTTGTGCGTTAGTAATTTTTATTAATTTTTTTACTTCGTAATAACTTTCTTAGATGCTCGATTTATATAAAAGTTAAAAATCATGAATAATAAAACTCTTGTGTTACAATTTTGTTGTGTTATGTGTTTGTGTATCACAAATTCATTCGTATCAATCATGACTGTAGTAATAGGTGTTTTGACTTAACACATACATTTTTATATAACCCACACTTAATCAAAAACATATCAATGATATTATAAAAAGACATTGAAGTTCTCGAGAAGACAAAGACATACATTTTAAATTATTAAGCGAATATTATTATTTATATGGTTTAAAATATAAATGAGGTATTACGCTTTTATGTTATTTGTGACTAACAAACTTTATTTCTGTCTCAGTTTAATATTTTTTATTGTTATTGTCTCTTGTAAATAAGTTCAATTAATTCAGTCAAAAGCCGTATTCTTTTTTATTGAACATTTTATTAACACAATTTCATTAATTGATACGTAATAATTTTATCGCGCTTAATAATGACGATTTTATCGTCTAGTCTAGTAGTCTGATGATTGGGTCTGTTCAAATTCGACTACATTTATATGACAGATAAACATTTATTCTTGTGTCTTGAAGATATAGAAAATTACACAAACTTATTTCATGTAAAATTACAACCGCGATATTGTTTAGTTGTGATCATTTATTACACAAAGACAATTGTCTTTCGAAATGGCAGGTGATTATTTATTATAAAATTGTGTGACTTAATAGTGATCGAAATATATTTATTAAATTGACCACGCCACATTGTACTTAATAATTTTGTTATCATTTTATCATTCATCGTGAATAGTGTCATTAATCTTGTATAAAGGTTTTAGCTATTTATGACGTAGTTTTTTAATTATGAATAATTTACATCATTGATTCATGATACTAATATTACATATCATTAAAAAGCATAGTATCAAAATGTACAGGCACTGGACCAATTAGCGCATATTAAATGGTTATTTATATTATTAAATATACGTTGTACAAATAATAATAATTGAATTTGAATAATAAAAACGTTTACTCAAGTAAAAACAAAATAAAAGCTCGAACGCTTTCAAAGTCTGAAAGTGTAACGAAAATTAATGTTACGAGTTTTTTTGTATTGTATTTTAAAATTATATATTATATATTTTTTAGTTCAGTCCCTCGACCGGGTTAAAATGTCGTAATATATCGGGTGCTTCTTATATTCTTTTAAAATGTTCGAGATAACTGAGATGTATAAGTTTATATACAAACCACCCCAAAATTTTTTTTTATGTTATTGACGCAAATAAACAGTTGCAAAGTTTCACACGCTATTTCTGTCCTGTGGTTCTGTCTCATTGCCATAAATCATTTCATGCTCATTCGTTTTGTTTCATCTCTTTTTATTATGTAGATAACTTATTTGAATTATAATTTTTATCTTTAGAATGAAAATGCACTGTTCACGAAAGGTTTTTTTTTGTAACTACAATATTATAACATAAATCTCAAAATTCAAGCAATTAATACATATTAGTTACTCCCGCTCTGCGGTTCAAATACAAACTTACTTCATTTTGTCAAAGTGTTATTTTACAGTGACACATTTAAATATTACGCATGCTTTTTTATATAAAATGTAGTTTTTTGCACATCTTCTCCATATGCACATTATAGAGGCCAAATGCATGCATTTTATTCTTAAAAAGGTGTACAGAGTTTTATCTTCACGTTTAATATAGAAATGGGACAGTGTATTTTCATAATCTAAAACTATGGTAACATTATTTGGAACTACATAATATTTATTTTCTTTTTATAACTTACAACTATATTGTCAAACAAAGTAACTTATAAAAAGTTCCTCTATAGATAAATATGTCTTACGAATGTAGTTATTATAAGGTAAAGCTTTTTTACTGTAGATAGTAAACATTATTACCATATTGTATATTGTGTATTTAAATTTATATTGGTTTTTCAATAAATATATTTTCTATAAAAACACGATTATATATCACAATCGGTAGGAAGCTTTCAGGCTGAATATAATATAAAATAAATATAATATAAAATAAATGGAAAAGATTCGATAATATTTACAAAAGCATGTATGAAATAATGAATTATAATATTTGTTAGTGGTGATGTTTTTCTATGCTATATAGGTGATGGGGTTTTCGTATTTTTTGCATGTTTCTATCCTAATATAATTCAATTTTGTATTCTTTTAATCTTTTGTAGTAATTTTAATGCATGACATAGAAGAGTGTTTTTAATCGTGTGTGATGTAGTTTACTTATTAGTATTGCTATTGATTAATTTACTACTTCTTATTGATTATTCATTACTTCTTAGCATTATGATTTTTAGCAATAATAATAAAATTAAAAAGACTATATATTTGAATAATTGTTATACTTACTGCAATTATTTAGCCAATTATCCAATTACTATAATATAATAATAATAATTTTTAACAATTAATAACAATTTGATTTTTTTTGGAATTTCTTCGATTTATTGAAGCTCATTTTGAGAAATACATACATACAATAATTTCAGTGTTAAGTTGCTAATAATATTTTCCTAATATTGTGAATAATCCTGCTTACTTAAACCTTATCAATAATGATCTTAATCGAATAATAAAATTATAACTACTTGCATTGCATGGAGTCAGATAATAGGACTATCGATGACGTCCGTGACTGAGAAAATCGATTTTAGACTTCTACTTTTAATTAAACTTTTCATCTTATAACATACACAAGTCAAGTATTCTGGCGCGAAAGTAACAAAACTACCCTTTGCTGGAATAGTGGTCAACTTAACGTGAAAAAAAATTGGTTTTTAATTGTCGCTAACACCATCAATAGCGATCCTTAAAGTGATTTTTTTAGTATTAAATTGGAAACATTTTATACATCAGTATTTAAATTCTAGAATACCACAAAAAATTTCATTGATCGTGCACCAAAGTTTTACATTATATACATTATTTTCAACGATCTATTTTGTTATATTAACTAAAGAGTACCCGGATGACCGAGCTTTGCTTAACAAGACCATCTACTGAAGTAGCTTTAGTGTTGCTACTCGCCAATAGATGTCAGGAAGAGCAGTTGTAGCAGTTTTTCATTGCCTGAAAACACGGATAAAATGTCATTTTCTAAAAATTAAGCTAGATCGATTTTTCGCCCCCGAATCCCCCTGCATACTTTTCATATACATCGTTGGAGCCGTTTCTGAGACTCCGAGAATATAGAGAATATAAAGAATAGCTCGGTTAAAGGTAATAGATATACACTCATGGTTCAAAATAATATACGCCTTCACAAAATACACGTATATATTATACTAGGAAATCGCCCTCGCTTCGCTTCGGGAAAAATAGTAAAAAAATATATTAGCCTATGTCACCCGGGGATAGTGTAGCTTCTCAACAGTGAAAGAATTTTTCAAATCGGTTCGGTAGTTTTGGAGCCTATTCAATGCAAACAAACAATCAAATCTTTCCTATTTATAATATTAGTATGGACTATGTTTATTCTTATAGTTTCCAGTATTAAATGGTTTTAATCCATAATGTCCTACTTTAAAGATTAGCTTTAGCGAATGATTTTTATCATTCGATATTCAAAGTTTTACTTTGTTATTATTTACGATGATACACCAACCGTTATACGCCCCCTTTGCTGTATATAAGTGGGTGTTGTATATAAGTATATTTTTGCATATGGGTAATTAAGACTCCCAGATTTCTCTAAATGCTAGTAAAACTCCATCATAATGTATTCATACCTATTTCACAGCATCAGGTTAATTAGGTTAAGTTGATCACCATCTCAGTAATTGATAGTCAATAAACGTTTTTAACTATTTTTATATTTATATATAATGTCCCTCTACAGTCAATTTTCTGACCAACTATCCCATGCACGTTTGAAAGCTTTTGACGATTGTGATTTTAGTTTTATTTCCTACCCTCAACCTAGCTTCCTTTTTGCCAGTTTTTGCCATAGACTAGATGCTTTGACATGGCAACACTCGCTGCTATAAGGTAAGATGTTGAATATTTTATATGTACTATAAGGGTACTAGACTACTAGTATACTAGACGACGCGGAAATCCCTAAGCCGGTTAGAAAAAACCTTATATAAATGGTTTTAAGGTCGAAAATGCATGGTTTGCACCGTCTCTCTACAACTATTCTATCCTTTATTATATTATTTTATTTTAATTTTTTATTCCATCTATTCTATTTTAGCGTTTCAATTAGCAACGATAGATTGATCTATCCGAAGATTTTACGTTTAGTAAAGTGATAAGTATTAAGTTCGACGACCTTGTAGCCTAGGTAGCGGCCCTACCTGCGAAGCGAAGGGTCCCGGGTTCAAATCCGGCCGGGATAGATATTTGTGTGACAGATAAATAAATATTTGAACTCGGATCATGGGTGTCATTGTGATGTGTTATATATGTATATCGTCCATGCTATCCGCGACACAGGTAATAACCTACTGCGGGAGTATGAGTGTGTAAGCGTTTATTTAATTTATTATTAATTTAATAAGTAATTGAATACAAAAAAAGAAAATAAAAAAACGACGCGGTTGGCCTTGTTTTTCATTATGCGTGCCACAAAGTACTGGAATAGCTTGCCCGCGTCAATCTTCCTGCTTACTAATAAAATGGGAGTCTTCAAAAGTAGAGTGAATGGACTTTTATAGTGATGGGAAGTTAGAGCGCTCACTTGACTTCGCAGTCACTTATCATCAAGTCGGATTATTGTCAAACATTAACTTATTTAATGTAAAACAAGTTATTGACGGTTAACTGCAGTAAAGGATATATCAGTTACCATGGACCGGCAGTAAGTAGATTCTCCGTCGTCTAGTATACCACTTCTCACAATAATAATATTGTTATCTTCCATATTGTTACATGGTTGGTTACATATATTTCATACATGCTTATATTGTTAGAGAAATATTATATTTATCTGAAAGCTACATTCAATGTTTAGTTTTCATATTCATAATGGCAGTATTGTGAAATACTAATAACACATAAACACATTTATTGTTTGATAGTTTGAAATTGAAAACATAGAAATCATTTCACATTATGTGTATATGTCCTGTTTATATACATTAACTTCTATATGTTTTGTGTCCATTTAATCATCGCACAATTACTTACAATGAGTCATCTTTTATTTATTATAATGCTCGACTTGGCGGGGGCACTACAGTGCCCCCAGATAATTTTATAGGGACTTTAGTGAGCAAGATATCACAATTAATTCCTTTTAACTAAGAAATAATTGCTTATATTTATCTATATTTGAGAAACAACTAAAGTACTGTTGTATATTTATAGTTATTCTACGATAGTCATGGATTAGTCTAATTATGACGTTAAATGATTTGGTATTAAGGTGATAAAACTATGAAACTTAATTATGACATTATTAAATCTGGCAACGTAAGGGCCGATATAGATTTTAATTATCTTTTGTCGAATCACGTTTAAGTGGTCGTTTGTTAAAAGTTTGCGTCGTATTTTCGTAAATTAAAATGTTTGATTGCATGCTTTTCGTCACTGTTCAAACTTGTGTAAGTTCTCAATACTCTCGGTACAAAATCAGCAGAATTATCTAATCTATCAGCTTAATTATCTATAGTGCATCAGATAAATATGAAGACATATCAAATTTTAATAAACTTTTAAAGTTATCTGTTTAAGTAGGACAACTCTATTATCTGTGATAGGGTAAGGTGGGGCTAAATGTGACACATAAATCCACGCCTTCGAAGTAGAGAATCTACTTCGGTAAAAATGTTTCTGTATCCAATTTGATAAAGTTTATTAAAAAATGACATGTCTTCACATTTACAACTATAAATCAGTTTTAGTACATTGCCAGCGGTACATGACTCTGCAATGTATTTCAGTGGCTGATAACTTCGGATGGCGTGAAGATTCATCTGGCAGTGAAGAGCCGGACGCACCGCATTATCCCCTGGACTTGAGACTTGCAGAGGCCAGGTGAGTATACCATAACAACAAAAGCAAAGATCTACATAACAACAGTATACTACAAAACCATAAATATCTTACAAGAGACTACAAAATTTCTGACAAAAAATAACCGACTTCAAAATTTTGGATAACTGAAAAACTACTCGTCAGATCTCGCTCAAATTTAACTGGCATCATGTGACAAGCACCAGCCTTCGATTAAAAAAGAACCATCAAAATCGGTCCACTCAGTCGAAAGTTCTGATGTAACAAACATAAAAATATATAGTCGAATTGAATACATTTTTTGAAGTCGGTTAATAAATACAATATAACAAATACACTACAATTTAAAATAATATACATTGAAATATAACAAATAACCACGTATAAACTTTATCTATGTTTATTACTGATATACATAGATAAAGTATGAGTTTTGTGTGAATGTAATTGGTTTTTTTTGGTGTGACGTAGCCTCATGATCAATTTTATTATAGTATCAGTTCATATAAATCACATACCGAGGACATATTTGAGCTTTGTGTGAAAGTAGTTGGGATTGGCTTCCTGTGGTGTCAGAGTAGAAGAATAGGTACTTCTCTTTCAGAGATAACATACCACTAAATCCTGGAAATGTCCATTAAGTCTTCTAAAAACATGGTCTAGCTCTGAATTGGTAAATAACAGTGACAGGAATTAAAAATATCAGTTAACCTTCCACTATCCTTGCTTGTTGCAAGGAATGGAGAGATTCCTAAGTACATTTTTTATGACTACAGCAATATGACTTCACTTGCTACAATAATTGAGGTTGTAATGGATATCCATGAGCTTTGATTCAATGACTTAGGTTCTTAAGACCTGGATTCGTTTGCTACTGACCATTGAGAGGTGGAATGGTGAGTAGACAAGGACATGGTTTAGGAGTGAGAACTATCCTCCAGGTTGCAACTAGAGGAACGATTGGCGCAAGAGGCCCGTGAGCGCCGCTATGACGAGAGAGAGAGGAGGTTAGATGAATTGAGGAACAGAGGGTCGCACAACGACGTACGCAAGAGTCCAGAGGACCGCCGCAAGGATGTCCAGTTCGTGTTGGGAGGGGACAAGTTAGTGTATTACTTTGTTTTATACTTTGAGCGCATGTTGAGATGAAGGCGACTTTGTATTGCCTCAAAGATTGATATAGCCTAAGTATGAGAATGGTTTGATTGCCAGTTTGATGGACACATAAGTACCAGTTCTGTGACGCATTTCGGTACCGGAACAACGTTAATCTTACTATGTCTTACGTAATTAATACGTATATCTTACGTCTTTGGTTGGAGAGTTTTCTTTTAATAATGACAAGGATTTTACACATTAATGATTTATTTAGCAGAATTTCTTTGACACGGGAGATCTTCCGCTCGTATCGTATAATTCGTATATTTACGTCGATGTATCCGTGTCGCCTGATTCTCAACATGCGCTTTCTTAATGTATCCTTTATAATGTTATAGCATATACAAGTTAGGTAAGTAAGAAATTACCCACGGTTCTAGATGGTTGTAGACTCTAGACAATGTATATTTGGTTAGCGAAAACTTAATTCGAATATACATAATTACAGCGTATTTTTACTATTTACTTCGTTATAGCTAGCAATATAACATTGCCTAAAGGTCATGAGTAGATCCTTTACCCAGTAACCCAGTTTTGTTAGTATATAGTTAACAATTTATTTGTTGTGTAAAATTTGCACGCCCTACATTATATTTTATGCACGTTTGAAAGTAACATTCTAATTTGGATAAAAAAATTACAAACTGTAACTTTGTTACTTTTTTACAATTTTACATTGTCTTTAAAAATAGTGTTTAGTGAAATAAATATGTATATTTTTGTTACTATAAATAAGCAATCGAAGTCATAAGAAATGCTAGAGCACTTTAAAATTGAACCCTGACTGTAACGTTTAGTAACAAGAAAACAATTCAAGAAATGACCCCCTCAACTATAGACGTCTCACATCCAAGGTTTAACTCTATGGTATTACACCATTACTATGTCCGCGGCGTCGAACTGGGTTAAATTTCGAGCGAGGGATGAATTTGAATTATTTTCGGTCTAGATGTTCTTGTCCGTGGCACACAAAACAAGGAATAGGCTTGTTTCCACTAAGAATAAATCGAATGGCTTAGAGTTTCTAATGATTAACCATGATAATTAGTAAACAAAAATGCAGCTTTTCTATTAAAATAATAAAAGATTAATAATATTTTTGAAAAATAAAATCGACAAATTGAGGCGTTTAATCACGTGACATTAAACATCAATCAGTGAAGCGCATGGAAGCGTGACGTCACACCTCGCGAAACACTACGTTGTAGCTGTCATTTTCGTATAAAATGAACAGGTTATTTGGAGTTTTCAGCAATTCTCGTTAAATTAATACAGTTCGTTTTTAGTTTAATCTTGAAAGACAGATATAATTTGCTATGGAATCAGGATTTAACAAAGCAAACAGCAGTAATTTGCCCAAAATTGACGCCGTTATGCTTGGCAAATTTTTTGCAATAAACACCGACTTTTGTTCATCGGAATTCCGCAATGTTAAAACTTCTGTGTAAGTATAATGTGAAGAACAAACAAAGTCTCATTTAATTAGCAGTTACCAGGTTCTGGTTCATTCAAACACTCTGCGATTACTGACATCCTTTGTTTTTTCAACATATATGGTCGTTCCATATAGCTGCATATCCGTTTCCTTCTATCTTCTTGGCATTCGAACTTCTTTGGTATACAACCTGGTTTCATGCGCACTCGAGAAACTTTACCCATAATATGATACTCTGTATAATTAATCATATCGTTTGGCAACTAAAAAAATAAGAAGAGTATGAATTATTACATTTTATAAAACGAAAATAATATTTTAACTCAAATAAATCATTAAACCCTACTCAAGTCATAACATTTTATAGGTTATGTGTGGTATATTATAGTAGATTTTGCAAAATTCATTTCTTTTACTATACATTTATAAATAGATACATCAAGTTGTGTTTATTACTTACATCAAAATGATCTTCACAGAAATAAATTGTGGAATCAGTTGATAAAGTAAGAGCATCTTGCCTCCTTGCCATATTTAACCACTTTCTACGTATTTGTTTATTGTTTGGAACGTATATGAATAATTTGTTTGGCGTTTTTATCGTTGTACTTTTACATTGGGGCACTATACAGTATTTATAATACGAGGAATTCATTATTTATTAAAAAACACAATTGACTGTCATACACAAACACGGCTGTTTCGCGAGGTGTGACGTCATTCAAAACGCCATGACAGTCTTGGCCTTTTTCGCGGTCAATTTCAAGTTCATTTCTAAAAACTCAAAATACTAATGTAAAAGACTTATTTTTCTTAGAATAATATATTTTTGGGGTGAAATAGATGCTAAGCTATAGTTTTAAACTAATTTCCAAATTTTGTCAACTAGCCTATTCTAGTGTTGTTATTCACCCCGTATTCCAGCGTAAACTGGACAGGCGAAGACCTGACGCGTGCGGCGCACACACAGTCCCAGCCGCAATTGCGGGCGTCGATGCGCAGCGTGGGGGCGCCGTTGCCGCCGCCCCGCCGCCCCTTCTCCGGCCCGATGGTGCGCTCCCGCAGCACCGATGTCGTTGCGGTGAACGCGGACGAAGCCCGCGCGCCATCCAGGTTGCCGGTTGTTAGACAGAAGCCGCTTACTGAAGGTTGGTTTTATAGAAATAGCTGGCAAACGAGCTGACGGTAAGTGGCTATCGTCGCCCATGGACATCAGCAACACCAAAGGCATCACTGATACGTTACCGGTCAAGAAAGAGAGAAGAAAAAGAAAGAGAACTGGCTCTCAAGCCGGAACATGATGAGTCGTTTGGCGGCTGACTCATGATCAAGGGTGGTAGATATCCAGGTGGACTCCATGGAGAAATAATAATAGTAATAATTGTATTAATTAGCAATTAAAATCAATATTACCAATATAATCCCTGCGAGGGCCCCTACCATCAGCGGGCCGGATTTAGTCCCCTCTTACGACACCCATCCGGCGTGGGATTGGGGTTAGTATTCTAAGCCGCCCCAATACGGCAAAAAGTTGTTCAGTTTTAAACTATAACACTGTTATAGTATTCACAAAGACTCGCGACAGACGGTGCAATAAATCACTTTTCTAATAGCGACGCTTAAGTTTACTGGACTATCGACAAAATGCAATGTACGGGATTCACTATACATCAGGTACTTTTAATCTAAGGTGTATGATTGATGCAGCAAATTCCACAATACAACAGGAAAAAAATTGTCCAATTATTATATTATATTATATCCGTGCAAAGATAAGTTTGTTAGTTAATCATAAAAATATCCTTATTTTTCTTCAGGCATGGAACAATCAGAGACTCCGTCAAGCAACACACCGCCAGAGGAGGAGTCCACTGACTCCTCCCTGATGGAAGACGAGGGGATCCCGAAGCCGAGGAGGCGACGCATCCAGCTGCCATTCGGGAAGAAAGCCAAGACTCCCGCGTGACAGAGCCCTGGACCACAGAATATAGAGACAACAGAAGTATAACTCCATACAGGTACCGACACCGAAACCTAAATTTTCTAACACGCTTTTATTAGCTTCACTTGTTAAAAGAACGAACAATTTAAACAAATCTTGGAAGTGAATTTTAACTTACTTCTAATTTTATCAAAATGAAATTTTGTATGTATATGCACCTAATTTGGATGACAATACAATAATTTGGTATCTTGTAGCTGATATGATGGAGTGAGAAGAGTGGATAGTGGAACTCCTCAACGGTTACTATTAAACCTTTAGTTTGCTTGTAACCGTAAAGTAGTTTGCTTGTACACGGACTCTATAAAAGCGTATATTTATTTAAAGCTACTAATTTATTCGTATCCGTGAGCGGTGTCAATGTGTGCATTGCATGACGAGTTGTATGGTGTTATCCTTCTGTTTGTATCTATTTTGTGCCGGGACTTTGAAGGACGGGCGTAGGGCGCTGCGAGACTGGTTTGTATGGGAGGGCGTTTGGGGCGTAGAGAGGGAATACTATACTGCCCTCGTTATGATAAACAACGTATCTGACATTTTTGGCGAAAACGAGTTATTAGCATATTCGTAATCAGCGAAATTAGATCTATCTAGATCTATTATCTATTTTTTCGTATGTATTATAGAAATAAAAATAAAGGTAAGCATAAACAACGTATGTGCAAAATTTTCATTCTCTTCCTTATGAAGAACAACGTATTGTCCATTACGTTTAGAGTTATATTAGTTTTTATATATTATTAACTTTGAAATTAAATAGGTAAGTTATACCAAAAATCTCGTCTATTTGACGCAATGAACTAATATACTTACGTACATTTCATTAATTTGATTAATTAATGGCACAAGGAGCCAATGCGATTATTATTTATAGGATTTCGTTAAACTATATGAAAGAAATACAAGGCATAAACATCGTAAGAACACTTTCCTAGTGATAATTAACGTAACTGAATAATTTTCCTAGGTATAAGCAATGCAACTGCTTAAAAATTAACACTTTTTGGGTTCTATTAACTCAGAAAACATTTAGAAAACAGAAAAATGTAATGAGTCATAAAATACACACATATAGTAACAATTAATTTTAACAATTTTGAAAATATCTCAATTAGTGTAGTCGTGACAACAAAAATAAGAAAAAAAGCTTTAGGCGCGTTTATCTCGGAACTTGCTGAAATGCAGATACGTTGTTTATCATAAGGAGGGCAGTATAGTTAAGCTTGTATGGGTAAATAGCCTAACTCATTGACATCAGTCTCCTCATCAGACTAGGAGATAGTTCAAATGGATTCATAAATCACATGCAGTTAAATCTTATTATTTTTATTTAATTTACCTACAATTTTGAGGTCTCAAACCATCCTTAAAATTCTGATAGTCCATGGAAAATTTAAGAACTACTGTTTCTGCATTGAAATTTTCGTCTATGGTATTCCCTCTTTATTCTGGACTTAGTGACCGCGACAGATAGGTTTGAAATGATCGTTTGACAATATTATCAGTTACCCGCGTTATGTTCCTTTTTCAATGCAATCAAACTATTTTATATACATGGATAGATAGTAGTTGAATTAAACAAATAATTTTAGTATTTCGGGAGAAATCATGCAATTTATTTACGATTTGCAAGTGTTGAGGTTTACGATTTAATTTCTCAACAGAATTTACAAAAAAAGAACTTATTAATCTAGAACAACCAATGATATTATATACAAGATATGCCAAGACGGCGCTGAAATTATGTCAGTCGAATTTAGACAAGTGTAACGATTTCAATTCAGACAGTTGACAGCTGCCTCTGAGTGAGGCCGTCTAGCTGTCTTTCTCACTATTATGGTTTTAGTAGTGCCATCCCTTTTACATAATTTACCAATGTAATAATGATTATAGTCCCCACGAACTAAGAATGCATATTTGTCGTTTGTCATCGCAGTGACACTAGAGATGTACAAAAAAAATCGATTCACGAAAGAACCAATTTTTGCAACAAATCGATTCAAAATTGTAAGACTTTCTAATCGATTCAATAATTAAATTGTAAATTCTAAAAACCGAAACATTTAGATATCCACAAGTAACTGGAATGATACTGCCTCCATTGAGCTACATAAGTTACTTTACCATACCTATACGCTCAATAATTATGTATTTACGACTATAATAAAATATTTTTTTCCTAAAAAACTCACTGTTAATTCGTCCGCGCCGCATCCAGCGTATGAAATTTGGGTTTCGATTGAATAATGAATATTCTAACCGTATTTTAATCAGTTCAAATGGCTGCGGTTAGAGATTATCATAATAAACACTTTTGGTCATGTTCTTATAGAAGAGAAGAAATTAAATTGTTTAATTGTTAAACACAAAGAAAGAAATAAAATAAATTCATTTTTATTTTAAGTTTCGATTATAGTAATGTATCGATTATTATGGTTTCATAAGTGGCTTAATGCCGTCGCATCACTTAACGTCAGTGTAGATTTTATCATCTTCATATAACATTTATTCGACGCCTTATTTTTTTATTCAATTTTGCATAAATTATGATGTGATGGGATTTTTACTAGATTATAACGTTTAATATGATTTATAAATAACGTCAATACGAATACGATACAATACGAATAGGGATTTTTAACAAATTTTGGCAAAATCCTTTGTTCGTAAGTAACCAACTATTCATGTCAATTAAATAATTATTCCATTTTGCTCAAAGACGTACGTACAAGGTTGGTTCATATTAATAAATGGCAGCTGTCATTAATGCGTTCTTAGATAATTTTGATAATAGTGTAGTGAAACAAAAGATAAACGTGTGTGTGTTGTAGCTCGGTCGAAACAGTTTTTTTGGTTGATTTGTAAGGGCATAACGTATCTATAGTTTAATATCATTGAGAACAACACATATAATATTTCTTACATCTTAACAGCTCATCTCATTCAAACTAGTCCCATCATGTATCGTCTCGGTCGCTAGTCAGGACGCCCTTTACCCAAAAGTTGTTCGTTTGGACGCAGTACATTTGAGTAATCGCCACTAGTATTAGCTATTAAGAGCGCAGATTTATTGTTATGAAACTAATGTAAAACAACTTGTCAACTTTCTGTGTCTGAATACACAGTGTCATATTGGATGAGACACAAGGTTATCTATTGAGAATTGAAATAACTTGGAAGGATTAGGAATTTTCTCAGTGAACATAATTTTGTAAGTTTGTAGTACATAATTATGAAAAAGTTATCTATATAACGTTTATGCAAACGAGGAAGTAATTAGCCAAATATAACGACTATGCTATACACATCTTATTCTTTCTAGGAGTCTGGTTCTATAAGAGATCATTCATTCCGTCCAAAAACAGTAGGTAGTTCTACTGTATGTAATATAGTATACTGTAGTTAATACTTATATAAACTGGTGGAATGTGCTCCATTGTTGCCAATTTGTTTTACATTGATTATAACAAGTACCTACTAGTATCGATATTTGAAATTTTATATAGCTATGAACACAGAACATCTAATAATTAGTTAGAAAGGGCATAGCACGTAATTTGTATGGGAACCGCTGTCGCCGTTTCAATAACCACTACTAACGAAAATGAACAAATTAGCACGAGGATTGTTATGAGTGCTTGAAGTAGGCGTGACTCTGTAGCTAGGGATTGATTGTAGATAAATTTTTATCGGTATTTATTTTCGCAAGGTATACTTATTCACTATATACTTTTATACTTTTTGACTGTAATTACTTACTCCGTCGACAGACTTATATTTCATCATGGCCTCCGAAACAAAGTCTTTTCCAATTACCGCACATGAAGGCATTTTTATGTAATTAAGTCGCAGTATTTCGCAGTACTTTTCTCCGTTGGAGTTTGCGAGTCACTAAATAGCGCAATTGCGTGTTTTTGTGCGATGTGCGCATTTGATCACAGTATTGGCGCGCTTGCCTTGCCCACAATTCCTTTCTAACTAATTATTAGATGTTCTGTGGCTATGAACGTTGATATATCTCTCAATGTATGTACTGATTTGATTGTACAGTGGACCCCCGGTAATCCGGCCCCTGTCTAATCCGGCACCCCCTGTAATCCGACATGGTCTAATTATTTATTATTGAATATTTTTTTGACAATCTTCGCTAATGCATGATTGAACAAGTTATAACTTGTACGCATCACCACTATTGTGCTCGACACGTAGGGTATTGTTTTGATTCTGATTGCTTAGTTTGAATTTGACTAATTACGTCACTTTAATGACGTTAATTTTATAATAAAACTATTGTGTTGTTTAATTTACTAAATTGGACATACTTATTGAAGTATGATTTGTACTTCAGAGTACCTTATAACATATAGAATCTTATAATTGGATCTGTAATTTGTCGGATTACAAGGTACTCTTTTGTAAAAAATTCCGGACTATAGGGGGGTCTTAGGCAGTACTCTATAATCCGACAAATTCGATAGTCCGACACTGCCCTGCAAAATGTTTGTCGGATTACCGGGGGTCCACTGTATTGTAAATCCGATCTGGGAGCTTAGACATTGTAATATTTTGTTGACGATGTCGTTTGAAAATATCAATATCTATGATGGACCAAACAATTATTACCAAGATCAAAACAATTGGCGACGAAATTATGAAAAATCTTAATGTGGCAGTGACAATAATTTATTCGTCGTTTAACAATAAAATTTATAGTTTATATGTATTAAATTGACTCGCGTGACATACCTACTTAATTTTTTTTTTAATGGAAATAGCCGGCAAACGAGCTGACGATCCACCTGATGGTAAGTGGCTACTGTCGCCCATGGACATCAGCAACACCAAAGCCATCACTGATGCGTTTCCTTTATTATGTCACAGTGTTGCCATCAATATTTTATTTATTTTTATCTCATCTTTTATTTATACGAAGTTTTTCATGGTTAACAAAATGTGCCAAAATCTAAGCCCGTGGTTTTCTCGCAGGCCGGTGTGTTATATTTTACTATTGTTATTTATTGACTGAGTGCGTGATTGTGTTATTATCGTGTTAAGTAGCAAATTCACCTCCCGTCAAGCGTCCTTATTATTTTCAGCAGTCCCTTTTTAACACCAATTGTTTTGATATAACTTTATAAACTAAGTGTCTGACGTTTTACTCGTTAATATAGTATCTAGTTATTTACCAGAAATACATTAAATATACGTCTTAAGATTGTCGCTAAAAACAACTAGGTATATACATAATTATTATGTATAAATAAAATGACCAAATAAAAGCACGGTATTCAATGATTTTACTTTTAACTTACATACTATTTTTTGAAATTAAGTATTATTAAGTTACACATAAAATATTGACTTGATTATAAAATAGTTGCAGTTTTGTTTATATCAGAGAAACATCTCATAATAATTATGCTCAGTATTTGTATTTTAAATTAATCATGTTCCTTAAAAAAAATGTTTCCATAGAACACCACTAATTTTACCAGCTATGAATTTTATTTGAAAATTGAAAAATTGTAAACATTTTCTAATATTTTATGTACTTAATCTGTATTCAACAGTGCTTCCAAATTTTAAAAATATGTTGATGGCGACGCCAAATAAAACTTTTACTTTTAATAACGAACTATGTTGAGGTATTCTAAATCAGAATGACACCAAGTAGATTTGTAAGTCTGTTTTTTAAATGTAAGTACATTTTATACAAATGTATTTTATAGTAGTTGTTTGGAATGTTGTCAATATTTCTGGATTCCAGTATCCGTATTAACTGAACTCCTTTTTTATCAATCATATTTAGTAAGACATTTATTATATGTATTTAACTATGTACTTATTTATTAATGTGTTTATTTGCAGTATTTTTGATGAATGATACTTCATTGATAAATTTTTGGTATGTATGTTATGTAGCTGTAATTGCTTTCTTTTAATTCTTGCTTTTTTTCAACCTAAATCCTGTATTGTGTAAGAAATAAAAGTAAGAATAGCTAATTAGGTACGATATTCAGAGACACGAGCGTCGAAGCCTTATTAAGCTCAAGATTGTACCTATAGAGAATATTTTTGTACAAACTGTCAATAGTGAGGGGACGAAAAAATCAAAATTACGTATTAACGTACCTTTGAAGGAAATGTGCATAGTAATAATTATTGAAAGTAATTTGAGAGAAAACTTACGTCTATTAAATATTGTTATTGAAGTATGCCGGTTAGGGGCATTCTTAGTATATTAAACGATGTTAATGTCTTTTTAAAGCTGAAAATAACCTTAAAATTACAATAATTTAGTGTACTTTATATTGAAAGATGTCGTTTTATACATACATAGCATGCAAGCAATATTTTTTAATTACTTAAATTGCCTATCATAACATAAAATATGGTACTTGATGTTACTACAATATGGTCTTATAAATATACCATATTATTGCAATACTGTAATGTACAAGGAATAAAAAAGGAAAAAGTTGTGACCTTTAGGAGTGTGAAAGTTACTATACTTAGTTGTAATTTATAATTGTAGTAAATATGGGAGCGATTTTACTAATAACTGTAATTTATATTTAACATTAATATCATATCGCATCATTCCCTGTTATTTTCGTAGTTTGATAGCGATACAATTGCCCCTTAGCTTGTATTGTAGTGTTTTTAAGGCAATTTGGTGCTAAACGAACTATTCAGACTGAAGACGACGCTAGGCTCAAGTTTTGTACAATTCGTCGAATATTTTCAACACGACCTTGAACACTAACCATTGAGTGTCTTGTATCGATGTGATGTTAACACTCCGATGATGTTTATTTAATTTATTGAAGCATTAAAATGCGTGTTAAGATTGCTAATGGTGTATATTCTCAGATGTTAATGAACTACTACAGTCCAATACTTAAATAAAAGTCTTCATGGCAAAAATTAGCAATAATACCAATGTAAGTTTATACTAATTGTACTTAATTGTGAATTTATAAGCCCTTAAGCGTAGCGTTACTTGACTTGTGTTTAGGGTACATTCAGTGATAATTTGAAAGAGCCACTTGTTAATTAAATGTTTTTTGTAAAAAATATTTTTAACGTCACAAAATTAGGTACTTAGTGTCAATGTACAATAAAAATAATTTCTCGAATTGAATTTATTTTATAGACCCCAGATCTGACTTGTGCTGTAAACTAAAAGACAAATCGTGATAAACACATTGTTATTTGAATGTTATGTAATAAATTGATACAAGAATATTTTCTGGTTTTGATAATATCCTTTAAAGCCTTTTTGACATACTTGCAAGTAAATTACAAATCAACGAATTGCTACTATTCATACTTCCGGATTAAGACATCCAAGATCACTTAAAAAATTCTTCGTGGATATTGTTGTATGTAATTTGTAATATTTTGTATGAAGTGATCTCTAAAACTACTGAACTGATTCATGAAATTAGTAAGCAGATGCCGTGAAAACGCCTGCACCGATATGGCTGCTTTTTATTTGATATTGATACTCGACGTAAAGGGAACCAACCATCTGGAGATCTGTAGTATAATTAGTGGTGGTGTGTATGGAAGGTTGGTTCCCTTAAATATGGTAGGTTAGATTTAAATATTCAAAAATAAAAGTCAAAATAGTTTTAAAATTACATTTTATTTGAAAAAATGTGTACAAATACCCTAGCAGCTGGTGTACGCGATGTAGCTTCTAACGTACGCATAAGTTGTACAGCGACATCTCACGTACCAAGTTTGTGACGTTGTACTTAGTCACAATTACGTTTACAAAATTGGTAGTAAAAATGATTACATTTTAACCTAGCATACAGTCTTAGAGACAGTTAAACGTTCAACTGCCAGTTCACCGACTCGCAAAAAACTACATCACAAGACGGCACAGCCGATTGTATGATATCCTGGCGTTTTCTATTCACATACCATCCACTGAAAATTTCCTACGCAGAAGTTCAAAACAACTGATTCAACTGACATTTCAATGCGTAAGCACCTTTAAAATACAATTAAAATTAAACAATAATATCGACATAACTGTTCATGACAGGAAAAGGCGGATGACTATGCTACATCGAAATTTAATTACACTGTAACTTCTGCAACATCAAGATACTTAAGATGTCAAGAATAGGAATGTCTAAAAAATATTCGCCTATTGTTTTGGAGGCTGCGAGGTTTGAATACATTTTATTTCAGCTAAATTCTATTTCTATTAACAAAACCAAAACGGTGATTGTTTTGCTGGTGTTCAAATAATTTAATTGCAACAAATGAATTATTTGTAAATTATAGAAACTGATAAACAAAAACCACACTTCGACACCAAGTCAGTCTGGATTTGTGGGACTCATTCATACAAATAACTACTCAATTTTAACGTCAAGTGGGATATTTTGTGATTCCATTAGTGGCATGGAGCCTCTTTCTAATGAAAGCAGTCACTACATTGCCATATTACATACAACGCATAACGTAAACTTGAAATATTTAGTTTTCTCCGTGTTCCTTCTTTTTGTGCACCATTGGTAAAAAAAAAGTCGCACTGTTCTTAACAGGGGGATTGCTACACGAAAGTTATTAAATCTACCCGGAAAGATGGATATTGACTATTAAACTAAACGTCCATTAGGTTCACATAATAAGTGTGAGTATTTTAGTAGTTGATCCCCACTAGCAAACAACACAACTTTTCTCCCGTAAGCGGAAGCCAGCCGTGAACAAAAAGACAACTGGAGGTCGGAAGAACTACTCATTTGTTGAAACGTTAGTACTTTCCTTTCGCGTGCCTGCAAATTCAATGCTGTTAATATTATATGTATCGATTCTACATTGTATATTGTTAGGCTGTCAGGTAGGTACATCCACAGCGCGATGGCTTTATCTTAAGTATCTCTAAAGGCCTCAAAGAACGGGACCTCCTCGATCTTGAAGGACGCGCCGTGGAACGACAGCTGGTGCGCTATACCGGGTGTAATCGTTAAGTGTGCACAGGCGATTATTCCGTAACTATTACAGATATCAAAAAACTTTAAACTGATAACTAAAGCACTTTACCTAATGAGTAAAATGACAATAATAACTTATTAAAAATAAAACGACAAATATCCAAAAAAATTACATTAAATACTCCCATACATTTAGTATGAGATAGTAGAAAGGTTTTACTTTCCTTATTTTAAGAGGAATAGTAACTACTCATTTTACCCTTATCATTTTATAATTATGTATGATACGATATTGATGAATTTCAAGGAGATACACGTGTAGATTAATTATCTTACCACTGCAAATTAATAATAAACCTTGTTTCAATATCGTATTGATTTGAACTGCCTGAAAAGCAACATACTAAATAAAAACAAGAAAGATACTCTTTTTTTGTTCGTTCTAAATTCAAATTCTTTATCGCGGGTTTTCGTTCCCGCCAATTTATTGTGTTTTTTTCAATTTGCGTTAATAATCATGACTGATTGAAAAATGGCTTATTCCAATACAGAAAAGAGGGACATATCAAAGATCATATCATACATAATTATAAAATGATAATATTCCACTTAAAATAAGGAAATTAAAACCTTTCTACTATCTCATACTAAATGTATGGGAGTGTTTAATGTAATTTTTTTGGATATTTCTCGTTTTATTTTTAATAAGTTATTATTGTCATTTTACTCATTAGGTAAAGTACTTTCGATATCAGTTTAAAGTTTTTTGAAATCTGTAATAGTTACGGAATAATCGCCTGTGCACACTTAACGATTACACCTGGTATACGTCCCCCACAGCTTCAAGTCCATCGCCACTATCTCCATTGCACCTACGCCTCTCTTCTTCGCAGCATTAATAAAATCCATAAACGTGAGTAAGGACGTGCCCTGCAGCAACTGCTTGAAGCGCATGCGGTACCTAATGTCGGCCTGCATCTCCCCGATTAGCGCCGAGTACGCCCTTCTTCACGTTGCCGTTCACCGCGAACGAGATCTTAGCATACTTGAACTTATTCAAGGGATTGTTTTAAATGTTTTGATTACCTATATATTTTTTGTTGAAAGAAAATCACTGCGTCGAAATCTTATCTTCCTAGTGACTTGGCGATTGGTCTATGTTGTCAAGCTCCTGACAATCTCACCTCTTTTAAATATTATGAATAACCGCCGAGCTGTGGTTTGACAGCAATCTGATCAGCTCAGCCTTCCACAGTAGGAAACTTGAAAAAGGGCGTCGCGGCGGCCGGCGCTATTTATTCTGAACTGAGCCTATAAAGGGAATGCGCAAACCCACGGGCCATCATCGACCCGCAAACCATCCAGGTGAACATTAGATGTCGTTTGAAATTTAGAGAAGCGCCAAATGGTCGCTGAAAGACAATTTCGCTGGTCCCTGGGGCTCTTTCCATTAGTTGCCATTGCGTATAGAGGTCAGTTTTAATGTAAAGAAGAAGTATGTCTGCAGCTCAAGACTTTATAGAGTTACAAATATGAACACAAAACGCTATGACAAGAAGCATTCACAAGACTAACTATAATCTACTCTGTGTGATAACCGATCTGATAATATACGAATATTGGAACGAAGTTCCTTATCGCGCGTTGTGAAAGGGGGCTAGACGGAAAAAATTCTTACGAAAAGTTGTCACGACACTTTTTGAAGTGATTCAGTAATATGAAACTAGATGGCGCTGTACGATTTTCTGAATCACACTAACACTTTTTGAAGTGATTCAGTAATAGAGTACTCCTACAATAACTCTGCAATGAAGTGACAGCGGTAGTTAGTGAAACTTTTATTATGGCAATACTGATATAGAGTCAAATAATAGGTTTTGATGCTAGATATTATTATTAAACGCTTTTATTTAGTTTCACTTCGGAGCATCAAAACATCAAACTCAATATTATGATCAAAATGCTACTCTATTTACACGGCAATAAGGTAAACGCTTCCCGCATCAAAAAATCAAATCTTGTAACGTTAATTTGAATGACTTCCCTTTAATGAAAATTGATGAAATTTGGCAGACATGTGTATTTCCGATGACAATACACGAATATCAAAAAAAAAATTGAAATAAAAGCGTTTAAAAAAAAAAATTTTTTTCATTTCACTTATTTATTGATTATGATTGACTTGATAAAATATAATTTTATCAATGCTTTATTTATTTATCAATAGTATGTATTTTATAAAGAGAAATGTTGACAGTATCATCGATATCATCTTGAATATCAGTTCTCGAACGCCACTTTTAATAGTTTTACCCATTGTGAAAATAGAATTCAGCAAAAATCAACAACAGTATATCGACGAGAAACTGATACGTCAATGTATGTCAGCTTTGACAATCATTCAAAAAGTGATACCATAGTACGATTTTTGTTTCTACCAATAAATATCCTTATGCAGAGTTATCGTGGGATGATTATATGAAACTAGATGGTGCTTTCTGAATCTGAACAACTTTCTGAATCACGCTAGCGTTCATAGTTTCATATTGCTGAATCACTGCTGAGCGCGTAAAACAATACTTAAATCGAAAGGAACTTCGTTCCATCCGGGTGTCCCTTGACACCTTTTTTATTTTTTTAAGGTGTTCTTGACTCACTACTTGATTGGCTTCCTTTAACTTGGCTGATGTGACTTTACATCTGTGACTGATTTCACTGTTTAATTGTAAGAAAACACAATTGAGCTCAGAATATCTAATTGTGACAATAGTAAATTAATTTATATCTAAAGCAGTGGGCATGTTATTCCTCCGTCCATTACAACAAATTGGCATTTGAATCTTATTCGTCAAAAGCTATTTTAGAGGGGTTTGAACTGTGTAGGCTTGGTACCGTACCAGTTGATCAATTTTGTCCAAATTGAATTAGGCCTTTCCATTTGGATTACGGTCAAGTCTACGATAAATCAAAGCATTGACCGTGAGTGATTAAGACCGATAATTCTAAACCACATGCACTGTGAAATCAGTATCAAAGAACTGTCAAATCACGGAACTATTTCTACGAAATAAACTTCACATTAAAAACCCAGCAAAAAACCGAACTCAATTTCGACAAAATTTATTTACAGCACGGAATAGTGTACAAAGTGTATATCGATCGACTTTTTGATCAACGATCGATCTATCGATATTAGAGTAGAGGGTCGTTGTGGACAAGAGCGACGCTTGGCAGTGGCTACTGGTGCTTGCACTCCGCGGGGTTGTCGGCGGCGGGGCGCGGGGGGCGCTTCCCACGCCGCCGGGGCGCCGGCTCCTCGTCCTCGCTCTCCTCCGACGAGCACTCCTCCTCCTCCTAGCGCCACAAATACAATTACAACGCGCTCGCAGCCGCACGATAATGTTGGAAACGTTTTTGTGAATCACTCACGAATGCATAAACATGCATTCCATTTCTCCATAAACATGGAGAAACAGATTTTTAGATACAATACAAATATAAACATGTTTTGTTAAAAAATGGCATTTTCATTAAAAAAAAATTTTTTCAATTACATTAATATTGAGAATCTTTCGACAGACCTTATTAGTTATTACTTAATCCTACATAAACCCTCAAAACGTTTCCAACATTAGAACCAAGCGGACCGGTCACCTTATACAATTGTGAATTTTGCAGCCATCTCCTTCCTCCAAACTTCCAAAACTATGAGCATGCAAAAAGGACCGAAAATAAAACACACTGGGGTAAAAAGCATACAATTTAATGTCATCAGTACGACATCATGCCAAAACATAAAAGCCATAACCGATACACTACTAGACAAGTTGCAATAACATTGACATATTATGCTAACTTCAATAGAAAGTTACATAAATATAAATCTATATTCCGACCTTATTGTCCAGTCGAATACATCTCTGAAAGATAGATCACAGTTAGCGATGTTCCAGGTGATATTCTATATAAAAAATGCATTTTGGCACTAACAAGAGATTCGATTGACCGATCGGCCGGGCATTTTAAACACCACGGCGGCTGACAATGGAATGAACGGCAAATTAAATTTCATCCAACAACAGGAAACATCTCAATAATAGCCTTAAGAGAAATTAAATAATATCACATGAAATTTCGTACTAAACAAACTAGCGATGGGCGATTACTACTTAAATTAATCAATTTAATTAGTAGATTGTCATCGACTGGCTGGCGCGTGGTAGCGTCAATGATAACTGATACGGTTACCACGCGTGTAAAGAGTGAACCACAGAGTACTTAATCACTACAGTTTTTAGACGGCCATGTACATTAAATAAAAAAGCCGTGTTTGTATGGAAAAAGATAAAGTATGGGCCGAGTCCAGTGCTATTAATATACTTCCTATTGGTTCAGCGCTCGGACGAAAAAAAAGGTCATCGGCAGTCAGAATTGCCAATGCAAATTTTTAGACGGCATTGGCAACTCTGACTGCCGACGACCAGTTGAGTGTAACTACAGTTAGTATTTAGTAGTTCAGTTAGTAGTTTGTCGATTATTATTCGAATAATTATCACGAGGAACTACTCGACAATCGAATGCGCAATGACACAATTTTACGATTCACTCGATTGTTTTTTTCTGCAACAATCGCCCATCGCTAACACAAACAAAAAATACGTAAAATTCTTAAACAAAATACACGCTATTACAATAATTATAATCAAATGTATAATAATAAATAAAAACGAGAAATTGTATAACTAACTAGAAATGCAATATAGGTATCTCAACAGACATGTTACGACATGCATGACGATAGGCACCTCGCTTCTCGTGAGCGCCCGGCACTGAACACTTCTCTAAAACATATTTATCTAATTCACAGATAAATCATGCATAGACACACGCAATACCGAGCGCCGTGAGAAATGTTATCTTATAAAATATCTAGCTGACAAATACTAACGATTTATATAAAAAAACTAATCAACGTTGTTGGGAGCAAACTGCCGTGCAAAACTAATTACAGCAAGTCAGATTTGCCGAAATCGAATCACATTAAATTAAATCTAATTATATAACTGCCACGGTGGTCGTTAGATCTGACTACGTCCAATAGATCTGATTACAGAAACTGTCACTATATGACTGATAGATCCGACTACGACCGATAGATCTATCTATGACCGATAAATCTAATCACTTGAACTGGTCCAACTTGTTTTAAAAGTATTAAAATTATGTGAAACACAATTTCGCCTAACTGTATTACTGTAATTATCTTTTCTACGACAGAATTCAGAAATTGACTCCTAGGATATCCATTCAATGCTATTACTAGGCAGGACTACATAATAACCAATGTCTAATTTAATTCCGAATGAACCTGAGGCCAATTTCCAACGTCGCACCACAAGGAGTATTCGTTATCACAATACGCCGCGCCAATTTTAAAAAAGACATTTTTTGGTACAATTTCAAGTTTTCGATATGAAACAGATATGATCGCGTTAGAGACTAAAAAGCACAATAGTGAGTGCATCGAATAGCGTCCCAAGGTCAAATGACCCCGGCTGAGAGCCGACTGGCCATTTAATACTACAAGGCAGTGGGACTATAGTCTTGCATCAATCCTCTGCGTCAGAGACTTCCTCGGTACCCGAATCCTCGTCGGAATACGAATCCTCCTGAAAGCAAATGGAATATTTGCTTGGTTGTGCACCAATCCCACCAGACGTAGATACCGTATGCCCTACCCTATCCCCGGAACGATTTTGTAAACAGAAAAGTGAGTTCAAAACGGAAAACAAATACCGGTGTATACTGTACCTTCGTCTGATGGCGAAAACAAAAAAAATTGAAGCCGGTGATAAAGTCAAAACCTAAATATCATGCAATACACACTACACACAAGCTAAGTGAGGCTACGAGATGGCTGTAGAATTCACAGGTATTTAAAACTATTGCATGCTCAATTTGTAGTAAGAAGTGTGTTGGTTCGGTTTACAATTAATGCTTAACACTAAACATCACCAATAATATCTGGTAATATCTGCAAATATTTATATCTTAAAATATTGTGTTAAATGTGAAGTTTAAATGTAAATCACTCATTTAAAAAAGCGATTATAATTAGATGATACTAAAGCCTGTTATTAAATGTTATTTTGTCCAAATCTAAGGCACAATACCGTTCAATATAAGTTCCGATTTTAGAAATACTTTATCTCTTCTGTAATAATCTATACTAATATTATAAAGAGGAAAGATTTGATTGTTTGCATTGAATAGGCTCCGAAACTACCGAACCGATTTGAAAAATTATTTCACTGTTAGGAAGCTACACTATCCCCGGTTGACATAGGCTATATTTATATTTTTTTTCTATTTTTCCCGAAGCGAAGCAAGGGCGATTTCCTAGTAAATCAATAAAACGATGATTGAAGACTATGATTTTAAGGATATGTTTTACTTAGAGGAACATTATTTTTGTACCTGCATCAAAATATTGCTATTAATATATCCTAAAATCTGAACTTAAATTAACAGTTTCATGATCCAATATTGCTTTGAAAACTTCCAGGTTTTCTCAGAGAAATTACATTTATTTGTGTAGAATATTAAATTTCACTACTAGCAAGCAATGTTGTTGTTTTAAAGCAACTCTGTTAGTTGCAACAAATATCTAATATGGTTGGTTATGTCCGAATGGGGACTAGAGCAATTAATTCCTGCAATCAGCGATTATGTTTTTTTTTCTGAAAAATTAATTAATTATATGGAACCAAGTCCAAAAATCACAAGTGTGTTTTGCCATTATCTCCATAATAATACGCCACATTTGTCGTAGAGTACTAGATGAAGTACAAAATCGCTCATCCGCAGTGTCGTGTTAACCTGCTAATGTCTTTGTAGGCAAATAGAGGGCGCGAACGTTTTATTTTGAGGAAGTACAAGTATCAAAACTATCAGCGACTTCGGCTAAGTGGTAATAAAACCCCAATTATTTAATAACGAATAATGCTTGGAAACAATAATGGACAAAATCAATATTAGGGGAGCGGGGGGCTAGTTGTTACAGAGGTAAGAAGTTACACGCATTTTTTACCGGGATTTTAAACTCTTTGGTGGACGTAAATGGACTCATTTGTTTTTTTTTAACATCGTGCATTACATAAAAATGATCAATGACCCGCCAAGCACCAAGCTGCTAGGTTGTGTGCATGTGTCTCGATTTTGACCACGTACGTAAAAAAATCCTTTACGAAATTTTTGATTCCTGATGTCTGTATTTTTTATTTTCTCAAAATTTTTAACCTAGAACGTTCATAATATATCTACCTTTAATTTGCAATATTGTTTTTTTCTACTGTCTATATCCATTAATGGTGACTTCAATTTATATTAAAAAACGTGCCATGGGGCAGGTAGTTACATTTTTTTGGGGTAAGTTGTTACATGTAACAACTTAGAACTTACAAGATTTTTTTGACAAACTGCAAGGCTTACTCTAAAAATATGAATTCACTGCTTCGCGCATATAGAACATTGACGAAACAGGTGTCACGACGGTACAGAAGCCTAAAAAATAGATGCTACCCGTGGTCAAAAACAGGTCGGTGCGATCACATCTGTCGAAAGAGGAACACTTATAACACTTGCATGGCTATAAATGCTGCTGGAAATCCATTCAGTTCCGCCGATGTTCCTGTGTCCCAGAATAAGTTACACGGATCTTTTTCTTCGTGCTGGACCATCTGATGCGATTGGAGCCGGCAATTCTTCGGGATGGATGACGGAAGTACAATTTTTAAAATTGGTGGAACATTTCATTCGTCATGTCAAGCCTTCCACTGAACAGCCTACTAAGCTAAAAGTAAATTTTTACGTCGCTGAGAAAGTAATGAGTGTTATGTTATTTTTCTACAAAAAAAAAACTTTAAAAATACAATATAGATATTATAATTACTTATAAATGTTAGACGACTGTTTAAAGTGTTCTTTTTTGCTTTGAAACATTAAAAAATGATTTATCATTGATGATTTTGTTCATTTATCTACCGTAACATCATGCCCCGAAGATGTAACAACTAGCCCCGAAGGGGGGGTAAGTTGTTACAATAGACTTTTTTGGTTAAATTGTCCATTGTGAAAAAAATACATAAATTTTAATAACTTTTCAATCAGATTTTAATAGCTGAATAGGCATACTAACGATAAATGCCATTAAATGTATAAATTATTTGATAGCTTTTGTTGTATTGACAATTATCTAAAAATTGTAACAACCTGCCCCCTGTTCCCCTACTCTACATAAATTCCCAAAAGCGTTTCACAAAGTTCAGCACGCCCTCTAGTGCCCTCTATGCTTACCAGTGTCTTAATGTATACTTATATACAGTCAACAAAAGAATTAACTATGCAGGGCATGGTTCTAAAACCCTTTGTAATGTTTAATATTACATATTTTTTACGTTAACATCAATGTCAAATCATACCTTATGTACACAGGTATCATTTAACATTAATAATAACACGAACAATCTGTAATATCAATAATTGCAGAGGGTTTTAGAATCATGCACTACATACCTAATTATTTTGCCGACTGTACCTACTATGTTTTGTCCGTGTGTGCGTGTGTGTGTATGTGTGTATATCTAGTGTACGAACCTCCTCCTCGTAATCATCATCGTCTTCATCATCCAGTCCTTCACCGGTGTAGAGTAGGACGGCGCGGGAGACCACACGCTCGCGGATGTAGTGGCCGATCTCGAAGTCCGCCGTTAGCAGCGCCTGGGGGTTATTGGTCGTCATCAAGCAAGCTATAGTTGTTCCATTACTGGGCTTGGGTCTCCTCTTACTATGTGAGAGGCTAAGAAAATTGGTATACTTTGACTCAGAACATTAAGAGGCTTTTTCACTTTTTTCCTTCACTGAAGTAAGTCGAAGTTAAATTTCAAATACACATCAATTTGAAATAGACCACTTGCGAGAAAATTATTTCTACCAATTATAAAAAATGCATTTTTAACTGCACAGCATTCCTGTATCTTGACCATAGAACGGAAGTGTCTACTGACCATAAAAACTTTTAAAATTACAACAGAACACTTAAGATGACATTACAATGAACATTTTGAAGCGCCAGAAAAAATGCAGGTATAACACTACTAATGGCCAACAGTTCATTGATGCTAAAAACAAGTTTTTGCTATTCCATTTTCACAACGTTACAGACACCGATCACATCAATACAGAACTCCTACAAAACCAACCTAACCACTTCATCGTTGCAGTATCTATCTTTCCACTATGCTCACCTGGATATCAGACGCTAACGTGGAGTTGGGGTCATCGGGCATGAGGGGTGGAGAGAAGAAGTTGAAGAAGGAGTCAGCCTGCACAGACTTGGTGACGGTGCGCACTGAGCCGCGCGACTTGTGCTTCTGTTTCTTCTTTATCGTCTTCACCGTGATGTTCTTGCCTTTCTTCCAGTTGATCTCGCAGCCCTGGATGTGATGGTATCGGATTAGCATAGGAGTTAACTTGTATTAGTGATTTTTATGATTTTGATCAGCTGATTTCTATTCATTAAATAAAGAAAGATGTAATTAACAAAGAAATTAGTAGCCATATTGGGATGGTGGCTTAGTATGCTGACCGGAAAACCTATATAGTGGCGAAAGAAGCGACAAAATCCGGCCCACTTAATAGTAGTTATTTATTATAAGTCATTATTATTATTATCTTTATTTGAACCATGCCTAGATATCCTCCACCTTCTTTCTAGACAACCGCAAACGAGTAGTGTTCCGGCTGGGGGCTTGGGTGCCAGTTCTTTCTTTCCCTTCTTTCTAGATCGGCAACGCACTAGTGAAGCCTTGATGTTGCTGATAACCTACAGTGGCCACTTAGCACTTACCATTGGGTAAATCATCAGCTCGTTTTTGGCTACTTACATAAAGAGAAAGTATATATTTCCAAATATAAATAACAACCAATCACCTTGCAGGAGTAAATTTCGGGTCCCTCAAACTCCAATGGGTTTTCCTCATCAGGTTTACACTTCATTGAGTACTCCTTGGTGAGGATTGTGTTTGTGAAGTAGTCGTTGGGCGCGAAGTGGAACTCTAACGTAAAGCCAATTGGATCTTCGTGCATTTGCACTGTGGAGAAAAAAAAATGTTGTTAAGTTTCTTTATCCAATAGCTTTAAGCCTGGTCTCTACTCTGACCACGAAAACTCCTATAGAATCAACAGCAACTGTCCAAAAAAAAATAGTATAAAATATGTTTAACCTACTAAGGTAACAGTAAACTATGTTTATATTAATTATGTTTAATTAAATTAAGTTTGAAACTTATCACTAAACTATTCATTAGTTGCTTTTATTCAATTTATTACCTTACGCCGTAGATAAACAAAATTCAATCAGTTTGAAAATACCGGGTATTTTTATCAATCCAGGATACAAATATTACCAACCTTTGATGTCCTCTAAGCATTTGAGAATGGGTTCATCATGTTCCTGCATCATTTCACACAGCATGGACACATTTTTGAATATGGTATACCAGAAGTCAGGGATGCCTTTGACATTGGGGTCCATCGCTGGCCTAAGACAATGTAAACATCCAACATTTAAAAAAATAGTTTTATGCGAGAATAAGGCAATAATAACAATGTGAATCTTCAGTTGGTGATGCATGTAAGAAATCAGTCAATGCTGTTCAGATCTTGGTGATAAGTTAGTCATCATTTTAAATGTGTAAAAAATTTAATGTAATAAATTCATCGATAAAAAGATCGCTTACTCAATTGCCTTAGGCTCTTCATTCTTTTCATCACCATCAGTGATGGCGGCGGCCTTCACAGCCCTCGCCAATTCCTCTTCCTCATTCTCATCTCGCCAGGGGTTCAGACATTCATCATCATTTGGCTCGTAAGCACCATTCACAATTTGAGCGCGCTGAAAAAACAACAAGTGTGTATCGACTGCGTTGACAAGACGGTAGAGTATAAAAATTAAAATTACTTCAGTTGGTGATGCATGTTAAACAAAATCAATCATGATTTATCAGATAATGGTGTAGGATTGTCATCATTTTGGCAACTTAACATAATTTTGATTAAAAACAGCAATCTACTTGGAACCCATACAGAAATTCCAATCTCAAAAGATTGATAACGATTAGTCTTCTATGAAATAGACCTTACTATTGAGATTACTGCTGTATCAAAGATTTACCGAGCAACTGCCATATGCCCCAGATTACTGGACACTAAACACTATTGACCAGCACCTCGATTATTTCATCACGCGCGTTAGACAAGCCGAAAATGTTTACACGTTGTCTAACGAGCGCTATCCAGATTTGGGGTAATGATAACACGTCTAAATATAATCTAGAATCTACCTTTTCGAACAGCGGCTTATACAGTTTCTCGTATTTGCACTCGAGGGCGTGTACTTCTGAATAGAACTTGGCCTCGATGTCGACAAACTCCTTCTGCAGCGACCTGAGCGCACGGATGCGCCTGCGCACGTTCGGTGGCAACGACGCCATCGCTTCAGCGTGGATGCGAGTTGTGATCGCTGCTAGCATCTCGTTGCGAGTTATTCCACTGTTGGACAAAGTGAACATCATCATTGTAACCCATAACTGCTGGGCTTGGGCGTCCTGTCAGAGGGTAGAAAACCATGTACAGTACGGCCGACGTATCTTGGCGCGTCTGAACTTCCGTCGGCCATACTGTACACCACAGACAACTAGGCGCTAATAAACAATGGATCTCTAGGCTCGTTGTAACTTACAAAACGAGTAAATCATAATTATTAGCAAAAAAAATCAATGGCTTAGGTATATTAATTAATGCCCCACAACAGAACATGGATCTGATGATCTGTTCTCATCACAAAGGCCTAATTTCCACCATGCTCCTCCATTTGGAATTGATGAAAAAGAAAATCATTTATCAGTCACTGATACACATAGCCAAAGTAACAAACTAAGCTAAAAATAAGCTGAGGTTCTTATGAAATCTTTATTCAACCTAACCAACTGGTTTCCATGACAACGGCGCGGTGTATCTAACTATACGTAACTAATCAAATAGGAACGCTGAATCCGCGATCCATCACACCGTTTTTAACATTTCACGAGAATAGTTGCATCATTTTCTGAAGGCCATCCTCGTTAAAAATTCAGAGCGACAAACGTAACTGAATCCCGCGTGTATTTCGGGGCCATGATTACATTTTATATGTATGAATCTGCGTAGAAAATGTTATTGCTACCGGGGTGTCTGTAGTTCAGGCTTCGTTCCTCTTGTAATAATTTTTTTAATAATAAATTATTTGAGTACACTGTTAGATAAGTAAAATTATGTGGCAGAAATAACAAATGCTGGATTCCGATATCCTGGTGTTTCACGATAAGAAAATTAACAATGACCGTGAACGATAAGTACATACTTTCATTACGTATTCTTTGTTAGAATTTTTTTTAATCCTAAATGACAAATGAAATTCGGTTTTGTATTTATTATGAAACATGTTCGTCCCGCAAAGATTGTATCAACTGGTGTACGCGACTTAATCCGCGGAAATATTGAACTTTCAAGAGTTATTGGAGATATCAATTTTGCTCCTTTAGGGTAACCCTAGTTAACCTAAAGGACCGATAACCGTTGGGGAAGAAAGGTCCTCGAATGGCGCCCGCGTCTCGGAAAGCGGAGTACAGGACGCCCCCCCGACAAGATGGACCGACGACCTGAAGAAGACAGCGGGCATCCGCTGGATTCAGAAGGCTCAGGACCGGTCAGAGTGGCGCAAGTTAGGGGAGGCCTATGTCCAGCAGTGGACCTCCAAGGGCTGATGGATGGATGGATGGATGGAGTTAACCTAAGTAACCCCTGTTCAAAGTTTCATGCTACAAGTTTACGATTTCAGGTTGTGATTTGTCTGTCAGTAGTTTATCGTTTAGCGTTTTCTGCCGTATCTGTCTGACGTATACCTAGTTAAAATTAAATGAACGTGAATCATTTTACCTAATTTAACATTCTGAAAATCCAGTCCATTTAGGATCTTACGCATAAACTTTGTAAATAATCGTCAGTTTTCGTGCAATTCGTGGTAATGGTTCCACGTTACTATGCACTATTAGTCGAACAAACAAATTGCTTTTCTCCTCCAAGTTATCAACTTTCGTGGAAGTTATTTAATTGCAAGTGTATCGATCAAGTTGTCTACCGTTGCCTTTGTTAGTCCTGAATGCCGACGAACGCTTACTCATCTTGTAACCGCTTGCTTTTTATTAGCTACCGTGCAGACGATGTTGTAATGCTCTACCGAGAATATTAATTTTAGTTGATTAAAATTCTTGAGTGAATCATGACAACAATTGAAGACATGGAAGAAAAGAGCCATTTTTGTCCAGCTGTAAGAACATGGGTTTTGTTTGAAATAGGTTTACAAGTATTTTTAACTTAGTAAATTCAAAAAAATGAGGTTCTTAGAATTGAACTATTTTTACTAGCATATACAACCGACATCGCGAACTCGATGTTTGCGCAATGAACTGTTGCCAACTGGCTACAATTTTCAGTGGAATCAGTCGATTTTGAAAATAGAACCTTCCGCGGTGCGACACAAATATTCGCGATATTTGTTCTGGTACTTTAGTACATTAAACTTCAATGGTTCTTAGTTCATTTTTTTATGGTAAAATGTAAGTACTCCGTTACCTATCAACCAATTTCGAAAATTCTTTTTTGATATGTTCATGCCAATGTGAACTTACGTATGTAGTTGGTCCATCAGGAAACCGCGGTAAGGTTTATCTACTTCCAGATGGGCGCCATATTTATCAAAATTCAGTTTTCATAGACTGTATCCTTCATGGGGAACTCCTTCTTATTCATTATAACGTGTAGACTTGCGAGCATTGTATAAAACTTCGATAGCGTGATTCAGGTCTGCCGTGACGTCACAGTGTGACGTACAGTGCAATACGCACTTCACAATAATGCAATACATAATTATTATACCGACCCCATGTAATATTTTTCAAAGTAATATTGATGATAGACGAAACTGTACTTCCTACTTGATTAACTTTGGTTTTTGCAGACCTAATTCATTATTTAAATTAACTAGTGAGGCTCGGTATAAAAACGAACACCAAATTGTAACGCACGCCTCGTTAAGATAGATTTTTTCCAAGCAAATGCATTGGTATATTCGCGGTCGGGTGGTCGCAAAAAGTCCAAGACATTCGTGCAGCGGAGACAAATAGACCGAGAAATGAGTCATATAGATCAATGACCCGTAATCACGGCCATCGAACATGTGGTTGGATATAGATAGATATCTCTAAGCAACCCAAATCATCGTCATTTAAGTTCGTTTTTATGAAGAGGAAAACGCTCAATGAGCGAAAAAACAGCTCGCGACCATAGCTAGCAATGCGCTGTGACATCTATAAAACATCTAAAACGCCAAATTCGTGTGGAGACGACGGAATCTTTTTTCCCTTGAAACAGCCACCTAACAAACCTAACCAAACTGATTTTCGATGTGAGTGGCGTGTATTTTTTATGGCAGGGGGCTCCGTCCCACGAGCCCACCTTACAATTTCATCATGTAGTCTTAGGAGATTCGAAAATTACAAGGGTTACATATACAGGAGTATTGCAACAATCACTGAAACTGTCCCTTGTGGTTTATCCTCTTCTCCCAATTTCTATCCACCTGGCGTCAGCAGTTCAGAGCAAACCAAGACCAAACCATAGCAACTCCCTGCTGCTTTTGTGGAGACATTCTAATTTAAAAACTTTGTCTTCTTATTAAGATTAACTAAAGAAAAGATGTTAAAAATCCAGGATTGGGTTCTAGTCACTATCTTATTGATCTTTCAAATTTAGCACAAAACATAATTAATTTATAAGTTGAGTAGACAATTTTAATGGACCTTTTATAAGACTAGAGTTCTGAAAATAATTTAAGACAAAAATCACGAGGTAAGTTAAAAAAGTGCAAAATTAACTTGATGTATGATAACAATTTTATTTTGCAAATATTTCATATTAAAAATATTTTTTTGTGTTTTAGAAAATACAAAGTGCATCTTGGAGCAGTTTGAATTTGAAGTATAGCAACCATGTGCTATTTATCAATCTCAAACTCTTCATATTCATGTAGAAATCGAAATATACACAACTATTCAAAATGGAAAAACACTAAATCAAAAAATATTCCACATTGTTAACAAAAGGCATCTATGCATTGATCTTAAATTTTGTATGTTTTGGGCAATACACAGATATTTCACATGATAACTTAATGAAGAAAGCGAGGCCTATTGATTTGAGGTTACCGCATGCAGCCATGTGCATTTGTAACCGAGCCGCAGAAGTAAACCAATATCTAATACACATTGAAGGCTCACTCTTCCAGGAATTTCGCGTGGACTACTCTATTACTTACTAGTTTACATTAGTAGACAAAGGATATTTACCTCATTGCGAGATGTTGGGCTAGTTCTGTACCGGCAACGACTTCCTCTTCTTCACCAGATTCAACCTCCGATGTAGCATCGCCAGCACGCTCAACAGAACCCATTGTAATCTACAACAAAGACAAGCCAGAAACAGTTAGGCACCGCCAACTTCGCGCCACGTTGGTTATCCCTGCCGGCATTGGAATAAATTCTGACAGATGCTACCAGCTTACTCTCAAGAAAAACACTTTTACACCTCAATCCGGTTTCAAATCATTTCGATGGCACGTAAATCACATTTATTTTTCCGAATACATATTGCGCAGTACGTTCAAGACCTTTTCTGTAACCGACCACATGGTCACTTGCATGTTTTAACGACGCATACGAATAGTTTTAAACGATTTAAGCTGATAAAATATATTTCTGTCGTGTATGTAACTTCATGAACAAGTCGTTTATCAATTATTGAATCTACTTTACGAAATTTATGAAATTTTAAACATACCTTTCTGCCGACAAGATTTGTAAGAAAAATAAGATGGCGGCGCGGGACGTAAATTACAAACTGAGGCAGTGAACGAAATTGAACCGATTGAGCGAATGAAATTTTTTTATATCTCAAACGGTACTGGCAGCTCTTCCGGGGTAGTTGAATTGCCATTAAATAAAATAATCCTTCGTCCTTTACTGTCTATGGTATTAAATTATACACGGAACATACTCTTGTGTGTTCCGTGATATTATAACTACATATTTATAGTTTTTTTTAATTAAATTACAACAACAATAATAATGTCGAGTTACTTGAGTAGCGTATACAAAAGCGGGACATAACTTGTAGCTTTGACACTACTGTCTACTACATTACTTTCTTCTATTTTTACTAATAATACTATTATAATTTATGTACTATTATTTCTTGTGCTAATAACATCACAACGTGCCTTGTTTATCATGTCTTTTGTTTTTCTAACTTTTTCTTCTACACCTTACGTACTTCGTACACCTAGCCATTATACTATTTTTACCCGACTACTAAGAAGGGTTAAATTTTTTCACTCGTATATTGTATTTAAGTACACATATTTGCATGTTTGTACTTTGTATGACATGTATGCATGTAATATTTTTATTATCTCGTATCTTTCAAACCGCTGAACGGATTTATATAATTAAGATAATATTATCGTTAGACCATAGCGTTAGACTCATCTTGATAACCCAAGTGTTCTTTGTTAAGTGAAATAAAAAAAAACAAATATGGTGGCTGTGAGGTGCCACTGTTTGAAGTATCAAAAAATTAACTAAATCGAATAATGCAGTACAAGTCTGGTATCAAATTAAATAGCTCACCACACCATAAGGATTCAAAAAGGTAGGTATCATGGTGAGTTTTTTGACAGGAAGCGGGTTTTCTTTAATTTTTAAATATAGGTAAACTAGATCTATTCTAGCGATGGGCCGAGTAATACTTTTTACAACTCGAGTTACTCGAGCAAAAGTAACCGTTTACTCGAGTAATAACTCGAGTAAACTCGAGTAATCTTGTTGTCAAAAAAACGAGTACCGAGTAATCACGCGAGTAAGTATAGGTCGCGAGTAATTATACTCGTCGCGTCGAACTTATTGAGTTACTCGAGTTATCCGAGTCCGAGACTCCGAGTAGGTACCTACCGAGCTGGCTAGTTGGGGAATAAATACAAAGATGTAACCGTGTCGAGGTATGATTTAGCCGTATTGGGGCGGCTTAGAATACTAACCCCAATCCCACGCCGGAAGGGTGTCGTAAGAGGCGACTTAATCCGGCCCGCTGGTGGTAGGGCCCCTCGAGGGATTATATTGGTATTATTGATTTTAATTGTAAATTAATACCAATATTACTATTATTATTTCTCCATGGGGTTCGTCTGGATAGCTACCACCCTTGAGCATGAGTCAGCCGCCAAACGACTCGTCGTGTTCCGGCTGAGGGCTCGAGAGCCAGTTCTTTCTTTCTTTTTCTTCTCTCTTTCTTGGCCGGCAACGCATCAGTGATGCCTTTGGTATTGCTGATGTCCATGGGCGACGATAGCCACTTACCATTAGGTAAAAAAATTAACTGGATATCTATCTCCTAAAAATAAAAATGAATTATATTGATCGTTGGTAACCAGAAATCGTGAAAATGGACCGATTTGGATATTTTTTGTTTTATACTATTCAAGATGGCTTTGGGCTTTGGTTGTGACAGTGTGTAGTCGAAGTTCTGAATCACATAACGTCAAATCAGGGAATCCGTCCTTCGATACTAATAATAGTACTAGATACACAATCCCATACAAAAATCTTACATAAAAATTTGCTTAAAAACTGTCGCCGAATATCTAGTTGAAAAAAAATACGTCAGTACAATTGAAACCTTATATCATTATGAATAAAAGTTGTATTCACAAAGCCATGCACAAAAAGCAATATTTTTTTGCGACCAAAGCTAGCTGGTCAACATACATCCTAACAAGTTCAACCTTATACCCAGGGTTTAAGGTAGGATTTACAAAGCACAAATAAAACAATAAAATTTTACGACCGATGTTCGCTCGACAGCGAGTAGCCGACGCGAACGAGTAATGAGTTGACCGAGTAAGATCGTCGCGACGCGAAGTGCGCCGGCGGCTACTCGACGAACACGTTACTCGACGAATTCGTTACTCGACGAACTCGTTACTCGACGAACTTGTTACTCGACGAACTCGACGATTCGTAATGAGTAACACCGAGTTGACGCGTCGCGTCGCAATCGTCGCTGAGCTGAGTAGGCCGAGTTACTCGAGTACGTTAAAACATTACTCGAGTTACTCGCCCAAAGAGTTTACTCGAGTTACTCGAGTAAATTTCGTCGAGTTGCCCATCGCTAATCTATTCTTGTTACTCCTTGTTCTAACCCTAAGGCTGTCTGGAGGAAATCGCTGTTAAGTGCTAAGATCACCTATTGTATTACTTGTTCTTCAAAAGTTCAAACTGTCTCATTTTCTTAACTTAACGTTAGTGTAAATTAATAATATTTTATTTATAATTACTTGCCAAAGATAATGTTGTCATACGTTTGGCCTCAAAGGTTAACGTGTAAGACCGTTTTGGAAAGGAAGGAGTGGCAGAATTAAAAAGTTAAAATTGAATTGTCAATAAGAAGTTGTCAATATTTAACAAATGTCAACTCAGTGATTAGTACTCTGTGTGTCAACTCAACTTTTATTGATTGTCAGTTGTCAGATGGTCAGAATTTTATTATTTTTAATATAGTGTCAGAAAAGAACGCGAAACGAAACTCCGAATGTCGAAGGCGAGACAAAATAGAAAAGTGGTGTTTTGTGAGGTGTATTGAAAAGTTATATTGTTGGGCAAAACTGAACATATGATAATGCCACCGACAGTTCAAAATAATGAAGCGGATCGCGAAAAACGTCCGCAAAGAACGGGAGAGCGGAGGTTAGTTTAAGTCGTTGATTTGTAAAATAATAATATTATGCTCTATTTGAAAGACTTAGCCAAGTTTTCATATTTCAGATCAGAATTGGTGACTCGAGTGAAATACTGCAACACGTTACCTGACATTCCATTTGATCTGAAGTTCATAACTTATCCCTTTCCCTCAACGCGTTTTATTCAGTACAATCCGACGTCTTTGGAGAAGAACTATCGTTACGAAGTCCTTACGGAACACGACTTAGGTGTGCATATAGACTTGATAAATCGAGACATATATCAAGGGGACGGTAACGCTGTACTAGATCCAGCAGACGAGAGACTTCTTGAAGATGACGTGCTTACTCCACAAGATTCGAAGCGATCTCGTCATCATGCCAAAAATGTGTCGTGGCTTCGTCGATCTGAGTATATTTCCACTGAGCAGACCAGATTCCAGCCTCAAACGATGGAGAAGGTGAGTGCAATATAATTTGTACTCTTTTAATTTTTGGTACTAGACTCATCCTGAGTTTGTGGTGTAGACTGTAGTCATTAAGCTAAGTTAATGTCCGGCCTTCGAGAGACAGGGCCCAGAGACAAATAATCATTTGTCACATAAATGTTTACTGAGAATCAAACCTATAATATTATAAACTAAGCCACGGAGACATCAAAGGATACATTTTAAATTATTTCTATGATATATAATGACTAACAGTAAATAATGTATGCTTTTAGGTTGAAGCCAAAGTGGGTTATAATGTCAAAAAGATATTCAGTGAAGAAACTCTTTACATGGACAGAGAGAGTCAGATAAAAGCTATTGAAAAAACATTTGAGGATAACAAGAAGCCCATTGAGAAGCATTATAGTAAACCAGGTGTTACTCCCGTGGAGGTTATGCCTGTGTTCCCTGACTTTGAGATGTGGAAGTACCCGTGTGCTCAGGTCATATTCGACACAGACCCTGCACCGGCTGATAAGAATATTGCTGGTCAGATCGAAGCCATGTCTCAAGCTATGATTCGGTAAGAATGTTTATGTATTGGGTTGGGTGAATATTATTTGTAATTCATCCCATAATAAGTACCTGGATTGATTACTAGCTTGTGCATAAGTTTTAGTTGCAAAAATATCATTAAAATATGACAAAATTATAATTTTTTGATGTTTATTATAATTTTTAGGGTTCTGATGTAAAATCAGAACACTTATAGTATTTTAACATTTAGTTAATCCTTCTGCATATTAATTGTTACTAGTGATGCCCTTTGCAGGCAAAAGAACAATGCCCAAAAATTATTTTTATTTTTGTTTGTTTAAGACGCTTAAACGTCAGTTATACTGAAGTAATTCAATTATTTTTTTACGTATTTGAAAATTAATACCTGTACCCGTATTACCCAGTGTTAAATAATTTTATTAATAAGTGATGAATTGACTATAATAACAATGATGTCAACAATGTCCATTTTCATTCGGGCACTCACTTCGATACATAGCTTGTATTAAGCAAGATATAGGGAGACTTCTGGCCAATATTACAGACAGAATTTCGTTATAAATATTGGTATGACAAATGTAATGATGTCAAATTTCCATTTCCGGTTGTCAATCAAAAAAAAATCAGAATAAAATAATGGTAAAAATTACAGGCAGCCGTAAGTCTCCCCTACTCTATGACTCAATGGTTATAAGAATTTAATCTCAAAATACTTTGGTTCTGGGGTGTGTCTGCTGAAAATTATTATATATCTAAGCTCAGAAATTAAAGTGACGATTTTTAGATTTTTTTTTATTTTAAGACGCTAAAGTTGAAAATGAAATAAAATGATGTATGGCAGTTGGGCATTGTTCTTTGACCATGTCAGAGTCCCTTCACATTGAAAATAAGTTCAAACTTTAAACTTCATTAACAAGCTTTTTAAACGCATATATATAAAATAACTGTATTTCTGCATGTAAACTTTGGAAACTTCTTCATGCATGCTTATACATAGAAAGGCTTTTTCTCTTTACATATAGATTCTAATTAAGAGTTTGTTGTTAACAGTGGTGTGATGGATGAAAGTGGAGAACAGTTTGTTGCCTACTGTCTTCCTACGGAAGATACTATTCAGAAACGTCGACGCGATATCGCCGAGAACATACCATACATGGACGGAGATACTTACGAGTACAAAATGGCTAGAGAGTATAACTGGAATGTTAAAAGTAAGGCTTCTAAGGGCTATGAGGAGAACTACTTCCTGGTAAGTATTTGGTAACTACTTCTAATGACATATATTATGTAGCTATTTATTTTGCTTTGATTAGTCTCAAGAAAGTTTTTGTGAGAAGAAACAGTGAAAGAAATACTTCATATTTGTAGTATCATAAACTTGTAATGAGAAACTTTTTCTATCAGCACCGTTTCGAGACATGTAAGAAACTTCAGCATATTGTATAAACCATGGTAACCTTACCACAGGTGGTAAGAAACCACTGCGTGTACTACAATGAGCTGGAGACTCGCGTGCGGCTGTCCAAGCGCCGCGCTCGCGCGGGGGCGGCTGTTCAGGCCCTCACCCGGCTGGTGGTCACTCACCGTCCGCTCAGCGCCCCCGAACACCGTATGCTGAGGCTACGGGAGAAACAGTTGGAACCTGCGCAGGTATGACTTGTGTATTATTTGGGACAAGGGCCGCTGTGACCTGATTTGATCTAATTTTTATAACTTATAAGTTAATGCTTGACTACAATCCCATCTGATGATAGTCATGTGGGTGTAACAAATGTACTGAAATTTTTGTATTTTATATCAGCCGTCATCATGATCTGGGTCGAAATATCGGTATAAATACAAAAATTGTGTGTACACGTTTGCATTCCAAATATTTAGTGTCCACGATGATATAATTTTTGTAACTTTGACATGTTTAATTGAGTTAAATAATGAAATATTGAATAATTTATTTAAATAATTGTAATGATTTAAGCTGTATTTGAGCGGAATAACCTTTTTGACTGATTGTACTGAACCATCATTATCAATACTGAATAAGAGTGGAATAGCTTATCAACAAATGTTAATTTTTGTAGGAAGAAGACGAAGAAGAGGATGAAGAAGACGAGGAGGAGGAAGAAGACAAGCAGGAAGAGAGAGGAAAGGAGAGGTAGGTTTTATTAATTATTATCTTCATTGATATTTGTGACATGGATTTATGCAAGTAAGAGTACTTACACAAACAATCATAGGGGCCGTCCATTAATCACGTGACCTTTTTTTAGCATTTTTTAACCCCCCCCCCTCCCCCTTGGTGATATGTAGTGAGGTTTAATGATGTGTCAATTCATTAACATATTCAAATGTTAATTTTTGTAGGAACACACATTGAACATGAAATAAATATATACCGATATGCTGTCTATACACAATCAAGTGTACTAGTCAAGTTTGTAGTTTGACATAAGCGGTATCCAGTTTGCATGAGATAGCTATTTGCCGTGGCCACTGGCCATACACCGTCAAGTTTACTGGATGCCGCGTCAAGTCCGTTGCAAACTTGACAAGTATACTTGATCGTATATGGCTAGTATTAGATATATCGTTGTCGTCACTGCTAATATAACCTAGGAAAACCTAGGGACCTTTGAAAAAAAACATCGATGTTTTTTTCGATGCAATGCATCGCATAGTGGCATCGATGTAATATCAATTTTTCAAAAAATACATCGATGTTTTTATACATCGATTGTTTTTATTTTTGGTAGCGTTGGGACAAAAAAAAGTCATCGACAGTGAATTTGATGCCCAAAAACTAGGGAAACGCTTTATTTTCTTTAGGTTTGCCTCTTCGATGCATCGAATAAAAAACATCGATGCTTACTCGATGTTCACGTATTAAAAAACATCGGATTAAATCGATGTTTCCATACTTTACACCGAGTGTTACATCGAACTTCGATGTATATCGTGCATCCTTTATAACCTTTTTTGTTTAACCTTTCAGATCGCGATCCCGTTCGAAATCCGGTTCCAAGTCCCCCCAGGGTTCGGAGCGGTCGAAGGGCTCGCGCCGGTCGCGGTCGGGCTCCGCCGAGGGGTCTCGCTCCAGGTCCAAGTCAAAGTCCAAGTCCAAGTCGCGAAGTCGGTCCCGATCCGGTTCTAGGAACTCGAGAAGTCGGTCCGGGTCTGCGCGATCGGCAAGGTATTTGTGCAAACTATTACAAAGGTATACAATTTACTCACTGGGAAACCTATAACATCAATAGTTTTTTTTATAATAACGATGATTTGAGTCTGCTTAGAATAGTTACGTCAATCAATGGGTATCGTAAGAGGCAACAAAATCTTGCCCACCTGCTACCATCCTCTTGTTTGAGTCAGCCGCCAAACCAAGCCAGTTGCCAGTTGAAAGCCAGTTCTTTCTTTCTGTTTCTTTTCTCTTTCTTGGCCGGCAACGCATCAGTGATGTCTTTGGTGTTGCTGATGTTTATAAGCGACAGCGGCCATTTAATTTAAGGTTGCTCATTTGTTTCTCTTTTTGCCTATTTTTGACCTCCCTACCTTCATGTAAGGATACGTAATATTTCTCGAACCAGCCCCTCCCCCTTACGTAAGATTTTATCTAGTTTTTGAATGAAAATTAACTGCATAAAAATTCATAATTTGATGGAAAAAAAGATTGTCTCATGTTTAAATGTGTAAAAATAGGTAATGAAAGACTGAAAACATGTTTAGATTAAATTTCTACTTAAAAAGTATTACGCAAGAATGTCTTTATCCCCCCTCCCTTTGAAGTAAGGGCAATTAGAGATTAAAAGAACCGCCCCCACGAGACCCTTACATGACTAATGAATGGCTTACATAGAACAATCTGTAACCAGGTCGGGATCCGCTCGGTCCCGTTCGGGATCCCGGGCGTCATCCCGGGCGTCGTCCCGGGCCAGCTCCAAGAGTGATAAGGGATCCCGGGCGAGTTCACGGAGCGGACGCGCTTCGAGGGCCAGTTCTAAAGCTAGTGATAAGGTACGTACGATACAATAAAATCCACCTTTTTAACAGACTTCAAAAAAAGGAGGAGGTTCTCAATTTGATTGTATTTTATTATGTTTGTTATCTCAGAACTTTCGACTGGGTGAACCGATTTTGATGGTTTTTTTAAATCGAAAACTAATGCTTGTCATGTAATCCCACTTTTTGAGCGAGATCTGACAATGGCATCCATGAGAAAACCATATATGTGTTAAATTTGCAATAAGTATGTGCGCGATAAATGAATGAATAACTCAATATCACGCCAACCGATTTCGATGATTTTTTTATTGTTATTGGAAAGGATGTACTTCATTTGAAGTCGAATTTTTTTTTGTTAAAATTTAAGATTATATAGCATAGCTTTAAGGGTATAGTCAAAAGTCAAAATATTTTATTCATATAGGTATCACTGATACACTTATGCACGTCATTTATAATAATATATATATAATAAAGTGTAAACCCATTGTGTTACCAGAATTCAACACTATCGAATGATATAATATAGAGTTTAACTTCTTTAGAATCGATTTTCAAATATAAGCCCAGGTTATAAAAAATTATGGAGAGTAAATTCAAACTTTATGCGTTACGTTAGGTTATGCGTTAGTTTTGATTGCGTTGTAAGTGTCACTGATTTGACGATTGCAAACTAGATGGCGTTAAACTCTAGTCGTGCGTCGGAGATAACACACATTTTTAATGGGTTCGATTCCTAAACTCCTAGCTACAAATACCTATTAATTTTTCAAAAATCCAATGATGCAGTTTTAGTTTTCGAAAAAATATATGTGTCGTTAACTTCACTTCGAACGTGTATAGACACTATACACTACTAATACACTTTTTTACATTTTTTTATTCTCTAGGGATCAAAAGCAAGCTCTAAAGCTAGTTCCCGGGCGTCCTCACGAGCCAGCCGGCGGTCTTCAAGGGCCTCGTCCCGTGCGTCTTCCAAGGCCTCGGGGTCTAAGGCATCAGGGTCCAAGGCCTCCTCTCGGGCCAGCTCGAGGAGAAATTCGGGGTCTGGAAGCGGATCTGAAAAGTCTAGGAGTCGATCACGTAGCGGGTCTAAGCAGGTATGAAAAATGAACTTGTATGGATGTATTTAACCTTTCACGCAAAAAGTACTGAACGGATTTTCATGAAATTTAACACTCTGGTAGACCAAGATATGGAATAACATGTAGGGTACTTATTATCACGAGAAAAACCTCTTACTTATAAGTACCTCTCGCTCGCACCCATGACCCGCGCTAGCAAATAGCAATCCAAAATAACTCCAGCAAATGCTGTGTGCCTAGTATCACGCACCTTCGTCATGTCGCTTTTTGGCTGTCACATCTTGGCTGTCAAATTTAACGCTTATAATTTCAGAGCGCTTAGTATTCTATAATTTTTTTACTAACTTTTTATACTTCTAACAATTCCTTTCTTTTGACATGATAAGTCTTTTTATGGCTGGCTAGAACATTTACCATCACAAGCGACGTCTTAATACTTTGTTTTTGCACAATGAGCTCAAACTTCACACATGTTGCAAAGCTCTCATGCCAGTTTTTAATATTGTTTCTAACATGCTTTGTTTGAACTTCTTAGATCCAGTATTTAATTTCAATTTCAGGATTTTAAGTGTTTTTAAAATGAACATTTGTTTTCAGGGTTCTCGTAGTGGGTCGGCTTCCAGCGCTTCCTCAAGGCATAGCGGTTCTGACTAGGTTTAAGTTAGAAGTCAACTTCACCTTAAGAATCTGTACACGCCTGTCAACTATCCAAAATTATTAGATATATTATCATCTAAATTACATATATTAAAAGTAAAGCTGGTGAATCTACAATGATTCACAGAAAACAATATAATTGGTACCTATTGGTACAGAAGAGTCACTTCGCAAAATCATTTAAATAAATAGCGACTCTTGCTCCCACACAATAAAGTGCAATTCAGGTCGCATAGCCCTAATCGTCAATAGTCGATGATACCTAGACGTCGCCTCTTTCTAATCATAACCCTTATCCTCTTTGACAACGTCAGCGTTGTCTTTTTTTGTGACGACATGTGTAATAGATTACGAATGTATGACACGTGTGGCAGCCCTTCTGAAATTGGCCCGACGCGTCGAACGCGGCACGTACTTGTAACATCATACCAAAAGTGCGGAGTGCGTCAGGCCTGATAGAATACTGAATTGGTCTTCGTACAAATAATGTGATTGACATGTTTTAAATTTTCATAGATTAAAATTTGTTATCTTTATCAATACAGAGAAATAGCAAAATGTTATTTAATACAATAATTAGAGACTGTACTTTGTATATACTGTCATAAATGTATGATGTCTTACGGTGAAATATTTATTATATAAATATCTTCAATTATGTTACAATGTACACTAACTCTATTTCTAGTGTAGTTCTTATTACTTCTTGTAAAAATATCTTACTGATTTGTACATTATGACTTCCACAAAAAGCATTTAATTAACGATATTAAAAGAAGTTGACTCTATTTCGTTGTTTTTTTTGTTTCTGATTTCTTTTTACATATTTTACGAGGAGGGTTACTAATATTAAAAGTGGTTTGCCAGGCAACCTGAACCTTATTAAAAAGCAATATGTGATATTTGTAGACAGCGACATTTTGATGTTGATGGGGACAGTCCACAGAGTAACTATGGAACAGTCTTAACAGTTTAATTAAGGTTATAGTGTCATGGATGGCCAATGATTAAAGATTTCTTTAGTCATCGTGGATGGCATTTATATATTTTTTTTAATAATATTCAGAATAAGAATTAGTGTGTATTATAAGATTTTGAAGCTTTTCGCGGAAATATTTTATAAGACTATATAAGTATAATATAATAATATATATTAAGTATAAAATAAATGAGGTTTTTATTTGTGAGATCATAATTTTTTTCCTCATATATATTTAACTAGCTGTTGCCCGCAGCTTTGTACGCGGAAATGATGTATAATATTGCGACTATAAATTGAGATGTAAGCTATCCTATCTTTCAAGTTGGATCAAACTGCACACGGTGTGCAGATTAAAATTGGTTAAGTACGTAGTTTAGGAGTCCATCGCGGACAAACAACGTGACACGTAATTTATCTATACTAATATTATAAAGAGGAAAGATTCGATTGTTTGCATTGAATAGGCTCCGAAACTACCGAACCGATTTGAAAAATTCTTTCACTGTTGGGAAGCTACAATATCCCCGGGTGACATAGGCTATATATTTTTTTAGTATTTTTCCCAAAGCGAAGCGAGGGCGATTTCCTAGTATATATTAAGATAAGATATACAATAATTACACTTATAATGTAACTTAAAGTTCTACTAAAAGTACCTATCATCAAGGATCAAGTGTTAAGTCGAAATAAAAAGTGGTAAGTTTTATTAGTGGTTTATTTACTCGATTACATACAAAACGTTCCATACATAACTTAATACGATCAACTAGGAATGGTAAGTTTTGATCTCAAGGTTTTGTCATTGTAAAATTTGGAAATTATTTAGTAATATGTTTCTACAACTGTAGGTAATATACACCCAAAACTAACTATATCGATTTCTAATAAATAAAACAATATTAAATTCTAATTACACTTTCAAATACTTTTTACACTATATCAGCCTACATTAACCTGGTAAAAAAAATATTATTTAAAACTCTAAAATAAAATTGAGATTTACAACAGGTTATAAGATTAGATTATTCTTTTTTATGATAATTTGGATTAAAATTGTTACCTAAACATCTCAATTTTATATTTAAATTTGTAATTGCAATAAATAGTGCTCATATACATGTAATAACATGTTCAATAAAATAGCACTAAATAAATATTTTAAACAAAAACTAAATATTAGTACTAGGCTTACAACAATAAGTAGGTAAATATTTTATTATGGTAAAAAATTTGCTTCCACAACAGCAACAACCAATCTCAAACTAGACCATTCAGTGCAGTCTTCAGCCCCGAAGCAATACGAAGCATTCCGAAGCGTTCTAAGGTCTCGCCAGTTCCTCAGCAACAATGTCCATGTAGTGTTGTGTGAACACAGCCTTATTATGCATGACGTATCGGAGCAAGGTTCCCGATACCGCCGTCAGCTCGCGTGTGAACACGGACAATCCAACAGGAATCAGCCGGGATCCCCCCGCGCATACTGGGATCATTTTTAGGAACTCTAGGATTCTTCGACCTGGAATTGATTAATTCGTTTTTTATTGATAGCGGATAGGGTTATATCAGGTGGGTTATCTTCGGATTAAAATGAAATAGTATGAAAGCCATATTGTGGCATTGAAGTATAATTACTAGCGTATAGAACCGACACCGCGAACACCATGTATGTCCCAATCACGGAACACAGAGACAAGAGGTGGAAATGGTATAAGCGTTGATTAGTATGGGAACCGTTCTAGCCAAAAAAACACAAGTAAATGGATAATCGTATTACTTACAACTCAGAAAGTTACATTTTGATTGGTTGTTAGTTGTCAACTACGAATAGTCCGAGAAACCTGCTATTTATGTTTGAAAATTCACTTTAACATTTGATGTTAATTCTTATTTTTCAATGTCATATTCAGTGAACTTAGTACCTTTATCAATTAAGATCATAATACTTTTCAAGTTCTGCTATACCACAGCTATACACCGCTAGATGGCAATATTCTACGTAATAAATAATTCTATACTTAACATATAGTAATAAGGTTGACATTGAATTGCAGTTGGTTGTATTACAATGTCAATCTTATTGAAAAATGATTAAATAATTCCGTCTTCTGAACGCTAGATGTCGTGACTGGAATCTAATATCAACCTTAAATGTATAGCGGTAAGTTATATTTTTGGTTAATTAGGTCTAGGGATGTGCGTGGTGCTTTTACCGCGTTATCGACAATTATCGATATTTATCGAAACTGGTATACTACAAGGTAATGTCTGTGGTCTGTGGTCTTAGACAGCTGTTGAAGGTGTGTGAAGAGTACGCTGCAAGACATGGCTTAGTATATAACGCCCGGAAAAGTCAGTACATGGTTTTTGAGGTCAAGAAAGGCGGATACACGGATGTGCCCACTATACAACTGAACTCCGTTCCTCTAGAAAGAGTTGACAAATTTAAGTATTTGGGTCACATAGTAACCAGTGACCTCAAGGACAATGTGGACATTGAACGGGAGCGAAGGGCTCTATCGGTCAGAGCTAATATGATTGCCCGCAGGTTTGCTAGCTGCTCAAAAGATGTGAAGCTGACACTATTCAGAGCATTCTGTACCACTTTCTACACTTGCAGCCTGTGGAGGAGTTATACACAACGAGCCTATGGAGCCCTTCGCGTTCAGTATAATAATGCATTCAGGGTGCTGATGGGGCTGCCCCGCTCCTGCAGTGCATCTGGCATGTTCACGGAGGCTCGTGTGCCTTGCTTCTGGGCCACGATGAGGCTGCGAGCAGCGTCGCTTGTGCGGCGGGTGCGTGCCAGCCACAACAGCATCCTGAGAATGATAGCGGGCAGGCTGGACTGTCCCTATATGACGCACTGCTGTGGGCTGCATGCCCCCAGCAGTTGCTATTTAAGTTAATTTAGTTTTTAGTTTTAGTTTTAAGATTACTAACACAATTTAGATTAAGCAGTACTAACAAATGAGACTGAGTTTCTTGAAATAAAAATTATTATTATTATTATTATTATATAATGTTGGTACTTGTTCTTGTACAACTTGTGGGTGTCTATGTGAAAACGTGCTCAAAATTTTGAAAGCTTATATCTATTACAAGGCGTAGAAATGGCCGTAGCTTTTTTATTAACGTTAGCTAACTAAACAGTATGTCGATAAGTGAAATTTCAATGTCTCAACGTAGCTTAGCTATAAAAACAATGTGAATTAGGATGAATTTCAACCTTAACGTTACACAAAAAAGGTAAAAAAGAATGCCCATAGCCAGTACTCTCAAAAAAATTATTGTGTCACAATGATTTTTGGACAAAAAATTAAATTAAAATATTTCAAGTATATACCGTATTTCCTAAAAAAATCCTCTTTGAGAATAATTTTCTGAAATTAATAAGTAACTTTACTTCCGTTTTACAAAAGAAAACCATTGGGCAATTTATGTTTGGATAAGGGCCAATCAGAAATATTTTAAGATCCTTCGGGCCAATAGGTTGCATTGATTCCATTATGATTATGATACAACAAACTAGATGACTTAAGGGGACTGTCAAATGAATTAGAAAATTATTATAATCAGCCAGGAGTAAGTGTTCTGTGATTATAATACATTATAAACTACATGGCGTTTTGAGACTGTCAAATGAATTTGAAACTTAAAAGAAGGACATTACATACGCAATCGACTTTAATACGCCGGCATAGGCTCCATATTACTGTGAGTTTACTATAACCTAAATTCAAACTAATTTTGTTGAAAATCTCGTATTTCCTACTATGTATTAACACTGACAAAGTTAGTATGTGTAATTTATAAAGATAACATAATCAAATAAAGGTATTTTTATCAAGACACAAAAATGTTAAAGTCAGTACAGTCATTTCTCCATACTAAATGGGCATTCTCCTTTTGTTCGACCTACAACGTTTAGTAGTAGAACCAATTGTCTAGTGTCGCCAAGGAATAGTTTAAATACCTTTGTTTTCGTGGAATTATATTTCCTAGCTTTGAAGCTCTCATAGCCCGGCGGATTGCGTCGATCCTAAGCAATCGAAGAAGTTAAGCAACAGCGGGCGCGGTCGGTAGTTGGATGGGTGACCGCTAGTCCAAAAATTTCTTGAGCGCCTTTGCAACATCCAAACTTACAGCCTTTTTGCTTCTGCCCAGCAATGAGTAAGATATACTAAAAGATCACCAGCTGATCTGCCGTGACGGAAACCGTATTGACGGTCACTGAAACTATGAATTCTTCTTGTAAAAAAATGCTCTGAGCATGGTACTAGATTTTACTGGGAACCAATTGATCCGCCCAGTAGTTTTAAGCCAGTCTTCTTTTCTCTATGCGTCTTTAGGAAATCTAAGAAGTAACTATTGAAACCAAAATAAGTATAATATTCAAATAATTATTATAATTATTCATAATAATATTATAATATTGACCAAGTTGACTGTTAGAGATTGCAAACTGGCATTAACTATTTATATGTTTTAACTATAGGTTATATACGAAGATATTTTCTCTATAAATAGCCATTTAAACCCTAATCAGTCGGCTCTTGGTCGTATAATATTACATCGTAAATAAAATTACAACACACCGATATCGATAAATTTATCCCATCCCTTCCCGAGTAGCAAAGAATGTTTTCAAAGAATGTTCTGGAAAACAATAGTCGAGTAGCAATACCATTTAAAACATAAAAATAACCTTATTGCCGTGTAAATAGAGTAGCTTTTTGATCATAAAAATATATTATTTCCTTTAATTTTATGTTTTGAATTTGAATTAATACAAAATAAATATAAAACTAGGCTTAGCTGTGGGTGGCTGTGGTATCTATCATATCTATATCTATAGCTATATATCTATATATCTATAGCTATCATTTTTGCACCTAAAAGTGCACAATAAGTCATATTATTATAATTTAAGTCAAATTTTAATTTATGTAATGCACAACCGACGCAGTTCAGTGACAGATATGTTATGCGGGCAAGTAAGCGGAGCTACGCTTACTGTTAGTCGCTGTGCCCCGCCTACATCGCACTTCCACCTCTTGTCTCTGTGTTCCGTGGTCCCAATGCATTGGCGCCACGTGGCTTCAATCTTCAATGGATTTGTTCGATTTTGAAAGGAGAACTGGGACTCAATTTTGAAAATCGAACCTCCCGGCGGGACACATTTTGTTCGAGATGTCTGTTCTATGACATTATACTTCAATGTATTGGGGCCCCATTTTCAACTGTTCTTAATTATTTTCTATTTATATATCTATAATTCTCAAGTCAGTTGCCTAGCAACTATAACAACGTTAGAACCATGGAGAATTGAGGTAAGGAGAGCCATCTCTGTCATGGAGAATTGAGTAAACTCTTGTTGATATTATGGATTGATATATTATTGAAAACGGTCGTTAGAGTATAATTATAAGGGAGTTAAACCAAAAGTCACAGTGGGGGTTCCACAAAAATTATTCCTATTGGCTTGTCTTATTATGTCTGTATTATGGGCTAGTTACAAAAAAAAAACTTCCTTAGTTACTCATTGTTTTAGTCAATTATTAAGACTCTACGCAAAGGGTGTTATAAGTTTGACGTGTCTGTGTGTCTGTGGCAACGTAGCTCTTAAACGAATGGACTAATTATGTAATATTGATTTTAATTGTTAATTAATACCATTATTACTATTATTGTTTCTCCATGGGGTTCGCCTGGATAGCTACCACCGTGACCATTAGTCAGCCGCCAAACGACACGTCGTGTTCCGGCTTCTTCTTTTCTTCTCTCTTTCTTGGCCGGCAACGCATCAGTGATGCCTTTGGTGTTGCTGATGTCCATGGGCGACGATAGCCACTTACCATCAGGTGGATCATCAGCTCGTTTGCCGGCTATTTCTATAAAAAAATAACTGTGGGGAGTTTTTAAATTTATATTTTTCTTTACTCACGAATAATCTGCCGAACCCGATGCTTAGAGTCTCCAAGCGAGACAACCTGCGTTCTGATGAGCTCCTTGGTGTCAGCGCTCAGCGGCTCCTGCCCCATGCTGGCCACCAACTGCTCCGTCTGCAGGATCACCTCCTCCGCTACCGATGGCAGTATTGCTTTCAGTTCACTGGAAACGAGGGATTTCAAACTTATGAATGATCTAATATTATTCGTAATCTATGAAATGAAAGTTTATTTGCAATAATTGTGGTTGCATAAAGATCTTAATTAAAATGCATTCTCACAATTAGCCATTTACATTATGGCATGCAAATGTCAATTAATGTTATGTAATAATAGATTGTTATTATTTAGAATATCAGTATTAGTATCACTTCCATCAATACTTAAACACATATTTCTTATTTTATAATTAATTAATTTAATACCTTTGTCAATACATAATAAAATATCAATTTATCTACTTATTTATTTGTTAACTGCAAATATGCTAATATTCTACTTAAAAAATTATTTATATTACAATTCATAATTATTTCATGAGAAACTCATTTACTGTAATAAAAGCATATCATAAAAGCACTTTTCAATCAACCAGTTATGCAAACATTTCCTAAAGTGATTTATGCTTAATTTTTTTTTATTGTAGATGCACTAATATTAAGATGATATCTGTAAATGAGTAAAGTTTAATAAATAAATAAATAAATTTTTATGTCTTCTGGTAGTCAGTTGTATATCCTAACACACATGTGATAGGAGTTATTTTGACTTTGTGTGGTTTTACACAGTGGCAACATTAGTTTCTCAGTGCGTCGGCTAGTGAAGTTCTTATAGTGATACTCCTTTTCAAACAGATACATATGAGATTTTACAAAAACTGACACCTCATATAAATATAAACAGGGTACTGTCACGGAAAGTTACATGGTACGATCTACGTCCACTAAAACATATTATTATTATTATGCCATGTTTTATGCCACTAAAAAAATATGTACAATTTGGTCTACAATTTTTGAAGCTCCGATCATGATATACGACATTGACCGGTGCCGGAATGGTCTATGAGGAATAGTGGCATTTCGTTGAACCTTCAGCATCCAAACATTCAAATGAGTAAAAACAACTCACTCATCATTCCCAGCGCTGTCAATAATGATGAAGATCTTCTCCTTGAGTTGTTGCTTGTGAGGCGTGTTGGGATCATTGTCGGTGGCCGGACTGACCAGCATGATAGAAGCCACGCTGATCAGACGGAACACCTGCAGCCCTAGCTCCGAGAACCGAGGCTTGTCTATGGTTACCGTCTGGAAACAACAAATTTACTGGGTTATTTTATGAACAGCTACAACATATATATAGCAGAAGGAGGTATTCTATGGTGTTGGTTATGAAATAATATTCCTTTTACTTTGCACCATGATCTATTTCCAGTTCTCTTAACGTTCACATCAATATTTCAAAGTACTTCAACACTACGCCATCAATAATAATCTGTCCTACATTATTGACAATTCCCTAATCTAAATATGACATGATATTTCTTATATGCCAGCCTCTGCATCAGACAAGCGCTGTAGAATAAAGAGGCCCATCCCTGGACCTTCACTGGAGATTCATGCCTCCCCGATATATACATTTTATTTGCATTTTAAAAGCTACATGAGTACAATAAACATGTGATAACAATGATCCTGGGGTAGTGAGAAACCAATATAACCGACTTGGATATAGTCTTCAAATAGGGACCACTACTTCACTTCAACCCATTAATGGTCCACTACTGACGGTATCCTCTTGAGGAGACCCAAAGAATACTATACCACACTGTACCAGTGCAAATTGGTAGGTGAGTTAGTGGATGTTTTCATGCCGTCTGGAAACCTTCTAAATAACAATTTTTATTCTACGATAAGCGCTCATAGCCCTGCGGCTTGCGTCGATCCTAAGTGATCGACAAAGTTAAGCAACAGCGGGCGCGGTCGGTAGTCGGATGGGTGACCGCTAGTGGCAAAAATTCTTGAGCGTTTTCGTGCTTCGGAGGGCACGTAAAGGCGTCTGTCTCGGTTGTTATCATAAAATAACAGTCGTTAAGCCACGTCGGAGGCCCTCGGACGGTTTGAAAACATCCGACACTCGGGTCGGCCACTAACCCCTCCACCGCACCGCACTGGAGCAGCGTGGTGGAGTATGCTCTGGGCCTCCTCAAGTGGAGAGACCCGTGCCCAGTAGTGGGCCATTAATGGGTTGAAGCCATTCTACGATAACATCCGAAACCGACGGCTTGACGTACCCTCTGAAACACGGAAACGCTCAAGAAATATCTACCACTAGTGGTCACCCATCCAACCGCACCCACTTTAGCTAAACTCAGTCAATCACTTAGGATCGATACAAGTTGGGCTATAAGTGTTTCAAGAGATACTTCTAATAATAGTAATAATTAGCCTTTTATTTACCGAACAGTTTAACAGATTTTATACTTTGACTGAACTTTTTTTTTAAAAGAAAAATTTAAACTATTACATAGAACTTATTTTTGGAACGAAGTTCCTTATCGCGCGTTGTGAAAGGGGGCTAGACGGAAAATTACGACACTTTTTGATTTTACGAATGACGACACTTTTTTTGAAGTGATTCAGTGAAATTTACAGAGATGGCGCTGTACTGTACAACTTTCTGAATCACGCTAGCGTGATTAATTAAGTTTTAGAGAGATGGCGCTGTACAACAAAACAATACTTAATCGAAAGGAACTTCGTTCCATCCGGGTGTCCCTTGACACCTCTCATGTTTTCTTTTTTCTAAAGAATGTCCCTCTGCTTGGTGTGCCTTGTGACAAAGGTCTCCTCCGACTCTTTCCATTGTTTCCTGTCAGCTGCAACTCTCATCCATTATGGTCCTAGGGTTAGCTTCAGCTCAAGAGATACTTACTTCAGGATAATCGTTATTGTCGTCCCATTCTAACAGTTCAAGGTACGCTTTAGCTAGAGTTTGTGCTGTCACATTCCTTATTACGTTTTGGTCTGTGACCGGAATGCTTAAACCAGTCTTGTTTATGTGTCGCTTTAACCATTCTCGAGTGTATTGGAGACCATCTGAAACGAGAAAAACTTACAATTAAATTATTTTATTCTTAGAGATAAAAGTAATTAATTTATTATTTCTGTTGACTTATAAGCATATTTTATCGAATGGACCGTTGTTGACACTAGCGTCTTTAAAGCTTGACGTGGACAGAAATTAAGCAGTTGTAGCCAACAGTTAGCGCGTCAAAAGAACGGCCACGCCCCTCTTAGCACGTTAACTGTTTTTAATGCCATAACACATTAATCAATAATTTGGATGGCGGTTTTTTCAACACATCAAAGGATTTTAATTCACATAAAGTAACAATGGACAATGCCATTAGGCATTAAGTTTGCCCTTTGTTTCTTCTTTTTAAGAGGTGACATAAACATGTAAATAAATAAATAAATAAAATAACACTTACTGCCGCAGATATAGAATGCAGACTCACCTTCAGAAACTTTAAGTATCTCATCAAACTTGGTTTGTTCGTACTGCACACTCTCTTTCTGGACGTGTGGTCGGATCATCGCTATGAGGGTGTTCGCAAGGTCCAAATTTAGCACCTCTAGTGCTTCCAATATCGCTCTGAATATTTCCACCTGAAGCCAGAATTACATAGTATGTATATTATGCCTTAATAGTCTTCAAGTCATGAGTGAATATTTACTTAATTATTTGCACTACATCATATAAGATATTATTCAGAGTTCTAGTCCTTGATCCTCCTCGTCAAAAGTTATCGCACCGCCCAGGCGCTCTAAGCACTCAGGCTGCTTAAACCACTCAGGAAATAAAATAACGATAGAAGGGAGGGGCGGGGGTGTGGTGGGGGCATAGGGGTGTTTTAAACTCTTTAGGAAATAAATGAATTATTTTCTTAAGATCCCTAGCCTACAACCCTGGATTTGCTAGTGAGTTCTTGTATCAATTGATGTCACAAAGGTAATTAATCAATATAAGTAATTGACTTACAGTATCTGTTAAAGTAGTGATGTTCTGTATCATCTCATCCCTAGCGGGGGCGGCTAGCTTGGCCATGAGGTCGATTACGAACTTAGCATACTTCTGGAAATCCAGGCTATTGTTCTCTGCTTGCTGCTTTATAAAGTCTCTGTCCAAAACTTCCTCTATCATCTCCTTGATCCGCGTGTGTCTTGGTAGGAGAATGGAGAAGAGTCCCTGGAATTAATTATTGTATCTGAAGTATTTAAAGAGGTCAGTTGATTGATAGATGCAAGCAATGTAGGTCTAGTTTATTGAATTATTCAAGAGACGGCTTCTGTGATATCATATATTGAATTTATCTACTTTAATTTGCCCTGTAAATTTTTAATTTGTGTTTAAATTGTATTGTATCTAAATTAATATTGTAAAAACTTTTGGTATTCTTTTAAATACTATCTATGTATGAATGTAATTTAACAAATCTTATATATAAAATTCTTGTGTCACAATGTTAGTTACCATACTCCTCCGAAGCAGCTTGACCGATTTTTATGAAATTTTATATGCATATTCAGTAGGTCTGAGAATTGGCTACTATCTATTTTTCATACTCCTAAGTGATAAGGGTTGTCCACCCCTAACATTTTATTTTTATTTTTTGGACAAAATTTTTATTTTTTTATATTAATGCTACATGCATTAAAAATACATACAACCCAAAATTTTCACCCTTCTATCACCAACCCCTATTTTGTAATAGTCATTTTAGTAATTTAATTATTTTACATCCCGCTCGATAACTGATCAATTGTTAGGCGATACGAAGTTCGCCCGGTCAGCTAGTAATAATATATATTTTTATACATATATTTTACCTGTTTAACATCCTCAAGGAGTACCAATGCCTGTTTATATTCGGGAGGGTCAGCATTAAGTTGTTCCCTAAGAATGTCAAAGTATACACTGTGCATAGTCGCCTTTACTAATTTTTGATAACTGGAACAGATACAAAAAAATAACCATGATTTGCTGAAAAAATAAATTTAATGGGAACTACAGAAATAAGGAATAAGGCCCTACATTATCTTTAATTAATTAATCAAACATTGAGCAGGAAATACTAACATATTCACTGTATACTTTTAACAAAGAAACTGGAAACACCTTATGAGGACTTAATGAGTCATTCCTATATAAGTTATCTGAGCAATGAACCTTTAGTGGGTTTGATACAAAAACAACATCATTTTTTGTTGTTATTTAAATGATGTACTTGTATACATATTTAATGTGTTACATACAAATAGTAGACATGAGTTGGTGATAACTACTACCTATAATTGTTTATGTCAAATAAATAAATATAAAAGTTCTGCACTTTTGTTAAAAAAGTTTAGTTTTAAAATAATACTGTGATATTCAAGACACATAATAATTACTAAACTTAATTTTAAAACTGTTTATCAATGAAATAAAACAATATTTATGGGTTCAATCCATTATTGGCCCACTATACAACATATTTCTCTCCATCACCAAAGATATGTAGAGCATCCACAGTGCTCCAATACCAATATTCTTCGATGGTCTATTACCTGTTATCTGGTGGTTCAAATGGCTCCAGCTTGAAGTCTTGATCCACAGCAATTTCATGAGCTAACGCCATGTTCTGCATGCCGTGAGCAGCCTTCATAATGTCCTCCAAAGTGACAAACTTTGGTGGGGACGCTCCAGTCATAGTGGACCCTTGGACACGGAACTGGAGGGGCTCACTAGCGAAGAAACTACGCCCACTGAAATAGTGGAAAAAAAATGCGTATGAATTACACAATTGTGGACAATGGATGTAATTTGTTGAAACATGGAGTGGGCGGAAGTAACTTAACATTAGGTGTTGATATATAGATTGTATATTAAAAATTAAAGAAAATATTACTTGAAATACGTCACAAAATTTTTTTTTACCTTTGAATAGATATACTTAAACAATTTGATGTTAATATAGATATTTATATCAGTCATTCCGTAGGCGGAAATACTATCTCTAATTATTTAAGACTAGACAAAGAAATACCTTGAACCAGTGGAAATAGGTTGCGATGGAAGCCTCATGTTTTTCTCGCCTTTGTCTCCACTCTGACCGGAGCCACTCGGTGCATCTTGTCCACTCATCTTGAAGCACTAACGTACACTGACCTAGGCTGTATGAAAAACCTTTTCAACTCTTTTAAGGATGACCTAAAGCCTCAAAAACTCACAATCATCTCAGAGCACTAACACCTTGAGTCATGTCATAACAAGGCATAACCTATGACTACAGCATACATAAAACGAATTAACTGCAAATTTCTCTTTTATACAACATTCAAAATTAATGTCGAATATAAAACCTACGCGTTTTTCGTTTCGTTTTTCGCTTAGATTTTTTTAGGTTTTCTATAAAAATTTATTAATGTTTTCGTTTACTTGTCAATTTTGTTTTGTCAAAATTATGAATGAAATGAATGAAATCATCACTCACTACCATAGATACAGTGTTGCCACCTCAAAAATTATGTTGTCACCAGATTCAGTGTAAAATGTCACCATATTTTGGAAATTTGGATTGAAAAATAACCACCAGAACTCGCTAAATTTTTTTTAATAAAATTAAATAATTTTAATGTCTGCAATTAAAAAAAAAGAGTGTGCTTTAGACCACATGACTAAAGTATAACTCCTTTAGCTCCACCTATATATTTTATGTGAAACACAAACAAAAGAAAATGCGTGCTCGTCGCACCTGTCTCTCTTGCCCCTACAGTAATTAATATACGAAACGTAACTCTCTCTTTCTATCTTCACTAACTTATATCTCCCTCTCAACTTCCGTTCGCCTCACCCGATCACACTTTTCGTAACGCTCTCGTCACCCATTCACCAGCATACTCTCCAAGTCAAGCGTGCGTAAAGAAGTTTTACTTCAAAAATGTTCTTTTGTAACGGTCAATATAGAAAAAAAAACATTTAATCAAAATTCAAGATTTTCATATATTATATCTTCCATTATATCTTCATCATCTACAGACGCTGACGTTTGCGCAAAAGATGTTGTTGGTTGTGATATTTCTTTAAATGAGTACTTTGTGTTTTTGCCGATAGCCTCAATGACATCGCTAGGCAATTCGTAACTGAAACATTTAATTTTCAGAATTTTCAATCTGTTTCTAATAAAAATTATGGCGTTAAGTAGTGGACTGGCCATTCTGTTTCGTAATTTGCTTTTAAGAATGCTCATAACACTGAAATTTTTTTCAATTTCAGCATTAGAATGAGGTTTGTCATTACCTAGTGAAAAATCACCAAAAATCGCTAAAAATGTATTAGTCGCTAAACGATGAAAAAAATGTCGCTAAGAACTCTGAAAAATCACCAGATCTAGTGACAAAATCACAATGACAAAATAAAAAGAGAGGACAGGCCCTAATTTGCGTATATATTTTTTCATTATACATGTATTGTGCAAATATGACCCGAAATACCAAAAATATATCTGTCTTCTTCTTACACGTTACAATATGGATTTGTAGAAAAAGTACAATACATATAGCATATTTCAATTTTCTAGTAACAATTTTAATAAAGTCTATGCAATCCCCGCCTTGAAGCGCTTTTCGGTTCGGACGACATTTTATGAAACGAACATACTAAGTAGTTCGGCTGTCATCTAACGCGTTGTTCGAAGTTTATTTTTGATTTTAATATCAGCGTTTTACCTTACCAATAAAACGCTTATTAAGCGATAACCTTATTTGAAGCCTAAATAAACATATTTGAGAGTAGCGTATTTGATTTCCGGTAGCAGGTCGGTATTATCCTCGAATTCTCATTGGTCGTCCCCCACCATTTTAGTTCTCTGGCTGTACACCAGGTGGCGCCGTGTGCACGAGGAGGTTAGACTTGGCGCTTTGCTTCATTGGATCTCAAATATTAGAAAAATGTTTTCACCAGGCAGGGTTAGAATGTTAGGCTTCAAATAAGGTTATCGCTTAATAAGCGTTTTATTGGTAAGGTAAAACGCTGATATTAAGCTTTGAACCGTTATTTGAAGCCTAAATAAACATATTTGAGATGTGTCTGTTATCGCCTGGTGTACAGCCATCGCCAATGTGACGATATCCTGAAAATTACTTTAAAGCATTTTTAGTCATTTTTAGCCTTTGAGTACAGTATACATTACTGTAGGTTAGAAAGTTATGTACCTAGAATCGGGATACATGCAAACATAAGTAATGTTAGTATATACACTACATTAATTTATCGTAAATGCTATTATAATATTATCAATGTGAAAATTTGTGAGCATGTTTGCTACTCTTTCAGGCACAAGCCGTTGAAAGAACTTTCGTGAAGTCCAGCACACAGGTTGGCCTGTATCTGGAACAAGACAATAGGTACATATTGTCCCGGAAAACACAGCAATGCTGCCGGTAGAACGCTAGTATTCGAATAATTTATGAACTAAATTAACTGTCATATATAAAATCATTGTAATTGATAATAATATTATAAACATTTCATTGCTTATAATTCGTAGCATCTGTTAACCTTTTAGCATCATTTATTGATTAAAAAGTTGTGATACAACTGTAGGCTAGATGGTATTGGTGAACTTTGAATCGCTGTGCAATAATATCTCAGAAAGCTATTTTCTAATCCTCAGTTACCCCTAGTTAGTAAACATACTTAAAGATCATATCCCACACGGTAGGGAGCAGTTTTGTATTAGATTCTTGGGCGCGACTGCAGGTCGATAACCACCTGTATTAGCCTTAACTTAATACCTGGTCGAAGTACATAAAAACTTCTATCTTAGTATGTGTAGCTGCTTTGTTGACCCAACATTCTACGTAATAAGCTAGAATTTTTGTAGATATTGCGCTTGGCTTAGGTTCAGACACGTCTACAACTGTTAGTATTTAAAAATAGGATCTAGGGCCTCACAGTCTTATTTTTATGGATAACGTATACAATAGGCGGTTTTGCACCGTCACGTCTTTTAAGACACATATTTGGGCCAGAAAATTATATTTCTTGGTTAATAAGCAATTATTAGCTCCAATATCTAGTAAAGTGCCACTTAGTATATTTATTATTTACTTATTTATTTATTTAACAATTTTTGTACACGAATACAGTATGTGAGACTTAATAATAGAAAATATAATATTGTTATTTATTATTATTTAAAAATATCTATTTGAATCGGCCTCGTTTGCCTTAATTACAGGAATTGGATTTTCTTTCGCCAATGTGAATCATTTATACCGTAGAGGTTTGATTATTAATGCGAAGTTTCACGATGGTTTTGCTGAACTGTCAGATCCAGCGAGCTGTAACCTGAGACTACACGAGTTGTTCATGAGGCAAAATGGCCTGTAGCGGTAAACCAATCTGGTATAAATCACTATTATAATCTGGGAAAAAGGTGCCTTTCTGGCAGCGGAGTTAAGCAGCATAGCTGGTCAACTTTTCCATTGTATTGACCATGAATATAATGAGCTTGAATTTGAATACTGAAACTGATTGAACAGGCTTAATAAATAAATAAAATTGTTTATTATGTACTGAGTTTGTTATTTCTATCAAAGACATTGATTTGGTACTTCCTTTTCGTAGGTACTTACCGTTCAGCTAACGTTTTGAGTTAACAGTGACTGACCTACTAGGTGCGAATCGAACCTTAAAGCGTAACAAACATCGCGCATGTTTCTTAAAATGGACTGTAGAGCCGTTTCTTTTGGAGCGCAATGTCAGTATAAGCGGTTGTTCAGTTTAGCACGTTATCTCAACTGACATGTCTATCACTAGGTAATCCAGTATTGAAGGATGTTAAAGTTTCAACGGAGTTAGGTTGGCATTCTATCAATTCGAATCATTAAAGGCACTCACTGGTATTGTGGATACCGATGACGAGGATTTTACGTAGTGGTACATACTCTTTGGGTAAAAACCGTTATGCCTTAAGAGGGCTTGATAACGTAAGTGATCCCTGACTATCAGGGAAATAGCAAAGGTTACTTATCCTATTATACGTTGGATACCTTTGCGACCAGCCGTTTCTATCTTTCACAAAGATAAAATATTCTTGAAGATCATCTATGGATCCTTTTACATATGTTGTAGTAAAGTATAATATTATGTTATATTACTAACTTGTGTATTATGTCCATTAAGAAAATAAGAGAGACTTATTCGGTTGCATGACAACCAATCATAAACGATTCCTAGATGCTAAATGTTGATCTGTGGTACCAAAATCGACTTATCAAAGTTAATTTGCCAACCCATATGTTTACAAATTATTGTGGCTTGCTAAATCTGATGTTTTAGGGGACAAGGTCCTTGCAGTCTATTAGATTATCTGCCGTTATATCTGTGCAACACAATTGACCAGATACGCCAAAAATATTCGGTGTACATGTGCGCGAGGCCATTAATCTTTAGTGAAGGTCCAGGGACGCACATCTTTATTCTACAATGCCCGGCCGATGCAGAGGCTGCCATGTAAGGAATGTGATGAAGAGGAACTAAATAGTAATAGATGATTATCGATCACGTAGTGTTGTGGTATTTTGGAATATTGATGTGAACGTTAGGAGAACTGGACGTACATCATGATGTAAAGTAAAAGCAATATTATTGAATAACCAATACCGTAGAATACACCTTCTCCTATATATATCTATGCCAATTGCAATAGCGGGCTATATTCAACGAAGCATTGATGTGTTTTGGTATTAATGGGTATGTGGAAATATACGTTGGATAAATATATTCTGCTTAACCAATCCAATGGTTGTAACCAGTTTACTACTCTGTATCATTATGAGCTTGCACTTACTTAATCAAACACAATAATTTAGGTTATTTAAAATATTTGTAACACCAAGCCGGTACTAAAAACACTCTTTTCATTAATTAGCATGAATCCATGGCCTTCGAGGTAGGTGTTTGAAGGAGGTCAAAAGCTGGGTACTATTCGGCACCGTACTGCTAACAGTAGCGTGGCCAAAAATGGAATGCGAAAATTTTATAAAATTTTTAGTTTGAATTTATAGTTTCCAGTTTGTGGTGCTTGTAGAACTTGATATTGTTCTAGAAATTCTGATAAATTAACCGCTCGATAAGAGTCATGGACCTTTACTTGTGTTTTGAGTGCATTTCGGGGCCATGAAAATTCTCAGGGCCAGATCTTTGTTGTCATCAAGAAAAGTTATTTCTTGATGGGTGTTTGGGGGCGAGGGTAGTCGCGCCCGTGGTTCTTAAAATTGTATGCATTTCCGATACCTTGAAAAGGCAGTTTACTTACGTAATCTGAATGAGGGTAATTATGATTCAATAAATATATATTTGTACTGTACTTTAAAGCATGACTAGACGTGACCATGTTAATAGCACTGTGTTTGCGCAGCAGCTTTATTTTGTGTCGGTGCTCGGAGCGGCCAAAACTAAAGATATTTCATGGGGCGAGGGTAGTCTCGACCGTGGTGCTTAATATTGAATGCATTTCCGACGCCTTGAAAAAGCGGTTTTAGCTTACGTAATCTAAATGAGGGTAATGATAATTCAATACATACAATATATTTATACTGTGCTTTAAACCATGACTAGGCGTGACTTGTGTCTGTTAATAGCACTGTGCTTGCGCAGCAGCCTTATTTTGTTTCGGCGCTTGGAGCGGCCAAAATGAAAAATATTTCATGGGGCGAGGGTAGTCGCGCCCGTAGTGCTTAATATTGAATGCATTTCCAACGCCTTGAAAAAGCGGTCTGCTTACGTAATTTAAATGAGGGTAATGATAATTCAATACATACAATATATTTATACTGTACTTTAAAGCATGACTAGGCGTGACCTGAGTCTGCTAATAGCACTGTGCTTGCGCAGCAGTTTTATATTGTGTCGGTGCTCGGAGCGGCCCGAAGTTTTTAGATATAGATATATCCGCAGCTTATTCTATGAAAAAAGGAAGATTCAAAGATTTTCGCTAGTGGGAGGAATTTTACATAAACGGGCCTTCAGAAAATTATCAATAACAGCAAAATGTTATAGAGTCTGATGCTAATGCAACGAATTAATAACTCCGCACTTCTACCCACACGATAGCTGTAAAACATCATTAACCTCCTTTAACATTTGCTGAGACTGTGCCTATTATATTTTGACATTGCAGTAGTAATATGACATTTATTTCATTAATTTAGAATTCTAGTTTGTTAAATATAATATTGAACTTGATTCATATCAAAACTTAATATTTTAGAAGAAAAGTACACGACTTTCTGGTCGAAAAATGCTACTATTTATATTGTAATAAAATTCTTATTAGTATTACCTTATCTTTATTTATTTTAGTACGTAGATTATGATTAATTGATTATGTTGTACGCCGTATGGTAAGACATAGCAAAAAACTATCCACTGTCACCTGTGATTGTCACCTTATGTACCTTCATATTCACAGTAAATATGTTTGAGTTTGAGGTTGTGTTTTATTATTTATTAGAGCTATGTGTGACAGTTTGCATGCCCAAAGAGGCGGAACGTAAGGTAATCACGTATTTTTGTGAACCACCTATATGTTGTACTACTTCTGGCAATCAATGATTTTTCGAATTTACTTTTAGTAAACTTTTGTGCCCGTCTTTCAAGGATGTGAAGGCGCTTTGCGCGGCTAGTTTATATCTCTTGGATAATAGCGGCAAAATCTTGCTCAATAAATAAATGTAAGTGAAGTGTCATACTATACGGTATCATTTCATCCTTGATCTTTCAGTAGGGTAAAATTTAGACTAACGGCAAAATTCGCCCATTTGTCTATATATATATCCCTGTGCTGCTACTGCTATTCTTAGCAATATAATTTAGTATTGTAATAACCACTTACCTTATACGCCTAAAAATGTACGAAGTCAAAACTTATTCTTGTCATTTCTTACTGTTCTTTCCTGCGGTGCACGTGGCGGGGTGCTGCGGCAGTATTGGCTCCGAACGTTACGAGAACTCGAGTCATAAGGAATAATTTCACTCATACTAAGAATAACTTTTAAATAAAATACGAACGATAAAATCGTTAAATTAAAATTCTTCAGTAATATACTTCTTCTAGTAAGGTTAGGAACTGCTTGGATGTCTCTTAAGACACAACCGACTGTTACGAAAAACAAATCGCCAATGAAGCAAAGCGCCAAGTCTAACCTCCTCGTGCACACGGCGCCACCTGGTGTACAGCCAGAGAACTAAAATGGTGGGGGACGACCAATGAGAATTCGAGGATAATACCAACCTGCTACCGGAAATCAAATACGCTACTCTCAAATATGTTTATTTAGGCTTCAAATAACGGTTCAAAGCTTAATAGTGAATTTGTGTATTTTGCTACTTTTTATTGTGTATCTAAAGTGAACTAAGTAAAACCTAACATGGCAAAGTGTTGCATCAGAGGGTGCAATTCAAACTTTCGAAAAAATTACGAAGGATTATCATTCTTCAGGTTAGTTGTAATTTTCATGTGTATTTTGGGTTTATTAAGATTATGTGTCTACATTAGGAATTCTGGACTGCGTTTTCCGCTATTATCTATAATTTCTGATAACTAATTTCAACATAAATAGATCAAGTAAATATTTGAAATGGTTACAAACACACCTAGCGTTGTACCGTACTTTTCGAGTTATCGATATTATATGCAACATTTATTTACATTAGTGATTAAATACTGTTTACCAAAATGTCGCTTTGCCAATTTATCGAAATTCAGAGCCATTGTCATATGTTTCTGGAAATAATATTTAAACATAATATTGCACATTATTATTACGAGTAGATAATAGCACAAACTATTAAAAGATTATTAATACTGCTCCTACTGAACTGAAGCCTCTTCCAATAATGGAAGTGTTTGCCCATAATCACCAAGCTGGGCAGGCAGGATTGTGATTGTAGTAAATGGTAGTTGTTACATAGAGGACGCTTCTGCCTGTTCTCCATTATATTCCCTTATTTGCCTCTTATGCAAAAAGAGGCAAAAAGAGGGATGGCGACAATTGTATTTTGTTCTGCTGTCACCACACAGCTGTTAAGGATATCATTTTATATTTTTAAGCAGTGATCTAAAATACATGTGAACTTATTTTATCATGGATTTATAACATTATTTTATCGGTGCATGTATTTTTTTTAGATTTCCGAAGAATGAAGGACTTAAAAAATTATGGACTGATGATATAGGAGGACCTGCAGGAGTAATATGAATATACTCCAAGGATTAAGAAAAAAAACTGCGAATAGGACGTTGGATGTTCTTAGGCTAAAGGATGATGTGGTTCCCACTCTTTTTCAGTAAGTATACCTACATTTTTTATAATGTAGTAAAATGAATGCTTGTCTAGGCTCTTTGTTGTCTATACTTTTAAATGTTAATGTAGGTTATTATTCTTTTTGTTTATTTTACACATAATTATACTAAATTGTTGTCATATAAACTTTTGATTTCCATGTTTTATTGTGATAACTATACATTGCATATTCAGTGATAATTTAGCACAGTAATAACTTAATAAGTAAGTAATAATATATGTTTTCTTGCAGCGTATATGCCCATTGACATCAATAAACTTAATCTGATTTACATGGATCAACTGCCAACGACACCAACAAATATGGATGTAGACTTAACAGTTAATATAGGAGTCAGTACCATGGTGAGTATTTTCATCATATCATATAAAAAGAAATCAACTCTCTGATGTATTAATGTACAAAAAAATGATTTCAAATTAAAAATGCTGTTACAACAATTATTTATACAAAAAATCTTTATCAGTTTAAAGCATTATATCTCGTATGTATATGGAATAATCGCCTGGCCACACTTAATGATTATACTCTTTATATAATTGTATATGGATATCCTAGTTAATACTTAATATATTGTAAATTACTTTCCAGGTTTTAGCAGCTAAATCTGAAGATAAAATTAAAAAATTAGGCAGACAAGTACAAGAACAGCGTAAGAAAATAAAGATGCTGAAGCAGAAAGTATCGACATATCAAATCAAAATTGACGAGTTGGGGAAACAAAATTTAATTTATAAAAATGAACCTGATAGGTATTATATGTACCTAATGGTGCCAGAAATACAGGCTTTGATCCTAGTTCAGGCATCAGACAGTTTTAAATACATGCAATTAAAATGTAACAACTAAAACTGTAACACTGTCAATAAACGATTATTTCATTTCATTTCAATGGTAACATTTTCAATAGCGTCAACAGCAAACATGAGAGTTCGTATGAATTACTTTTAATTAAATCAGACTTCTTTATTATCTTTTGTTCTACGATAGTTTTAATTTTTTTTAGATGAACAGCAAATGACGGCACCGTTCACCGTCTTTCGCAGTTCAAGCCTCGGAAGAAAAGGGTCCAAAGTGACTACGAGAAATACCTTAGGTTTATCTTTATAAATTAAATTATATTGTTCGCGCTTGCTACCAACATTACTCGGGACGAAGGAGGTGAGGCGGGGGCTCCAGCCCTTTGCCCGCGCCTATGAACGCCTGCCAACCAGGGACTCCTCTCCTCACGCGTATCGCCATCAGACTTAATAGCATTCTAGACCAATTACTATAAGCTGTATCTTTGTAATATGGTAATTGTTAGCAATAAATATTGTGAAGTTTAACCTTCTTTCTCTCATGTACATGCGTGTACATATATTATATATATTTTATTTCGCAAGAACCTTGAAGTGTACCCAGGATCTTAGGAGACTATATTTGCGTTTGACAATCACCTTTTCCCTCCTGAATTGTTGAATGCTGAAACACTATGTTGGAACATTAGGTTGGATCTTGCTATTTTGAATACATAACAAAACAAAATTCTTTGCGAGATTTAGCCAGAAGTAAGTGTAAAACATAATTATAACGATTAAAAAACTTCTATTTCGGACTACCACAGAAAATAAATTATATTAGGTATTTTTGTCTTAAAATATTATATCGATATGTAAAAATACAACACTATTTTTATGGGTGGAGCATGGGCGGAGTCGACGCCATTTTAGAGACCTATTTGGCTTCAGATCACGTGACCTTATGGCCTGTCCTCTCTTTTTATTTTGTCATTGCAAAATCACCAAGGTGGCAACACTGCATAGATGGGTCATTCTCATTTTTGCGAAAAAAAAATGTGCATCGGTGTTAAGAAAAAAATTTTGAATAACTGTTAATGTTTTTATTGTAGAATTAATCTAAATAGTTATTATTTATAGGATTTTGAAAAAGAATAGTAATATATAAATATATTTTTAAATAATCCTCAAAAATGTGAAGAAAACGTCACCTCCATGTCGTGTGCAAAGACGACTTACGATGACACAGACCTGAATAAAATATATTTTTCTCTTTTAGGTAAGCTCATTTATATTCTTCCACGATAGGCTATGAAATAAACTTTATAAAAAACATTAAGTAATTACAGTTTATATAAAATATTAAATTTTACGTATTGTATAGCATTTGTGCATGGGTGAATGATCACCTCCATGGGTAAACTTATTGAACGCAACTATTATTCATTAAATCTGTGAACACAGTTTCTGAACGACTGTAGACAATCAACACAACGCCACCTTGAAAGTTTTTGACAGATTGACATTTCCTGGATAATAATTTTGGAGCACGGACCTCTAACGTAAGATATTTCAAAAATTGGCACGCTATTTTGGTCACTTTTGTGGACTACATATGGGGCAGTGTTTATTTAATTAATTACCGTCAGGTATTTTTAAACGTTGAGCTATTATAGCCATTGTCTAAGTATATCATCGTATTTTATAATCAGTAATTGAGGTTATGATAAAACGGCTTTTACGTTTAAAATGTCACTTCCATAGATGTCACCCACGTGGATTGCGAATATCCACGGAGGTGACAGATTATCCATGGAAGCGACAATACTATTAATTATTCTTTTTATTACTAGTGTTATTTGTATTTTATTTTGAATGATTTTGATGAGAATGTTTTTGACACAGATTGAGATTATGGTACCCTCAAAAAAAAGTCAGGAAGAGATAAGACGTAACAAATAGACTATCGTTCCCAAGGATTTGAAACCCATTAGAGAAACAACGAATGCATGTCAAATTTTTTGAAGTAAAGAAGAAGACAATTCCATATTTTTGAGACGACTTAGCTGTGCAAAAACTCACCGCCTTGTATTTGACTGAGGAAGAAAAATATCGTGCTGGATTACGTAATTCCTGTATTTATAAGCTACCACGTCCATCCACGTCAAAAACCATGCTGTTTTCTGCCAGTAACTTCCGGACAGAAAAACAAAAACAGCATGGTTTTTGACATGGATGGACGTGGTAGCTTATAAATACAGGAATTACGTAATCCAGCACGGTATTTTTCTTCCTCAGTCAAATACAAGGCGGTGAGTTATCTACTTTATTTATTGATCTGTGTGCAAAATGTAATAAAAATTGTTCTCATTATGGCATAGGAAAATGTACTTATTTACGGAGTCGACGAAGAATCTCTTCCTGGCTTTAGTGATGAGATCCCTCATGAAGTTCCAGAACATACTGTAATTGAAGAAGAATCCAACAAATCTAAACAATCTCAATCATCAGACTTAACTTCCAACCGAGAATTGATCGAAGGTAACTAGGCTGTAGTCAAAGTCTGAAAAAAGACAGCAGTATTTTATATCGACCAAATAATCACGGTGAACAACTTTAAATATTTAGTAAAATTTTTAAAAAAGAAAAAGCGTGATGAATACACAGAATATGTTTGGCCGCAATGTAAAGACATTTCACAGGTGAATGATGAAGACATTGTTTTTATCTTACCACAACCACGATGCGGACGTAGAGATAGATTTCGCTTTAAAAATATATGGTTAATTTCGTTTTCTAATCTTCGCTAGAAATTTGTTTCTAAACCAAATACCACATACCAAATTATTACAGATATAATTTTTTAGAAGTACATTTTTAGTTTTGTTGTTTTTTGTTTCCTATTTTTTTCGTAGTTTAATAATTTTATTATAATAGAAAGTTTATGTACATTAATTTTTAAGAATATTATAAAGTTGTGATTAAGAATCCTGATTAATAATTGAGAGAAGAAGACCGATTAAGAATTGATATAATTTGTGTTCCTATAATAATTGTTAATATTATATAATAATTGTACCTACGTACCGTAGTTTAAAAAAAAAGTAAATAATGACAAAAATATAAAAATAAAAAGTTAAGTTTTATTCAATACTAGCTGACCCGGCGAACTTCGTATCACCTAACAATCAAGGAATGTATTTTGTGGTTAGGTACTTTTAACTTTTATAATTTTGGTAGGTTTAACAAATCAGAGACCATTAAATTACCCCTCCCTCTCTCTCCCCCTCCACCTACCCCTCCATCACCCTCTCCCTCTCCGGAACAATTCCATCATACATGATTTTTGCGTAACATAAACCGTTTACACAGCGCCGTTGCATTTTATGTGAAGATACTTTTCTTTTCACATGTTTTTGCAATTTTCATTTTTTTAAATTATTATTATTAAAACCTTCCGTGTGCCATAAGAAACATTATAAAAAAAATTGCCGAATTGGTGGAGCCATGCTCAAGTTTTGCACTTAGCAATATTTATTTTTATATATAATATAGAGATTTATGACCTTCCGTGTGCCTTAAGGACCATACAAAAAAAAATTGCCGAATTGGTCGAGATTCTCGAGTTTTGCGCTTAACTACATTCATTTTTATTTATATAGATAGAAGATAGATGATAGATTATGTCATTAAAATATGTCAAATTGTAAAATATGTCACTACCATGGATCAGTGTCACATCCATGGAGGCGAGTTTTCTTTTTTTCTTGTTTTCGCGAAAAATACTGTGGAAATAGCTCGGCTCATAATTGGGACAGATTATGGGATATGATACCTTTCATTTGAGACCACTTTAGAACATATCAAAGAAATTTTTTTTTTTAAATATTTTAAAGTCACTATTTGAGAATGACCCAGATATACTGCCCTCGTTATGATAAACAACGTATCTGACATTTTTGGCGAAAACGAGTTATTAGCATATTCGTAATCAGCGAAATTAGATCTATCTAGATCTATTATCTATTTTTTCGTATGTATTATAGAAATAAAAATAAAGGTAAGCATAAACAACGTATGTGCAAAATTTTCATTCTCTTCCTTATGAAGAACAACGTATTGTCCATTACGTTTAGAGTTATATTAGTTTTTATATATTATTAACTTTGAAATTAAATAGGTAAGTTATACCAAAAATCTCGTCTATTTGACGCAATGAACTAATATACTTACGTACATTTCATTAATTTGATTAATTAATGGCACAAGGAGCCAATGCGATTATTATTTATAGGATTTCGTTAAACTATATGAAAGAAATACAAGGCATAAACACGTAAGAGCACTTTCTTAGTGATAATTAACGTAACTGAATAATTTTCCTAGGTATAAGCAATGCAACTGCTTAAAAATTAACACTTTTTGGGTTCTATTAACTCAGAAAACATTTAGAAAACAGAAAAATGTAATGAGTCATAAAATACACACATATAGTAACAATTAATTTTAACAATTTTGAAAATATCTCAATTAGTGTAGTCGTGACAACAAAAATAATAAAAAAAACTTTAGGCGCGTTTATCTCGGAACTTGCTGAAATGCAGATACGTTGTTTATCATAAGGAGGGCAGTATTGGTATGGAAGAGTCACTGCGCAAAATCATTTAAATAAATAGCGACTCTTGCTCTGACACAATAAAGTGTAATTCAGGTCGCACAGCCCTAATCGTCAATAGACGTTGATGCCTAGACGTTGCCTCTCTTTCTAATCATAACTATTATCCTCTCTGACAACGTCAGCGTTGTCTTTTTTGTGACGACATGTGTGATAGATTACGAATGTATGACACGCGTGGCAGCCCTTCTGAAATTGGCCCGACACGTCGAACGCGGCACGTACTTGTAAACATCATTCATGGAGTATTGAATTGATCTTCGTACAAATAATGTGATTGACATGTTTTAAATTTTCATAGATTAAAATTTGTTATCTTTATCAAAACAGAGAAATAAGCAAAATGTTATTTAATACAATAACTTAGAGACTGGACTTTGTATATACTGTCATAAATGTATGATGTCTTACGGTGAAATATTTATTACATAAATATCTTCAATTATGTAACAATGTACACTAACTCTATTTCTAGTGTAGTTATTTTTACTTCTTATAGTTGTAAAAATATCTTATTGATTTGTACATTATGACTTCCACAAAAAGCATTTAAGTAACGATATTAAAAGAAGTTGACTCTATTTTGTTGTTTTTTTTTTGTTTCTGATTTCTTATAAAGGCTCTTTATACATATATTGCGAGGAGGATTACTAATATCAAAAGTGGTTTGCCAGGCAACCTGCGACCTTAAATATTAAAAAGCAATATGTATGTGTGATATTTGTAACCAGCGACATTTTGATGTTGATAGGGACAGTCCACAGATTAACTATGGAACAGTCTTAACAGTTTTAAGGTTATAGTGTCATGGATGACCAATGATTATATAATAATATATATTTCTTTAGTCATCGTGCACAGAGTACTTAATCACTTTTATGGATGGCATTTATATATTTTTTAAAATAATATTCAGAGAGTAAGTATAAGATTTTGCAGCTTCGCGGAAATATTATATAGGACTTTATTGTATAAAGTCTGAGTGTAGTGTATTTGTGAGATCATAATTGAAGGGCTCAGGGGAAAAACGACCTCAGTCCATTAAAGCTGATTTTCTCAAAATAAATTCATAGTTTTCCTACTCTTAACATACTTCCAGCGCTAGGAAAAAATTACCTAAAAATCAGTATTAATTCAGGAACCTGTGTATTAGTGGGTCGTAAAGCTTTTTTTTTTAAATAAAGATCATACTTCAGTTTTTTATCACACTCATGTCATTTTTCCCTAGCATGGTAATTCTTTTTACTGTATTTTCGAGGACTCAAGTCGTTTTCGCCTTTTCTTGATTAACGCATGTTATAGTACTCTCAAGCTGCTACTAGATGGCATTTCAAGCTCATTTTGAGGTAAAACTGGACAGGTCGTTTTTCCCCTGAAGCCTGAGCCCTTAAATTTTATTCGTCTTTTAAATTCAATATACAATAATTACACTTATACTGCAACTTCTACTAAAAGGTCTAAAAGTACCTATCTATCATCAAGGATCAAGTGTTAGAGTCGAAATAAAAAGTGGTAAGTTTTATTAGTGGTTTATTTACTCGATTACATACAAAACATTCCATACATAACTTAATACGATCAAATGGGAATGGTAACAGTTTTGGTCTCAAGGTGTTGTCACTGTAAAATCTGCAAATTATTTAGTAATATGTTTCTACAACTGTAGGTAATATACACCCAAAACTAACTATATCGATTTCTAATAAATAAAACAATCTAATAAATTCTAATTACACTTTCAAATACTTTTTACACTATATCAGCCTACATTAACCTGGTAAAAAAATATTATTTAAAACTCTAAAATAAAATTGAAGTTTACAACAGGTTATATCAATATCATGTTTACAATATCATTCACTATTTAAACACCAATAATAATTTTGGGCCTACAAAAATATAGTTCATAACAATATCTAAATAAACCAAATATTAAAAAGAAATCTTATTATTTCACTTCATAAAATATAGCACCTATTTAATTGCCATGCTGTATTATAAAATGCAGACTGATAATAGAGGTATATAAAAGTCAATTGGAAGATATAGTCGTATTTTAAAATTAACGGTTTTAAGCTACTTATATGGTAAACAATCTTAGTGTTAATTTTTACTGAAATAGTAATTTAAATTATTTTAAACATAATTGATAGGAAAAATAGGTTTCTTTTGGTATTAATTATTTTTTAAATTCTATTTATTTTGCGTGAGTCTTATTTTTAAAATACAAATACTAATTAAGAAAAAATTGTAAAATTGTTTACCAAGTAGGTCGCGTCTAAAAAATGGACTACATGCATTATGTTAGTCTTGTCTTTAGAGGCATCTTTAGGTCTTTTTAGCCGTATTGGGGCGGCTTAGAATACTAACCCCAATCCCACGCCGGAAGGGTGTCGTAAAAGGCGACTAAATCCGGCCTGCTGGTGGTAGGGCCCTCGGAGGGATTATATTGGTAGTATTGATTTTAATTGTTAATTAATACCCTTATTGCTATTATTATTTCTCCAGGGGTTCGCCTGGATAGCTACCACCCTCGAGCATGAGTCAGCCGCCAAACGACTCGTCGTGTTCCGGCTGGGGGCTTGAGAGCCAGTTCTTTCTTTCTTTTTCTTCTTTCTTTCTTGGCCGGCAACGCATTAGTGATGCCTTTGGTGTTGCTGATGTTCATGGGCGGCGATAGCCACTTACCATCAGGTGGATCGTCAGCTCGTTTTCCGGCTATTTCCATAAAAAAAAAAAAAAAGGCTTAGACTATTATACAACTCGTAAAAGTGAACACATCTATGCATGAGGTTTTGTAATTTCAAACGCCCTTTAATTTGTGATCTTAGAAATTTGTGTGTGAAAATAAAAATATTTTTAATTAAAATTGATTACACGACATTTTGTGTGATTAACATAGAACATTTTGTGTACGTTACAAATTAAAATTGTAGATTTTCCTATAAAATATATTATTGCATTGAACATTTCATGGTATACTTTTAAAAGATCAAGTGCATTAAAAAGTACTGCTAAGAAACAATATTATATTAAAATACGCAGTATAATATAGCTTTTTAAAATTTTGCAATATTTATTTTACCGACACCACAGGTTATTTCGCAATTTTAATTTTTTTTTCAAGTGATTAATGAAAGCGGAAAATAATGTTTATTCTTATGATATTTAATACAATAATTGCTACTAAATGCGTAACTTTATTTCACTTAAAATCTGTCGCACCAATATACTCGGTGCCGAAACATAATTATTCCATTTTTAAATTTCTTAAAGATTAGATTATTCTTTTTTATGATAATTTGGATTAAATTTGTTACCTAAACATCTCAATTTTATATTTAAATTTGTAATTGCAATAAATAGTGCTCATATACATGTAATAACATGTTCAATAAAATAGCACTAAATAAATATTTTAAACAAAAACTAAATATTAGTACTAGGCTTACAACAATAAGTAGGTAAATATTTTATTATGGTAAAAAATCTGCTTCCACAGCAACCAATCACAAACTAGACCATTCAGTCCAGTCTTCAGCTCCGAAGCAATACGAAACATTCCGAAGCGTTCTAAGGTCTCGCCAGTTCCTCAGCAACAATGTCCATGTAGTGTTGTGTGAACACAGCCTTATTATGCATGACGTATCGGAGCAAGGTTCCCGATACCGCCGTCAGCTCGCGTGTGAACGCGGACAATCCAACAGGAATCAGCCGGGATCCCCCCGCGCATACTAGGATCATTTTTAGGAACTCTAGGATTCTTTGACCTGGAATTGATTAATTCGTTTTTTATTGATAGCGGATAGGGTTATATCAGGTGGGTTATCTTCGGATTAAAATGAAATAGTATGAAAGCCATATTGTGGCATTGAAGTATAATTACTAGCGTATAGAACCGACACCGCGAAGACCATGTATGTCGCAATGCATTGGCGCCACGTGGCTTCAATCTTCAATGGATTTGTTCGATTTTGAAAGGAGAACTGGGACTCAATTTTGAAAATCGAACCTCCCGGGCGGGACACTTTTTGTTCGAGATGTCTGTTCTATGACATTATACTTCAATACGGCCACAATACGGCCCCATTTTCAACTGTTCATAATTATTTTCTATTTATACATAATCCTCAAGTCAGTTGCCTAGCAACTATAACAACGTTAAAACTTCTAACCATGGAGAATTAAGGTAAGGAGAACCATCTCTGTCATGGAGAACAGAGGTAAAATCATGCCGATATCCATACTGGATTGATAGATTATTGAAAACGGCCGTTAGAGTATAATTATAAGGGAGTTAAACCAAAAGTCACAGTGGGGGTTCCACATTATTCCCATTGGCTTGTCTGCTCATTGTTTTAGTCAATTATTAAGACTCGACGCAAAGGGGTTTATAAGTTTTACATGTCTGTGCCTGTCTGTGGCATCGTAGCTCCTAAACGAATGGACTGATTATGATGCAGTTTTTTTGTTTGAAAGCTGACGTGATCGAGATGATTATTTTAGTATAAGTATAATATAATATTGATTTTAATTGTTAATTAATACCATTATTACTATTATTGTTTCTCTATGGGGTCTGGATAGCTACCACCATGAGCATTAGTCAGCCGCCAAACAACTCGTCGTGTTACGGCTGGGGGCTTGAGAGCCAGTTCTTTCTTTCTTTTTCTTCTCTCTTTCTTGTCGACGCATCAGTGTAGTCTTTGGTGTTGCTGATGTTCATGGGCGACGATAGCCACTTACCATCAGTTGGATCGTCAGCTCATTTGCCGGCTATTTCCATAAAAAAATAACTATGGGTAGTTTTTAAATTTATATTTTTCTTTACTCACGAACAATCTGCCGAACCCGATGCTCAGAGTCTCCAAGCGAGACGACCTGCGTTCTGATGAGCTCCTTAGTGTCAGCACTCAGCGGCTCCTGCCCCATGCTGGCCAGCAACTGCTCCGTCTGCAGGATCACCTCCTCAGCTACCGATGGCAGTATTGCTTTCAGTTCACTGGAAACAAGGGATTTCAAACTTATGAATGATCTAATAATAATATTATTCGTAATTTATTTATTTATCTATTTATTTAAATTTATGTCACCTCTTAAATTAAGTAACAAAGGGTAAAACTTAATGCCTAATGGCATTGTCCACCAGACAACCCTGGGTGGATGTGGAAAGAGCTGATAGTAGGTGTTAAATCAAGAAGAAAAAGAGAAAAAAAAAGAACAAAACAAGGTTTGTGTAATGGAAATAATGCATCATAAAAATGTACATAATATGATAAATATAATACAAAATCTAATGTAATCTATATTAATATTACTAATACTATACTATACTACACTACTACTACTATACTATACTATACTATATACTAATATTATAAAGCTGAAGAGTTTTTTTGGTTGAACGTGCTAATCTCAGGAACTACTGGTTCGAATTGAAAAATTATTTTTGTGATTGATAGTTCATTTATTGAGGAAGGCTATAGGTTATATAACATCATATATTTTAGTAGTTAGTTTTTTCCACAAATTAACGAGGGTGAACCCGCGAGGCATAGCTAGTCATTATATATTGTGTTAATTTTCGTAGCCTGCTCGAGGAAATAAAAAATATGTACCTACTTCAAAGTTAAAACGAAGGAGTCTACCCAGCGTATCATACCATTACTGTGCTACGAAAGTGTCATGCACGGAAAGTTACACGGTACGGTCTATGTCCACTAAAACAGGTTATTATTAAGCCATGTTCTATGCCACTAAAAAATATGGACAATAGGGATGTTGACTAATTTTAGAATTCAATTTTATTTTATGGATATAATCCTAATATTAAAAAAAATTTATAATAAAAGTAATCTTCAATTTAAAAACAAAAATTGATAAATAAAAATAGTTATCAAAAACCCACTAAAACGTCACGTGACGTCACTAACCGATATTCTATACTATCGGTCTACTAAAGTTTTTTGAACTTTCATATAAAATACGAGCAATTACAGCATAAGCTCAATAGTGCGTTTGAGGTCAGGTGACAGTGACTACTTTTTGTAACATGTTAAATTAATTATATTTGATTTATTGTCATTGATTTCGACAAACTGAAATAATATGATTATAATAAAATAATATTGTATTTTAGGTGTTTGATTGTTTCCCTTAATACTTTAAACATACATTTGTTTGTATTAATTTACAGTTAGTGTCAACATCCCAATTTGGTCGACCATTTTTGAAGCTCCAGTCATAATACGCGACATTGATCGGTGCCGGAATGGTCTATGAAGAATATTGGCATTTCGTTGAACCTTCGGCATCCAAACATACAAGCATCGAATGAGTAAAACAACTCACTCATCATTCCCAGCGCTGTCAATAATGATGAAGATCTTCTCCTTGAGTTGTTGCTTGTGAGGCGTGTTGGGATCATTGTCGGTGGATGGACTGACCAGCATGATAGAAGCCACGCTGATCAGACGGAACACTTGCAGCCCTAGCTCCGAGAACCGAGGCTTGTCTATGGTTACCGTCTGGAAACAACAAATTTCGCCGTATTAAAGCTAAAACCAACTAAGTCGACCATGTCAGGGGAAAAATATTTTAGAGTTATACAATTTTTTTATATGATTCCGAGGACGTACAGACTCATTTTTATTCGTATTCTTATCGTTTTATCTTCGGATCAAAGTGCCTTAGCTTTAAATTTATTTTACCATTCGAAAGTAGTTTTCTGAGTCAAAATATGTAAAAAAGTGTTTTGTCCCCAAAACTTTACTTAGTCGGTTTTAGCTTTAATACGGCGATTTGTATTTGTATTTATTTATTGCTTTTATGCATGTATTACATATTTACAGATGTCACAAATAATTACGCATACATGAGCCCAATGAATTGGGATTGCAATTGAAGTGAGTGGGTTATTTTACAATTAATTTGCTTCTAATTATACAATGTCATTCAATATTAATTTAATTATTTATATGCAATGTCAAAAAAATTTTTTAGTCTAATTATATTAATATACAATTTCAAGTATGTAGTATTAAAATTATTAATTATACAGTGTCAATTATTATCAATTTAAATTATTAATTATTAATATATTATAAATATATTTAAACTACATAGACTATGAACTTATTTTTTTTAAAGAATGTCCCTCTGCTCGGTGTGCCTTGTGGCAAAGGTCTCCTCCGACTCTGTCCATTGTTTCCTGTCAGCTGCAACTCTCATCCATTATGATCCTAGGGTTAGCTTCAACTCAAGAGATACTTACTTCAGGATAATCATTACTTTCGTCCCATTCTAACAGTTCAAGGTACGCTTTAGCTAGAGTTTGTGCTGTCACATTCCTTATAACGTTTTGGTCTGTTACCGGAATGCTTAAACCAGTCTTGTCTATGTGTCGTTTTAACCATTCTCGAGTGTATTGGAGACCATCTGAAACGAGAAAAACTTACAATTAAACTATTTTATTCTTAGAGATAAAAGTAATAACAAATTTATTATTTCTGTTGACTTATAAGCATATTTTTTCGAATGGACCATTGTTGACACTAGTGGCCTTTAAAGCTTCACGCGGACAGAAATTAAGCAGTTGTAGCCAACAGTTAGCGCGTTAAAAGAACGGTCACGACCCTCTTAGCACAATAACTGTTTTTAATGCCATAACACATTAATCAATAATTTGGATGGTGGTTTTTTCAACACATCAAAGGATTTTAATTCACATAAAGTAACACTTACTGCCACAGCCGTTAATACTAACGTTTACGCAGATATAGAATGCAGACTCACCTTCAGAAACTTTAAGTATCTCATCAAACTTGGCTCGTTCGTACTGCACACTCTCTTTCTGGACGTGTGGTCGGATCATCGCTATGAGGGTGTTCGCAAGGTCCAACTTTAGCACCTCTAGTGCTTCTAATATCGCTCTGAATATTTCCACCTGGAAACAGAGTGACATAGTATGTAATTATGCATATTACGCCTTATTAGTCTTCAAGTCATGAGTGAATATTTACTTAATTATTTGCACTATACCATATAAGATATCTTATTCAGAGTTCTAGACCTTGATCAGGCGAAATTATCTTAAACCGCAATTTTTTTCGACGCCAGGATGCCCCTCTAAAAATAGCTCGTCAAAAGTCACCGTACCGCCCAGGCGCCCTAAGCGGGTACTGCTTAAACCACTCAGGAAATAAAATAATGATAGAAGGGAGGGGCGAGGGTGTGGTGGGGGCATAGGGGTGTTTTAAACTCCTTAGGAAATAAATTAATTATTTTCTTAAGATTCCTAGCCTACAACCCTGGATTTCTAGTGATTTCTTGTATCAATTGATGTAACAAAGGTAATTAATCCATATAAGTGATTGACTTACAGTATCTGTTAAAGTAGTGATGTTCTGTATCATCTCATCCCTAGCGGGGGCGGCTAGCTTCGCCATGAGGTCGATTACGAACTTAGCATACTTCTGGAAATCCAGGCTATTGTTCTCTGCTTGCTGCTTTATAAAATCTCTGTCCAAAACTTCCTCTATCATCTCCTTGATCCGTGTGTGTCTTGGTAGGAGAATGGAGAAGAGTCCCTGGAATTAATTATTGTATCTGAAGTATTGTAAAGAGGTCAGTTGATTGATAGATGCAAGCAATGTACATCTAATTTATTGAATTATTCAAGAGACAGCTTCTGTGATATCACATATTGAATTTATCTACTTTAATTTGCCCTGAGCAAATTGTATTGTATCTACATTAATATTCTAAAAACTTTTGGTATTCTTTTGAATTCTATCTATGTATGAATGTAATTTAACAAATCTTATATATAAAATTCTCATGCCACAATTTTAGTTACCATACTCCTCCGAAACGGCTAGACCGATTTTTATGAAATTTTATATGCATATTCAGTAGGTCTGAGAATCGGCTACTATCTATTTTTCATACTCCTAAGTCATAAGGGTTGTCCACCCCTAACATTTTATTTTTATTTTTTAGACAAAATTTTTATTTTTTATTTTATTATAATGTGGCATTAAAAATACATAAAACCCTAAATTTTCACCCTTCTATCACCAACCCCTATTCTTCAATAGTTATTTTAGTAATTTAATAATTTTTCATCCCGCTCAATAACTGATCAATTGTTAGGTGATACGAGATGCGAGAGTTCACCTGTTCAGCTAGTAATAATATATATTTTTATATATTTTACCTGTTTAACATCCTCAAGGAGCACCAATGCCTGTTTATATTCGGGAGGGTCAGCATTAAGTTGTTCCCTAAGAATGTCAAAGTATGCTCTGTGCATAGTCTCCTTTACTAATTTTTGATAACTGGAACAGATACAAAAAAAATAACCATGATTTGCTGAAAAAATAAATTTAATAGGAACTACAGAAATAAGGAATAAGGCCCTACATTATCTTTCATTAATTAATCAAACATCGAGCAGGAAATACTAAAACATTCACTGTATACTTTTAACAAAGAAACTGGAAACACCTTATGAGGACTTAATGAGTCATTCCTATATAAGTTATCTGAGCAATGAACCTATAGTGGGTCTGATGCAAAAACAACATCATTTTTTGTTGTTATTTAAATGATGTAGTTGTATACATATTTAATGTGTTACACACAAATAGTAGACACGAGTTGGTGTCGTTGGTGATAACTACTACCCTTAATTGTTTATTTCAAATAAATAAATACAGAAGTTCTGCACTTTTGTTAAAGTTTTAAAATAATAATGTTATCACATTATCTTGAATATCTTTAAGACTAAAATAATAATAATTAAATTTTAATTAATTAAATAATTCTAAAAATAAAACAATTATTTATGATGGATTAAATCCATTATTGGGTCACTATACAACATAATTCTCTCCATCACCAAAGATATGTAGAGCATCCACAGTGCTCCAATACCAATATTCTTTGCTGGTCTATTACCTGTTATCTGGTGGTTCAAATGGCTCCAGCTTGAAGTCTTGATCCACAGCAATTTCATGAGCTAACGCCATGTTCTGCATGCCGTGGGCAGCCTTCATAATGTCCTCTAGAGTGACAAACTTTGGTGGGGACGCTCCAGTAATAGTGGACCCTTTGACACGGAATTGGAGGGGCTCACTGGCGAAGAAACTACGCCCACTGAAATAGTAGAAAAACATGCGTATGAATTACACAATTGTGGTCAATGGATGTAATTTGTTGAAACATGGAGTGGGCGGAAGTAACTTAGCATTAGGTGGCTTGTTTACTTCTTTACACATTTACCAAAGATAATTTGAATTGCTAACTGCTTTGTTGATGTTGATATATATACAGATTGTATATAAAGATTAAAGAAAATATTACTTGAAATACATTACAAAATTTTTATTTACCTTTGAACAGATATACTTAAACAATTTGATGTTAATATAGATATTTATATCAGTCATTCCGTAGACGGAAGTACTATCTCTAATTAATTAAGACTACACAAAGAAATACCTTGAACCAGTGGAAATAGGCTGCGATGGAAGCCGCATGTTTTTCTCGCTTTTGTCTCCACTCTGACCGGAGCCACTCGGTGCATCTTGTCCACTCATCTTGAAGCACTAACGTACACTGACCTAGGCTGTATGAAAAACCTTTTCAACCCTTATAAGGATGACCTAAAGCCTCAAAAACTCACAATCATCTCAGAGCACTAACACCTTGAGTCATAAGTCATAACAAGACATAACCTATGACTACAGCATACATAAAACGAATTAACTGCAAATTTCTCTTTTAAACAACATTCAAAATTAATATCGAATATAAAACCTACGCGTTTTCGTTTTTGGCTTAGATTTTTTTAGGTTTTCTATAAAAATGTATTAATGTTTTCGTTTACTTGTCAATTTTGTCTTGTCAAAATTAGGAATGAAAATGAAATGAAATGAATGAAATCATCATTCACTACAGACTACAGACTATACGAAATTACGTATATATTAGAAACGAATACAGATTCAAAAGACTAGCATTAGCCACGGAACACATTGTCTGTGTCATGTGTGTTCCGTGAGCATAACACTGCGGGGTGAATAACAACACGTTCGTAATGCTTGGTACATTAAACACCAGCGCACAGTGATTCGAATAGAACAGGCTAGCTGGACAAAAGTCATTTTGAATTTCCCGGAATTGTATACCTGAGCCCCTAACCAATACCCCAACTAACACAAATCCGAGAATTATTTTGCACTAATGTCAACCACTAATTAGGTAATTAGGGCAGTATAAAAAGAAAGGGTGAAAAAATTACAAATCAGTTGCATTTTTGCGATTACCGAAGTAACATTATATGCCTCCAGAAAACATGAAGCATTGATATGAAGAAGCTGTGTGTACTTATCTGTGGTTCCTTTGATTGTCTATGCTCGATCATAGAAAACGCTTTGTCACCAGGAAGTGCGGGTAGGTTTCTTGAGGAATAACCGCCATCTTATTTTCATAGCGTTGTGTACTACCGCCAAAGGCGGTCGAACATCTTAACATTTTCAGCCAAAAAAGTATCGTATTTTGATAATTAGCTATAACGATCATCGTTATTTGATCTAATTATAGTTTTATTCAAGTTGAATATGAAATCCGTCTCGAATATCGATAGTCACGTTAATAAAGTAACAAAATAATGTGGTTTGCAAAAATTCGCTTCTAGCCGAAAAGGAATATACACCTACATTTATGGAGGATACCGCGGTCTCGGAAAAAAAATTCGTTTCAGCCAAAACGAGATTCAGAGGTAACGAAGGACTCCTTATCGATGCTTTAAATAAACCAGGTCAGTTCTCTTTTAAACATATACGAGAATTATGCAGCAACAGTGTACGCCATTACGTACCAGTAAGACAGATATGATCAAAGGTTGGTCGAAAATTTTATTATTATTAATTATGACAAATACTTATGGTTGCCGCTGCCAAACAGTTTAGTAGGTAATTACTTTGATTGTTTCTCAATCTATCAATTTGTTCCTCTGATTGTTGTTGATATTGACGGCAGCATATTCTCTATAACAAATTTTTGAATATGATGACTAAGCAACCTGGTTTTTTGTAATTTAAAAAGCAATAACGAATTGTGTTGCTATAACAGAGTCAATAGAGCTATTATTCACAGTTGCACTTATGCAAATTATGTGCATAGGTACCTAGGTGTATCAATGATCCATACGTGATTAAATGAATTAGAATTTTCTGAACTTTGAATATAACTTGTTATTGTTATCGTTTGAACAGAAGTAGCTTCTATTAATTTGTTCAATAAAATTTTGGAATTATTTGGTAAAGCGTCTCTATCACAGAAATTATTTGTGTCTGACTTGTTGTTACAAACTATGAGCGATAAAGGGCTTGTTGCATGAAGACGTTGCAGATTGATAGAAGAAATTCCTGATAAAATATGCAATCTACTCTTCGTAATATACCATAATAGTGTGGAATTTTTACATACATTTATACCATAATAGGGAGGAGACAAACCTGCATCATTTATTCATCCTATTCAGAGTTCACATATCATGGCTTTCACAATAAAATTGCAAGAGAGATACTTATGTCAAATTTCAAAAGGAAATATTATGAGACAATACCTCCTATGTCTAAGCTTTTATATACATGTAGAAACAGCATGTTAAAAATAATTACTTTTCTAGTTACTCCCAAGCAGGTAGTAAAAATGACTAGATATCAGAGACAATTATAGGGGGATCATACAGATACCGAATGGTGAGTACTTGATGTTACTAAATTGATAATGGAGGCAACACATTTTTAAACTTTTAATTGTACTTTCAAGGGACATTTTAGAGCAGATTGCACAAATACGAGTATATATAGATATATGTTCATTCTTCTCTCCTCTCTCTCGTGGAAGAAGAGCGGTGGAACAATGTGTCCCATGTTCGACCTCCGAAGACTAATTACGTTCCTGAGAACGATACTAATTTCCGGAAGGTCAAAGTTTATTTCTCACGTCCCGGATCCACAATTCCTTCAAGACTGAATAATAAAAATATATGTCTCACAGGCATTTCTATATTCCTGGAGCAAAAGCCTATCGGGTCTGTACACGGACATAAGTTATCTTGGCCAATTATATCAATGAGATCGGTTTAGCTTCGGCTCCCCATCTATTCTCATCAGTAACATGCTGGGTCGCGGAGACCTTGCTTGCGAGTAAAAGACCTTCGGATTCTTATACGGTAAGTAATCCTAACCTAACATTAAACGAGATGATAACTCTGCCACTCGGTTTGGTTTCAGCTCCCTGTCTATTCTCATCAGCAACATGCTGGGTCGCGGAGACCTTGCGTGCTAGGGAATGTCGGGTTCTAATCTGTTCAGACGACTTCCCATGGTCCACTAGGACCCATCCAAGTTAAGTTCTCAAGCTGCGGAAGCTGTGAGGCTCTTGGCGACATCCCATGGTCCACTAGGACCCATCCAAGTTAAGTTCTCAAGCTGCGGAAGCTGTGAGGCTCTTGGCGAGATCCCATGGTCCACTCGGACCCATCCAAATTAAGTTCTCAAGCTGCGGAAGCTGTGAGGCTCTTGGCGGCATCCCATGGTCCACTAGGACCCATCCAAGTAAAGTTCTCAAGCTGCGGAAGTCTTGAGGCTCTTGGAGTTGGGCTGGTAAGTAAATTTGCAGTAATCAGTTCTAAGTCCAACCAAAGATCTAGGTAGGATACCTTTGAATTCGTTGGCAGATGGCAAACAATACAATGTTCTTACCAAACTAGATCTACCTGTTATTCAGAAGTCAATATCTATAAAACAATAAATATAATTTGCCATTCTCGCAATAACGCGGGGAAGATCACATTGCCGCAACCTGCAAATTTATTTGCGTCGTTTCAACGAGAGACGATTCCATCAAAAACAGCCCATCCCCCAAGTGGTGTTTATAATACTAGCATACACAAATTTGAACTTATAGACGTTTAAAAGCTCGCTCTGTTTGATTCAATTCGAACTCTAATTGCAGTCATTCTCATTTGAAAGGAGGGGGCCACAAAACCGTTGCATAATGGGCTTGGCATTACAGCTATTGAAACTAACAGACATGTTCAACATACTATATAACTGTCACTGTGTGACCTTTCGAGGAGATACAGCATAATAACGGAACCAGTGGAATGGTATCTGTTGCCCCAAGTAAACAAAGCTGTTCGCATTTCGAGAGACCGCGGTGATCGTTCATCGACTACAGAGATTTAGCGGCAAAATTTATAGATGCAATCAGCATACCGTGCAGATACTGACTTACACGGGTTTTCTCTCCTCTGAATCTACCCAGGGTGCTAACGTATCTGAATTGGTCAACGGGAACATACGTGATAGGGCGTCACAGTGGCCGAAAGTTTTCTGTCTGATTACTATCCTTCCTAAACCTCTTGTAAAATGCAATACACGTGACAACGTCGTAGCCTCTTACGTAATTAGAAACTAGAGGGGGTATGTTACACACATAAAAGTGTGGTCAACCCAGGAGGAAAAGTTAATTAAACGATCCATGCTATACGTAACAGTAATCAGGAGATGGTTGTTGCTGTGATCAGTCTCCGGGCATAATTTTTAGAGTGCCTCAACTTGCCGATGTGGCCAGTTTTTTTTATATTTCTTTCTCTTAAAGAAAAATTGTCTTAAAATATATTCTACATTCTAGTGCACAAGTTAACTAAATTACTATTCTAGTTTCTATTGGTAAGCTTTCCGTGGCACACATGCAGAGTAAAAATGTGAAATGGTGTACGTGCTGAGGGACACGTGCGATGTTCCCGTGACGTCACCTTGTGACGTAGTCGCTACAGACGTTTTCAATTTCATCATAAAACACGTTTTTAGCAAAACCAAAAATAGTAAAAAGCCCATTTTCATGGAACTCAAATAACGTTCTGAACTGGATTTCATCCAATTTCATTACATTTTAATGGATTTCAGCCACTTAAGGATTTACCTTTCGATATTGCTCGTAGGTCAGCTACCGACTTATAGAGCTACTCGTAGCTCCTTGACAAAAGAGTTTATGATATCACGCTTCTCAGTATTGCTAATGCTAGATTTTATTTGTTTCTCGATACAGGTTTTTATTCCATCTTTTGACAGTCAACAATTCGCATAGATGCTTTCAGAAAGTAAGAATAAAAATATTTGTTCAGTACTTTTAGTCCGGACACTCATACAAAGAATGTATCCGAGAACATCAGAAGCTAACGATGCAAACAGCCTTTTTGTTATGGTGTGCGAAACCTCTAAAAAGGCATCTCGTATTATCACTGGAAAACGAATACGTTAAGTTCTCAGTCAAGGTAATCAAATCACATAATAGACGAAATACCTTCTAGGGGTAATCGGAAATCACCTAAGACGTTCTACAAATAGGATTGTCGTATGTATAAATTACTTTAAGTGATAATAAAAACTCATTTTACAGTTACAATTAATATCTCTTAATCGTTAACTAATTGTCGATACGATAACATTTTATTTCAGCTAATTGATGTAATATCAATTTATGTTTACTGTATTTTTTTTGGCGATTGCAGTTATTGATTTCAGTGCATTAACGACACTTACATTAATATGATGTAATTTAATTTTATTAAATTATATATATTTTTACAGCGGTTCCTTAGTAATCACTTACTAATTAACCTATGTTCTAAATTCTAATCATCATAGCGTTGTGTCTATAATAACACCAGCAGATAACAAACACGTCTTCATATCAATGCTTCATGTTTTCTGGAGGCATATAATATGACGGTTTTACAATACAATAAAACCGATATTATGTGCCGAAAAAGAAAACATGAAGCATTGACGGAAATTCTTCCTGGTGATGATGAAGACTATGAAAATAAGATGGCGGTTATTCCTCAAGAAACCTACCCGCACTTCCTGGTGACAAAGCGTTTTCTATGATCGAGCATAGACAATCAAAGGAACCACAGATAAGTACACACAGCTTCTTCATATCAATGCTTCATGTTTTCTTTTTCGGCACATAATATCGGTTTTATTGTATTGTAAAACCGTCATATTAATGTCAGTGAGTTTTAAGTTTTTTGAATAATATTACTGATGGATCTTCAAGTTAAAGGTATGTACTTTTTATTTATAATTAATATATAAATATACTTAACCCCAGTTTTTTTATAATACCTCAATTTTAAAAAAAATATGTAGTTTTTTGACGGTTTATTGTTTTCATTGGACCAGAAAGTACTTGTACCCTCATGTACCTGGGCTAGAAATTATATATGTCATAGCCATATATGTTAGCTTTCATTTGACGCCCATTTTAGCTTGCACAATCGAGTACAACTTTGTTATTTCGTCTGTTTTTCAGAATACGAATTCTCAGTTTCGAAAATCGAGTTTTTTGATGAATGGCAGAAACACATTAATGTCAGTGAGTTTTAAGTTTTTTGAATAATATTAGTGATGGATATTCAAGTTAAAAGTATGTACTTTTTATTTATAATTAATATATAAATATACTTAACCCCAGTTTTTTTATAATACCTCAATTTTAAAAATATATGTAGATTTTTGACGGTTTATTGTTTTCATTGGACCAGAAAGTACTTGTACCCTCATGTACCTGGGCTAGAAATTATATATGTCATAGCCATATATGTTAGCTTTCAATTGATGCCCATTTTAGCTTGCACAGTCGAGTACAACTTTGTTATTTCGTCTGTTTTTCAGAATACGAATTCGAGTTTCGAAAATCGAGTTTTTTGATGAATGGCAGAAACATCCGAAAGAGAACCGTAATAATAGACTATATGATTTTCTATTACTGAAAAATTATTTTGGAAATATTACGAATGAATCTGCGAGGGAAATTAAAATGAAAATTTCAAAAATATCAACAATTTTAGTACAAAAATGGCAATAGTCATTAGTTAAGTATTTTATGACTGTTGTTAATCTTTTTCTATTGTTATTTTTAAGTATCTCAATTATACAAAATATTTATTATTAATTTTTGTTTTCTTGGAACCCGTGATCCTACCTTCCATTTTTTTATATATCTTGCACTTAAATTGTCATAAACCATCATAAGAAAGCCATACCAAGCAATCAAACCCAATAAATAATTTTGTCTAGCTAGCTTTTTCTATTGGAACTACTGTGGCGAACGTCGGTTTTTTGAGAATCTTGAACTAGTTGCAGATATTACAGCTTTAGATGTGAATTTAATTAAGAAGTTTGGCATTATTCTTCGAACATTGGCTTTTCAATTCGAAAAATTACCTTGATTAAGCATTCAAGGTCATGGTTAAGGTCGGTTTTTGCGTAAAATTTTCTGCCCTTTCCGAATCTGGAATAAAAAATAGGGGTTACCATTTGAAAAAATTAAGTTGACCTTGATTTGACCTTCAAAACCACAGTCAAGGTCAAATTCAAGGTCATCATCGGTTAGTCGAGTACAATTAGTACAACTTTTGTATAAAACATTTTCCTCCAAAATGCATTCCTGAGGAGTTATTCAGGGGTTTCCATACTTTTGGAACACCCTGTATATATTTTGCACTTAAACTGTCATAAAACATCATCAGAAAGCCGTACCAAGCAAAAAAACCCAATAAATAATTTTGTCTAGCTAGCTTGTTCTATTCGAACCACTGTGCAGCGGTGCGTATGATGCGTGTGATGTTATAAAATGAATGCCAACGATTGGATTTCGCTGGCCATAGGTCCTGTCTGGATCGTTTATGAGTATAAATAAACGCCAACGATAGTTCGTGGTAGCATAGTGGCTGGCCGCTGTATACATATCCAGCACAGTTCTGCAGTTCGCGCGCATGATTCGAGGAATCGGGGGCTGGCGAACGTATTAAATCCCGTATTACCCAGTTATGGCCCTTTTGTTTGCCTCCCAAGGCAAAGTACACGCAACGCAAAAAGAGAGCTCAGTTAGATTTGTTAGGTCGTTGATTTTATGTACCTACTTATGTGGGAATGGAACCCCACCAAGCGGGCTTCCGTCGACATCAGTGACATTACTATGATATTACTATTACTACGTGTTACGTTATTACAATATTACTAATATGGACACTGGACAGTACAAACTATGTTCAATGGACATAACATAACTATGGTAAAATATCTTAAATACTTATCTTTGGTTTTTGTGGTGACAGTGATTAGATTTTTATGTTATTAAAGATAAATAAATAGGCTAAAGGTAGCCCTAGTAATTCTTTGCAGTAATAATTGACATTTAATTTTATGGCAATCAGTAGGTACAGATGATTTCTTGAGCCGTCTGTGCTTCAAAGGACACGTAAGCCCGTGGTCGTGATAGTGGGTCATTGTTGGGTTACAGCAAATATTATTAAGTATATCGTGTCATATATTACATATAGTCATATATAAGCTGACACGGCAGACGTTGCAGTTGTTTTGCAACGTAACCGTGTTTGGTTTGGAACCTCTGGATTTTAGAATATTATTTTTTCTTGATTACATTATATTTTAAACTGCACTAAAATTCATATTAATCTTCTCCTTGACAGATAAACATTATATTAAAAAAAATGCAATTTCAAACCAGACAACATTAAAATGATAAAAGATCTGATGATAAAAAATAATAAAAATCGTTGAGCAGGTACCTACTTTACCCATTTGTGAATAAAATAAAGAACGTCGTCGTAGGCCCCGGCGAGATTCGAACTCGCGATCTCCTGTTTACTAGACAGGCGCTTTAACCAACTAAGCCACGGCGCCGACACGTGCACTTATGTAAAAAATTGTTTAAAAGAATTTTATTTAAGATAATAATATGAGTCACTCGTGCATAAAGGTCTTCACACATTACAACATACTACTCTGATTTCATACACAAACAAGCATTGGAATTTCAACATTGAGTCGTGTGAGTTACGGTTGAATTTCGAGAGGATCTGATTTGGTTAGTATATGACGCAAAATCGACACCGCAGTCCACAGTCTGACTGAGCATAGATTACTGTGTCTCTGAGTAACGTTATCTATTAATGATAAGGAAATTATACGAAGGATATCATAATGATAATTTGTGGATAATTTAATGAAAATTTAATGATTTAAAACTGCTTGAGAAAATTAATTGGGTAGGTACCTTACGCATCTTTATGTATCTACCTAGTAGGTAATACCTACCTATGTGTTATAGTACTAGGTAGGTACTATGTAGTATGTACCTACTAGTAGGTAGTAACTACCTATATGTTATTATTATTTACGTGTGTTTTATTTAATTTTCCAATTTTCCCCCAAAGATTATCTAATATCAAGAAATCAAAATACGTTCGATATTTTGTTAACAAAGAAAAATAGAATTAAGTTGTATAGGTAGATTAATTAATTATTATTTTGTTTTATTTTGTTTGTTAGAATTAAGTTGTATAGGTAGATTAATTAATTATTATTTTGTTTGTTGTTATGTATTGTATTGGTATTTCTACTTTAGATTTTAGATTTTTTTTATGGAAATAGCCGGAAAACGAGCTGACGATCCACCTGATGGTAAGTAGCCATCGTCGCCCATGGACATCAGCAACACCAAAGGCAACACTCTTGCGTTGCCGGCCAAGAAAGAAAGAAGAAAAAGAAAGAAAGAAAGAACTGGCTCTCAAGCCCCCAGCCGGAACACGATGAGTCGTTTAGCTGACTCATGCTCAAGGGTGGTAGCTATCCAGGCCAACCCCATGGAGAAATAATAATATTAATAATGGTATTCAGAGAAAACAGGTTTTGACAAATCCGGATGTATATGTATACAGTTATACACCCATTCCTATCAAAAGTCCACAGAACCTTCAAAATAAAAGAAAATCAATTTACAGATCACAGTAAATTCTTTAACGAAGCGAAGCTCTTTACAGAAGTGTTACCGTAGTTTAACTAAGAGTTTAAGTATTAAAAATCCGGTAAATCCGCTAGCTCCTATTGGCGGGCTTAACTTAAGTCTGGCTAACTTTGAAACTTTGAGTGCTTAGTATATTGGCGTCGGCTTTCTTCACTGCAACATTTAGTAGAGTTCTTTCGATCCGTAAGAAGTTAGGTAGTACTTGTCTGAGTAACTAGGTTTATTGGCACCTGGCTTTAAAGGCGTCGTAAATTCTAGTAATGTTTATTTTCTTTTCCAGAGTGAGGGAAAGGTTAGATTTCAAGAAGTCGGTAAGTAGGTAGCGATGAGGCCGCTCTTTGTGTTTGTATCCTATATTCTACTATGAATTATGAACTTAATGTGATTGTTAAACACAAAAGTTAATAAAAAAGTGTTAAAAATATGTTTTAAATAATTATTGATAAAAAATAACCGACTTCAAAGTTAGGGATAACTCAAAAACTACTCGTCAGATCTCGTTCAAATATGAATGGAACTACATGACAAGCACCAGCTTTAGATTAAAAAAAGAATCATCAAAATCGGCTCACTTAGTCGAAAGTTCTGAGGTAACAGACATTATAGTCGAATTGAGAACCTCCTCCTTTTTTAAATTCGGTTAAGAAGGAAAGTGATGTGGTAACAGAGTCGGGTAGCACTAATAATAATCCTAGTCCTCTGCTTTCTATTAGTCTGCAACGCATCGGTGACATCTTGGTGTTATTGCTGTCCAAAGGCTGTAATTACTTATTAATTACTATACGGTATCTCATCTGCTCGTTTATTCAAAAGAAGTTTTGAATATCTAACATCAAAATTCGCAGTAACTCGAACATGTTTCATACTACTGGACAAATACGAAAGCTATTTAAAAAGAAAATATAGCAAAATAAGATTTGAAAGTCAGAGGAAATAGAGAAATCGTTTAAACAGGTAACGTAGTTTTATCTCAAAGAAAAATCCTCATTTAAAACCATAACGTCAGAGCGCGAAGCTTGGGAAAATATTTAATGGGACGCCAGCTTACTGAGGGCACCTTTACAGACGGGTTTAGAAAATTAACTACTTCCTACCATTGAAGTATTATTACTAGCGTATAGAACAGACACCGCAAACACCATGTATGTCCCAATGCATTGGCGCCACGTGACTTCAATCTTCAATGGATTCGTTCGATTTTGAAAGGAGAACAGGGGCTCAATTTTGAAAATGGAACCTCCCGGCGGGACACATATTTTATTCGAGATGTCTGTTCTATGACATTATACTTCAATTACTGTAAATGATATTACTGATTATAAAGGCACCGCAACCTAAAGGGCTATTATCTTATCAGTTATTGTGAAACATATGAGCTCAACTGGAAAAACAGTTCTCAAAGATGATAATAACTAAGTAGGTATATAACGATTAAAAGATACAGATTAAAAGGAATAAAACATAACAAACATACATAAAACTAAAGCCATTACAAAGTTTTTAACAAAATGCAATTTACAGTGGAGAAAAGTAAAGTGGGAGTTGCAAAGCGCCTTTGCATTGGTAAATTAGTTGATAGTTCTGTCGCAACTTGGATTGCCTCCTAACTCCGCCGTCTTTCATTTTACTCTACAGCGGTTGCTTACTAACTCAAATTCAAACACTCAAAGATATTACGTTTTTCAAAATAATCCTACTAATATCAACCTTACGCTAGTAATAGGTAATAATACACTGGACGGATCAAAAGTACTTTCCAAAATTTCAAAAAATTTGACCATATTTTGGACAACGTGTGCAAGCCTTTGAGCACACTTTTGAGATTATGCACTAGTTAAGTCAAATGTAAAGCTTGAATTTCATGATCTTGTGACTAAAATTTTAGGATTATCTTATCGGAACTTGGCACCCTTTTAGATTTCAATTCTTTTTTTTGAACTTGGCTCTCGTTTTACATTTGTGTAAGGTAGAACCATAGTGATCCAAGTGATATTTTTCATTAATACACGATTTTGGCAAAAACATCAAAAAAATTCAAAATTCTTTTATTCCACTTTAATCCAAGTGCAATTCAGAAACATTGTCTAGGAAAAAACGCAACCACTCACTTTGGAAGTAATGGAATTAAGGAAATCATATTAAGCCTTTCTGATCTAAGTGACAAATCTGTACTTGGATGATACATATCTTCCCAATGATACTGACTTTTCCTTCATAAGTAAAGAACAAAAAAAGAGGACTGACATCTTCACGCCTCAGGCATGGATGGATCTCGTACGTAATAGGGATGTTTACACTGATTATAAATTACTATAAATTGTCTAAAATACTAGTGGTAACATTTAAAAGCCTAAAATATGATTCTTTTATCGAAATTAATCACAATAAATTAAATATCATTAATTTAAAATGTTAAACATTAATTTAAATTTAAATTAAAATGTCTTCTTAATTTCATTCCACCAATACCAATCAATCTATCTATCAATCCCACATGTTCCCCGAAGAGGAGCTGGTGAGGAGCCTCAAGATGACCAAGATATTCTACCTGCCACGTTAGGTGATGATTAGTTTAGGTTACGCCTAGGTTTATCATTTATTTTTATATAGTTATATAGTTATAGTTTCGTTTTAATTATAACTAGCTGTTGCCCGCAGCTTTGCATACGGAAATTATGTTTTAACTTATTCAAACTTTTATCCTGTTTTCCCGGGAAACCTTTTAATTTTCCGGGATGAAAAGTTGTCTAAAATATGACCCAGGGTATCAGTAACAACTTTACCAATTTTCATCAAAATCCATTCAAGGGATTTTATGTGATGCCCGGATAGACAAACAGACACTGAGTTTTAATATAGTACAGATAATGCGTTTTATTTAGAATTTTTAATGTTTGTTTGTGCTAGAGTGATGTGCATTTTTTTGTGAAAAACCATCATTTTGTTACACTGAATACAAATGATTGTGATTAGACATATTTTATTACTTTAATCTAACTTGTTAGCTGTAATTTTAATAAAGAGTTACAAGTTATAAGTTATTTGTTTCACTACAACAAGTCCAAACGCGTTTCCTTTGTTTTCTCGCTAAGTTAAAATTGTTGCTTGGATTACTATGGTTCTTCCTTACCCATTTATGTTTTTGATGAGATAAATAAATTAAAAGAAGCCAGAGAGCAATCCTTGCCTCGGAACTAACAACTAATTTGCCTATGCAAACATACTTTCTCTAGCTAGGCGAAGTAGATTTACTTTTAAAGAGGTCGATCCTCGTGCTGTAGATATTTCCATTCGACTAATATAGACAGAGTGGATTACGGCTGGCTAGTTTGAAATTATTGCAGTATTTTATTTTATTAAACTTATATATCGTCGCTTGAAAGGAAAAATTGACTAAGCGACAGCTTAACTTATTAACTTTACAGGAGAGCAGTTTAAAGTCGAATTTTTAGAAAAGTTGTTGTATATGTCACAATATAGATGATAAAATAAGGATTCCAAAACAGTATTGCAGGAATAAGTACCTACTACGAAAGGAAAAGAAACACAAAATTTACGAGAAATACATAGATTATGACAATAACATTATAGTAGTTAGTGTAAATAAAAGCATAAGCTGTAGGACAATCTGTCAAAAAAAAATAGGACTTGGCGCTTGGCGCTTAATGTTTTAATTTAACGTTGACTTCTTTGATTGCACCTTCGACGTACCTTGCACCTTGCTTAGCACTATTATAGTGTACCTAATTGTAAGCCGAGAAAGATTTATTTTTCCAATATTTTAATGAAATAATGTACCAGAGAAAGTTGCCCAAAGATTCTTTCTTAAAGGTTTTTGTTTAATATTGCAAAAACTCACGTCGATATGCGTTTGTGTTTAATTTTTTTACATTGTTAATTTCTAGAATCGTTTTCTATATTTCATTATTTTCTTTCTTGGTTGGCAACGCATTGTGATGCCTTCGGTTTTACTGATGTTCATGGACGACGATAGCCACTTACCATCAGGTGAATCGTCAGCTCGTTTATGGGCTAGTTGCTTAAAATGAACAGTATACAGACTCCGTCGTTAGGGTCAATCTCCCTGGCTCTCGGTATACCCTGCAGTTCATCCTAGATTACAGACGAAGATAGTACTAGGACTGCCTGGAGACCAGATCTTTTTTGATGGAAGTTGTTGTAACTTGTCGACAAACTAGCAGATCGTTCATAATCCAATAAGTATCGTTTTCTCTCAGCCTATGTAGTACCTAATTCGCTCACCCAGTAATACAACGGCACATCTACATTTGTCATAATTATTTTACAGAAACGAGGATCAAAAATTTTATAAAATTGTTTAAAATTAATTTGTGAGTTCTTTTTACGTTTTTTTACAGATTGTATGGTTTTGTTGATTGGATTGTTTGGTTACTAGTATAGACATTAATACATATTTACCACTATGTAGATTATGCACTTTAAAACACGTATACCATATAAACTCAATTTCGCATTTTTTGCAGATGTGCCAATATATTGCTAGGTGAGCGAATATAATATGTAGTTTTTATATCCTAAGATCTGGTTTTTAAATATTTTTTCTTGAAGTACTCACACAAATTCAAGTTGCAGTTCTGTTGAAAACAAACCAAACAGAAAGCAGAAGTATGATAAAAAAATAGATAAACACAGACTCAAAGAAAAATTTTCATTTAAAACTATGACAGCGAATGGAGAAACTGGTGAAACTGGAGAAACTTAGGAAAATATTTTAATGGGACGCCTGTTTACCTTAGAACAAGTTGGCGAGCGCGAGCTCAAAATTAACTCCTTAATATTTGTCTTCTCCTTACTGAAATTATTTTTGTATATGAACATGTTTCGAGTGAGATTTTAGTAAAATATAATATATTTTTCGAGTAATTTAATTTATTATTTTCTGTTGTTTGTTATTTGTAGACGTATTAATTAATTAATTTAAGTACAATAAATTATTACTTATAGTATCATTCTACATACTACAAAATCGGTCTTCTTCATCCATTACTCTCAAGCGTTCAGTTTCGAATGCAGCCCTCGCTTCAAGATATTCCTTCTTAAATCGTTATGTTTTTAATTAAATTATTTAAGAATAGGAAATTATTCATCGCTTCTATTGAAGATTATTATTTTACAATATTTTTTTCGAATATTTTCTTTTTTTCTCTTTATTTAGGTTAACAAACAGTAACACAACAGATCTTAAGTATATGTATGTAGTTCTAACTTAATACTAGGTTGTGAACCAACACCGTTAACCACAGATTACTCTTAATACCTACTATTATAAATTGAAAGTGAAGCAGCATCAAATTCAACCAAAAGGAAACTGAACTTTAGAAAACAATATTGAACTTTAAATTTATACAATAAAATATAACTGATCGATGTTTACTAATACAAAAAAAAAAAGACAAATCCCGTTAGAGGTTGATTACAGATGTGTTGTTACTTCTTACAAATAGTGTTTAATATTAAATTCCTGAAAACACCAGGACGGCTGCTGATAATATCTATAGTATTGAATATTAAGGTTCTATCTATAAAATACAATTGAATCCTAAATTAGTCAACATCCCAATTGCATAAACGTAAAAAAAGTAAACGACTTTATTTTACTGCTACTGCAACTGAACACACCGTTTGCCGTACAATGGACCGCTTCGCGATAAAATATCTCACGCTAAAGGTAGTACAAATAAAATGAATAATTAAACGTACGATACAATACCGAGCACGCAAACAAGGATTAAAAGTTTAAATTATTTTAACCGATTTAAACGTATGATAAAGCACCGTTACAGTGGATAATGTCGACACTTCTGCCCCTTGTTAATTTAACTTTAAATCTTGTTTGCGACGATTGTCCGCGTAGTCAATGATATTATATATTAAAAAGAGGCAGATATGTCATAAGCGCGCGCGTTGTGTGACTCAAAAAGTTCCCAATTGGGAACTCTTATTCAGGTGAAGAAAGAGATAGCGATGTAGTTTTGACGCGAGAGCGACAAAGACGTGCGATAAAGCGATAAAGCGTGCCTTGCGGACATCGGAACAGATTTTTCGGTTGATTTGTTAGTGCATAACGTATCTATATTTATTTAAACATCATTGCGCGTAGTACTAATAGGGTGCGATACTCGTTGTAGGGATTATGTCTAAGGGTAACGTATTAAACTCGATACAAATGTTTTGTTTGTGCGTATAACCTTTTTGGGTGGTTATCAAATTGCTGTTATGGTTGTTACATTTTAGAGACCAGTTTTAAAAACAACGCTGTAAATTAATTAAGCGGTATTTATGTTAGTGGGAGAGGAAGAAGGGAGAAAGTGGGAGTAGGAAATGGGAGAGATATGGAGAAAGAGAGAGCGAGGAGAAGAGGATGGTGAGAGATAGAGAGGGGTAAGGAGAGGGAGGGGAAGTGAGGGTCCCCCCTAATTCTATGTCTCCCTCTTGGGAGAAAAAAGGGAAAGACAGAGGAAGAAGACGAATTAATCTGCACCTTTTTCTCTCTTTTCTGTCTTGGTTGGCATCGGTAATGCATTTGGTGTTGCCTCATCTACGGGCGATGATACGATACCATCAGTTAGATTAGATCATCAGCTCGTTTGTAGTCTATATAAAAAAATATATGTATATTATATTAGTGAATCTAGGCCAGATTACCAGTAGGATCTTAGTTAAATCTTTCAAGCATTTCCAGCATTGCCTTTTAATAATTTAATGACTGGATAAATTGCATCTTTGTATTTTACCGTAAGCTTAGATACCGTAAAGAAAGCTTTTTATTTCAGCAAGTACAAAGAAAGGAGGTTATTTATTGTTCAGGACAAAATAAATGCGTTCGAAATATTGTAATTATTTTGTTAAATATTTCATCATACAGTCACCCAATGGTAGGCAAGTTGTAAGTGACGCCCATGGACTTCAGTAACCTTAGGCACCGATGCGTTGCCAGCCAACAAAAATGAAGAGGAGAAATAAAGAAATATTTGATTGGCTTGACTAGTATCAAGCATGAATATATTAAGTATATGTATTTGTCTGTTGTTAGCAGGTCAGAATCACAGACATATATAGGTATACATCTCTGTGGTCAGAATCCAAGTCAGAATTTTCAAATTTCAATATTTCATTCAAGTAGGTACATCGAATTAAAAAAGTTCCAGTTCAAATCTTGAAGTACACATATTCGTGTAAATCGCAAGACGTTACTGCTTCATAACTTAATCCGTAGCTAATCACCATACCGGATCTTTGCCGGCGGTGCCTCCTATCTTCCCCATAAGTATAGTTTTTGCCGTTCATGTCCCATCTGCATTTCTAATCCGCTGCCTTAGTCTACTTCATATTCAAATCAGATGCGTCCACGAAGGCCCCAATGAATTATGCTCGTGGATGTGTTTTGGCGAAAATGGTAACGTAGTTAGGTATATAAAATAGTATGTGATGAACGTTTGGCCAAGTTCTTCAGCGCTTCTGTGCTTCGGAAGGCACATTAAGCCGTCGGTCCCGGTTGTTATTGTAGGATAAAATTCGTTAAGCCATGTCAGAGGCCCTCGGGTGGCACGAAATCTTCCGACACTTGGGCTGGCCACTAATCCTTCCACCAATCCGCGTGGAGTAGCATACTCCACGTATGCCAGGCCTCCTCAAGCGGAGATATAATCCGTGCGTAGTAGAGGGCCATTTAGTGGGTTGAAGTAAAGCCAATTAACGTTTAGCAGTAATGATTAGCTACGTTAGAATCTGGACATCCCTCTTAATGTACCTAAGTGCGTGCGAAAGAAAATTGCAAAGTTTTCATGCATAATACTTATACACTACACCTATTCATCCTGCCTCTAAGAATTGAAATGAGACACTGCATGTTTTCAAACAAAAAATTGTGAAAATTGTGACGTCTGTAATCACTTAAATTCCTTAACTACAACGAAATCAACAGTAAAGTCGCAGTTGGTTTAAAACCTTCAGAAGATTAGTTGTACCAATTTTACATCGTTTTTTAAACAGTTGATATTATGTATTAACTATACTGGCTAATTACAATAATTAAAAAAATATTGTTTTTGAAATGATAATATTTTTTGTACGACATCATAAAACATTACGTACATTTTAATTTATGTACATTGTGAGATAATAATAAAGATATAAAAATCATGAGCCGGTCAACAAAAACAATTAAAATAGTATGCAACTTTGTCTTCTTAATACTGCTAGGGATTTTAATAATCCAAAGGTCTCGTAAAACAGTGTCTATAAAGAAGATAGATCGTTTTCTTGTTGATCTGAAGCATATCCTTATTTGGAGTAAAACAGCAAATATTGTAGAAGAAGGCCAGAAGCTTTTAATTAACCAGAATTGCCGTTTTATCAACTGTTACTTCACCGCAAATAGAAGTTTGTTTGGCGATGTGCGGTATTTTGATGCTGTTCTTTTTAATGTTCAAGATATAGAAGAAGAAAACTTTGTTTTGCCTCATTTAAGAGGCGTGTCCCAGAAGTATATTTTCGTGGCCAATGATTCAGCAGATAACTATCCAGTTTGCAATCCCGTTTTTGACAACTTTTTTAATTGGACTTGGACATACAGGTATTTATTCATTTTATGATTTGAAAATCTCAATGAATAATATTAATAAGAATGTTTTTTATAAGACTTCATATTATTAAATTATATCTTTAAGTTTGTAATGTTTATGTAATGATTCTGATACAAGAATCACTCTCACAATTTCAGAACTGATTCCACTGTTGCGTATAGATTCATAACAGTATACAATGCTTACTATGAAAACCTAGGTTCTCATTTCCCATGGATCCATCATGGAAACATGACTCAGATCGACGTATCTTTAAAATCTCAATTCGTAACCAAGTCGAAAGCAGCTGCCATTTTTCTAGACAAATGCAAAAGTAGAAGTAAACGAGAAGTCTTCTTAAAAGTTCTTCAGAAGAATCTGGAAAAATATAATTTGACCATAGACATTTTCGGTGAGTGTGGGCCCTTGAAGTGCAAAAGAAAAACAATGTTTCCATGTTTTTGGAGGTTAAAGAAGAATTATTTCTTCTATCTGGCTCTAGAAGACTCTATTTCGGTGGACTATGTGACGAACGCTGTTCTGTATGGATATAAGAATAATGCAGTGCCGATTGTTTATGGCGGAGCTCAGTACGAGAGGTAATGATTATAATATTATATTATACTAGGAAATCACCCTCGCTCCGCTTCGGGAAAAATAGTAAAAAAAAAAATTGCCTATGTCACCCGGGGATTGCGTAGCTTCCCAACAGTGAAAGAATTTTTCAAATCGGTTCGGTAGTTTCGGAGCCTATTCAATGCAAACAAACAATCAAATATTTCCTCTTTATAATATTAGTATAGATGTAATGTAGGTCTGTACGTTATTGATGGTGCGGTAAACACTTTCCTGAAAATAAATACACAGTTTGTGATTGGCAAAGGGACATCTCTGAAAAGCATTTATCGTGCCTGACGAAACGTAACGTCGTGACGTCACCATGTGACGAGATAATGCAATGTCGCCACACGCATTTTCAATGAGTTTGTTAAATTAATAGCGGATTTAATCCGTAACCTTTAAGTTTAAACAGTTTTAATTAGGTAATAGGAAATTTAAAGTCAATATAAAACGTTTGAATTTCTGATCTACTAGTAGCGACATCAATAAAAAAATGCCTTTCCGTTAAGCCTGCATCGCTCCCGATATTTATTTTAGTTTATTTTGGTAAATATTGTTTGTTTTGTAGCATTAATTTGTTATTATCGAATTTTCCATTGAGCGTTTCAGAATGTTATTTTCCTTCCATCTTCTATCGGCGCCGTGGCTTAGTTGGTTAAAGCGCCTGTCTAGTAAACAGGAGATCGCGAGTTCGAATCTCGCCGGGGCCTTATGTATCAAGATTAAAATCTGCTTTTTAATCCAGTTAAACAATATGGTCTTACAAAATAATTATTTACGTTCTGGTTATTTCCAGATTTCTACCACCAAATTCTTTTTTGAACGTCCAGAATTTCACTGTGGAGAAGTTAGCTGCTCATATGTATCACATAATTCAAGATCGGAATATTTACTACGACTTCTTCAGATGGAAGAATCATTATACCATTAAAGAATCTCCAATTCTTGACGTGTGTGCATTGTGTGAGAAAATGAATAACCCTGATTGGCTGGTGCATAGAGGTACCTTCAAAGATTTTAGGAAATGGTGGAATCCAATGTATGGAGACAGATGCAGGCCTTCTAGAAATATGTTTTTTCTTTAAATAAAAAACGTTAGATCTAATCAATAAAAGCTTATCACATTATGCACCTATGTTTTTATTTGATCGATAACGTACCTTACAATTAAGGGGTTTAGAGGCAATTCTTTTATCCTTTCTTCCAGTCTCTTCCTTGTTGTTCATGTCCATGGGTGACCATGGATGACCACTTACCATCATCTGCTCGTTTGTAATTATTTCCATAAAAGAAAAACAGTTCAAAGACATAGAGATAGATCTCTTGCTTCATACAAAACATAGGCTAGCATAAATTTATAAACGTTTTCTTGGAAGATGAAATTTCCAAGAAGCCTAGCAAATAGCGCCTGATACATACATGGAAGCAGAGCGGTATATTCCGCGGGTAATCTCATTAGAGATTTTTCAATATAAAGCCGTAACAATCAGGTTCTAATCAGTTTTAGACTTACGACTACCTAGTTTATCCTAATCGTGTCGGGACAAACTCTAATGACCTAGTCAAATTTAGATTGTCCTAGGGCTCCTAGGCTGATCTAGTTTGTCCTGACATGAGTAGGAGTTTGTCCTAGGCCAAACTAGTTTTACGAGAAATCGCGTTTGGTCGGTAACATATATAAATATACATATATAAATAGTGGTAAAACATATTTCCTTCAGATAATCTTACTTACAAATTACCTGTCACTTAATGCTAACGAAAATAGTAAACTTAAAATCGGACGTCCAATAGACAAGGATCTATTAACAATTTCATGAATTTGAGGCTTTTATTTTATCCAGAAATTTAACTGAAAACATTTATAATAAGTATTTAAAAATGTTGCCAGAATAAAATATTAATTCCCCTGTCCCCTTTGAATAACATTTATAACGTCACATTCGCAACAAAAACATACAATTTCTAAAGTGTCCGTCAGAATGATTCTCTCCACATCAGTAATCGGGTGTCCTTTCAAAAAACGCGGACAATTTTGCACGGGACCCGTCCACGTTGGACCCACATCATGCGTACAATACACGTGACGTACAAAGAGTTTCTGCTATGGAAAAATCACGGAAAATCGGGACGTGACAAATGAAATTATGTTTTCTTTGGTATTCAATTCTATTTTCTGTATTTGTAAAGTTTTGTGTACGTTTTGCTAGCAATTTGTTTCGGGCATTTTCATTAAAAGTTTCATTAAAAGTTTTAACATATATAACCGCAATTAAAACCACAACAAGTGCGTGTCAGGTCAGGCCACGCGCAATGTAGTTCCGAAGTAGTAAGTTTATCGACTATTACTCACTAACCAATGATATTATATGTATAAAAGAGGTAGATGGGTTACTAGCGCGCCGACGGCGAAGAGCGAAAGAGTAGTCAATTGACCACGCTTGCTCGCATTACTCGCAGTCGCTCTCTCAATACTCTGTCGATACGCACGCTTTTATTTTTGTCAGAAGTGCTAGAGATTTGACATACAGCGTTAAAATGCCTTCGTGTATTATGCGTAAATGCACTAATTACTTACGTAAAAAAAATAAAATTCATGGAATAACATACCACAAGTAAGGAATCATGATTTATTGCATTTTATTTCATTTCAATAATTCTCTAACAAAATAAGTATGGCGGCATGACAGCGCGCCAGCTTGGCGCCAGCCGAATGTAAGGCGATTTGTGACGCGAGCGACAAACACTAGCTGTCTTTTTCACTATTATGGTTTTAGTAATGCTATCCCTTTTACATAATTTAACAAGCGCTGATTGGTCGCAGTGTGTCGTAGCTGTTTTCGGAACAGATTTTTCGTTTCATTTCTAAGGGCATAACGTATCTCTAATAAACATCATTGTCACTAACTATTTAGTCTAACATAGCTGTGATAGTTTCCTTGTAAATTCATCATATGTATAACCTATTCTGAGAATTTTTTCACTTGTCCAACTCCAACCAATTGTGGTCAAGCACTAACTTATTTTACTATAGGTAAATAAGTAAAAAAAGGCCGGCTGGAGGGGCAGCTTGACTCTAACCAAAAGTATCACTTTAAAGCCAAATATTTCGCAAACGGACCCCTTTTCCAAAAAGGTCTTAAAAGATCTAGAATATTTTTGAAAGACCTTTTCAACGACACCCCACACTATAGGGTGCGCGACGAAAATAAATTCATCCTCACGTTACCTGTACCCTGAAAAAAAAATGTTTTTCAACAAAATAATAATAAATATGTATATTCATACCAATATCAGCTTTCCAGCACTAAGGATCTTTGCGCTTTGCTTCGTACAGACAGACGGACAGACAGACGGACAGACAGACAGACGGACAGACAGACGGACAGACAGACGGACGGACAGACGGAAGTACAGACAGACGGACAGAAGAACGGACAGATGGACGGAAAGAAGGACGGATATGAGGAAACTATAAGGGATCCGACTTTACTTCGGAACCCTAAAAATGAGCGACAAAAGTCTACAAGATGTCCACAAAAGTTAGGTTTTTAAGTAACTAAAATTATTTAGTCATATTCAGTTCGTCAAAGCTGAAACGCTGCGGTAATACGAATACTAAGATAGAATTAACAAATAAAAAATATGACACCAAAAATGTATTTTTAAGATTATGTCAATGCAGTGATTCGTTTTGTTTCAGATTTGATTCGGTATTCAGTGGACGCGGTGATTTTCCAATGAGCGACCGCCGAGAATGCAAAGGCGCCGTGCCTTCGACGGCAGGAGGGATTATTCTGAACATAGACTGTAGATAATACTATTTTCCCCTTCGGAGCATAATGTACAAAACGCAAAATGAACACAACACGCAAAATGTACAAATCGCAAAATGTACAAAACGCAAAATGTACAAAACGCAGAATGAACACAACACGTAAAATGTACAAATCTCATAATGTGCAAGAAAGCCCACGTTCACATCGATCACGTGCATAAACGACACAACTGTAAACGCTTACGTCAAACGCTGCCTGTAACATGTATGGGAATATTGAACAAATTAAACCTGAGAAAATTTCCTCTAACATCTTCTTTTGTAAGATCAATAATTTTGGTGTACGAGAAACATGCGTTTCGGCTAAAACCTAATTTCCAAGTCACCTTGGGGCGGAAGTGGCGCGTTTTTTATTGCGGTTTTAACGAAAGCTTAATTGCCTTGTAGCTTAGAGTTCCTATAAGTGCAATTTTCGTCGCTCTGATGTTCTTGATGGATCAGATGTTGCTAGTGCATTGCCTGGAGTATCGATCCAGACGTCACAAACAGAATAGGGATGCTGACACTAATTATAAATTAATATAAATTTATGTCTAAAATATTAGTGGTAACATTTAAAGGCCTAAAATATGCTTCTTTTATTGAAATCAATCATAATAAAATAAATATCATTAATTTAAAATGTTAAAAATTGTACTCACTGTCACGTGACCTCAAACGCCATTTTGAGAATATGACGTCATTGGAACAATTTTATATGGAAATTCAACAAACTTTGCAGACAGATAGTACCGAATATCGTTTAGTGACGTCACGTGACGTTTTTGTGGGAAATTTGATAATGATTTTTATTTATCAATTTTTGTTTTTAAATTGAAGATTATTATTTTTATAATATTTTTTTCGTGAATATTGAGGTTCTATCTATAAAATAAAATTGAATCCTAAAATTTGTCAACATCCCTATTATGCATCATCTGTGATGGGATCCTTTAAATGAGAATTGTATGTGTAAAATCGCAAAAAATAAACAAAAAATGTTACTCTTTCATACATCAACAAATCAATTTACATTAGTTTTGTTCGATCTAGAATATTCCCTCCAACTCAGTTGAGGGAGTCGTCTCGCTAATGAGATCCTTTGGTTCGCGGTTTGCATTCCGGATGAGATTCGCGCTCAACTCATAATAATGAGATTTGAACTACCTTTAAGACAGCCATATCTGCCTTTGAATGAGAATTGTATTATATCTATATATATAAAATTGAAAAGAGACACACCACTGATTAAACAAAAAATCTCAGAAACTACCGAACCGATTAAGATGAAATTTGGCAGAGAGATAGTTTGTGTTAAGGAGACGTCAGCTAAGAACGGATTTTTGGAAATTCATCCCCTAAGTAGCAAAAATAGGGGTCCAAAGTCATTTTCATACAAACCAACTTCGTCAGTTTTAGAGATATAAGTATGAACTTTTTTATGTAAGTTTATAGTAATAAACAAAAATTAAGTTTAACACATTTTTTTGGAAAATCATCCCTTAAAGGGTTAAAGTAAGCGATTGAACGTAGTATGCAACTTCGTCATTTTTGAAGTTAAAAACATGAAAATTTACATATTAGCTCAAAATTAGAAACCTAATTTTGAAGTATTACGATTTTTGGAAAATCATCCCCTAAAGGGTTAATTAAGGCAGCGCAAGTTAGTATGGGAACTTCGTCAGTTTTGAAGTAAGAAGGGTGAAAATTTGTATTTAAGCTTATAGTTAGACACAAAAAATAACTGTATCACGGTTTCCTCGAAATTCATCCCCTAAAATTAGGGGTTGGTAGTCAACTACATACAAATCAACCTCACCAGTTTTCGAGGTATAAATATGAAAATTTTTGTGTTAACATACGTATTAGCTCAAGATTAGAAACAAAATTTTAAAGTTGTGTTTTTTTGGAAAATCAACCCTTAAATGGTTAAATAAGAGCGTGTAAGTTAGTATGGCAACTTCGTCAGTATTGAAGTAAGAAGGGTGAAATTTTGTATATAAGCTTATAGTTAGACACAAAAAATAACTGTATCACGGTTTTCTCGAAGAGGAGAGGAACAGGAAGCAGAAGAGGGACCGGGAGCGGGAGAGGGAGAGGGACAGGGAGCGGAAGATGGACCGGGAACGGGACAGGCAGCGGGAGAGGGCAGGGTGTAAGAGAGGGAGTGTGACAGGAAACGGGCGAGAGACCAGGTGTGGGAGAGGGAGAGGGACAGGAAATGGGAGAGGGAGAGGGAAAGGGAGCGGGAGAGGGAGTGGGAGTGGGAGAGGGACAGGAAGCTGGAGAGGGACTAGGAGTGGAAGAGGGAGAGAGAGAGAAAGAGGGAGAGGGATTAATATTGAAATTTTTAAGCAATAAATAACGCTTCAATAACATGTTAAAGCACCGAAAATTTGTTTTTAAAATTATTATTTGTCTGTCTGTCTGTTTGTCTATCCGGGCATCACATCAAAACCCCTGAACTGATTTCGAAGGAAATTAGTTAAGTTGTTTCTTATACTTTTGGTAATTTTTTAGAAAAATTAAAATGTTTCCCTGGAAACAAGATGAAACTTTGTTATGGATTATTTTTAAAATATCAACAATTTGCTTTTTTGCTACAAACGTTTTTCATTTAATTGATGGAATACATGTTTTCGAATTTTTCAAAATTTTTCATGAAAAATAAAAAAAAGCAAATTAATGTGAATATTGTTTATTTTTCAAAACAAGCTGCCGGAGGAATAATTTGTGATTGTATCGTAGGTTTTTCTTTTTAAATTCCTAAATTCAATATAAATTTACCTGTTATTAAATTTTCTTCTGTGAGGGGTACAAATATAATTTCATAATAAGCATAATTTCCGCGTGCGAAGCTGCGGGCAATAGCTAGTATTATTATAATTGTATTGTCTCTGTAAGTTATGGGCGATGAACAAGAGTTATGTTTGCTATAACTTGGCACTTTTCTCCTCTCTTTTTCTAAAATGAACTTTTCAAGTGTCCTTCTTGGCTGAAAACTTATAATTTTAATTTGATATTAAGAATATGTACTTACACAAAAATTACTTAATTCAATTCGAAAGCAATGCGGTAGTTGAAGAATAGGGATGTTGACACTAATTATAAATTAATATAAAATGTCTAAAATATTAGTGGTAACATTTAAAGGCCTAAAATATGATTCTTTTATTGAAATCAATTACAATAAATTAAATATCATTAATTTAAAATGTTAAAAATTGTACTCACTGTCACGTGACCTCAAACGCCATTTTGAGAATATGACGTCATTGGAACAATTTTATATGGAAATTCAACAAATTTAGTAGACAGATAGTATTGAATATCGTTTAGTGACGTCACGTGACGTTTTTGGTGGGAAATTTGAAAGTGATTTTTATTTATCAATTTTTGTTTTTAAATTGAAGATTATTATTTTTATAATATTTTTTTCGTGAATATTGAGGTTCTATCTATAAAATAAAAGTGAATCCTAAAATTAGTCAACATCCCTATTGAAGAAGTAGGATTAAAAATAAGTATTTGATAAGATAATCTTCATAACCATATTGACAAGGTTTAGTTTCCATTTAATCTTTTGTATTTATGTCCGAAAAACTGGTCCTGTGTACCTATGTTTTAAGTTAGATGTCACGTCGTATGTTCTCATGTCACCAAGAGGTGGGTCGGAATGGGTCCCGTGAATACATTTGCTCATCCTGTGAGACGTACCTTTTTTGTCACCCACACCCCACGACGCATTAGTTTTTAAGGTTCTAAGGGTGAAATTTATATACCGTACTTAGGCTTAGCACAATACTTAAAGTAATCCGAACAAAACTAATATTCCTAAATCAACTTTTGATTTTTTTCGTACTAATAAAGTGTCAGTCATCTAGTAAAGACTGGTTTCTGAGCAAAGTCAAACTTTAGTAAGCTTTATGAATCTTAACCTAAGTACCTATAGGTACTAAAAATTATACATTCTGTGCCTAAGTTAGCAGTATGCTCGTGTAGTACTATTGCACATGGTTATGTTTTTTTTTTAATTTTACATGACAGACACAGACATAGATATACATGTCTGTGATGTAAATTTAAACATAATTAGGCACACTAACGAATTAGGAATACCTGTAATGTTAGTTTTGAAGCCTGTGGATTAAATAAATAAATAAATAAATAAATGACAGACAAGCAGATTTTTTTTACTTTAGAATAAGTTAATGTTTAATTCCAATACTCCCTTCTGATATAGGTAGGAAGTGGGGATGTGTTCCATGATGGTGAGCGCACTAACTAGCTTGTTTTTGGGTTATTTAAAAATTATGCACATGATTTCAAAAATAATCTGGTATAAGCTCCATACTTAAATACTAGCTGCTGACAAATATTTTTTCTTAATTGTGCACCCTAATTGTTTCCAAAATTCGCTTTATTAGCTTAATAGGTTGTCTGGAAGAAATTGCTATTTAAGTAATACGAGTAATTGTACTAATTCCTGTAGTTATAATCAAATGCATTTAGATATAATTTTGGATTATGGATATAATTATTATGGATATAATAAGAGGATTTTGTTGTTGTTGTTGTTATAAGCACAGAATACATAATATAACCTATATATAACATAACCTAACCTAACCTACCTATTGGGTATAAGGCATGAGCGTAGCAATAATACCTGGGTAGGTATATAATTAAATGATTTTGAATTTGAAATTGAGTAAGAAATAGACAAAATATTAATGCTTTAAAATATTACTTAAGAAACAGTTAATAATGTTTTTACACAATAATTTTGTCATTGTCAAATACATTAAATATTAATATTATATCACTTCGCAAGATAATAAAAATCCATAACATTGCCGGGGCCCTAAAAAAACTATGCGAACGCGATATGGTGACAAAAAGGCTACATCTCATATCGGATGAGTCCTTGGGGACAAGGTGGACGGGCGAAACTGAATATTGCAGATATGTTCCCATTATTGCAGCGTGTGCCCATTTCACCCGGCGCCATAGCGTCTCTTGTTTCCATTAATAAGTGTAAAAGAGGTTTAGTCATCCTGCTCAATGGATGAGATTATGGCAGCAGGTTTTCGCGCGTTGTGAAAGGGGGCTAGACGAAAAATTAGGACACTTTTTGATTTTACGAATGACGACACTTTTTTTGAAGTGATTCAGTAAGTTTTACAGAGATGGCGCTGTACAACAAAACTTAAATCGAAAGGAACTTCGTTCCATCCGGGTGTCCCTTGACACCTCTCATTTTTTATGGAAATAGCCCCCAATAAACCTGACGATCCATCAGATGGTAAGTGGCTATCGTCGACCATGGACATCAGCAACACAAATAAAATTGAAAAGTCTGTCTGTGATTTTAAAATAACTGTGTTTTCTCAAGTGCTTATAATTATTTACACAATATTAAAACACAACCAAACTATTTTAATTTTTTTGTCTTTCTGTTTGTCTGCCTGTCTGTTTGTCCGGGCTAATCACGTCTGATTTTAATGTGAGTTTCACTGGGAGATAGAGAAGGTTAAAGGGCAAAATGTAGGCTACATTTTATCCCGGAATTCCCAAAGGATCGGGATTTAGCCAATCATTAGATACATAAAAATCTACCACTATTATAAAATCGACGGTGAATTATTTTGTACGTATAGTTTGGGTTCAGAGTTGGACAGGCATTTATAATGCAAGTAGATATTACTATTTACTTTTTGACTGGACTTTTTTAATGCAGAATAAGTTAATGCTTCACCACAAAACCACCTGATGCTAAGCAGAAATGAAGTCGTGGATGGTAAAGCGCACTAACTTAGTAAAAGCCTATTCACTCTTGACTTGATTGCCTTTGGTGCCTGATGTCCATGGGTGACAATAACTATTTACAATGAGGTGACTCGCCTGGTCGTTTGTCGAGTATTATCATAAAAATACGATCTAAATATCGCTGATTGGTAGTTTGGCACTGAAGCTACAGTTACACGCATGGAGTAATACGAATAAAGCGCTTTGCAAAATAATACTAGATTGAAATTCGAAACTTTTGTTACGTGAGTGCGTAGGAATACTTTAATTTTCGATGTTCTAGAAATGTCCGATTTTAGGCAGTACTAATAGAAAAGCCAAATTGAAAAAGTTGATGTTCATATTTCAAATATGTATAAAGTAATTGTTCTTTTATACCATTAAAAAAAGATTATAACATAAAAAAGAATTAAACGAAGCGCTCACAGGCCGGCGGCTTGCGTCAATCCCAAGTGATCGACAAAGTTAAGCAACAACGGGCGGGGTCGGTAGTTGGATGGGTGACCGTTAGTGGAAAATACTTGAGCGTTTTCGTGCTTCGGAAGGCACTTAAAGCCGTCGGTCTCGGTTTTTATCATAAAACAACAGTCGTTAAGCCATGTCGGAGGCCCTCGGGTAGTTTGAAAACTTCCGACACTCGGGTTGGCCACTAGCGCCTCCACCAACCCGCATTGGAGCACCGTGGTAGAGTATTCTCTAGGCTTCCTCCAGAGGAGAGAACCGTGCCCAGTAGTGGGCCATTAATGGGTTGAAGCCAACATAATAAATAATTTACTCTATCAAAATGGATGTATTTGTGATACTTTTAGTCTTACATGATGGGATCGTCAGATCGATATATTATAAATGATGAAATATGATATTTTTTTTCAAATTGAAATCGTAGTTTGTGCATATTTTAATAAGATACAGGTGCTCAAAATTTGTTGTACGTCAATATCTAGAATGGTATTGTAAAGTCGGTCACGAGTCATGATTTAACTACTAAGATATTTTAGGCAATACGTGATAAAATGGAAACGAGCTCACAAATGCCTAATACATAATGGATAAAAGCCGGGCTAGTTTCAATAAAAGGATTTTTTGCATACTCGCCTTACACATTCTGCGATATTGTAACATCGTTCTGCTGAATTTATTCCTTTTTTACATGATTCATATTTACTGCGTACATTCATGGCGGAGTTTTTGAAGATATTGCGCGAAATTCTTTGAGCTTTCTTGTTATTTGAAGGTGTAGTATTGTTATAAAAAAAAGTAATAGATGTCCCTATTCCAAAGCTTGTGCAAAGTGAGTTTATAGGTAAGTAGGGTCGATGTGCCGTTAGACGGTAATATACAATATATTATTATTGGAATCACATTTTCTTATAAGATAATTATACAATTATGACGACCACAACAAAAATAAAATAATCTGGACTTCTTGTATAGATCGATTTCCGTCATGAAGCGTTATGAATTTTTTTAAAGGACATAAATTTCAAACTGTTTCCATATTTCATTTATCCAAACTCATATCTGATGATGACATCCAGAAGGAATTAAGGGTGAGTCAAAAGTCAATGAGGGGGGGGGGACTCCTCGTTCTCCTGGTCAAACAAAAATCCACACAAAATCCAGGAGGAACCAGTTATTCCCCCCTTGGCCTTCGTTACGTCCCTGATAGTAATTAAATATTAGGCAAGACATTTGACATGTAAATTCACATGTAAATGGTATAGGTGCGTGTGGTATAATGTAATTAATAAATTATTACGCACCTAGTGGGTAAATCTCTGATCAAAGCAATCATATAATTATAGTTAACGTTTGATATTAGTTACAGTCCTCTGCAAACTTAATCGGCTTACGATGTACTTCAAAATCAATAGGTGCTTCCTCTAGTGGAAGCTTGATCACAGTCTTTATATATTATAAGTTGTAAAATTGTTAATTCATCAGCATTTTTTTTTGTTATCAACACGGGAGTAGTACATACTGTACATACCTGTAACCCAAAATGTTTTTTATTAGGTAAGTACTCCTATACTACTACATGGTTTCATCTTCACCCAGTTCTTCTACTATGTTCTACTTATTTTACTAAATTTTATTTTGTTCTACTTTTTTTACTTACTTTATAAACAAGCTTACACTGGATTTTACCGTTATTTGTAATTTAAAAATAAGGCAAATAATAATTTAATATTCATTATAGTTAAATCTAATTAAAATTATTAAAGTGAAACTTTTATTACATCGTCTCAAACTTTTTGGTATGTGTGTCGCATGTCGCGTGACGGTCGGTTCTTAACTTATCGGTTCTCAATAACGAAAGTACTTAGTACATTACTAGTACTAGTACATTTATCTGATTGAGTACGGGTGCTACTACATGATACATTCTGAAGGTCTGATGATGACCAGGTATATACTTATCGGTTCTCAGTAACGGAAGTAGGTACTTAGGATGACCTAGCTTTCAACATTTATCTGATTGAGTACGAGTGCTACTACATGATACATTCTGAAGTTCTGATGATGACCAGGTATATACTTATGTTACTATTTCTTGCTTTTGATAAACAACGACACAGCTAGTCAGTCCGAAAAACTGATCAACGAAGATGATGCCATTTTAATACCCTAAATCGAATATTTATCCAAAAATTTTTAGTTAAATGTCTACAATACGAAAAAAGTTTCACTCATACCGTGGTTTCATAAAACCACACAATCTTTTTATAATATTTCCATAAAGAGTAGCAAAGATTGTTTACCACATAAGTCTTGTCAGAAAAAAATGGATTATAGACATAGATTCAGTTTCCGATCATGTCTGATTTTGCAAACGCTAATCCACCGATTCCTCCACCGTCGACATTGAAGTATTATAATGTCATAGAACAGACATCTCGAACAAAATGTGTATCCCGCCCGGGAGGTTCGATTTTCAAAATTGAGCCCCCGTTCTCTTTTCAAAATCGAACGAATCCATTGAAGATTGAAGTCACGTGGCGCCAATGCATTGGGACATACATGGTGTTCGCGGTGTCAGTTCTATACAGTAGTACCTAATAATACTTCAATGACCATCGATAACATTCTTTGCATGGCGCACAGAGTATTAAAATCACCCGTTCACTAATGTGTGAAACAACATCGTATAGATATAAAGAACTAGCAGAGTGACCGAGCATCGTACGACAATTCATCTTCATCCCGATCAAGCGCGGCTCCATTGTCTTCCACATGATATATTGCTGAATTTCTATTCGAAGTGCGTGAAAACAGAGCTGAATATTCATTGTGCAATTGTACTGTTCGATTGGTATGCTATCAACTGATATATATTGTTGTTGTTTAGATATTACGCCCGTTCTTTCATTCGCTCTTCTCTTTCTTGTTCAACAGTGCATCGGAAATGCCTTCGGTTCTACTGATATTCATACCACTTTTAATTTCAGGTGACTCGTTCGCTCCTTTGTCGGCTATAAACATAAAAAAAAACGTATTATGGAGAGTGGAGCAGTAGTCAGCTATTTTAGGGAAACGTCAAATCTCGGTGCTCCATCAATACGTAACTGTTATAGTTATTATTAATAGTTATTAATCGCCATGTGATTTTAGGTCTACTTAAAATGCTTTGAATGCCAAATTACCTCAAAAAATATAACCTGGTCCTTCATAGATTTTTTTTATTTGGCTCACTTAGGTAAATCTTTATCCATCCATGATCTTACGACCTTATTTACAGGAATCCGCTTTTTATACGTATACTAAATAATGCTTGACAACCACCTGGTGGTAAGTGGCGATGAAGTCATGGATAGTAAAGTGCACTAACTCAGTAAAAGCCTATTCTATACAGGAACACCGTGGGCAATTTATTCCAGTCCTTCGCGGTTGTTGAGAATATACTTTTCCTTATTTATATGTGTCGTGCCGTCGTTAACAACGGCACTGCGTCCCGTGACGGATAGTCGTCGTGTAATGGCGGAGTGAGCGATCGCCCTCCAATCTGACAAGTTAGTTCTCAACTGATGGATGGCCAGGATAGCCACTACACGGCGATCCGGTATTGATTGACTTTTTCGCTTCGTTAAATATGTGTAAGATTCCGTGATGTACGGAATCTATTGGAAAACAGGTTGAAGTATGCTTGTAAGGTTGGAGCGTTGAAAGAGAAAGAACGTTGCAGTATTTGAGGCAGTTTTTTTATAATATAACAAGTGCTTTTATCGCTTTTTTATAACTGACTCCAAAAAAGAAGAGGTTCTCAAATCGGTTGCATTTTTTAATATAACGGACACCTCAGTACTCCGTCATTTATCATCCGATTTAGAAATATATTTTTTATTTCAAAGGATATGCATATTATGCACACTTCCCATTTGGTTAATTACATTTATCATTATATTATTTTTTATTTCTATTAATTGTATATTTGCTAATTGTAGTGGTTTTGATCGAACACTATTTTGTTGAAGTCATGTTTTGTTTTGATAAAATTTTGATATTTGTTTCTACCATTTTGTAGCGCTTTTACCGACTAGTATTAAATTAAATATATGTATAATTGACGCAGTGTATTTTATAGGATTGTATATTTATCACGCAGCTCATTTCGATCGTATCAAATGTTTGTGATTGGAACGGACCGATTTAATTAATTCATTAAATTCCGCTCTACAAACCAACGGGGTCTGAATCGAGTTTCATGAGAACTAACTATTGTACGAACGCGTCAGTGCGTTTAGTGGGTAAAAACCACAGAACATCTACTAATTATTAGATGTTCTGTGGTAAAAACCATTGAAGTACTCGTATAATGTCATAGAACAGACATCTCGAACAAAATGTGTGTCCCGCCCGCGCGCCCGGGAGGTTCCATTTTCAAAATTGAGCCCCGATTCTCCTTTCAAAATCGAACGAATCCATTGAAGATTGAAGCCACGTGGCGCCAATGCATTGGGACATACATGGTGTTCGCTGTGTCGGTTCTATACGCTAGTAATAATACTTCAATGGTAAAATGATGATGTGTGATCATGACGACTCGTGTGGCTCAATGATTATCATGCTGGACCCCAGCCTGCCAGCCAAAGGTCTTGGGTTCGATTCCCAACGAGGTGGAGAATGATTTACAGGGTATCCTAGTGTGTATTTATTATTTGTTGTTTTGTAAGCAGTGATAGTTTTGGTTTGAACCTTATTGTTCACACGCACTATAATTACGAAAATTTTGTCACTAATAATGGTCTTTCTAATAGATTTTCCATAAGGTAATTGATAATGCTTATTGGCTTATCAAAATATTATACAATTTTAAAAAATTGTAATCCTTAAAATAGAAATTGATCGTCATCTATCTATACTATAATAAAAATCAGTGTCTGTTTGTCTGTCCGGGCATCACATAAAACCCTTGAACGGATTTCGATGAAAATTGATAAAGTTGTTACTGATACCCTGGGTCATATTTTAGACAAATTTTCATTCCGGAAAATTAAAAGGTTTCCCGGGAATACAGGATAAAAGTTTGAATAACTTAAAACATAATTTCCATATGCAAAGCTGCGGGCAACAGCTAGTATGGCAGTAAGCAATCTCATTCGATCACATTGTTTCAAATATTTTTTCTCTCTTTACACTAGCTTTTCAAAGAAGTCTTGAAACTAGAAGAGACGTACACAGTGAGAACAGATAATAGTTAAAACTCGATTTTTGTAAATGTGACTTATTACAACGCAAACGTAATACAAGGCACACAATAACAGTGGCCGCCGTGTTATTTCAGAGTTATATCCACATATTGCGGGATATAATTCTGCCGCATACTGGCAGCAATATTGCCAACTATTTAAACGATGCGCCTCTAAATTGAATTACGATGAACTGACAAATTCGACGCGCTTTGTAACGCTAATTGCGTATGCATATGTGATTAATACAAATATTTTTTGCATTAGGTTTCTATATCATTTATCTAATAACTTTAAACGAGCAATTCTTGTATAGTCTCGGAATCTCGGAAACGGTTCCAACGATTTTCATGAAATTTAGTATGCAGGGGTTTTCGAGTCCTATAAATCGATCTAGCTAGGATTCATTTTTAGAAAATGTTATTTTATCCGTGTTCGGGTAATGAAAAACTGCTACAATAGACTCTTCCTGACATCTGTTGGCGAGTAGCAACACTAAAGCTACTTCAGTAGACGGCGTTGTCCGAGCAAAGCTCGGTCATTCGGGTACCTACTGTAAAATTATGAAGAGCCATGTAGGGCGCTTACTTGGTCCCTTCGTTTCTTTCTTGACCACCAAAGTACTGGTGATGCTTTTGATGCTACCATGTCTGATATCCAAGGATGACTTCTGTGTTTTGTGACACTGGCCGATATGTGGAAATTTCTAAATTCTATTGGAATTTTTAAGCACTCTGCCTTGACAGGGTGAACACTTTACCACTAACCATGACTACAATAGCACATCTATTCGTTTGTTGCCCATTTCTTTAACAATTAACTTCTATCTGCAATTTCACGGGATAAGATTCGATAAGAAAGTTGACATAAAAATTTTCAAAGAAATATCCAATGACCACGTCGCATTGGTGGAGTATGCTATAAGCGGGAGTTTTAGAATAAAAAGTAATAAGAGATTTCCTCTCAGGCTCAGATTAGGTATATTTTGTTCTATAATCTGAGCTCTCAGGTATTTAACAAATATGAAACCATGTTCGATTATTAAAATACCATTTTTCTATAACCGCATACGATACGCACGAATGAATCAATTGAGGAATGCAATGTAAAAATAGTTGTCGATAACAGGAACGTGTGGGAAATATTTATAGTTAACGGAAAACATAGAAATGTCAATCGTTTATCACCATTTTTTTAAGATGTAAAAAAGTGTAGATTCTCGATACCTAAAAATTTGAAAGAATACTTTGGTGCTATTCTCTCTCAGATGGTCAATTTGATTTATTAATTTAACTAGTGGTTACACGGCGTGTTCCACTACGAAAAAAAACTTCTAATAATTTTCGCTGGTTTTTGACTCAAGTAAATTTTTTTCATGTTGCCGTATTGCTTGCCAAGTGAAATTTTCAGGGATTATTCTATATAAATTTTAGTGATTTTTGAGATAGTTTGTAAAAAAATATTACGAGTGAAAATGTTTTCTGCAGCCCCTAAAAGATAATGTAAACATTTAATTTTCTAAAAAATAAATATTGTATGAGTGTTATTTCGATTTTTATAAACTAATAATTTACAGCGGTTACATGATACCAAAGGCCTACTATTGAGCTAGTTTGAGGAAAAAATCACGAATGTAGACTAACAGTTAGGCTGTATGAATGTAACATAAATAAGTTTTCTCAAAGAATCGAATTTCTTCAAAAAAATCACAAATTCCCAAATATTAGCTGAACCATTGAATATTGCAGAATGTACTGTACATGGGGATTAAATTGGTAGGTATTGAGGTAACCCTGGGCCATCGTTGATTCACCACCCCTGTTACACCCTATACATAGATTCTATATTGGTTATAGCAATAAAATAACTTTAAAATTATTCAGATTTCGGGTAAAACGGTTTATTGCATTCTTTGTAAGTGATATCCAATTTTACTGCAATGTTCGTTGGAGGTATAACAACACAATATACCATAAACAAGTAATAAAATAATTGTGACAAACGATTGTATTTACAGCTTAACGTAAAGCTGTAGGCCATTAAAATAATATGCGTTGTATTGCTGCATACGATCGATAAGTAAAGAATTTCAAGTACAGTGGACCCCCGGTAATCCGACAAACGTTTTGCAGGACAGTGTCGGATTATAGAGTACTGCCTTAAAACCCCCTATAGTCCGGAATTTTTTACAAAAGAGTATCTTGTAATCCGACAAATTATAGATCCAATGATAAGATTCTGTATGTTATATATATGTATGTACTCTGAAGTACAAATCATACTTCATTATGTATGTCAAAAACAATGAACAGCAAGGCTATTCTGTTTTGTAACTCGACAGTGGAATTCGCGATAAGTTTCAAAATTAAAGTTTGAGTCAGAAATCTTGATATGTCATTCTCTAATCATCTATTAAGCACTTGCGAAGTGAAGTGAGTCTCGAACTCGAACGTCAAACGACTAAAAATATGACAAATAAATATGTCATTGTCTAATCATCTAGTAAGCACTTGCGAAGTGAAGTGACTCTCGAACTCTAACTTCAATTTTGAAACTTATCGCGGATTCAAAACAGAATAGCCTTGCAGTAAACAATGAAAACACGCTAGACTGCACCGCTATCTTCATCACATGTAGTCAAATTCAGGTTAAGCAATCAGAATCAAAACAATACCCTACGCGTAAAGCACAATTAGTGGTGGTGCGTACAAGTTATAACTTGTTCAATCATGCATTAGGGAAGATTGTCAAAAAATTTTTCAATAATAAATAATAGACCATGTCGGATTACAGGGGGTGTCGGATTAGACAGGGGCTGGATTGCCGGGGGTCCACTGTATTTTCGTGCAGTGGCGGCCTTAGTCATTGCGAGGCCCAGGGCGGCAGATCCTTGCGAGGCCCTTGTCCGTTCCGTAAAATATGTGTGTTTAGATTTGATTTGAGAATTTTTTATTTTGGCCAACCACAATGACTCCATCACCTGATAGAAAGCGGGCAGTGCATTCCAAGCATGGGCGAACGCCACGAGTACCTAATGCCGCGATATTCGCCCACATTACTACTGCATGTGCACATGTCATGCTTTTTCGAACCCCGCACGCCCGTGCATTTAATGAGGATTGGATTGCAATATATCACTTTTAGTCTGTGTTAGGTTTTTAAAGGTTTCCCGATCAACATTTTTCAGATATTAAAACGCGGATTCACGCAGGTCATGTTCAAGCTGTTTTCTTTTGAGATATTATTAATCGGGTTAATAATTAAAGGTAGGTTATATTATGTATACTCAGCCAAGCGGGGAAATTATGTATTTGCGAAAAATATATTAACTGGCGATAGCGAACATTCGTTCATAAACACTAGAAAAAAGAAAATTCACTTCTGAGTGCGAAAAAATTACTGTAAGCCATTGAAGTACTATTACTTCGTATAGAACAGACACCACGAACATCGAGTCGGGGAAATGCATTACAGCCAGGTGGCTTACTTCATTCACTCACTCGCTTGTCAGTTGTCACTCGCCTCCGCTCATTGCAGCCGCATGCCAAAATTGTTTAGTAACAAACTGAAAAAATGCCGTCTTGCGTGATAAGAACCTGTCACAATAATTGCACGTAAAAATACAAAAAGAAAATGGTATTACTTATCATCAGTAAGAAAACAAAATATTAACTTAAATCAACTAAATCGAATTTATTTCAATTATTGTGTAATGTTCCCGCCATTTTTGAATGAAAAAATCACGAGGCGGGCTTACACACTTTGCAAGCCGATAAGAATGACTATAGTACCTACTCTTTGGTGAATAATAAATTTTGTGTATTACATTAATCACTGAATTCAATTTAAATTAAATCAAACATTAAATCAAACATTTGGAAGAGTTAAAGATTTGGAGTCGTTGACTGTTTGTCGTGGTTCGGCAAGTGTCTAAGTTACTCTATGGGAAGTGTGTAAATCGCCTTCTAGAGTTTGAAAAAAGAACGCGTCATCCCAACCGTTTTTGAATTACACGCTCTAGAAATGTAGAGATTAAAGTTATTCAGCTTCGTCAATATCATGATTGTTTTCCCGTCTCTGTTCAGTTGTCCACTGTTATAAAAAACGCAATTTCTTATTGTTACAGCCTTCACCACTTGGAGGTACTCCCAGCTTAGGTTACAATAAATTTTAAGATAATTTTCGCATCAGATAATGGTCATCACCATGAATAACTTTAATTTCTACATTTCTACATTTGCAATTTTTTTTACTGGAGCGTGTAGTTCAAAAACGGTTGGAGATATGGAAAAATTATACAGAATTTAAGTTATAGAAAATTTTATAAACTTTCATTTCATCTAGAATATTTTTTGCTACAACGTACCGTTTTTGAGATATTGCCGAAAAACCTACAAATCGGGACCTTTGTCCCCTCCCCCCTCCCTCCGGCTCGCCTCCTAGACGCCAGGACTTTTAGTATGTATCTCCATAAGCACCCTGAATAAGTTTCTGAAGAAATCGCTTAGGTTCTCGCTCACGCACTCTATACCCTCTTTTGAGTCATACCTTGACTGGACTATTAGGTTAAATAATTTTATTTTACTCATAAAGTTGGGAGGGACCCCGCAAAACGTAGTCAGACTAAATATATGCATTTTGAATATAATATGAGTTGTCAAAATTTCAATACAAACTACACAAAGTATTTTCAAGTCACCGTTTTTAATACTAGTAGTCGCCCACAGTCTGTCCACTTAGAATTTCAGTAGTAATTAATAATAATTATTCAGTTTTTTTAACACCTTTAATTTGACCTTGAACTCGCTCGTATAAATTTACCCTTTTCCTTTGAGAGCTAGTTTTCTTTTCGAACTGCCCTATTTAAATTTTCTTCCAGAATCACGATCACGTAAATAATCATTTTGTTACTTTTGATGCGCACATACATTAAACACGCTTTTGTAATTTTAATACGTAAGATTCACAAAAAGCCTATTACGATCACGACAGAAAACCAGAGATAAACTAAAATGAATACTAGAGGTACGACTTAGGTGCATATTGTAAAGGTTTCGGTTTTGTTATATATACAGACAAATAATAAAAAATAAACATTGTTATGTATTTTTATTGTTATTTTGCTATATACATCGATCTGTAATACACCTGATCGAAGACTGTATATCATAGTATTCCGTTCGTAGTTATGCAATTATATTTTTGTTTTGGCCTACAAAGTTTTTTTGAACTCGGATGATAGCGCGAGGCCCCTGCAAGCGCGAGGCCCCGGGCGGTGGCCCCGTTCGCCACCCCCTAAGGCCGCCACTGTTTTCGTGTGATTCTGATATATAAATTATACTGCAAATCTATTGCTATAATAAAACTCAAAGTGTCTGTTTGTCTGTACGGGCATCACATAAAACCCTTGAATGGATTTCGATGAAAATTGGTAAAGTTGTTACTGATACCCTGGGTCATATTTTAGACAATTTTTCATCCCGTAAAATTAAAAGGTTTCCCGCGAAAACAGGATAAAAGTTTGAATAAGTTAAAACATAATTTCCGTATGCAAAGTTGCAGGCAACAGCTAGTGTATATGTATTTAATATTAGAAACTTTGTAGATACATGAATGACCTACAGGGACTCCGTTAATTATAAAGTACAACTTTCTATGCTCCTCAATCGTCAAGTCCCTCTTGTAGCAGATCATTGGCGTATGTATCACCTGATTAAAATCTGATAGTACCATATCATGGTAGACTTCTTTACCTCCCACGGTTATGGTTAGCACAATAAAAAGGACACTTAAATCAATCGTGAAATCGTAATTAATTAAATAGGGTTTATACTATACTTTTTAAGAAAATTTGGCTTGAAAATTTTCTTTATCATACCCACTATAAAGTTTTTACAGAATTTTTAACCGACGAAAAAAAGGAGAAAGTTCTCAATTCGACACGTATATTTTTTTATGTATGCTCACGCAGCAATCGGCGAAGGGTAGTCTGATTTTGATGATTCTTTTTTTAATGGATGAGGTATATCTTGAAGTTGGTCTCATTTTTTTTGTGAAAATTTTATTCCTACCCTAAAGGTACGAAAATAGGGTATGATAGATATTTTATCTTCTACATGGTAACTGAAACTAACACACATAACTTATTATTAATTTTTATTACAATTAAAAATCAAAAAATAATTATTTTTAACAAAAAATCAAACTAGCGAAAAAAACTGAAAAGCGAAAAATCATTTATTATTATAAATTAAGATCTTGAATTAATAGTAAATAAATAATTTTAATGCAGTGCCAAATAGATGAAAAAACAAACGGTGAAAAGATGTGTGCCGCGCTGCTGCTGCCGTGTGCATCGCATGCCACTGCCGTTATTTCACGCTTTATGTAATAAATTTTCCTTGTTTGTTTGGTGCCGTCTCAAAATTGTTTATTTACTGTTAATTTAGGATCTTAATTTATAATACTAAATGGTTTATTTTATTTTTCGCTTTCCAGATTTTTTCGTTGGTTTAATTTTTTTTGTTAAAAAGTAATATTGAAATTATGATAATAGAAAATTTCATGGCCTTTAATTAGTGTTAGTTTATCTTTACGGAAGTTTACTTTACGGTTATTGGGTAAATAACTTCCGTAAAGATAAAAAAATTTCTAGCTGAAATCCAGACGAGTAATTTAATCAGTAATTTGCAGTAATTTGGGTGCAAAGTGGGTGCCAAAATGGCGTCGACATTAGTATGCTGGTGCGGCTGGGGAGCGATTTTTCCTCATAAAGCATAAATTCCTGTTACAAGTTTGGGTGATCATCGTCAGGTTATATATATTTTTACGAGAAAACTTACAGATTGTCCCTGTTCAGATATGGACACTTACTTGAAGTGAAACTTTTATATCAACTTGATGGAGACTGAAAAACTAATGCAACATTTTCTTGTAACGTTTTAACGACACGGATGCATGAATAATACCACAAAAAAAAAAAACAAAGAAAAGTAAATAAGAACATAGAATAGAGTAATGATGAACTCTGAGACGGAGTCAAAGTAAAACATTTTTAATTTAATTCTAGAATAATCGTAAAGAAGTTTTTCTTCTGTGTGCCTGTAGGTACAAATAACGTCCATGTTTGTTTGGATCATTAGCTAACAGTTTAACAGTAAGGGTGAGGCCAAACGAGCGTTTTTTGTGGTTTGAGTCGCGAAAAATTTGTCGCAAAATTCGATTTCATACTAAAGTCGCAATTCATTTTGCGTGGCCGTCTAGAACAAAGAGGAATTTAGTATGAAACCGAATGCAGCGTAAATTCTACGACTCAATTGACCCGATTCACAATTCTAAAAAATGCGCTCGTTTTGCCTTATTTTAAACTAACAGTAACTTAGCAGTTACCATTAACTAGCATGAGTATAATAATAAGATATTACACTCTTTGGACAAATAAATTTATGAGTCGCTCAATACGAACAGGGCCTGATAGCCATTGAGCGCTATGGCTCTTCATAACTCCTGATTTTCTTCTGTTAATAGAGCCGTCGATAAATGAACTGAAGTAGGGAATATGGAGTTATGTGAAAGGTCCTAAGAAAAGTGTTCTATCTCTTTGTCGCTTGCTTTTTTGAGACCAACTCAAAGTATGAGTAACACCAAATATTGCCAGCTAAAAATGATGGAACTGGTGTTATAACATGCAACGTAGGGTTCCTAAGTAGTAGGTTTATCGACTATTACTCATTAATTACTTACTTATGCTAACATAGCCGTGATAGTCTTGATTCTAAGCAAAATTAGTACTTTAAAGCCAAATATTTCGCAAACGGACCCCTAAATCCAAAAATTGTACAAGAATACCCGTAATATTTTTGAAAGACCTTTTCAACAATACCCCACACTATAGGGTAGGCGAATAATAAAAAAATCATCCTCACGTTACCTGTAGGAGAGGTACCCTGAAAAATATGTTTTTCAATATTTTATTCTACGATTTTCGAGTTTAAATAAAAATTTATATCAATGTCAAATTACAGCTTTCTAGCACTAAGGATGCTTCGGACGGATAAAAGGACGGATGGACGGACGGACGGACGGTACGGACATGACGAAACTATACTTCGAAACCCTAAAAACTGTATAGGTATTCCCACCATTGAGAAGCTCTTGGAATTAATCCTTAACATTTTACATTTTCTAGCAGGATATAAGCTGAAACATCCATATGGGTGCTGAAACCTATGATAGGTTATTGCTAAAGCTGTCCGTTTCACGTTTATGTAAAGAACGTAACAACTGGATGCCTTTGTCCTTTGTCACGGCTTTTGTATATTCATCAGTCGTTATCTGAAAACCGTTTAAAATTCAACACCAATTCATCTTGCTACGTTTTGTCGCGACAGTTTTTAGGGCACATAGACAGAACTTCTTTTAATACAAGTGAAAGTTCACTTTTAGTATTCTAAAGTAACATTGTTTTCATGCCTTAACGCGCTGGTGTTGTGTCTTTTTCAACGTGAGTCACTAATGAACAATTTATACATCAAGCTTGTCTTATAAGAAAATAACTAACTATTTTCTTTTATGTCGGCAATGATGTCTCTTACTTTAAGATGGATTGCTTGATCTTTTGTCAGTTTTTGAGTAAAAAAAAATATATATTTTTCTAAAAATTATGCTATCTGAAAAAAAATTGATGTAACTTTGTCAGACGCTTACTGAAGTTTAAGCCTCTACAAATCACTTCTCAAATCAATATCTTCCCTTCGTGAAAGAAAACTGCAATCTAGTAGGTAAGGTGAGAAGTAGCCAACTCTATTACCTGCATGGCCAGCCCCCTTCTAGAATCGATCGTGTAATATAATATTTTTCGCATGTTTCAGTTGAAGTAAAGAAATCCTCTAATTTTCCAGCCGGCAACAATCAAGCCAATACTTTTTCCGTTAAAAATCCTACGTATAAGTAAGACAAGCGATTCTTTAAGCGAAACAAAGCGATCGATGAGACACAACTGTCGAGTCGCATCAACAACAGACGGACTCATTGTCATGGCATTTCAATAAGCGGATTATTCAGCGATTTGCATCGGCACGGACAACTCTATTTCCATGTCAAAACCCCTAAACTGGAACAAGAACTGTTCTCAAGCACAGGCCACCATGTTTACACTACCAGATGATTTATTTACATAAAATGCTTCGCGATCCCTGTTTGTTGTTAAATGTAATTTGGTTATGTGGGCAGACGGGTTTAAACTGGCTGTAAATTTATGTTTTTGTTTTCTTAGTGATTGTGAAGGGAATAGCAGTGATAGCCTAGTGGTTAGAACGTTGGTCTCCCGAACGCGGGGGCCCGGGTTCAAATCCTGGCACGCACCTCTAATTTTCAATTATTATGTGCGTATTACAAGTTAATTATCACTTGCTTCGGTGAAGGAAAACATCGCGAGGAAACCTGCACACCTGAGAGTTCTCCATAATGTTCTCAAAGGTGTGTGAAGTCTACCAATCCGCACTTGGCCAGCGTGGTAGACTATGGCCTGTACCCCTCACATTGTGAGAGGAGACCCCGAGCCCAGCAGTGGGACAATTATGGGTTGTTGCTTTGCTTTTGCTTTTGTGAAGGGAATTTATTAATCTTTACTAGCTGCAGGACTTAAATGTGAATCATCTTTCAATGTTCAATAGCACATAGGTATTTTAATAGTTAACCTAACTAATGGATAGCTGGATATACCCAGAGTGTTTCAACGCAAAAATTGTTTGTATGGAAAAAGTTGATATTTATTTTTATTTTAGTGGTCTCAAAACATCTTCGCATTATTGCCTTTCAAATAAGACCAGTTTGGGTTACATCGATTGGATGGTTTCAATCAGACTTATAACATTTTCAGCTCAATGACTTATTAACAGTTTTTTTGATTAATTAATCTCTTATTTTTATTATTATTCTTTTGGTTTGGTAGCGGTAAATAAAGCCGTGAACAATAGACTCGCAGTCTAGGCGACCGAAAAATATTTGAATTTCCCTGTACAGATTCTGTAGTAAAAATCCGTTCCGATTTTCGTAAAACAAAATTTATAGACATTTTGAATGGAGAATTTTCGGAGTAATTTCTTTTTGCAAGCCGTTATTAAATCATTAACTGCCGAGTAGGTTAGCAGAAAACGAAAAAATCAATGAATACTTATAATTTTAATTGTCTGTCCCTAGTTGTAAGAATGTATGAAATATTTTTTAATATCTTTAATGTTCGTGACGCGGCAGCATCTCAGACCAAAAAAAAGATATCTAGCTAAGGCTACTCTAAGCCCATAATTGTGGTTCCATGGGCAAGATTTCAAGACGGTACGAATAAAAAAAACAGTAGAATTGAGAACCGCCTCTTTTTTTCAAGTCGGATATAAACCCTAAAAATTAGAGCTAACATATTGAACTGCCGGTATGAAAGTATTTTTAATGAAAACAACCCTAAATACTTATACGTTACACACTCATAGGAGTATAGAATAGTTAGGATTCTTTGTCATGAACAGAAGTTCAAGCTCATCATTCGAATGAAAAAATGGTACAGAGATGATTTCCATTGGGTAAGTAATCTATGTTCCACAATTATTAATAAGAACTATTAGATTATGAGATTGCATGAGGATAAAAGTAATATTTCCGAGGAAGCATTCGCGAGCACCAACTCATAGGTGATAAGTTTATATAGATAAATTAATAATCACTTAAAACTTATTTGGTATTGTCTAAAATCTTTTCTCCACTAAACAGCGATAAAGCTAAAGCCTTCCAAATCCTCTTGTGTTAAGTTTCGACGCGATTTTAAAAATAAAATACTTAAAATTCAGAAAGTTTTGCGCGGGATTCAAGTTGGCACCTAACTCCTGCACTTGGAGGCTTAGTGGAGAACTTATGAGAATCCGAGAGTACCTACTGACTTTACTCAATAACTTGGGTTGGAGGGAAGGGGGAGGGGAAGAGGGGGAGGGGAGGGGAGGAGAGGGAGAAGGAGAGGGAGAGGCAGAGAGAAAGGGAGAGAATTTAATGGTCTCTGATTTGTTAAATCTACCAAAACTATAAAAGTTAAAAGTGACAATAAAGTACATTCAATGATTATTAGGCGATACGAATTTCGCCGGGTCAGCTAGTTATTGAAATATATCTTTTAACGTTTACATTTTTTTGTGTGCTTCAATGATGTTTTCGTATTCATGCTTAGAGTAACACTGAGTTACAAACGTAGTTATTCGGTAGAAGATCTCATAACAGACTACACATGATTACACTACATTTTGTTTTCATGGAAAACAGAAAAACTATTGTTACATTCCTTAATAATTCCTATGTTGTTATATCAACACAAACCTTTCAGACTTATTCGAAATAACAAAAGCAAAAATCTATGCACACTGCATGCCTCGTTTTGTTTTCATTCTAAATTGTCTGTTCTGATTTTGACAGGCACTATCTCCCAGTCCTCTGGCTCTAGTTTATTGGCGAGCTAACTCTTGGCGTTTTGTTTAACGTACTTACCTACTGGGTCATTCTTATTTGTTTATCTTCTCACTTTTAATGAGTTCTAAAGCAGTGTGTCTTCATTTTTTTACATTTTGATCCTTTACTAATAAGAATAATCCTTTATTCTCATAATTTATTAAACACAATATGAACCAAAGTCTAGGACTCAATCATAACTTGATTCAAACATTTTATAGATTTAATCAATTAACAAATAACGTTGTGTTTTTGATATCTACAGATTCGCTTCTATTTATTTTAATTAAAGTTGTATTTTATATTTTAATTAAACTTGTAAAATTCAAATTACAACTAGTGATACTGGATGAAGATTAAATCAACAATATAATTGCTATCCTCACTGAATATGCTCTCTTCATTTGTGTATATTTGTAAAGGACTCTTTAATCGAATATTACAAGTCCTAGACTAGATAGTCCGTTGCGACCTGAATTATTGTAATTGCCTTTATCAGGAGTTTGCAAACACGGTTAGTAAGGCCAGTCGTAAAACAGACAGTGTCAGTCTTAATCTCAGACTTAATTGTTAATGGCCTTCGATTCGACGTCGATGTATGTGGACCGGTCGTAACATATATGGTTGTTCAGATGTTTAACTAAGTATTTTAGTGTAATGCTGGCCATACACGATCAAGTATACTTGTCAAGTTTGCAGCGGACTTGACGCGGCATCCAGTAAACTTGACGCCCATATAGCTATCTCATGCACACTGGATGCCACATCAAGTCTAATTACTGCAAACTTGATAAGTGCACTTGATCGTAGGGCGGTAGTTGGGTGGGTGATCGTTAGTGGCAAAGAAAATATTGTATTTTATTACCACATATCTTTTTTAATAAACTCGAAAGACAACCAAAAGACTCCACTCCAAGGCCAGTGAAGCATTGGAGAATTCTTACGTGTTGTGCACGTCCATTGTACACAGTCCACGGTGACCACTTAGAATCAGATAGGACAGCTTTTTCGTCAGCCATTTTGGCTATAAAAACACTTCTTTGGACTGCAATTTAATAGGACAATAATGTAACGCTTCTACAGTAAGCTATATTTGGCAATGAAAAACTAAAACATAAGCAATCAGGATAAGATTTACTCAGGACGTTCATTCATTGAGCATTAGCCTCCGGTAATTGAGCATCGGCCAATGTTCAGAGATTCCATTTGCGAGCGGCCATTACAATAATTTAGGCGACAACGACTGACCTATCTGAGATATATGAGCCTAGTAACATGAAGATGGACTGCTAGGAAATGTAGGCCGATGCTATGGTGTTTATGCTATTGATTTTGAGTTCTAAAAAAGTGAGGGTGAGATCCGAACCCCATGGGGGGATGTCCTTAGGATCGCAAACCCTACTTCTTGAAGAGGGTGATCTATTCTTCTCTATTCGCAAATTGTCTTCTCGGCTGAGCATTTCCAAGCTCGCTCTGTCCGCGTGAATTTCTTATACCTATGTAAATTGGTAAGGAGCCCAAACACTTTTTACAATTATCTGGTCTCAACAAAATCTATTCGTTACACGAAGGTACTAAGTATAAATATGAGGATTGGAGTAAGTGGGTAGATGCCGCGACGGTGATTCAACAAATACGGCGTACGAGGGAAATCACTTATCATATGACAAATAGTAGTTACTGGAGTGACATGCTTTTAGACACCGCGAGTGGCGCGACTACTGTGTCGCGTTGCGATCGCGAAATACTACAAATAAAATAAATAATATTCGGGAATGTTTTGAAAGTGGTTTTGAATTGTCGTGTAGTATTTTTTGGTATTTTTATCTACAATCCCTTAAGCGTAAGGTTAAGTGGCTTCAACCGATTAATGGCTCACTAAGTCATTACTAAGTACGGATCTCTCTCTTTGAGAATTATGAAACATTGGATAGTATGCGCACTAAGCTGGCCCATGGTATTCGGGTTGAATTTCTAGTTGAGGTAGATTACTAATGATGTCGTTACTAAATACATCGTCATTAATCTATGAATTCACTGCTGGACATAGATCTCCATTAATTTACGCCTATATGAGTACTAGAACTGAACCCAGGCCATCTATTGCAGGCTTAGTATCTAAAAAAATCCTGAACAGTGTGAACATTTACAATTATTAACTTGTAACCCGTTCTTGCCTTACTCTGAAAACTCTAGTGAAAATTCTAGTGAATTCTCCCTGTGTCGCGGGTGACATGGATAACACAAATAAGACATCACGTTCACATAAGTATTCGGGAAAATCTACCCGGGACCCCTCGCTTTACAGGTATAATTACTACTGACTAGTTCGTGGTAGTCTATTTCAAGATTAATAACGGATTTATCCCCGGAATCGCTATGGAGAAGAAGTAGAAAAGAAACTACTTGGTTAAATTACAATTCACCACAAAAAAATCCTGATAATATTTATTACTAGCGGAATTATGTCTTCAGTGTTAGCAAATAGGTACTCAGCGTGTGCTACTACGTTAAAAAAAATAGTAAATAACTAATGCATTGTTTGTGATAGCCTAGCGGTTAGAACGTTGGTCTCCCGAACGCGGGGGCCCGCGTTCAAATCCTGGCACGCACCTCTAATTTTCAAATATTATGTGCATATTACAAGTTATTTATCACTTGCTTCGGTGAAGGAAAACATCGTGAGGAAACCTGCACACCTGAGAGTTCTCCAGAAAGTTCTCAAAGGTGTGTGAAGTCTACCAATCCGCACTTGGCCAGCGTGGTAGTCTATGGCCTATACCCCTCACATTGTGAGAGGAGACCCCGAGCCCAGCAGTGGGACAATTATGGGTTGTTGCTTTTTTTTTTGAATGCATTGTTTCATGCCTTTCGAATGAAACTGGTTTGGGGTATATCATTCAGATAGTTTTAAAGTCTATAACACACATAAATAGATTTTTTTGCATTTTATAATTAAAGATAGCATCAATTAACGTGTCATTAACCCAAAAGCCGTACAACGGGCTAACTTACCGCAACAAAGAAAGTATACAAATAGAGGCGGTTCATCGAAGTTACTCGGAGCTTGTTAGAGCACACGTGGCCGCGTGGTAGATAGGGGCCGAAACTAATATAACAAAGTTATACCGACATGTTCTTTATCTAATTCTGCTGGCCGAAGCTACGTTAAAATGAATTAATCGGAGGCTGGTAACAACTTATTAAGGGAACGCGAATACATACGCGTATAGTATAGTATTTGTCGATTAATTTTGGCAGGACGATGTTATAAATCTTCTTTTTTTTTGAAATGTTACCTTACGGATTTTCTTCTCCTCCATGACAAATCACCTTTCCGAAAAATTTGTATGTAGATAAAAAAGTGACGTTCATAAGACGTGTATTAGTGATACCTACCAATATGAATAAATTATTTAGAATTTTGATAGGGAATGAGGTTGTCTGCAGTCTCATGTTTTGTAATTAAGCTGGTGGTACTTTTAAGAGTTTATTACAATCGTTTATCAAATAAAAACGTCAATTAAAAGAATCCCCGTTATACTTATAATCTTTTGAGTGCCTCACTGCAAAGCAAGGTTTCGACTTTGTAGTATTCGTACTACACACACGCAAGTTAATCTTCAACAGGAAGTTATGTTAGTTACATATTACATACAGTCCACGAAGCTATTCCTTACCGTCTCCACAATTCTATTATGTCCGGACAGGCAGTTTAATTAGTTAAAAGCAAACATGTCTTTGAGAGGAAAAAGCAGACTTAATTCTATTAAAACACTGAGACGGTGAGTCATGAACTTCGAATGTTGCAAGTAAATTTATTTACGCTCTTACCTAACTTAGCTTCGGAAAACCAAGCCTTAATAAGAAAACGAAATATTTGCTATCCATTTTTGTCAGGTATTATGTCAGATAATTATCTCAATCTATACTATAATAAAACTCAAAGTGTCTGTTTGTCTGTCCAGGCATCACATAAAAACCCTTGAGCGGATTTCTATGAAAATTGGTAAAGTTGTTACTGATATCCTGGGTCACGTTTTAGACAACTTTTCATTATAAAAAAGTTAAAACATAATTCCATATGCAAAGCTACGGGCAACAGCTAGTTTCTTATAATATCTCCGATTGGCCCTTTCGATGCCATCATATAGGCGTAAAGTGAAGAATTTATTCTCCGTTCATTACGTTTCAGTTATACAATATTTCTTTTAGTAACGAAACGACTAAGCCACATATTTTGACTAATGTAGAGTTTGTGAAAATAGGGCTTGTAGAATTAGGGTTTGTAGAGTTAGAAGCTTGGTTTTACATGAGATCTGATAATGTTTTGATATAGAGCTATATGGTCTCGCCTTGGCAACATTTTATTATATTATACATGAAAATGTTTTTGGTGGAATTACTCCATACAGTAAGTTTTAACGTTTTGTACTAGATATGTCATTATTTGAAAGGTGTCATCCGCAGATTGATCCCATATCAATGAAAATTCAGATCATGAAGAATTGAGGGAACTCTTCAAATATACAAAGTGTATACATTATGATCATCATCATCATCATCCTGCCCATTTCCCAATTTTATTTGGGGTCGGCGCAATATGTTTTCCTCTTCGACACTTCCCTATCAGCCGAAGTGTATACATTATGATAATATTAAAAAAAATAATAATGTAAGTGATAATTTTATTGGTCCTCATCGGACAGTATTTCAATGAAGACAATTTTTTTGGATTTGTTTCGTTTTCCAGCTTCGGTGTTATCAAAAATTTTTTTATATTTTCTTTATGAGTAATTATAATTTATAAAGAAGGGCCGAATGAGTACTATTTATTTATTTATTTATTTATTTATTTATTTATTCAACAAAATACTTGTTGTGCTTACAGCTTAGGCCAAAGCGCACTACAAGTCAAGCTCAAGATAATATCAAAGTTTTACAATAACAACAAAAAATTACACAATCACAAAAATAACAACATATTATTACAACAACAAGAAAATAATGAAGAAATACAAATACAGCAATTTATATATATAAAAAATTTAGGTACAAGATACAAATATTAGGATACTCTAAGTTATTTCACAGATAAACTTATTACATCTTCTTATGAAATCTGCTATTGACATATAAAATATGTCAGTGTCAGGCTCACGGGCAACGAGAGCATTGATGAGCCACACTGCCTGGGCAGTCGGTGCGTGCTGCGCGGTGCGCGTGCGGGCCGGCGCGGCAGCGGGGCCAGCAAGCGCGGCACGCGCCCGCGCCGCAATCGCTGTGGAGCGAACAGCTCACAGCGCGACAGAGTGGTGGGGTTGTCCATCTTACCGTTCAATAGTAGATAATAGTGTAGCATTAATGCACATTTTCTTCTAACCTCCAATCTATCAACGCCCACCATGCCCCCTATGAAGAGGGATGGATAAAGATACGGATAATATCCATATAGTTTATAATACAAGTAGCGACAGAATTTTTTTTGGACTTTTTCTATCATTAGATTGTACTTGTACTCATGAGGGTTCCAGATTATTGCATTATATTCGAGTTTGCTCCTGACGAACGCGTAGTAGAGTGCAACAATTGTGTTCCTCTGCCCAAATCTAGCAGCCTGCCTCATACTAAAAAACTTAAAACAATATATTTTTAAGTTTACAACAAAAACTCAAAATATATGTTTTCCTCAAATGTTCAAAGATATAACGGTCGTAATTAAGACCACTGGAGAACACTTGTATTTATTTATTTATTTATTAAACTTTACTCATTTACAGATTTCACCTTAATATTAGTGCATCTACATCACTCTTAAAAACTACAAAGTTTATCTTAGAGTGATAAAAAACAAACTATCTGTAGGTAGAATAAGATACTCGCGCGGCGGCTCATCGCGGTGCAGCTCGCCAACACTCGGCACACTCCCAACACGCTCGCACAATACAGGCTGTTCCAAAACAACTCATTTTATTTATTTATGCACATAATTTATTATTTTGATTATGGTGTTTTTACGATGTAAATATTAATATATAATGAACGATGTATCTTATATCTAATATATATTAATATATAATAATAAATATTTAATATATAATAATACTTGATACAAAATGTAATATATAATAATTAATATATATCTTATATTGTGTATATTTTGGTAAATATGAGAAAAGGTATCAAAGTAGTAGTGTGTATATCTAAATTTGTATTAACCAAACATCACCTAATAAATTTATTTATTTATATATAATATATATTATATATATACGTATTTCAACATTATATCTGTATTTATCTTATATACATATGTATTCATATAATATCAGTATTTATACTATATATTTATACATTTTTATTTATTTATTTTATTATTATTTACTTATTATTGGATTAAACTTTATCTTAATATTTTGATACAAAGTAGTCTTTCAATATCTTATTTAAATTATTCTGGTGTATTTTAGATTTTACATCTAATGGTATATTATTTATGAGATCAGGTATTATGTATTGAGATGTTCTTTTACCATAGTAATTGTTCATTATTGGCTTTGTAAGTATTTTATTTGTTACTTTCCTGGTCACTATTTTGTGTGACGTTTCATGCAATATTTCTTTTCTAAAGTATTGTTCTTTTAGCAAATTAAGTTTTACTAGATCATGTATTTTAAGTACTTTGCAGTATTCAAATATTTTTTCTTGATCATTTAGATTCTTTATTATTTTATCAGGTACTATTATTTTTAAAATTCGTTTTTGTAGCCTGTAAATTTTATCTAAATATGTCTTGAATGTTCGTCCGTAACTTGTCAGTCCATATGTAAGTATGCTTTCAACAAGAGCTTTATACATCATTATCTTAGTTTCGTACGGAATTTTTCGTTTTAAAATATAAAATTTTGCTAATATTGCACGTAGTTTGTCACTGATATAATTAATATGTTCTTCCCAGTTAAATTTTTTATCTATGATGAGACCTAGATATTTATGATGCGTTACTTGCTCTAGGCTTTTGCATTTACAATTAAAATAATTTGTATGTAAACAGTTATGTTGGTGTACTTTAACTGTGATCTCATCGCTGCTTTTATTGTGGCTAGAATGAATATGGAGTAATTTTGTTTTTGTAGAATTGAGTACTAGTCCAGAATCATGTGACCACTGACATATCCTATTTAAATCATCTTGGAGTAGCTTTTGAGCCTTTTTTACATTTTTATCACCTATTGCCAGGCAGGTATCATCTGCAAATTGATATATTTTACAATTTCGTATTATATTATTCATGTCATTAACGTAAGCTATGTAGAATAATGGTCCTAATACAGATCCTTGCGCTGTACCTTCAGCTACTCCAACGGTATCACTAAAACTTTTTCCAATTTTTACTTTAAATGTCCTATTATCTAAATAACTTTTACACCAGTTTAAAAGAGGTCCACTTATTCCGCTATTAAGCAGCTTATCTATTAAAATATTATGTCTAAGAGTATCAAAAGCTTTGCTGTAATCTATAAATACCTGCAAAACGTGTTTTTTATCGTTGAGATATGAATTAATATCATCTGTAAACGTGGAGAGAAGCTTGGTTGTACTTTTGCCTGGCTGAAATCCATGTTGGTTTACGGATATTACCTCATGTCTGTTATAAAACCTATATATTTGCTAGCTTATATATTTTTCTATAATTTTATCTATCGCAGGAAGAATAGTTATCGGTCGGTAGTTGCTATTATTGAAGTGGCTTGTTCTACACGAGCTCATAAAAGATTATGTAGATCATAAAACAATCTGTATTCAAATCAAAAATGTCATATCAGTAACAGAACTGGTGTTAGTGTCTCATACATAGGGAATTAACTTCGTTGGGTCGCTGCAGAGGCAATGAATAGCTAGTGCGTCTACTCTACTTGGTAAAGAATATAAACCAGCGATCCTTTAAACGGATTCCGTTGATAAGGTTCCGTAAAATTATATAATAATATGTAGTTTTATAGTAAGTCGTTTAACGTAAGTAATAATCTATAATATCCATTGAAGTATAATGTCATAGAACAGATGTAGAACAGACATCTCGAACAAAATGTGTGTCCCACCGGGAAGTTCGATTTTCAAAATCAAGCCCCCGTTCTCCTTTCAAAATCGAACGAATCCATTGAAGATTGAAGCCACGTAGCGCCAATGCATTGGGACATACATGGTGTTCGCGGTGTCGGTTCTATACGCTAGTAATAATACTTCAATGGTTCTCTGGCAGTTTTAGAGAACTAATTAAACGATTTTTATCACCTCCTTTTATTACCACATTCCAACAAGTTGCAAAACAGTGATACCTTGAAGTTACTTGCAAATTGCAACAGTCAAACTAAATGGCTCTAAACGTTTGAATGCAACTTTTTTAATTGCTTCCTTACTGTGTTAGTTTGGAGTACGGAGATCTTGTAAAAGAAAAAAAGGATAAAATGGATTATAGGATTTATGGCTTAAAAGTAATAGATATAAACTTGTGATAAAACATAAAGGAATCGTCTCTGAGACGCTATAGAGGTAGATCTCATTACTCATATTATAAAAACCTCGTGTCACCGAGTTTGTGGTCGCACTCCTCCGAAACGGCTCGAGCGATTTTTATGTTTTTTTTTTTGCGTATATTTGGTAGATATGAGAATAGGTAGTAAAATAGGTCATAAATATTTAATACCGCTAGATGATTAGGGTTCCCAGGGGATCGGGATATACGCGTAAGGCATCAGTAATACCTTTAGTGTTGCTGATGTCCATGGGCGACGATAGCCACTTACCAACAGGTGGATCGTCAGCTCGTTTGCCGGCTATTTCCATAAAAAAAGAAATACCAACGCAAACGAAGTCGTGGGCACAGCTAGTAATAATACATGTAAAGCAAGATAAAAAATGTCAACACCGATTTAATTAAAAAAAATAGTCAATATACTTAGTCCATGTAATGTAAAATATTTTTATAAATAAGATATCCAATTTGTAATCAAAAGTGTCACAAAATGCACAGTAACACTCACAATTCCTATTACAAAGTGACGCTGTTACTATTATTTGCTATCATTCTGCGCCATAAATAAATAGGCCAAAAGATTTTTTGTCAGTCTTTTAGTTCATTTTCAGGGCCCGATATTGGAAGTACATTTGGGAAATGATATTCTTGTCATTAGCGGTTGGCGAGTTGCCAGTAGAAGCAGTGAGATTGCATTCCTAACGTTTCGACAAGTCGATAAATTGAGATTCTCTAATACTTTGAGAGTTAAGTAGAACGAGAAAGTCATCCCTCGTAAATTAATTATTTATTTAATATGGCTGTAAATTAGTAATGTATTAATTTACTTTACCTTAATTAATAACACCAATTAAATAAATTAAAGATAACTCGCTTATAAATCTCGCTCACAGCATCTCAAACTTAATAATTTTCTCAGTATGTCATTAGGTTTGTGTTTAGGAGATCGTTAAGAGCGGAGAGGGCCAATGGGTAAACTCGTATTAAAGTATGTTTATGTTTAAGGTTGCATATATGCATATACCTATACATGCAACGTAATTAAACATACGTTTAGTTTTTACACTAGGTTCGGGTTCGATTCCATGTAAGTCATAAGAGCCAAAACAGCCTCATTACGTATTTGCAGAAAAGTAATATTGTTAACCATGTCATGATATTAATTAGTGTCATGAACTTCTTAAACCATGAGAGATACTTTGCTATGACATAACGCAGTCAGATTACTTTAGTAAGAATAATTTTTATGTTGAATGTCAAGGCAAAGATATTGGATTGGAAAGTGCATTTGTATAGATAATATCTTTTGCAATTGTGAGATTTTAAATAAAGAGATATTCAGTAAGTTGAAGTCAGACCACTGCGGACAAAAAATATCGTTGTATAATTCAGTCACTAAGAAAAAACAAATAATAAAATGTAGACCAATAACTAAAAATAAGATTTCAACTTTTAAAGAAAAAATCCACTCGAAAATGCAAACTCAGTTAACATTACAACAAAGAGATCCAATTAAACTATATAACACATTGTCTAATAACATAAATAACGAATTTAATCAAATATTCAAGTTTAAGTATGTAGATCTAGCTAAAAATAGTAAATTTAGTGATTGGGCTACTGTAGGTATTTATAAAAGTAGGAACAGGATGTATGACCTTTACGCCGAGAAACAATACAATTTTTCTCCAACTTTCCAGGAGCACGTGAGAAATTATTCTAAAATCTTTAAAATAGTTTGTATTCAGGCGAAATCAATGTACATAAAGAACAAAATTATTAATTCGGATAACAAGATAAAAACCACTTGGAATATAATTAACAGTGAGAACGGTAACGCAAAGTCCTGTGATTTCAATTACGAATTATTGATTAATAATAATATAATCAGTGCTGATAAAGACGTGGCAAGCGAGTTTGAAAATCACTTCCGTAATATTCCTATAACATTAACCAGTTCACTAGCTTCTTCACCGACGGAAGCACTTTCTATATTAAAAAATCATATTAATGAATGTAATATTTTATTTGAATTTCAACATATAACCGCTAGAGACTTAATTAAGGCCTTTCAGTCTCTGAAGGTAAAGAATACGGGTGATTTGTGGGGCATCTCGGTAAAAATAATACAGCATATTATAGGTATTATAGCTCCATATTTGGTCGTAGTTTTTAATAAATGTATAGATCAAGGTATCTTTCCAGATCTTATGAAATGCAGCAAAATCATTCCACTTTTTAAAACAGGTGAAAAAACTGATCTTAATAACTATAGACCAGTTTCTGTTTTACCAACCCTTAGTAAGATTTTCGAAAAGATAATATTGAATCAAATGCTAACCCATTTCAACAATAATAAATTATTACATCCTGAGCAATACGGTTTCACTAAAGGCCGTAGTACAACCGATGCCGGGGCTAGGCTATTAAAGCATATATTTGAAGCATGGGAGGCGTCACATAATGCCATAGGAGTATTTTGTGACTTATCTAAGGCATTTGATTGTGTTGAGCACGAAACATTGCTGTTTAAACTTGGCCACTATGGTATAAAAAACAAGGCCCTTAGCTTGATCGCGTCTTATTTGAGTAATAGAATACAAAGAGTTAGCATAAACGATATTAAGTCATCGGGGTCACCGGCTGTGATGGGTGTACCGCAGGGCTCGATCTTGGGTCCGTTTCTTTTTCTGGTATACATTAACGATTTACCACATTATGTAAAGAACCAAGCGGATATTGTACTATTTGCTGATGATACATCACTAATATTTAAGTGTGAAAGGAATAAAGTAAATTTCGACGACGTAAATAGTGCTCTTTCGCATGTGTCGCGTTGGTTCACTATCAATAATTTACTATTAAATGCAAAAAAAAACTAAATGTATAGAGTTTGTGCTACCTAATGTTAAAAAAGTCAGCAAATCTCTTAAACTAAATAACGAAACATTGCATATGGAGGAATCGACGGTCTTTTTAGGGGTGACCTTAGATAGTAAACTTCAATGGGGCCCACATATAACAAATCTCGCAACAAAACTCGGTAGGGCTGCTTTTGCTGTTAGGAAAATAAGGCAGTATACAGACGTCGAAACTGCTAGGATAGTCTATTTTGCTTATTTCCACAGTGTTATGTCTTATGCCATCTTGCTGTGGGGCAAAGCAGCCAATATAAAACAAATTTTCATACTCCAGAAACGGGCTGTTAGGGCTATTTATAAACTTAGGTCTCGGGAATCTTTGCGTGAAAAGTTCAAGGAAATAGGTATACTTACAGTAGCTTCCCAGTATATCTTCAACAATGTAGTTTTTATACGGAAGAATATAAACGCGTATAAACAAAATTTTGATATTAATAATCGCCATACGAAAAGAATGCATCAATTAGTTACGCCTTCGTTCCGCCTAAGTAAAGTACAGCGATCTTTCATAGGGCTTGGTATACATTTCTATAATAAAATCCCAAAATTAATACGTGACTTGCCAATAGAAACTTTCAAAAAACGTGTAAAGACACAATTGTTAGGCAAGGGATATTATAGTGTAGACGAGTATTTAAATGACAAAGACGCATGGAAATGACCAGCTCTGCAACCAGTTCCGCTCAGAATAGTAAATACTTTTGTATTATTATCTTTTTTTGTAATATTTTTTTAAAAGATGTGCTGAGGAGTTTCTTTAGGCTTTTCTTCTCCTCCACGACAAAGCACCTTCCGAAAAGCCAAAAAATGACGTGCATAAGTGTATCAGTGATACCTATATGAATAAAATATTTTGACTTTGACTTTGACTTTGTAGTATGATGTTTTCCAGATATTAGAACTTGGCGAGATGCCAGTATATCAGCGAATGCTATGTACCTACTGCGAGTGTCTCTCTAGCTCTCTCTACATGATGCATCATACTCATAGCCCCACACTAGGATTCTCTGTGTCGTGGGTGCCATGAACATCACTTACCTATAGACAAGAACACTCACACCCAGACCGAGAACAGAAATTCAAACTCATCATTCAAATTTCCGCCTCGCTGGGAATCGAACCCAGGACTTGGCGCGGCGATCCGGCATGGTAACGGCATGGTCCAGTTGAAGATTGTTTCATATTCTCGATAATTTCCTCAGACCCTAATTATAATTAAGGTTTTTAGGTATAATTATCGATATATTACTGAAATTAAACTACTAAGTCTAAAATAAAACGATAACGTAGGTAAGTCGTGGTTTTGTGCTACAAGCCAAGACAAAAGGTATTTTCTTCATTCTGTTTCTCGGTGGATCGAACGTCGATACTGAAGTACCTTACTATTAATTTTCATCAATACATAGCATTCTATTTGTCGACTTAGTCCGGTGAATTATGGATTCGACTATAGTTAATTAATTGCACCGGTGCGGGGCGAATATCGTTGAAGTGCTAATTATATTAATTGGAAAACCTTATCATAGACTCTTACGTCATATTCTCTTATGACAGAAATAACACGCTTAGTTCTCTATGTTTTCATATAGTATATTGTGGCCGCTTTCGATATTATATCTATTTATAATTTGTGCTTAAGTAAGTTAACCTAATAACAATGACACTATAATGCATGTGAATTTTTACCAGTTGTTAGATAACTTACTGAAGACTATAGACAGATACGATATGGAAAACGGTTGCTAGTGAAAAACGTGGTATCATTTAAGGTTTGTGGTTCGTAAGTGTGAGAGGCATCAACGAAAGGGTTAGAACGAATAGCTGAGATAAGATAGCACTTATAGTTTGGTTGGTTTAATATCGGTTTTTCAGGCTGTATTTGCACTTCAGCTCTTTAGAAAAGAAACGTTGCATATTATACGTTGTAACGTTGTATTATGTATCTATTTCGTAATTAATAAACCAGTACCTACAATGAAGGAGGGGAAGAAAGTTAGGGTATTATTTTTGGTTCCTTTTTCCTCTACTTTTTTTTCGTTCCTCTTTTTCTTGGCTATTAGCAGGCAACGATGGTGCCTTAGATACGGCTGCGAATCAAGGGCAATGATGACCACTTACCATCCATTGGCTTATTGGCCAGTTAGTTGGCTACTTACAAAATCTAATTCTAGTTATTGATCTAGGTATCATTTATAGCAACACTAACTTAAATTATAATCATGAATATTTGAATGATCATTGCACAGCCCCTTTGATAAGGTTAGTTTTCAAACATTGACAGATTTTATGCAAAATGCTGTTGATAGAAAACATAATATAAGCATAGCTCCTAAGCACATTACAGGGGAGTCATACTCCAGAAACTTGCTCTCACGAACATTGGAGATAAGGTAACGGATGCTGCATGAAAAATGGCGTTCGACGTCGCAACTTGCACGTTGCTTCGAGCGTTGTTATTGAAAGGAAGCAAGACATCGTGTTAAAAGTTCAGTCTGAAAATATTCAGGGTGAATATTTTTATATGCTTCAGTAGTTTATAAACTAGTGTTATAAGCTGTTTATCAGTATTTTTAACAATATATTTAACGCGTATTAATCAGAGTTCAAATCCTGACACGCATCTCTAATTTTCAAGTACGAGTATTATGTGCGTATTAGAAGTTAATTATCACTTGCTTCAGTGAAGAAAAACATCGTGAGGAAACCTGCACACCGGAGAGTATATAGTTTTCAAAGGTGTGTGAAGTCTACCAATCCGCACTTGGCCAGCGTGGTAGACTATGGCCTGTACCCCTCACATTGTGAGAGGAGACCCCGAGCCCAGCAGTGAGACAATTATGGATTGTTTCTTTAATCAGATTGGATACAAGTCATAGTCCACCACACGTCTGGCTATGTGCAAGTGGTAAATTGACCGCGATCTATGTCGATGTATGGGACAACAGTTTTTCAACTGCAAAGTTAAGTTTGTTATATTTATTCGTAAAAACAATTTACGGTTCTATAAGCTCGTACGGAGCCCTTGGTTCGTTAATCCGACTCGTACTTGGCCGGTATTTCTAGAAGTCCACAATAGACTTCGTTAATTGTGCGGGTGGGTATTTTAGGTCAAAAATCTGTAAATCCCACCAGTGAAGACAAATATGTGGAATTTCAGCAATGAGGTTCATTGCTCAATTTACCACGTTACGAATAAATACATATACCGTCAAAATCATATAAATCCATTGCGATTATGTAATTTGTGTACAGTAGGCCCCGCAAGGCAAGATTTTAATATAGCAATTACAATAATAAAGGTTTCACGAATAATTAGAACCCGAAACTTCCCAACCCTCTGTTAGGTCGTTGATTCACCATCGGCGAGTTTATCGCTCAGATATAATAATACATATTCTTTTTAAATGCTACTGGTACTCACACAATAGGGATGTTGACACTAATTATAAATTAATATAAATTTATGTCTAAAATATTAGTGGTAACATTTAAAGTCCTAAAATATGATTATTTTATTGAAATCAATCACAATAAATTAAATATCATTAATTTAAAATGTTCAAAATTGTACTCACTGTCACGTGACCTCAAACGCCATTTTGAGAATATGACGTCATTGGAACAATTTTATATGGAAATTCAACAAAGTTAGTAGACAGATAGTTATAGTTGATTGAATATAGTTTAGTGACGTCACGTGACGTTTTTGGTGGGAAATTTGAAAGAGATTTTTATTTATCAATTTTTGTTTTTTAAATTGAAGATTATTATTTTTATAATATTTTTTTCGTGAATATTGAGGTTCTATCTATAAAATAAAATTGAATCTAAAATTATTCAACATCCCTACTCGTATTTTATACAGCCAATATTTCGACACAGTTACATGGATCGTGGTCACAGCAAGACTGAGTCACGATAGTATCCGTTGCATTTGAAATGTTTAGTGTCCGCGATTATATTATGTTAAAATATAATTTTTTACATTATCTACTATTTGTAAGCCTTTATAAAAGGCTTGTTTTGATAATTAAACAAACTGACGGCAAAATTGTGGTACAGTTGCTAGTAGGTCTACGCCCAAATATAACCTTGGCAACATTCGTGATAGATTTTTTATGTGAATGTATATATAATTAATTATATATGATTAACATGTAACGTGGTCATTAGTAACACAAACGGTACCACTGCTTCGCCAACCAACAAAAAGACACAAAAGAAAGAAGGAAAGAACTGGCTCCCAAGCCCAGCCGGAATACGACAAGTCGTTTGGCAATTGATGCCCGGTTTCTGAGGTCTTTTTATCGAGAGTTTATCTATTCAAAAACGCTAACGGGTCGATAACCTCCGAAAAAACGTTTCTGAGCACTGCGATAATAGATAAACTCCGTTTAAACTAAGATTAACTTATCTAACCACAGATAGCCGATTATCGGTTCCATAAATTTATTTGACGTTTCATTTTAACATTTCGTGGACAGAATATGATAAATTACAAGTTACAACAATTTTGAGGTCATTTGTGTGTGCCGTAGGTATATGGATAGCCTCAAGGACCTCAGATTATTGAAAATACAAATACAATTATTTGCAAAAAATCAACAATTTTTTCTAGATTGACAATGAATGACAGAGGTGTTATTCTCAAATACTATGTTACCATAGTAACCAATGGTAACCAAAATAAACGTTAAATTGACGTTTTTAAATTATATTGTTGATATTTGACTATGATGAACAGACGCAAATAAATACCAAATTACAATATTTTTTACATATTTACTACCAAAAAACAAATACAATTAGTCAAAACGACAAAATAAAATGATAATATCTATTCGAAACTTCTTTTTATTAGCTTTTGAAGAAGTGGCAGTTTTAGATAAACGTTATTGGATTCATAGTTATTGAAAGGCTCCTCGCGTGCTCAGAAATCCAGTGACAGTTATCGAATATATAACTTAAGTTTAACTTTATTGATTCAATAGCTATTGATTGTTTAGCTGGAGACTTCAGAAACCGGCCATGATTGAAGCAAGAGGGTGATAGCTAGTTTAAAATTGGCCAATCAAGTATACTTTTTTGCAGTGGACTTGACGCGGCATCCAGTAAACTTGACGGTGTATGGCCACGGTATGGCTCTCTAGCTATATAGCTATCTCATGGAATCTGGATGCCACATCAAGTCAAACTGCAAACTTGACAAGCACACTTGATCGTGTACAATAATAAATATTAATGACAAAATTAATAATAATAATCCTTATGTGAAATCTTGCCACCAAACGGTTTCTGACGTCTCTTAAAACACCCTATTGTGGTATTGGGATATGGTATGGTATGAGATTGAAATCATTATTTTAAGACGCCCAAATACGGGTTAATTCCAAAATGCTAGTTTTTTGTATTTTAAACATACGAAGTCGTTGGTAATTGCTAATAAAAGTTGATAATTTGACCATTAAAACATATTTTTTAAGTTTTATCGCATACTACGTTAGGGTAAGACATGTCGGTCACGGACGATATAATCAAGCCGAAAGTGTTATATTGTGTATGTTTATTTCTGAGGATAACTCGCTTATGATAACAATTATCTAAGATATTTAAGCCTATAATTATGTGTTAGTAAATAACCCGGTTACGCTTAACTTCGGGACACCTGTTTCTATTCGTACCTGAATATATAGCTTTCTAACTCTGCACACACTTAATACCGGAATTAATACTAAATGAATACCGGAATTCCTGAAGCAATTATTTTTATTCGAATTTAGGTACAATAATGCCTTTATAGACTTATGCTTTCTTCACGATTGTGACTATCACAATAATAAATTTTGTAAATCCGACTAAAAAATCCAAATAAGTTTTGTAAATCCGACTGACACTTCCAGAGATTAACGCGTTCAAAAAACAAACAAACTCTTCAGCTTTATAGATTTGTAATTTCTTCCACAGACACAATACAGGCACATGAATATCTAGATATCATAATAGTTTTATTTATAATATTACAGAAAGTTAGGTCGTACTTCTCCGAAACGCCTCGAACGTTTTTTGTGGATATTTGGGAGATAATGAGAATAGGTCGTTAAGTATATTTCATACTGTTAGGCCATTATGGTGGTGGTGTCAGAATTTTTTGGCAGAACAACGATTGCCCAGTCAGCTAGTATTCCTATATTGTTATCGCATGTTTATGTTATACATACAAATGTACATAGTTATTTCTTCTAATATTGGCGCAATAAAGAGATATTGTTAGCTCTATATTTTACTTTGGTTGGAACCAACAGAGTGTTTCGAAGAGTCCTTCCCCGTTCGCAAAAATTCAGTAACATCATTCAATTCTTCAACAGGTTCCATTCCACTTAGAGTTGTCTTCAATCCATTTTGAATTTCTAAAAGTAAAAAGTAAAAATAAATAATCTTAGTAACACGTATATTAAACTAATAACATTAGATACTAGCACTTGAGAAGAGTGTTAATAAAACCATTAGTCTATAATAAACAATATAAACGGAGAACCATGGTTTAACGAATACATTGAATAATGAATTCTGTCACAATTGTTCCCACCAATTCCTCTTTTGATACGATCGTAAGATTTGATTGCAAAGCAAAAGCAAAGCAACAACCCATAATTGTCCCACTGCTGGGCTCGGGGTCGCCTCTCACAATGTGAGGGGTACAGGCCATAGTCTACCACGCTGGCCAAGTGCGGATTGGTAGATTTCACACAACTTTGAGAACATTATGGAGAACTCTTAGGTGTGCAGGTTTCCTCACGATGTTTTCCTTCACCGAAGCAAGTGATAAATTACTTGTAATACGCACATAATATTTGAAAATTAGAAGTGCGTGCCAGGATTTGAACCCGGGCCCCCGCGTTAGGGAGACCAACGTTCTAACCACTAGGCAATCACTGCAAGATTTGATTAGACTAAAAATACTTACTCAATATTGGTACAAGTAGTTTCAAAGATTTTTTTGGGTTTCCTGACATAGTCCTGTAGAGAGCATTCCCTGCAAATAGGCTACCACATCGTTGCTTGCAATATTCCTCATTCGACTCCAAGGGTACAACCATCCATTGCAATGTCCTTAAGTTCGGTCTAAACTGATCGCTGAATATAAGCTGGTAAGGCTTAAGTTTAATCAAACCAGTTTGGATAAGATACTGTTTGTACATGTTCAATTGATCTTCGGATAGATTGACATTCATCTCATCAGGTTTGATATTTTGTATGAAGGATGGTACTTTTGATATAGCAGAAGGATTTTTTAGTATGTGATTGCTCTCTATCTGTCTAAGATAGTAGTGTATATTAGGTCTATATCCATGCACAACAAATTGGCCCAAATGCGGTCTTATTACAGGAACCGATACAATATTTGATAAGTTTGGCTCAGGTTGAACCATTAAATTTAGGTTTTGTGTCTGCTGTCCAGTAACATCATTTGCATAGATACCGTCTCCAGATGAAAAAATAGATACTTTATGAGAAACATTATCAGGATAAAAAACATTATCTTCGTTTTCAATAATATCTATTCCCGGTTGTACAGTATTTATTCCTTCACTATTACTTGTTACTATGGTTCTTGTTAGGTCTTTCACGTTATTATTTGTGACTTTAGAAGGAGATCCCTGAAGATTAATAGATTGGTCGCCAAGTTGCTCTATTACAAGAAAATCTTCTCCTGCTCCTTTCTGGCCAGAATGATATTGATCCCCGTCTGATATGAATGAATTGAGGGAACCACCGTTATTCATTGTCTGTGTGTTTTCTACTATAGATTTTTTATTAACAATTGAAGCGCGGCTACCAGTGTTACTCAGTACATTATTATTTAATCCACATGGTTGTTGACTTTGAACAATGCTTTGAATCTGTGGCTGCAGAACATTATTTGCAGTTTGGGACCTTGAGACCCATCCTTGGATCCTTGGACCACCTGAGCCAGAATTACCGCTACCTAGACGCGTTGTATATGTTTTTGTTGCGATTTTGTGAGATGTTATAAATTGTCGCCTACCATTTGTTGGTTTAGTTTCATCATTGGAATCTAAGTCATCAGCTTTTTCTGATACAACATTTTGTGCAAGTGCTTGAGATATCTGTAAAATATCCAAATTACTAATATGTATTATCTATACTATAATAAAATTCAACGTGTCTGTTTGTCTGTCCGGGCATCACATAAAAACCCTTGAACGGATTTCGATTAAAATTTGTAAAGTTGTTACTGATACTCTGGGTCATATTTTATACAACTTTTCATCCCGAAAAATTAAAATGTTTCCCGGTAAAACAGGATAAAAGTTTGAATACGTTAAAACATAATTTCCGTATGCAAAGCTGCGGGGATCAGCTAGTACATAATAATAGACTTTGGCGGCTTTTGAATTCAAAAGACAACTAGACTAGATCATTGTCTAGTATAGGTAAGTGTAAAAATATCTTTGTCATTTGTCTATCTTTCTTTGTGGCCGTATATATCTCTTAGAATACAGACTATAATTAAATAAAAATTTAAACAACCCAACATTTATTATTATTATTATTACCATTTCAGTGCAACCACTATTGTACGGAAAAGTTAAGGCGATGATTCATTAATTAATAAAAAATATATTTATACCTCGTCTCTCCACTCGCGTGTAAATAATTTAACCATCTAAATAATTATTATCAATGTCTCGATTATCTCGACAAATATTATTACATAGTGATATTATATCTATATTATAGACACTAGATAAGGGTATAAAAAACTTACCGCAAACAAATATAAAAATTTATGAAAACAAATCATTATCAAAAAGATTTGGTCGTTTAGCGTCTTTCCCGTCGTGTAACCTCACAATAAATAATGTCAATTGAGTGTTACCAATAAAATTGTGCTTGTTAAATATTTAATATTTAGTCGTAGTTAACATTAAGCTGTGAATTAATACATGAGATTTAGTCATGGTTCACACATTAAACTCAATATCGAATTCAATCATGTTTATTGATTTAACAAGCTTCCACCCACAGCTTCGCCACCTGGACTTCAGTCAATTTACATAAAACCATAATAAATTATATAAGGAATCATACTATATTCTATTAGTGAAAACCATACAAAAATCCGTTCGGTAGTTTTTGAGCCTATCGCGTTCATACAGACAGACAGACGCGGCCGGGGGACTTCATGTACCTATATGTAACTTTCTCAGGGATGATTAAATTTTACTGGCCTTAAGTAGATTCGTTAAATTGCTGTTTCAAATGCTTCAAATGTTTTTTAACAGAAATTGGTTATTCGTGATTCGGTTCCGCTGTTGAAGCGCCACTATTAATTAACCCGCTTCTTTTTCGGTCGTCAACGCATTGGCAATGCATTTATGATTTCCATAGACGACGATGACCACTTACCGTCAGGTGGCTCGTCTGATCATTTGTCCTTAGTCACCGAAAAAAATGCATGAAAGTCATTGAAGTATTAATACTAGCGTATAGTACAGACACCGCGAACACCATGTATGTCCCAATGCATTGGCGCCACGTGGCTTCAATCTTCAATGGATTCGTTCGATTTTGAAAGGAGAACGGGGGCTCAATTTTGAAAATCGAACCTCCCGGCGGGACACACATTTTGTTCGAGATGTCTGTTCTATGAAATTATACTTCAATGAAGTATAATATGAGGATTGAAATCCTTTTTTCTTTGAGAATAATTTGAAACTGTAGGTATGAAATTTAATATTTTTAAAATAATTTAATTTTTGCCAAGAGGCACTTAATTTATTTCAGATCTAAATAGATTTATGATTTAAAGTTCAGTATTCTTACGTCATGATTACTTATTACGAGTAATGTGTGTGTGTTGAAGAGGAAATTAACGTTTCTTGTTTATTGTGAAATTTTAACCAATTTTCTAAAAGAATAACAAGTAAAAATAACTAAACTGTAAAAAATGTAAAATAACTAAAATTGTTTACTTTGTTTTACATAATTATATAAAAAAAATATTGAATTTCATGTTAGGAAATCTGACTGTTCGATTTGTGGGTTTTACAGAATATGTGAGCTATTTCAGAAATGATCGGCTTGGAGTTATTTAAATATATAGTATTATATAAAATCATTACAAATTTAATAAGAGTAAAAAACTATTACAATTCGAAAAAATGTTTCATTTCACGCAACAAATACACTGATGAATATAATAACATTAATAACACGCCAGCTCAATTTTACGGTTTAAATATTTTATTATTTCGTACATTTACCATGATAATTAAAATGTTCGACCGCGATTTAGCAAACGATTTTATAGAAGAAAAAAAAAACACTGTGTTCGAGTTAAATTATTTCAAAAGATAAGATATATAGGTATATTTGAACATTTCACACAAAATATTACTAAAAAAATTATGGACTTCAAAGAAGTCTTGGAACAAGTAACAAAAAAAAAACCCGACTGCTTATGTTGGGATTCATTCTTCATCCAATCAAGTCACGTTTGTTTTTTCCTAAGCAGCCCTGTAAAATTTTCCCGACTGTTAATCCTTCTATAGTTTAGTTGTTCAGTGTTAATTTTAACAACATTGTAAATTGAATAATAAGTATTTGAAAAAAATACTTAGTCTTAATCTTCTTAACCAGAGCAGTAACTGCTGTAAGTTGTAGCACAGTAGAAATAATAGTACTTATGATGGTTGTAGGTGAATTTCAAAGTTCACGATCAAGATATTGAAAATAAAAAAAAATAAAATTACTAGCTGTTGCCCGCAGTTTTACATACGGAAATTATGAAATTATATATTCACTTATTCAAACTTTTATTCTGTTTTCCCGGGAAACCTTTTAAAATTTTCCGGGATGAAAAGTTATCTAAAATATGATCCAGGGTATCAGTAACAACTTTACCAATTTTATTCGAAATCCGTTCGAGGGTTTATATGTGATGCCCGGATAGACAAACAGACACTTTGAGTTTTATTATTGTATAGATTTATGTATTTCATAAACTTTGTTTACATGTATACTAGCTCCCACACTAGGATTCCCTGTGTCGTGGGAGACTAGGATTTACTTTTTTTTTATCGCGGATAAAATGCTGAATGTTGCCTGCTACAAAAATGTATAAAACAAACTAAAATTTTAATAATCCGATGAGTTTCGCGGCGCAGCCAAATGTAAATTAAATGATGGATGCGTTTTGCGCGACTGCAAAAACGACCATTTGTCCATTAATTCGAGATATCGCGCTGATTCGTTGGTTTTGTTCATTTCTAAATTTTTATGTAATTTTTGTGTGTGAAACTGGCTTTAAAAACGCAGTTATTTTAAAGTTTAATTAAACCAATCAACATTTCCTGCTTTTTGCTTGACATAGTTATTTTCACCTATGTGCTTCTTCAAATGTTGACTGGTTTCTACTTATAGAATGAAATGTTAGTTTCATCATCATACTTTATTTTTCGAACACAACTTTTCGTAACGAAAGCGCGTGAAGATAAAATTCCCGTTAGTGATGGAATGCATATCACCGAACCATACATAGTGTTGTGCGTTATTCGTTGATCCAGTTTTCCATCAAACAGTCATTTTAAGCGATATAAAACTTAAATAAAAATATAAAAAACCCTGACTCAAAAAAACAAAACAAAATAAAAGTTTGAATAGGTAAAAAGTAAAAAATCATATAATGAAATAAATCCTTAAAAAATCATAAATAATATGAATACTATAATACTTATTATATAAATTTATTGTTTATTATAAATGAAAACTTTGTCGTCTCTTTTTCAAATCAAAATATCAACCGTGATATCGCGAGTTTCGTATTAATCTTTGGTAAATACCGAATTTTAATTACATTATTATCTACAATTCATAACCACTTAGGGCGGTATACACGATCTAAAATTTTATCTATTTTCTAATAAGAAAGATGACAAATATTGGTTTAAATGTTATCCAATAATAATGTCCCACATAGGTACGTACCCATATCAGTGTCAAATGCGTTAAACCTTTGAATTAACTAAATCTTTTTGTTATCTTACACCTGTGTCAGGGTAGGTGAGAAAGAGTAGGTAATAGATATGTGACAAAGTATTTTGATAAAAGTGATTTTAAAGATAAAAGTCAAGGCTTTGCCAAGTTGATGTTAATCATCTCGGAATCATCTAAATCATCATCATCTATGTCTCTAAATTTAAGTTTTTCTATTTAAAATTGTATGGTGTGCATAAATCATTAAATAAATAAATAAATAATCATCTTCGTACGCGGAAGCTGAAGTTGTCGACATGCGGTAACTTGTATCAAGATATTTACATCATCTTTTAGAAGACGGACTTTTCGTAGCGTAAAACGTTTATGGCTTTATCAAATGTATACTTGAAGTATAAAGAACCTAAAAAATACAGGAGCTTATATGTATTTAGCAACTACAGTAAAACTGCATAAAACGTTTTCTCGTAGGTTTTTAAACAAACTTATTTTTTTTTAATTTTAAATTTGTTCAAAACTATTTCAATTAGGTTTCAAACAAGAAAACGCATCAAAATAAGTCCATTCGTTTAGGAGACACTGCACATACAGACACACTGACACACACACAGAGACACGTCAAATTTATAAGACCCCTCTATTTGTTTCAGTGCTAAAAAAGGAAGGTAGTAAAGGCAATGATAATATACAATATGTACGAACTACTTTATCGAAGTAGAAATAATATTATGTTGGTCATTCTCTACGTATTACGACTATGCCCATAGATTTTCTGCAAGAACTACGACCAATTAGATGTTAAGTACATTTTACCTTACAAATATTTAGGTAAAGATGCTTTCATTTATGTATAGAATTGGGGTCACTTTTATGGTAACTCTAAGGAACTTTTTTTCATTTTGTCACATTAGTTTTTTTTATTTTTACCAACTGCATAAATAAAAAAACTACACATAAAAAACCTTTTACAAACTGATATTCATTCCGGGATTGTTTCTTAAAAGAATTGCTGGTGATTGAAAAACGCACTCAAAGCGGATTGCTTTTATTACGTCTATCGATCTAACTCACTGACTCATCGGTTCGGCGTCACGCCTCTTCCGTGTCCCATCTCTTCGATTTGGAACTTTTAGCTCGCCGGGCGATGCGGAAAGCCGAGTCAAAAAGAACGGTATACGAAAATACACTAGTATCGTATACGTCCAGTAATGTCACCGTGTAACATTATACGGGGACTTTACCTTCGTTCCTGAAGAATAAAGAAGAAAAGGAAAGTGTAATGTTATACTTACGCTATGTCGAATAAATCATGATGTTGAAGTTTTTATGATGCGTATGCGTACCTATGAGTACCACTTATAATTCATTTGGGGCACGGCCCCATATTTGGCGCAATACTCCTTTACTAAAGAGGTAAAAACGTAAAAGATTAAAACATTGAAAAAAAACAAATATCAGGTTAATTATATATGAAATATTATCAAAATGGGATATGTCATTTTGAAGATTAGCAGAAAGAAAATTACCTATAAGTATATATGTATTAGTGAGTATCATTCCATGATAGTGCTTACCTGATTTAAAGCACATGAAACTGCGATAAACACAGCAGCTATCTATTCATTTTATTAACGTGATGTTAATAAAGCCGAGAGCAATAAGTGTACGATAGTGATTGAGTTTGAAAAAGTTTTGTCAGTAAACTTTGGGTTTTAAAACGAACATCCAGAAAGTTGGGCAGTCGGATTCCTAACGGGAATAAATTCGAAATGCGAGTGGGCAGTAACTTTCCGAGAACAAAAATTCCCACAGATAAAAAGTGCATGTGTGAAAAATAAACGAACACTTACATTTATGTTGGGCGACTGGCCCGAATAGGTCGACTGGAACGAGCAGGATGTGATTATAATTCTGTTTACAATAGTAGATTTTATTAGTTTTGTTAGCTGTGATTAGTGTCAAGTAGTTAGTACTTTGTACGCCAGTCCGTCTCTTGTTCACGTTGTCTCATTTGACTATTGGTATATGGTAATATTACAAATAATTACAATGTAACCAGCAGCTTTAGTATTTTTTCCCCTTAATCCTGAATAATGTAAGACACCTTGAACAAAAACCAGACAATTACTGATACATACTAGTTACATTAGTAAGTTGTAAATAATTCGAATAGTCATACTTTTCACATTTCTATAGCTACTAAGTACTCGGATGACCGAGCTTTGCTCGGTTTAGTGTTGCTTAACAACAACATCTACTGAAGTAGCTTTAGTGTTGCTACTCGCCAATAGATGTCAGGAAGAGTCTATTTGTAGCAGTTTTCATTACCTGAAAACAGGATAAAACGACATTTTCTAAAAATGAATCCTAGCTAGATCGATTTATCGCCCCAAAACCCCCTGCATACTAAATTTCATGAACATTGAAGCCGTTTCCGAGACTTCGAGAATATATATACAAGAATTGTTCGTTTAAAGGGATTAGATAAATAGAGGTATGCATTTAATTTAATTACAACACAGTACTTCGATATTAGTAGTGCATTTCAAACTTGCAGTTAGAGTTCGCTATGGAGATAACTGAGCGTAAAACCGGGAATGTTACTATTATGACGAAAACTTCGGTTGGAAGTACTGAACACTGTGTGTGTTAGACAGAAACCTTGTGTAGCTGTAGTTCAATGCTATATGAAAGCGTGAATCAGTAACAGACACTTAAAACATATGAAGCAGAAGGGTATTGGTTATATAATAATATTCCTTTAACTTTGCACTATGGTATATTTCCAGTTTCTCCTAAAGTTCACATCAATATTCCCAAGTACTTCAACACTACGTGATCAATAATCATCTGTTCTTCACATTGACAATTCCTTAATCTCCATAAATATTTAGTTTTTCTGCATGTCATTTCTTATATGCCAACAAGGAGAGCAGTCTTTTTTAGAAGTTTTGAAAGTGTATTTCTTTAAAAAAATATTGTTAGAAAAACACAGTAGGTATAATATACAAAATGCATGCATTTATTAGAGTCGACTATCCTGGGTCTGACGTATTCAATGGCATAACATCAGTGCTCGTGCTGTTGCCGCATAGAACAAAATACAGATAAAATAGAATTGTATTTTAATATAGATAAAAAACATTTACAGTGAGGTATAGGCTAGAATAGCCCCTCATACAAGCCAAGAGTGGATTGGCAGATCTTACACAAATTGAAGATCATTTGAGAAAATTATCGAACACTCAACTCAGATGTGAAGGTGTTTTACCTACATCCTTTTAATAAAACGAACGAATACGATCGTTTGCACAGGCCAACAGAGTTGGAAACTTGCGAAAGTTAGTCATGAAAAAAGAAAGTAGAGCCGAGAAACTCGTAACGTACAGACAGAAAGTAGTGGCACGAAACTAATTAACAAGTTGCGGGCTGTCGCGTTCCGAGATTTCGTTAACGGAACGGTTATTTTTGACCGGAGTTAGCCGGTTTTTCGTAGGACGACACGACGACCATTTTATAATTCAAGTTGCCACATTACAGATATTTCATAAAAATTTTACCAAACTGAACCAAGCGTACTTCAAGAAAACAGTCTTTGACAAACTTATATAAGAATCGCCATAAGTATACTTGTAATTTTTGAGTAGATCCATTAACTCTTTATGAATCACGTCATCAAAAATGAATTTTGAAAAGTATAGAACCAACCTGGAAATATATCATTTTAAATAAAAAATAATTTTCCAAATCGGTTGATATAAGACGGAATTCTGAGGCAACAAACGTTAAAAGTTAAAAATACAATCAATTTGATAACCTTTTTTTGTTCGTTAATAATGTTAAAACATTAGTTTAAACTGTAACATTTATTAAATTTATTTAAAGTTTATTGTACCATACAAAATTATTATAAGCACAAAAAGCATTATCTGGCAGATACGTCAACCTTATGGTAGTTTAATGGTGTGAGAGCACCAGTAAGCCCCACGCACACACACACACACACACACACATATGGAAGTTACCGTGTGTACAATACATACATATTATGATGTCGTTATCGAGTCGTCATTGGCTGTTGTCGTGTCGTCAACTAAGGAAACGGTCGTTCGCGGGCTGCTAGTGCTTATATGATTTCCATTAGGATTACAGGATTATGAGATTAAGACTTGGCGCTGGGTCTTACACTTGAGTGCTTTAGTATTCGTTTTCTATAATTTTATACGAGAATGATGGTAAGTGTGTAATGATGAAATCATAGAATCATTACACGACGTAGTTGGTATACCAACTTGGTATCGACTCAACGAAGCAGAGTTCCGAGGGTCGATTCCCGGCCGGGTAAAATTGCATAAATGTTCCAAATAGGTTCTTTTATGACTATAGATCATTTTGCGATGAGGTTATATGAATATTAAACCCGTTTGTTTTTGGGTGTGGGTGTTAGTGATGCCTGATTTGTGTTATAGATGCTACACGCGACTCAGGCAATCCCAGTTCAAGGGTGTGTGTTCATTATTACTTATGCGCTCTGACCCCGGCTTTGCCCGCATTTTACAAGATAAGTATCCCATATCTAATTTCAAATCATGGTTTACCTGCGCGCTAAATTTCACGTAAGTCCGTTGAGTAGTTTTTACGTAAAACAGCAACAAACTTCCATACATCAAACAACATTTTCACATTTAACATTAGTAGGATTATATATCTTGTTAAGTTTCATGGTTCCAAGAATCACAGTATGCAAGTGGACCCCACCATTTTACTATTCCACTATTTGGTTCAAGTCTTTAACCACTCTTGGGTAAAAGCCAGTGATGCGAAAAACTGAGATTTAACCACTAAGACATAACAAAAAAATATCATCTATGTTACATTTGGATTTTTAATATTTCTGGTATTCAAAACCTACATAATAAGCTAATATACAGTGTAAAAGTAGATCAAACTAAAACTCATTAATTCCGTAATTAAGACTTAGGTATACTTATACAGGACAAGATTTAATCGCAATCGTTATTCTCGTTAGAGGCATCGAAGGCCTCAAAGATAATTCCAATTAAAGTGGACTCATCATCGGCATCGACTCCTTTTTGCCGAGTGCAATTAAAATTCTTGCTGACAGCACGGAGATTAGAAAACGGGTATTTTATCACCGGAAGGTTTGAGGTTTTTAACTGTCCTTAATTCGTTTTATACAATTGAGTGAGATTCGTTTTGTAATGATAATTACATCTTAGTTTCAGTGCTACATTTTTCTTGTGTTGTCTTTTGAATTTTACACATAGTCGGTGTACTAAAATCACTGTTTGTAACTTAAGTTTGTCATCTCATATGAGTTCATCATAAATAACGTCAACAAAATAATAAGGATCTGTCACAATGTACGGATAAAGTACTGAATAGCTATTGAACACATAACATAAATTATATGAAAGATAAAAGTTTCGAATACTCTAAATACACAATGTTATAGATAAATCTGCTATTTGTCACTTCATCCAACCTACAATAATTTATAAACAACTTTATGCGACATAAAACACTTACTTTGTGAAACAGATCCTTAAGGTAGGTATGTATTTTTCCTTTTAGGGTTCCGTAGTCTCCGTTCTAGTACCGTCCGTCCATTCGTCTACCAGTAGAGGAAAATACATTGATTTTTTGTCTCGCCAACGTAGATCTATCCCCGTTGAGTCTACCGTAGACCCCTGGTGGTTCACTTGGACCACTTTGATACTAAGGGTCTACAGATAGCGCAGACACGCTTAGGGCTGTATGTGTCCTTAGTGTGTTTAGCTGTAACTTTGCATGGTTATACATATTTGTAGCGTTAGAAAAGTGAAAGAATAATATCTTAGAAAAATATTTCAGGTTACGTCCCCTTCAGATAAAGTGGGGATGATTTTTTCTCGTCTGACTCATAGTGTGGGGTATTGTGGAGAATGTCTTTAAAAAATATTATGGTTCTGCAAAAAACAATTTTCAATTCAATTGTCGATTATTAGCTCCGTTTGAGAAATATTCGGATTTCTAATTTTACTTACAATCAAATGTACCTATGCCAGCTTAAAGCATAAGCAAGTTGTTTAAGCAACTCCAATACTAAAATTCATGAAAATTGATTAAGTTGTGAGACTCGCGAATATTACATGAAATATTTCCTCGGCCCTACTAGTTGCACTCAAACCTCGAAGTACCGCCTCGTAGTAATCAAAGTAAATGAAAGCGCAAACTTATGTATATTTTCTGCGAGCGAACTTCATTTAAAGTTTGCTTCGCGAAGTGTGCTTAAGTTAAAATTCTCAGTAAAATATGCGAGTCCGCTTATAACATACATCATTAGTCGCAAATACGAACATTGGAGCTGAAAAGTTTATTTAACTCGTTGCAACTCCTCGCCCCGCTACAAACTAAGGTAAGGCGGTAGTATGGACCTTCCTGTTTTAAACTATTATTATTTTTCTATTTCTATTCCAATGACAATAAATGTTTATGATAATGCCGTAAATGACGTGCATAAGTGTATCAGTGATACCTACATGAACAAAATATTTTGACTTTTGACTTCGATTTTGACTTTGAATGGTCATCTGATACTATTCTCAGGATTGGTTCCTGACGAGATAACTCATTAGCGGCCTACAGCACACTTTTAAAAGCTTGTTTTTAAAAGTATTTTAAAAATAATCATTTTATTTTCTTCTTTTCCTTGATCGGGGTGTCACCGATGTCCGAAAAGTTACTAAAGTTAGATGATTATTATAAATACTAAACCTTTTTACCTAAAGCATATCCATGTTAGTCAAACGTTCAGAAGCGGAATAGTCCGGACGCTCCAATCATAGGTTGAGCGCACTTCGTACTGTAACGCGCTTCAACTCAGACAGCCGCGTCTTGTTTCAAACTCACCTCCAATGTTTTGTTTACAATGAGAATATCTTTATTATCGTATTACATAATAATGAAACTGTATTTATTATTCGAATTTTCAGGCCTGGGACAGCCATCTCAAGGGCCATTGCAACCAGATTTGATCTATTGTGGCCGAATGAAACTAATCGATGTTTGTACGCAATAGTACCCATTATAATGATTATTAGATTTTTTTTCTGTTTGGCTGTGCGTTTGTTTTGTTCTTAGAATCAGTTTATCTGATTTTAACACGGTTTTCACTTATAGATTCCAGTAAACTTAGAATAGAATTCAGTGTTTGTTTAATTTAAGGTAGGTAATTTGTTTCTTTCAGGAATCCATTTTCCAGCGGGGTAGTAATCGAAAGATACACTCTTTCTCAATAACTAAATGTTTATTATAATCTGAATACATAAATAAATGATTTTTGTGGTTAAAATAAAACTTCATTTACCAGGAAGCGACTATTAATTCGTCTGAACAAGACTTAATCCGTTCCATTTCTCGTTTCTCCCTTAATAACTCAAAGCATCGAAGTGGATCTGTCGTCGAAGCTATGAGCGGTCTTGTCGACAGTACAGGCAGATCACTGGTGTGTGTGAATCGATGTGCTATAAGCACATGCAGGCTTGGTTTAGTATTTGGTCAAGTAATGTAAGCCACTACTTAATATTTATTTATTTAATCTTTATTGACCACAATACAGGATTAAGGTACAAATGGCGAGTATCTAGCGGTAAATTTTTAAAAGATCTAGCACTACCATCAACATACTTGATAAAAATAACTGTAACTAACTGGCATTATATAACATAACCCGTATTAATAAACCGATCTTAAGATAACTGCTTTATAGATTCGTTTAAGATGCTGAAATGTCAAATCGTATGTAAATATTTTATAACATTTTTGTAAGATCTGAGATCGCGCTCTTGAGCCAAGATTGGTTTATTATAACGGGCCCTAAACCAGTAGACTTAGAAACATGAAATATAGGAGCATTAAAGAGGGATTTTTTTGGAAATTAATCCAAGAGACAAAATAAAGGATAAATGATGACTAATGAATATTATAAAATGAGTATTTCCGCGGACGAACTTATACACATACAAATATATGTCTATAAAATATACAATAATCGAAATCATCGACAAATAAACCTTAAATTTACTACCAATTTAAATAGCAGAAGGGGTTGGTAAATTTAAATAAAATTAGCACTAAAGTTATGACAGCACTCTAATGATTTCAATCAAATCACTTCCACAACTTTCTTTTTTCGTTCTTCTTTGCAGACTTTTTCGTACTTCGGGTTCCACCATTTCCTGAAGTTCTTCACCACGCTTTCATTCTTTGTGTGATCGTTCAACAACTTACAAAGATCACACATATCTGATTCTGGTGGTGCTGCTTTATATGTGTAATAATTGTGCCACCTGGTTACAAAAGAGAGTTATTTGGCAAAACTGGAGAATAACTTGAGAACAGTTACTTCATGAGGTTTTAAAATTGATACATCTCGTATTGCCCCATTGTTGGGCTCAGGTCTCTTTCCAGGGTGTGAGGGTTAAAAGTCACACACAAAACATTTGGTCATCATACTGGTTAAGTAACAGACTTCGCTACAACCAAGTCTCAAAAGGTATTTTACTTGATCGAAGCAAGTGGTTAGGTAAATTCAAATACAGATAACTGAACCCAAACTATCGGTTAGGGAGATAAATGTACATGTGCCTAAGTTGTCTCAGTATAAATAAATAAATACATTAAATCGCTATACTATCTGCTACTATTCCGACTTCTTTTTATGAAACTAGCTGGAAAACGAGCTGAGGATTAACCTGATGGTACGTGGTCACCGTCGCTCATGGATAATACTAACACCACAGGCATCAGCGATGTGTTGCCGACCAAGAAAGAATAGAGAGACTGTAAGAAATTCGTCTCCGTAGTTGACTCCATAGTATTGAGTTTAGTAACTAAACCGTGCTTTTCTTTCAGTACGTTTCAGTACATTCACACTTAAACTTTGTTATTCATTTTAAGTAAAACTCAGCTAAACACATAATAAAACACTTACCTAAAATAATTACTATATTCATCCTGGTTTTTCATAGCATTGTAAATCAAGGATGCCACTGCCTCAGAATTTAATATTCCAGCATCAATATAAGAATTTGGTGGTAAAAATCTGTAATAAGTCTTGTGTTGTATTTAAGCTCAATTGTACGTTAATATGAGGATAAATAATGAGGATTAAACTGAGTAGGAAGTTTGGAACATACTACATAGTAAAAGTAATAAAATCAATACCTTGAATAATCTGCACCACCATACACTATCGGCACAGTATAATGTTGAAGAGGATATAAAATCTTTTCCGTGACATAATCTTCACTATTAGAGTTCTCGAAAGCGAGGTAGAAGTAGTAATCCGTTCTTAGAAGCTCTAGGCATTCGTCTATACGATCTCTAGGGCATGTAAGGTTACCGCACCAGCCATACACGTCTATTTTAAGATTAAACTTAGCCAAAGATTTCGATATTCTTTTCGCGACATCTTCTCTTTTGTTCTTTGATCTACAGTTTGAAACGAACCACGCTACGGCCTTCTTTTTCGTTTTTAAAATATCTGTCACCTGCTCAGGCGTAGATTCCATTGGGCTTATCCAGGACATATTGATTTTGGGACCGATAAGTTTCCCTTCTTTATCAAAAAGTGCTAAATAAGACCAGCGTATATCAGAATCTAATTTGTAACTCCACGTCCAGTTGTAATAGGAGTCGAAGGAAGCATCGCATATAGGATAGCTATCAGCTGATTCTACCGCCATAAAAATATATTTTTGATACGGAATCCTCCAGGGCGGATGAAAGTCCCAGTTGTTTTCGACGTCAAAAATTATCGCGTCAAAGTATTTCGGATCTGTTAAAAGACTTTTGTCTGTCGTTATAAAACAGTTGTAATAGCTACAGTTGTAGTCTATGAAAGATTGCTGTCCATGTTTGAACATTGAACTGTAATGCCCGAAGGCTTCGGTCCATTTTAAAATGTATTTTAAATCCGTTGGTAGTCTATCGGGTCTTTTAAATTGCGTGTAAACTGTCACACGTTTGTCGTTCCTTTTTATTTCTCGATTTATCTTTCTTAACGTACCAGGAATCCTTAATATGTAATTAATTTCTAAGTAATTCACATGATGATCCATCCAAAATGATTTGAAAAGTTCAAGTAATAAAGCACTATATGCACACACGAACACTACTCTCACTATCTTGGACATACTGTAAAACAGAATGTTTCAATTCCTACGACGAACAATTTTCAGTGTTTATAAACAAAATGTTGGAATGATCATATCCATTGTGAGAGAAGAGAATGTGTAGTGGGTAACTCTGTTTTAATTTCGGTTTAAGTAAAACATAAAGTGCAGAAAAATTGCATTTCTCATATGCAAATATTACGAGGCGGACAGAAAAGGAAATATGTGTGCAATTATACTAAACAGAATTAAATTATGAAAATCGCTTTGTCCAGCTGAGCGCTCGACGACTGTCCCGCGCGACGGACAATATGCAAATGACAAGTATGCGAGTGGCGCCCTCTTAGCAAACTAAATTATTCACTTTTTAAGCGAAAACGAATGCTTGTGTTTTGAGAAGCGGACGGCATATATTTACTAATTCGGACTATGCGTTTAGCTCTTTTGGAAACAAAAAAAAATAAATAAAAAAATTTGGATGGTAAAATTTAGTAACACAATTTTGTAAAATGTTTCATATTACTCATAGGTATTTTTTATTAATTGAAATAGTTAGTATTGCCCAACCAACCCGTCGTAAAATTTTATATTTATCTGTTAAATAATAAATAATAATTTGATATACAGAATTTAGAGTATTTGTTTTAGCATAAAAATACATAAACTTCCGTCATAAAATTGCAGGCCTATATTTCGTTATGTAGATTATTTTAACGTAGAATTATTTTAGATTAGACCAATCTTTTCCACGTCCTTCAATGGGCTTACCTTAGTAACGGACTATCTAGGCAGACTTCATCGCCGTAGAAAGCAGACATCGTTGAGATGTGTTCAAATATACTCAGCGTACAAAGTACAAAGCTTACTAGAGCTCTCGAGAGGGGACTCTTTCCCGTATCTATATCAATGTATCAATCTTAAGAGATTTTGTAGCTATTTTTATCGTGAAACATTAGTGAGATTGCACAAATAAACGCACGAGTATAAATATATTAGGTCCTTGAATAAGTTCTCGCTGTTTTCAAACAGATGGTATTACTAGGACTGCGTGCATGTGATTTCTGATGATAACACATGGAACCGAAACTACTGTCTGTAAATTTGATTTAAAAACGATGACTTTGATCTTGGAGATAGAAAACGCTCTGGCGCACTAAAAAAGTTTCAAGACAAAGAATTACAAGAATTACTTGATTAAGACCCTTATCTTTAAGATTAGACATAGGTATAGCGTGTCTGACGCTATCTGCACCTGCAGGTTCATTAGAAGTAGATGATATGACCGTTTCGAAACGTTTGAAAGCCTTGAAGGAATAGTCCAGAAGCAAGGACATCGGGTCTCTCATGAGTTAAAGACGAGATACATTGAACGGCGTTTTCTAACGTGCCAAATTTTGCTTCAACGATACAAAAAAAAAGTTTTCTGCATCGTATCGTGACTGGTGATGAAAAGTGGATAAATTATGATAAATCTAAGCGTAAAAAATCGTTGGGTAAGCCCTGCCATGCCTCTACACTCTGTGCGCAAAGCCATGGTTCTAAGCTTTTTCTCTGTATTTGGTGGGATCAGCAAGGTGTTATTTATTATGAACTCCTCAAACCGAATGAGGCTATCACAGGAGATGGCTATTGACTACAATTGATGCGTTTAAGCCGAGCCCTGAAAGAAAAACGGCCACTTTACAAGCAGAGGCACGAGAAAGTGATTTTGTTGCACGACAACGCTCGGCCACATGTTACGATACCAGTGAAAACTTACCTGGAAACACTTCGATGGGAAGTATTACCCCACCCGCCATATTCACCAGATATAGCCCCTTCCAACTATCATCTTTTCCGTTCACAGGCACATGGCCTATCTGAGTTGCACTTCCAATCGTAGGAAGATACCAAAAAATGGATTATTTCATGGATAGCCTCAAAAGACGTTTCGTTTTTCTGATACGGGATTCATTTGCTGCCAAAGAGATGGGAAAAGGTGGTGTCTAGCGACGGGCAATATTTTAACTGAAGTATATTTTAATAATTACTATGGATAAAGCATTTAATTTTCCAAAAAAAAAAACAGCGAGAACTTATTAAAGGACCTAATAATTTAAATAGTCATGTTATAAATAATTTAAATATTCACATTATAAATTTCCCTTAAGTAAAGTACAGTCATGTCACATCACCTAACTTGAATACAATTTTGAATCTTAGCCAGAACTGTTGATAAAGTTTGACCTCATTACCAGTCTTGAACATAAAACTTGCAACTAAAAACCACTCTCGCTTCCAATCGGGGAACCCATGTCTTAGGGAAAAAAATGTTTTGTCAGGATTCTTTCAAATCACATCTGATGCGATGCAAAAAGAGTGTTACAACTTATAAGTTTGACGTGCGCGCGTCCGTGAGTGTTGTGACTTCTTAGCTCCTAAACGAATGGACGGAATTTGATGCGGTTTTTTTAAAGCTAATGGAGATGGAGATGGATGTTAGTCATATTTCGAGGTTATAAAACTGTTGGAATTTTTTAAATCAAATGTATAGTTATTTGAACAACGAGCATAGGTACGTTCTCCAACCAGGTGGATAACCTAAAGAAAACAGCGGATATCCGTTGGATTCTGAACTCGGAACCGGAGAGAATGGCGCAAATTAAGAGGCCTATGTTTAGCTATGAATCCGTAAAGGCTGATGGAAGGACGGTATATTATTTGTCAGTCGACTCAAATGAAACAAACTCTTAATTACTTCAAACGAACTATGAAAATAATTATATTTGTAAAATATCCCAAAAAGCTAACGAACGTACAGAAACCGAACGCTGTTATAACTATGTGATGTAATTTCAAATTCAGCCGACGCTCGGACGCGTGCAACCGTTAAATGAATGAACTTTTATAACTTAAGGTCTCAACTCGCTTTAATACCGACTTTGAGGCTTCGCTTCCATGATGAACAGCGCCCTTACTTTTAATGACTTTTTGCTAATATTCAGGGGCTCGGTTTCCGACGAAAAAAGTTTGAGAAACCGGGAATTTTGTGTCGGTGATTAGCAAGAGACGGTGTGGAACATGATACAGGGTTTTTTAGGTTTCGTTTATAAGGATTGGGAAAGGTAGGAAGATAAAATATTGTTTTTATGGTTGTTAGTGTGGATGTATGTCTGACTATCGTACTATTTTTTTTTTGATTTGCTGAACGCTTATGCGGAAAACCTGTATGGTAGGATTCTGATTAATATACAGATAAAAACATTTTAAATTAAACCACAGACGAAATAATAGTACATTGAGTAGTACATATACATATGTATGAATTTAACATAATAAACTTTGTCACTGTCAATTGATTGTCATCATTTGTCACATCAAATAAAGGTCTTTGAGGTAGAGGAATACTTATACACAAAAAACTTAAAATACAATACATATTAAAAAGGGAAATTAGTATTTGATCAATCCCCAACTTTGAAATAGTTTGAAATAAATTATAAATATTATATGATAATGATATTCTTCACCAGTGATGATGATAAGCATGTCCCCGGCCTGCATATAAATTTTGATATTACGAAACTAAGATGTAAAAAAATGTTCTCTATAAAATACTCGTATTTCGAAGATAACAGTTTAAATAAAAGCAAGTGTTTCAAAGTCGTTCAGTCAGTTTCTGCGCCATTGGTCGTTCATCCTCTTAGAGATAATTAAAGCAAACCAAATTCGGTTTTCATTTTCACGTTATTATCGAGTCTCCAGGGTTCCGTCATCTCACAAGAACCCTTGTTCATATACACAGGTTTAAGTATTTTGTCAATACGTTTGTGAACTGTAAGTAGTGCTTGAAAGTTTTTGAAAATGTTTGAGAAGCTACGGCAACGGCTACCATCATAGATGTAATTAAAATAATCTGTATATATAAAATGCAAAAGTGATTGACAGATGTATGAACGCACAGGCCAAACCGTTAGGGCTAGAAACTTAAAATTTCGTACACGTATTCCTCTTATGACGTAGGCATCCATAAGGAAGGATTTTTCAAATTTCAACCTCCAGGGGTGAAATAGGGTATAAATATGATAAGCATAATTTCCGCGTGCGAAGCTGCGGGTAACAGCTAGTATACAATAAATAGAATATAACTGGGAGCCGCTTGTAGTCTAGTGGCTAAACTTAAGCAACAGTGGACACTTTTGGTATGTGGAAGGTAAAAATGTCTTGTGCGCTTCCATTGGCCTTTTGAAAGACAAGTAAATATGTATTAGAAAGCATTCGTTTTGCCATATTGGAAAGGTGACAAAAACTTCCTAATCTTGGGTTGGTCAATAACCTCTCTCCCATTCATGTAGGATCTCCATAAGAGAAGAGGCCTGAGCCCTGTCATCAATGGATTAAAGTCAAATATAGAGAACCATTTGCAAAAAAGTAAAAATACGCCCGGCTGATCTTTTAAAATTTCACAGCTCCTTTATTTAATTTCCTTTGTATTATTTGATATAACTTTGATTGCGAACGGACTTTTAAATGTCTAACGGAATTTCAAATTGGATTACTTGCTACACTCGCTTTGTGATTATCGTTATGATGCCTTCATTTTTGTGTCTGAATTGATTGAATTCATGAATTCGAGGGTACCAATTGCAGTACATATTAAAGAAATGAGGTTTAAGAAAGAAAAAGAAATACACATACTTAACAAAAGTTACATATAGGTATCTAACATTAATAAGTAACATAAAATATATTTTATGGGTGCCTGTGCTGCAGCGTGACCCCCGAACAGGCCCAGGACTCAGCATAAGCCATGCTGCACAACATAAGCCGTGAAAGCACAGCGCTGATTAAGTCTGGTCTTTCAATGTGATGTGTGATGAATCAGTCACTCTTTATCATGATTATTATAACATGGTTTGTTACACACGTAAGATTAAAACTATTTTACTAATATTTTTTATTTATGTCTATCTATGTATACACACGCATTATTCACGATTGTGAAAAAAACACTTCGGTAATTTTTCGCTGCTTCTTTAGCCGGGGCCACTCACAGTAGGGCTTTTTTGAAGCAATAGCATAGGTTGACTTCGTTGATAGGTTGAAGTGTTTTAACAAACATGTTTATTATGTATTTAGAATTTTAAAAAATGATTTGTGTATTAGATACATGCTTTTACAAACTCTTTTGCAGGTACTAGTAATAGTATATATCTTCTAGTTTCGGTATACTTATGGTATACTGACTGTACATCTATTCCGAGATGGAAAAGTCTGACAACAAAACGTGATTTTTTGGTGCCGTCGACTTTATTCACCTGAGTTAATTCACCCAGGTGTCTCAAGTCAACTTTTAGTGTACTTTATTCACCTATGCACCCAGGTGATTAAAGTCTACTGATCGAGGTGAATTGATATAAGTAGACTCAATTCACCTATCATTTTAGTCAATGCAATTAGTGATGTTGGAATGATATTCCGATTCGATTTTGCGTAACAATCGATTTTATTTATGAAGAAGTTTTAATTGATTTAATATAACACTACTCGTTGATTTATTAGATAACATAATATTTTATTACATAAAAAGCAGTAAAAGCGAAGCAACAACTCATAATTGCTACCATTATCGCCATTGTCAGATCTCTTTCAAATTTATGTGGGACCACACGACAAGCACCAGCGTTCGATTAAAGATTCATTCAAATCGGTTCACCCAGTCCAAAGTTCTGAGGTAACAAACATAAAAAAAATACAGTCGAATTGAGAACCTCCTCCTTTTTTTGAAGTTGGTTAAAATACTTCTAATAAGGCTAAAGAAAATCTTTTAACCCACCTTAACCCACCATTTAAAAGAGTTGATTTCCACATCATCGGCTATTCTATCCTATTAGCGATAATTAAAGTTAACCGCGAATTGTTAAGTTTGGATTTCGTTTTCATGTCCAAAATCCCTTTTATTCATTCGCCAGTTTCTAGCCCTTTAAAGTTTTCGCACTCTAATTTGACTGATTGTTTTCCCCTTATTAAGGACCGACTTTCGGAACGTTGGGATGGAATTAATTAGGATTATCTTTCCAATCAAGATGGATTAATATAGATAATGAAACAATCGGTATATAATTTTTTTTTTTTTTTACTTAAAATAAGTTAATGCTTTATTTATTATTTTTAATTATGATTTTATATGTAATATATGATGTCTATGACATAAAACATGTCTTTGTTTATGGAAAATATGTGGTACCAAATACTGCGTAAGAAGGCAGGTCGCACTGAAAATCAACAGTAGGTGTCCTAGTATAATGAGAGGATTGTCATTTGTATAATGAAAAAAAGACAAAATACTATATACTCGTATATATCTTTTTTATTCCTAGCGAAAATCCCTTATTTACCATAGCCAGTGATTTAATTCCTATTTATAATACGTGCATAATTTTTAAATTAAAGATTGCATGATTCAAACTCGGTTACATGTGCGAGAGACCGACTGTCTAGTACCTTTTTAAATAAAGAGGAAATACGGATATTTTTAACCTGACGACGATACATAAGAATAAAATGATGTTGATGAGGTTTTATACGCAACGTTAAATCATTTTCATGCTCCCAAAGAACTATTACTGGCGTTAAAAATCCCTTTGAAACGTTATAAATTAAGAGTGCATGGACAGCGGTGCGAATATAAAATTATCACCTCCAGCCTGACTCAGCGGGTTTAACTTCATTTTAATAAAAATGAACGAGGAAGAAAAAATTACGTCCAACTTGCCAATGTCTCAGAGACTGCTGACGTTTAGCTTTTTAAATTTCTACCGAAAGTACCGAAGCGATGTTTTAATTTGTTCGACATTTTGAATGTTTGATTTGAGAGTTCTAAATTATTATTCAATCTGATTCAACGTTTGATTTCAGAATCTAGATTTGATGGCTGATCATTCTGAGGGCTAATCAGATAACGCCACGAAATAATATTAATAATCTTGGTACATCCAGCACCGGATTAAGCATAGCGCGGGGCCCGTAGCAAATTCTTTCAAATAGCCCTTAATCTACTAAGGGTTCTTAAGTATAATTGTATCCACTTTATATCTCTTTAGTATAAGGTCTAAAATATGCAGGGCCCCCTTTCGTAGCGAATGCTACTCTTGCTACGTGGATAATCCGGCACTGGGTACATCCTATTCTGATGATGCGAAACATCATCATCATCATCACAATTTTTTTATTGTTACAGGAGTAATATTATAATGAAAATATATTAAGTAAGGAGTTAATTGCATTCCAGTGCATTTCATAATATTTGTACTGCGCTAATAATGATACCTACTTCAATGTTCTAATATAACTTTTTATTTTCCCGCGAAAATCCGCTACCGGAGAAAAAAGTTTAATGGATGTCAACCTTTAATATAGGTACAGAGCTCTAATGTAACGACCTCGAAACGTTCCACAGATACATTAAGACATCGAGCGTAATGAAACAACGTACTCTAGTGTTATGTAGTGAGACATTTGGCGTTAATCCAAAAAATTAATTGGAGACAAGTGCTCCAAGCTCCAAGCAGTTCCTAGCTCTAAGTGAACGCGTCGAGTAATTAGTGCAATCGCTGTGAATCACGTTTAGTCAAGTACTTGCTTGTCGAGTGGGGCTCCTACTATTGGACATGGGGCTCACAGCTCTATAGCTACTCTGGATTTTTTTATGCTCGCACGGATCGATACACAACTCTGTAGCTACTCTATGCAGATTTTTTATGTTTTTATTTTATTTGTGTAAATGCTACGGTTGACCGCTTGCCACAGCCAATGTAGAATAATAATGAAGTAACGCAATTTTAAGTAGGTATTTCAGATTTTATAACATTTCGTGCGTTAATTTTTTTTGAGTTTGGAGATACTGAATATTTTTTTTAGGTATAACTTTGCAACTGTTGTATTGCAAAGTATTTAGTCAATTCATTACCGAATAAATCCTAAATTATTTTAAAAATCACATGTAAGTGTCTTCAAGGCAAGAGTGGACTTTTACTAAGTTAATGCGTTTTACCACCAATGACTTCATCACCAATTACCATCAGGTGGGATTGTAGTCAAGCATAAACTTATAAGATATAAAAAAATATTTAACATCTTTTTAGGGTTAAACTTGTTATTAAATTTATTTGAAGTGATCAACGTATGCCCGTCGAGATTATTGGTGCAATCACTGTGAATCACGTTTAGTCAAGCACTGTGCTCTTGTGTTGAGTATACTTCTCCTACTACAATTATTCGATAACAATTTGTTACTATTTCGCATTAAATAAAAAGTTTATAATTATCTACCAATTTATATTAAAATCAGCATAAAAATATTACCATGCAAAATATGTGTACTGATAAATTATGTATTTTCTACCAGCTATAATGTTGGTCAACACTAAAAGTTCATTCATACATTTCTAAATGTTTTTTTTCTACTCGATATAATATTATCATATTACACAACTTCTTCTCTATTTGTTATTAATCCTTATCAGTTGTAAAATGAATATTATGAAAGAAATATGTTTATTGAAATATAAAAATTGCAAAACATAAAAAGTATAAATGAAGCCCTAGGCCCCATACTAGGATCTAGCCTATTGTGTAACCTAAATTTACATCTGTTTTTTGCTGCGTCTGACCGGTAAGTAACTGCGTTTGTGTGTGCGTGTGTATACGTTTATGTTTGTGCGTGGATGATATTTAGGTGTGGGTGGGTATTTGTTTTAATTTACTTTATGTTTATTTTTATATTAGATAAATTAATTTGTACATATATAATGGAGCTCTGGATTTGCAGTGTTAACCTGGAAATAGAACGGTCGTAAGGGGTGCATGCTCGGGTTCAAATCTTGCGCTCACAATGATACAAGTCAACTTCCCCTATTCGCAGTACTCTACTGACAATGGATTTTTTACTCATGGTTAGTATATTAGAAGCCAAAAACCGCAATGCCACTTCTGTTTTGGCCAGCAATTTGTCAGTGATGTCTGTAATGTCAGTACCATTCTGATGTCTGATGTCTATAGGTTAGGTATCAAGTATTTACCATCAGGTGTCTCGTCTGCTTATAAATGTAAAGATGATGAAAAAAATGAGAAATTCGATAGAAGCGACTTACATTCGACTTCCCATAGTAGTTAACGAGTTGTAAAGTGCGCTTGAAGGGGTCTTTATTAATGGCGTCGAGCCTACGATGTCAAGCCTCCACTGTACAGTTTGCACACTAGTATTAGTTGTTTATAGTTGTTGTATAACAATTATAAACAAATAATTTCCAATATCGCTTTGCTTCGGTATCTCTCTTATCAGAATCGGTGAATTTCGATTACTTTCAAATTAGGAAAGAATGAATTCATCAACATATATGTACTCATTTTTTAGACGAGTCTTGCCTATTTGGTTAACAATCTTGATACTGCTTCTTATTGAAATATTAATTAGCTTAAAAACCAACTAAGTGCGAGTCGGACTCGCAACGAAGGTTTCCGTACCATCTATACAACATTAAACACTATATATAATAATATATTTTGTAAATATTTCAAGTTTCTACCTGTTGTCGTTATTAAGATTGAGAAAAAAACGGCAAAAAAATCACGTTTGTTGTATGGGAGCCCCACGTAAATATTTCTTTTATTCTGTTTTTAGTATTTGTTGTTAGGTATAGCGGCAACAGAAATACATCATCTAAGAAAATTTCAACTGTCTAGCTATCACGGTTCATGAGATACAGCCTGGTGACAGACAGATAGATGGACATTGGAGTCTTCGTAATAGGGTCCCGTTTTTACCCTTTGGGTATGGAACCCTAAAAATATCAATTATTAAACAGACATTTTCAGCATTAAGTGATAATTTATACTTGAATTATTTTAATTTTATGCCTGCCATATTTTTTATAAAGCACAGCTTCCTAATAGGTTTGCAATTGCAAATTACCTACGACAAAATGGACCTGTAAAATTGTTTACTAAATAAGACTGATTGAAAAAAATGCACTAAAAGCGATTATCCCCTCAAAACCTTTTTTCTACTACGCAATACGGGATTATCAAAATAAAACTGCTTTCAACAAATACAACATTTATTTACCAACATAATTTGCATAGTGAAGCATTTTAACAAAATCTAGAAGAATTAAGTTTGCATTTATCTTCTTTTAAAAGTATACGACAACATCCTTCTGACTGTGTCGAACACGTTCTTGAATGTTCTTACCCTCGAAGCAGGTAAGAGAAGATCAAGAACTCCTCTTTGGTAATGCTTTATCGGAACTTTCGGCATTTCGTCTGGTTTAGCCGTCGTGGTGGACGTAGAAGAGTTGTCTTTTGTCTTAACGTAAGAGGAATTGAGAAGAATTCTCGGGGGCGGTGTAATGGGTTGTATTTTAAGGACCTGGGGATGAAATTCGACGAATTGTGTGGAGATTGTATTCAGGTGGAAGTCTTCATTAGAAGCTGCTGAAGATTCCTCTGGTAACGGTGAGTGGCCAGGTGGGTATATGTCGTGGAATACAACGGATGGCGGAACGTAAGCCTGGTTGTATCCAAAGTGCTGGGCGTCTTCGGAGGAATCTCCACTGGATTGTGTCTGCAAATAATTAATTATAATTATACATTGATACCATTGCTATGGTCTCGAAGGCCTTCACAATACCTTGACCAAAAGACACAAGTTACCAAGATCATATGTTTAGCCAAAAAATATATAAGTAATAGGGATGTTGACAAAGGAGAATGCCCATAGCCAGTACTCTTAAAAAAATAATTGTGTCACAATGATTTTTGGACAAAAAATTTAATTAAAATATTTCAAGTATTTTACCCTATTTCCTAAAAAAACCTTATTGGGAATAATTTTCTGAAATTAATAAGTAACTTTACTTCCGTTTTACAAAAGAAAACCATTGAGCCATTTATGTTTGGATAAGGGCAAATCAGGAATCTTTTAAGATCCTTCGGGCCAATAGGTAGCATTGATTCGATTATAATTATAATACAACAGTTATAGTATAATATATCCATGACAACAAACTAGATGACGTAAGGGGACTGTCAAATGAATTATTTTTTTTATAGAAAATTATTATAATCAGCCAGGAGTAATAGTGTTCTGTGATTATAATACATTTCAAACTTCATGGTGTTTGGGGACTGTCAAATGAATTTGAAACTTAAAAGATCGACATTACATACGCAATCGACTTTAATACGCCCGCATAGAGTCCATATTACTGTGAGTTTACTATAACCTAAATACAAATTAATTTTGTTTAAAATCTCTTATTTCCTAATATTAACATTGACTAAAGTTAGTATGTGTAATTTATTAAGATAACATAATCAAATAAAGGTATTTTTATCAAGACACAAAAATGTTAAAGTCAGTACATTTCTCCATACTAAATGGGCATTCTCCTTTTAGGATCCAATTTTATTTTATAGATAGAACCTCAATATTCACGAAAAAAATATTATAAAAATAATCTTCAATTTAAAAACAAAAATTGATGAATAAAAATCATTATCAAATTTCCCACCAAAAACGTTACCCACCAAAACCACGAAAAGGGGTTAATTGCAAGATATTTTTTTTCAGTAGGAACAAAAAACTAAAATACAGTGCTAGATCACCTGTAGATTACACATAGACTGTTTTAGTAGAGTTTTTTACTTGTAATAAGTGAAGAGATACGACAAGGAAAAAAGGATTTAATAAAAAAAGGATTTTGAAAAATATGCATTAAGTTGCACTGTTTGTTCGGCCCTTCTTCAAATCATAGCTTATTCATCTAAGCATTCCCTAAAACATATTTGTGTTAAAACTATACTTACTACTTTAAAATATATATGGAACTTACGTCCCAACTCACAGTCACTAACGGTTACTTTAATTGCTCCTTAGTAAAGAATCACCATACAAATTCTGTAATAAGGAGCGATTTATAACTATTAGCGACTCTGAGTTGGAACATTAATATAATACATAATTATTAATTGGTACTTACCAATGTCACTAATATTATACACAGATATATTTGATAGCCCATTTCAGCGTGTTAATATCAAGGCGGTGGATTCGATACTAAAAAGCAATGCCATTGTCTCTCTGTCGATCACTGACTGTGTGAAACTAAACTGTATTCATACATCGTTACAATGTAGTGTTTATTAAAATATAATAAAGTAGACAAATAAACATGGCATTGTCTAGTGCTACTATTGTTTTCGTCTATGGCCTGTATCGATTGACATACCCGATTACACGCATCTACTCGTATATTCCGTCGCGTGTTTTGACTACACCGTCTGAATTACCTGGGTGCTTACTATGACCTTATAAGAAAACGCGCAATTTCCAGTCAGTGCAAAAGCAGGGTTGCTTCTGAATCACTGGAAAATCGTACTATGACATCATAAAAGGACGTTCAAGGATCGATCAACAGACGCTTTGGCTTTGCTGCTGTGAAGTAACGCGTATGAAAATCTATACAAAAAAGGTGAATGTTTTTTGAATGGATAACGCAACAATCCTGCAGCAGGCCTGCTAATATAGATGTCATAGTACAATAATGCAGCGCAGTTCAATTTCTGTCTTGCTTTAAGAGCTCATCATAGTAAGGCCCCTGGTCACCTTGCAGGTACTTGCTCATTGGTATCTATTTTACTATGATCTTTGACAAAGATCGTAAAATCTGCCAACCAACGTGCAAGCATAAGAGGCGTTAGTGCGAGTTTTACGTGACTTAACGGGCTCGCAACGTAAATGCGAGTTCGCTACAATTTGTATGGGACCGAAGCAGAGACATCTAGCGGGAATGAAAAGAAAAGCTTCGGTCCCATACAAATTTTAGCCAACTCGCATTTACGTTGCAAGCCCGCTATGTCACGTAAAACTCGCACTAAGCACACTGTTCCACGACAATGTATCAGGTAAAAAGTGGAGGTGACTAGTTTCGTCATTTCCGTCCGTCCGTCCGACTATGAGTCCTCAGCACAGCGTAGAGACCCAGTGCTATTATAGATAGCTGTAATTTGTAAAATCCTAATTTTTTTTCAGGATACCTCCAACGGATAAAGTCGAGATGTTTTTTTTTCTCTTCCACCCCATAATGTGGAATATCGTTGAAAAGGTCTTTTAAAAATATGATAGTTAGGCAAAGAACATTTTCGATTCAGAGGTCTGTTTCAGAAATATTCGGCTTTAAAGTTATAACTTTGGTGAGTGTCAAGTGTCCCCTCACCCCATGCTAGCTAAATGGTAGGTGTGGGGCGACATAATTATAAAACAATTTATTATGATGAATATTAAAGGAAAAGGATCACGGCTAGATTAGCTTAAGTATTTAATAAGTAACAGTCGATGAACTCACAACTACGGAACCCTATATTGCGCGTGGCCTGACAAGCACTTGGCTGGTTTTTATTTTTCACTATATGCTTTTAATGTTTAGTATACGCGGTCTTATCATTAAATTAGCGAGCTTTAAAGGTAACCTATTGAATTACCATAGTACTCGTAATTAAATTAGCTAAAGAGGGATGCACAAATTTTATTATGAAAACACGACAGCTTACAAAGATTATCGTAAATACTTAATATAAATTTTAATAGTACCAGTACCTTTGTACAAAATTTCTATTATTAAGTCTCACATACTATATTAGTGTACAAAAATTGTTAAGTAAAATAAATAAATAGTTTATTTGTATGTGCTAAAGGTTTTTTTATAAAATTAAATAATCTTTTGATATGCTTTTCACTAAAGCTGCATTAAAAACACATAACTTAAGAAAATTGACAAGGAGGGGAGAAACAAGGGTGAATAGAGGATTTGTATTTTAATTTGTAAATGGATACCCAGCAACGGATATTCATTGGATAGCACAGAGTCTACGTTCCTCTAGCAGAGAGTATCTGTTGGCAATGCATATCATTGCCACAATTTGCCACATTTTATAAAAAATCTAAACAGGGCCTTATCCATTGAAGTATAATGTCATAGAACAGACATCTCGAACAAAATGTGTCCCGCCGGGAGGTTCGATTTTCAAAATTGAGCCCCCGTTCTCCTTTCAAAATCGAACGAATCCATTGAAGATTGAAGCCACGTGGCTCCAATACATTGGGACATACATGATGTTCGCGGTGTCTGTTCTATAACTAGTAATAATACTTCAATGGCCACTAGTAATAATACTTCAATGGCCTTGTCTAGCAGGGTGCTCTTACAACAGCTGCCAACAACAGACTTTGTTCAGCATAAACAGCAAACGATGTAACTGGCAATTGGGACAATTGCTTGTGCCTAAAGTTGTCGGATTTTAAGCGTTTTATGCCGGATATAATACAGGTAAAATTGCCGCAGTTTCATTGCCACGGGAATTGAATCCTCTCGCCACTTTAGCAACAAGGCGCGCTCACACCGAGGGCGGGAATCGCATTTGGCGCAAATAGAAGGGAGCCGAGAGCGCGTAGTCCTGCGCCTGTTACGATATTACTTTGTTTCCATTGCTTACGTTGTAACGTTATTACGTTGTAACTTCTATTGTAACTTGTTGAAAAATTTAACCAAAAAAATGGTTGTCTGTAAAGTCGGTTTACGGACGGTAGTTTAACGTGACAACGTCATGACATAACAGTGTCGAAGTAGTGCTCGAATATAATATTATCTCTGGAAATTAACTTATAATTAGAAACTTTTATCTTTATTCTACAACGCCATCTAGAACTCCTGAACTAAACTATTTTTTCAGCAAGTTCCTTCCTGACTTAATTGTGTATATAGTTTTGTTCATAGATGGCGATGACGTTATCACGTCAAAAATAACCGACTTCAAAAAATAGTCTTCGAAAAACCTCTATTGAGATATTCCTTACATGTTTCCTTAATTCCTCATGGATTCCATCATCAGCACTGAATTTTGATAAATATGTATGAGACCAATCTGAAAGTATTGCCTTTCAAATGAAAAATAATTTGTTCTAAAATTACGAAGTTCTGTGATAACAAATTAAAAAAAACATAGAATGAATCGGTTAATTACTATTTTTACTTGTACTTAACCGATTCGTTCTGTGTTTTTTTATTTGTTACCACAGAACTTCAACCCACTATACTCGTTGTAGGTACATGCATGGTGTTAGGGATTTTTTTCTGGTAGGCTCCGTAATTTCTAAAGTCGATCATGAAATGCTCTTTTTCAGTCATGTCAGATTGCCAGAAACAATTCGGGTTTTCTTGGCAACGTATCAGCGATGTCTTTGGTGTTACGACGTGCAGCGGTGACGTCTTACCATCAGGTGACTCATTTCCTCGTCTTTCATATTTCGTGCTTTGAGGAGATGAACGTGCATTTCTTTTTACTTTCATTACCCTCCACTATAGCGGTGAAACAGGAACAATTAATCGTGACCCGAGAACACACTATCATAAAACTATGTTTGTTTCGGCCGTTAATTTTATTAGTGTGTGGGTATAAGTATGGTACTTCAAATTTCCAAATTGAACGATTTTGAACGATACGATATTTTTAACGTTCGACCACGACGTGTGACATTGGAAACGTGCCAGTAACACGGTACGCCTCGTAAGTATGCTTATGATGCGGTGTTGCAGTTTATTTAATTTCCTCAAAGGCATTACGTGGAAAAAGCATGTTCTCAAGTGCCTCCCCTTTGCGCTTTCCAGAGCTTTCTCCGAGGCTTTTTGTACACCTCTTTTATATTGCAAATATATTTAGATACGTATTACGTTTGAGAACCATGCTCTGAATGTAGTATGAAACGTTATTTGAACTGATTTTGAAAAGTGAGTGGCTCTGGATTTGAGTGGATGGAATAGAGTTAGTCTTTATTTGAGTTAACTTGAATGATAAAAATTGTGTTTTCTTTTTTGCTTGTAGCCGACAAAGTAAGATGGATGATCTGACGGTAAGTCTTTCTGATCGTCTCATGTTTAGTCCAGAATAATACAATAATAATAATCTGTGTCATATATTATTAATCATAATACATAGAGACGAGGATTGATTAAAAAATCATCGGGATTAGAATTTTTACGGAATTAGGTGCCTTTGGCTTTTCATGTTTTTGAATAATTTTACTTTTTTAATAAACTTGTTTTGGTCAAACAGTGAGGATTTTTCAAAAATAAGGTATTGTAAATAACCCTTCTGATAAAAATATCCAACTCTACAGAGAGGTTTGATACTGTTCTTTCTAGTTACCTACCTTAAAATACCGCGGAATTAGGTACCTTTACCTTAATCATGCTAGTATATAATATTATAGGTTTCAGTTCAGGAATAGAGTACTTTATTCCAAAACTTGGATACCCTGAGTCGCAGGAGACATGGACAAAAACCTACGACCTGAAAAAAGACATTTGTTAATCACCAGAGTATCAGCAACGGTTGGGAATAAAACCCGAGACCTTTCGCTTTGCAGTACAAAGTCACTCTCACTACCAAAAATAAAACTTACCTGTTAGATACTTGCTAACAAAAACGTTAAAACAGCTATATAATCTCTGAAGTTACAAGTATTTTATACAAACGCTTTTATAAAAGGGGTATAAAAATAAATTGCATTTTCTCTCCACTATAACCGTAGTGTAGAGCGTAGCCTTCCAAAGTGTTGTGAACGTTTTCGGATTCAGTTAACTATTTTGTCTACTTTACTCGGTAAGGGGCACGCGTGACGAATTAGATAAGCACAGCTCTGTACTGTGGATGTTGTTGCTCAATAGTTTTATGAGGAAATGTGTGAAATATCTAGCTTCTTCTCTTCTTCTAAAGAGTTTCGGTGATCTGAACTCTTATCGTACACTGCCGACAAAGATTGGAAGCTTTTATTATGCTGTGGTTAAATTAGAAATTATGCAATAGTAATGAATATTTTACTTGCAGGATCAATTATTTATTTCAAAGATCGCCAATCGAAAGAAGTAAAAGAAAGAAAGAACTGGCTTTTCTCTCTTAGCCAGAATTAATGAAATATTAAATCAGTATTAATGAACTATTAAAATCAATATTACTAACATAAGGTAAACACCCCAATTATGGACAGTTTAACAACAAATTTGTGGTATTTGTGAAAATTTACCTATATTGTGAAAGTTAGGGTGCTGAACGTACTTAAAGTGTAAAGTCCTGTGCTTATTCAACATTTCTGCTGTATTACGCGTCAGATACTGCAATTGATTTAAGTTTAATTAACAAATAAAAATTATAACTTTTTTACCCAGTTATGGACACCAAGAACCCAGTCATGGACACCCAGTAATGGACATATGTAACCCAGTCATGGACATCCAGTAATGGACACGAATCTAATCATATAAACCTAATAGGTAGGCTAGTTATCGACGAATCTATGATGAAAATGCAAAAGAATAATTAAGAATAATTATTAGATAATATCTTTTTAGGGTTCCGAAGTAAAATCGGAACTCTTATAGTTTTTTCGTCATGTCCGTCCGTCTGTCCGGAGCAAAGCGCTGAGACCCTTAGTGCTAGAAAGCTGTAATTTGGCATGAATATATGTACTTATTTATTAAAAGTTCAGAGTCGTGGAATAAAATACTGAAAAACATTTTTTTTTTCAGGGTAACGTGAGAATGATTTTTTTATTCGTCGCGTACCCTATAGTGTGGGGTATCATTGAACAGGTCTTCCAAAAATATTATGCTTCTTCTAAAACCATTTTTGGAATTAGGGATCCGTTTGCAAAATATTTGGCTTTAAAGTGCTAATTTTGGTTAGAGTCAAGTGTCCTCCCCAGCTGGCTAAACGGTAGGAGTTGAACAAGTGAAAAAATTCTCAAAAATAGTTTATATGATGAATTTACAAGGAAAACTATCACGACTATGTTAGCACAAGTAGTCAATGAAAGTAGTCGATAAACTAACTACTTCAGAACCCTACATTGCGCGTGGCCTGACATGCACTTGTTTAATCAACTTTTCATAAAACATTCACATTATGGAACTTAGTTAGTTATAAGTTTTTTAAATTGACAATGAGGTTAGCATCAAAGAAGCGAAAATTATTAAAATTGTACTCATATTAAGCTTTTTATATATTAATAAGTAATTTACGAACGTAAACGTTATCAGCCTTTCATATAGGTATGCATTAATTATAACTACCTAAACTAAACTAAGCTACAAATATTACTATAAAGTACCCAATATAGTACACATCCACACCAACATTTTCATAATTTGCAACGAGCTCATAGTAAAGAATAATACTAGGAGTAAAATTGGGTCAAATTCTGAATACACAATAGCAAAGATAAATTTCGATAAAATTATGTCCATTACTGGAACTATACAATTATAGTGCACCAGTTATGAACACCAACAAAATATCAACAAATATAACTTCTCGGAGTAACAACACTGTGTGTTGTTGACTTAAATTTCATGGTTAACCCAACAAACAAAACACATTTTTATTTAAATAAAGCAATACAAAGGAGGTGGCCAACATCTGTATGGGCATTTGCCCCACTTGTGAAACATAATGTACACATTTCAATTTTACCTTACATTAAAGCTTACAATATCTACTTTGATAATTTCGTCAATAAAAATCTTCAGAACTTGGGATTCTCCTTTCACAGGCAGTTTTAGCTTTTGTAGTTTGACATTCTGCAAAACATAAGTAATCGTGGAAAAATGTTTTAAAGAGAGATTTTTATATGAAATAAATATTATTTATCTTTTAGATAATTCATTTAATTATTTTTTTAATTTAATTATGATTTTATGACCTTATACGTACAAAAAAAGTACCAGCAGTACCAATACCTATCTGGAAATATTCACAAGCAAATTCAATATAAATAAAACTGAATATTGATATTATATTAAGTGTATAATTATAAACATTTAGGGACACATAATATTATGTAAAAATTGAGGAATAAAATAAAACAATTGTATCAAAAAAGGCAAATAAGGTAATGCATTTACTTGTTCTCTATTCGGGATTAGCAGTAATTAATATTTTATGAAGCAAATGCCACTCATTTGAATATAAATGAATTTCGCAGACTCAAGCATGGACAGGTGCGTAATAGCGATACTATTTTCTTAATAAATGTTGGTATTAAACACGACGTTCCTGCGCATTCTCTATAATACAATGACGTGAAGTATTAGATAATACAGTGGTAACTGCTGAACTGCATGTGGTAAAAAGCTGTTGGGGTAAAATAGGATGTAAAACTGGAGGTTTGGGAATATTATGTTGCTCTTCAGGAACTTCAGGCACTGATATCAGTGGCACATTTCTTTGCAATACCAACTAATTGCCTTTCTGCACGAGCAAAACACGTATGACATGACAGGTTATTTCGCCAGCTCGAACTCTTAAACAAAGACAATTAATAACGTTAGGGCTTGAAGTACAAAACAATCACGGATATATTTTATGAACTTTTTTGAACTTTAGGGATCTTTTATATTTATTTATTTTACAATTTCTAGAATAAGTTTTAGGTCGAAGGAAAAATCGTAGGGAACCCACCATATACCGAGAGATTTTTATATGTACTACAACTCACACAGTAGTAGTAGTCTCAGTGTTGGTTCACTTTGATATTAATTAAATTCATATCCATGTCTCCTATGAGAGAAGAAGCCTTTGCCTTGAACTTAAATATTAATAAAATGATGATAAATAGATGATACCTGATGCTCAGCATTCCAATAATTAATAGTTTGGATACATGGGTCCAGTACGTGATATCTCAATCTTCTAACTCAGCGACCACAGCCTTTCAAATCAATGTGGTCCAACGGCCGTCTTGTTCCGTCAGTTTGAGCATTTAGTAATAAGAAACATGAATGGCAAATTGTTGCATTAGCTATTAGTAGTACTATTATATTATATATGTACTATTATTTCTTCTGAGCTAGTAGCTGAAATTAAAAATTATAATATTTATTAAATAGAAACAAAAAATGTTAGGAGCCTTTTATACACATTATTTTCTAAACGTAGAAATAGCGAGATATTCTAAGAGTAATATTGTACATTGCCGCGTGAACCTAGTCTTAGCTGTAAGCACTACTTACTTAATAGTAAATAAATATGCCATACCTGTACTGCAGTGATCCATTCTACCAATATGGATTGAAGGTTTCTTGCTAGCGAAGATATTGAGTGACGCGCCATGCACTTAATATCAACCGCGCATTTAATGCACCTCACGGCAAAAAATCAAATACAATTATTATTTTGCAGAAATCAAGCTCAAAAATCAAATGGCAATATAGCAGACATTTGCATTTCTGTCAGCCAATTGTCAACCCCCAGTGACAGCAATGGAGGAAGTAGAAGATCAAGTGTATATAATACAACTTATTTTTATTGTTAATTTATTATAACTACTAATGGCGGAGTTCAGAAGAATATTAAAATTCTAGTTATGTTATAATAAATGGATAACATGTCTTTTCAGAGGACTAAAACCTTGTACAAATAAGAGTATTTTAACCGTTTCCGGGGTATATGTTGGCCACATCCTTTACAGATGAAACTTTTTAGTTACCGCACTAACAATTTCCTTAAGAAAAGCCGCTAATATAAATTTACAATGACAAACAATTTATAATTCGCACCAACTTGTGTTCTAACAGACCGAATTGAATAAAATGTCAAACTTAGGCAGTTCGATGACTACAGTCTATGACACAGTGTAAAAAATACATAAAAGGGGTTCATAACCATATTCTAGACGATTTCTTTTTTTTTCGTCCATTACTGGTGCCTTGTCCATTACTGGTGCACTTACGTTAATCCTTTTAAGGGCCCTACCACCATCGCGCACTATGATGCACTCTAGCTATAAAAATATTTCTTAAATATTGGCTTAATACTATTGTCAGTGACCATGATATGTGATAAATAATATTATTTGATATATTATTCTTATAGTACGTATATAATTTACATTTGTAAAATCCGATCCCAATATCGTAGCTATTTCATAAAATCATTACAACATCAACATCAAACGTTAGGGTACGATTCCACCAAAATAGTGTGCAGCACATTTGTTTACAAACATTTTGTGCAAAACTCCAGCATTGCACTTTAAGCTAGTATCGCGTTTAGCTGCTGTCTCCACCGGCAAGGCTGTGCGTAACTTTTGTAAACGCACAGTGTGGCACACTTGTGCACAAACATGTTCACTGAGAAGAGTTTTCTGTCTTCAGATGTTAAATATGGACGGGCAGGAAAACGTAGTGCTTTGTGCTGCAGCTTGTGTTTTATTATTTAGTTTGCTTAAAAAGAAACGAAGAATAAAAGCAAGACTGAGTTCGTGAACAACAAGCGTGTACGCGTCGACGCGAGTCCACTGCGTACATGTGTGCGCGCACAAAAGTATACAGATGTGCGTGACAATTTTAAATGTTCGCGCACAATTTGTTACTGTATGCCCGAGTGACTCGACCAGCGTGAACATTTGTGTCGTACACTGTGCATTACAGTGCCGCACACTGGTGGAATCATGCCTTTACAACATCAACAGTCTGTGTCATGTGTACGAACACGTATCGCTGTAGTGAAAGAAAAGATGCCTTTATTAATGCGGAATAGATTATGAATTTATATGTATGTACGAAATAAAAAGAACATTTTATTTTACTGTAAGAGGTAAATTTGTGGATTTCAAGATTTTTGTGTAGGCCATATTGAAAAATGACATACATTGTTAAAAAAAAATTCATATGGAAAATGGATGCCATTTTTCAATATGGCCTTTTATTTTTCAAAATTTTACTTGTTTTATTTTAGTGATTCTATAGTGATTAATTTCTGATTTATTATCATTATTATCGCAATTGCAAAACCATTTTTAGTGGAGTCACGCAAGTTTAGTTAGAGACGTTGTTATTCTGACATTTTACTAAATTGAATTTCTATAATATAATCTCAACCTTACAAAAATAGACTTAAACCTATTATAGACCAGGGTAGAAGCCTTTAAAAATAATGAAAAGTGAAAAAAAATTATAATAGAATGAAACCTATTGCAAAAGGAAGAGAATATAACAAAAAATAAAGGAAAAATAATTTACGGGCGATCTGAGGTCGGGAAGTGGGGGGGAGGGGGGGTTTAAGGGTAAAAAACGGTTTATCCCAATTTCCAGCAAAACTATAAGTCCTATGGAAAAAAATTAAATGGCAAAGTTATAGGTAATAAAAAGGTCTACAATTTTTGTATTTACACTTTTTTCACATAACCTCAAAATTTATGTGAAAAATTCAAAAAACCAAGTTTTTGGTTTTTTATTTTTATCTTTTACAAAAAATTTTTTTTTTTAACGAAATTTTGTGAAAACTTACCTTTCTATGTCCCAAACATACTGTAATTTTTTTGATTTAAAATATTTATTTTTTCACCTTATTTTGACTTAATATCGAAAAATCACCCTAATTTTCAATCGAAAATTCACCCGTCAAAATATCCGCTTTTTTAAAAAAATCTGTGAGTTTTTTATTTGCTAAAATCTCTACTTTCTGATGGTATAAAAAAGATATACACTACTATGGTAAATTTTCTCAGAAAATGCAATGAAACGACAACTATTTTTGCATGTTTCTTGCAATCTTTATGGATTTGTAATTTTTTTGCTTATTAATTTATTAATTTAACATGGATTTTGACGTTTTTTCGATTAATTAAAGTGTAAATTTTAATAAATGGCTCAAAATTGTACATAAATATTAAAAATATATATTTAAAAACTCGAACTCGAATAATTTTTGTGAAAATAGTTGTCGTTTCATTGCATTTTCTGAGAAAATTTAACATGGCAGTGTATATTTTTTTATATACCATCAGAAAGTAGAGATTTTAGCAAATAAAAAGCTCACAGATTTTTTTAAAAAAGCGGATATTTTGACAGGTGAATTTTCGATTGAAAATTAGGGTGATTTTTCGATATTAAGTCAAAATAAGGTGAAAAAATAAATATTTTAAATCAAAAAAATTACAGTATGTTTGGGACATAGAAAGGTAAGTTTTCACAAAATTTCGTTAAAAAAAAAATTTTTGTAAAAGATAAAAATAAAAAACCAAAAACTTGGTTTTTTGAATTTTTCACATAAATTTTGAGGTTATGTGAAAAAAGTGTAAATACAAAAATTGTAGACCTTTTTATTACCTATAACTTTGCCGTTTAACTTTTTTCCATAGGACTTATAGTTTTGCTGGAAATTGAGATAAACCGTTTTTTACCCTTAAACCCCCCCTCCCCCCCACTTCCCGACCTCAGATCGCCCGTAAATTATTTTTCCTTTATTTTTTGTTATATTCTCTTCCTTTTGCAATAGGTTTCATCCTATTATAATTTTTCTTGTTTTCAAAAATTATCGACCCTGGACTATTAATAGCATTCTGTGCCATTCCGCCAAAAGCAAACAAAAAATTTATAATATCTTTAATTCAGCCTGCATGTGTGTACGTAATAAATAAATAAGTTGTTTGGCTTTTCGCAAATTCTGTGAGTTAGTTATAGTTTAATTTAATTTCAGCTTTAATGACATAAAACATAATGCTCATGAACTGTAGTTAAAGAGCATATTAAGTTACAGTACCACATCCAAGTGTTGAGTTGCACAGTAGCGAATATTATACAGGAAGCTCCATAAAGTTCGTCCTCAAATTACTTTTTATGACGCTCTCTTTTCATGAATAATAACTACTTTCACAGAATTTTATGAACCTAGATTACTAACTTTAGATATCGTGTTAATTTATGACCAAGTCCCATATTCTTTAAGATGCCCGCAGTGTGTTACAGTTTACTCGTTACTCGATCTTGCTTCGCTTCGGGAAATTTTTTTACTCAACTTTTACTTACCCGTTACGTTCAAAAATATTATTTAGACTCAAATTAACATTTATAAATTAAATACTTCCTCCAGTAATCGGTAATTACCTAATAGAAAGTTAACAATTTTTTGTTGAATTTGCAAAGTTTGAGAAGTCCGTCACCTTAAAAAAGTTCACGGTTAGATTAGGTTCGTTACATCGTTGTTTTTATTCAAGGCAAAAAAGGACTCCCGCGATATTTATCTGTTTATTCTGGACCATTAAAACCTCGCATGAAAACCGCTGACCTTTTCTAACAGATTAGTTAAATAATGCCAGAATGATATAGGTATTAATAAAAAAGGACATCTACCAATACCTAAAAAGTTTGTCACTTGACTGTGTAAGGAAACATATCACTCGTGATAAGACTAAAAAACTACATTTTACGCGAATAATTCTGCCTTCTATAAAACATACATAAATACTCGCATAATGACTGATCCCAAATTCCCAACAAAGGGGCAAGAATAGTTAAGAAAAGATAATAATATTATGTTTTAAATATCAACTTGAACTTAATTGTTTGATATTCAGAGATATCTAATTATTTTCATCTTCCCCCTATTCGGCTTAAACCTTTCTCCCTAATATCTCTAGTCTAATATTATATTATATTATCAGAAATTATGTTATAGAATTTCAATCAAAACAATAGAATCAATAGGTAGATGAGTACAACTGGTGAATAGTCCAGGTAATCTATACGGAGAGACCTTTGTTGTGCGTCTATTCATGCCAATACAATGGGCAATGCATCAACCTGATAGTCTGGACTCTGGGTTTAGTCCTTTCTCATATTTAGTTATTACACCATGATTCACAATATCAGGTATCGTGATACTAATGATTTTAAACTCATCGTGGGCTGAATACATTTTTATTATGATATTATGCTACTCACGCTATAAATTTTGTACGCTGATATTTTGACCCAGTTGTATGTAGTATGGATCCATGCAGCTCGTATCGTCTATACTAATATTATAAAAAGGAAAGATTTGATTGTTTGTTTGCATTGAATAGGCTCCGAAACTACTAAACCGATTTCAAAATTTCTTTCACTGTTGGGAAGCTACACTATCGCCGGATGACATAGGCTATATTATAGTATCAAAAAAATTAGGGATCCTTAATAAAACTCCAATAATGTAACCCAAGGTGTAAAAAATAAAGAAAACCGAAGCAAAGCGAGGGCGGTTACTCGTACCTAATAAAAATGTCGTGATCTCAGATTAAAGAAATAAAAGGCAGATATATTCATTCAACTAAAATGTGCAGCTACCAAAGCAAATACAAACTAAAAAAGCAAATACAAACCCGATTCAGTACTAAAGAAAGCGTCAAATAGCTTTCATGTCACAATTGTCAAAATATATAAAATAATTTTCTCAGATAAAATGCTGTCTTGCAATTTTAACACTAGAAAGACGGTCAGGGGTCAAATGACCCATTTTGAAATTTCGACGCCAATTATTCTGGTGCTTTTTCAAATAATGACTTGATATTTCTTGACTTTTAATAAAATAGGGTTAGTTAACATATTGTAACGTATAAACAGAATAGGAGTTGTGGGAATGTAAATAAACAAACATCTACCTATAAAGACGGCTGGGGTCGTATGACCCATAAGCAGCGTAAGTGTTTGTAAATAACGGTAGATCGGTATATTTTGTTTATATTATAAGTAAATGTTATTGTACTGGTCTATGCCTCACCAATTTGATTAGTTTCAATACCCTGGCCAATGTCTTGAAGTGAACATTACTATTTTTTTCGTTTTCTTCGAGAACAACTTCCACATAAGAAGTGTCTCAATATTTACAACATTTACCAGAAGATCAATCAAATAATAAATAAAATATAATAATATTCCAATAAAATAATAAATAAAAGCAGACGTGACATTCCTCCCTGCATGAAAAATCTGAATTTGGACATGTTACATCAAACTCAATTCCTGAAAGCCGAATATAACCAATGGTCGTTGACAGTTTATGAAACAAAAACAAAAAGAACTAAAAACGTATTGTTACTTAGTAAATTGTATAATAACAGTAGACACAGATGCTCAAAGTCAAAGAAAAAACCTGAAACAGTCAAATTTAACAATTATATAATACTAAGGCAATGTGTAGTGTCGATGTTAGCCAAATGGCTAGCATATGCAGTGTCTAATGAAGTTCTAGAAGATGGCGTGTACAGGTTGCTTACAATATATTAGATTTAGCAATAAAATAAATCCACGGGTTATATATCAAGGAACTACGAATAAAAAAGTACGTAGAACTTTTATTCAGCTGCCACTTAGTTAGTAATTATTTCGAAAATTCTACTGCAGATACCACCCTAACAACAGCAAATTTTGCTGCTATCTCCAGCTACAGCAGAACCAAGAAAAAGAAGACATTGCTACCGACCACATTACAAAAATAAAATTAATAAAGAATGTGACTTTTCTAAAAAAACGTCTATGTCGAAATTATAATCAGTCAAAATATTATTTTGTGGATTATTGTAAATTAGCTTGTGGTAATTGCAAATAAGTAATGAAAAATACATAAAGTAATAACACATAAATAATTTTATTTTACTTTTATTCAAAATAATTTATATTTGTCAAAAAAATAAAACAGATACCATGGCCAACAGTATTGGGGTCAAAAGACCCCTAGCCGTCTTTCGTGGTAAGCCGAAATTTCAGTCTTTCTAGTGTTAAAACCTGCTAAAGTTGTTCCCAAAATCAAGCAAAAGAAGATTAGATATCTTTTCACAGGTAACTGTTCATTATTTTATTATTTATTTATAATAATATTTTTGAGGTGCGCTCGGAACACAAAACCTCGACAATTATTCAATTTTATACCAGCTTTGTATGAAAATCGATTACCCTAATTTAGGGGAAATGTGCATGGGTTATTTGAACACTGATCGATTATAAATTTATATCAAAAAAATATTTTAAAAGTAAATAGTTGTATTTATTTAAATCTAAAAATGAGGAAATGCAGTCAATGCATAAATACCAGTCGCTGGGTTATTACAAACATAAGATAGATTGTAAAAAGGATTAGAGGGATAAAATAAGGATTTTAACATAGATAAACCTGGTTGATTGAAAATATCACGTTTGCCTACGATAAAATGCACGATTGAAAGGAAATATTGTATTCTATTTTAGTTCCTGTTTAGCCTACTCAATAAATTATTTTATTTTGCAGATTGCCGATAAATGCTATTAAACGAGATAAATGGGATTTTATTATTCCTCAAAGTAGGCAAGATAAAGATGATTGGCAATCCAAATTTTGCTTTGTTTATTCATTGCATTTTAATGAAGATGACGTATATTATATATATTTCATGTATTTTAATTATAACAAATGTATTAAAATTTTAATATTTTTCAATGTAAAATATCTACCCAAAAGATAAAAAACCATAAATTAAAACAATTCAACATATTAAGTACTGTATATTAAAAGAATATTTGACATATTTAATATCTATATTTTTTGATAATTTATAATTTGATAAATAAATTTGCCAATTTAATTTTGCATAATATTTCAAGTCGAAAATATGGCAAAAAATATTTACTAAATTGCGGGAGATTGCGACTTTTTGTTTTCAATGTGGCAACTTACACACACAAAGAAGTATGTGTCTCTACGATGCCACTACTAGATGTCAATATGGTTGTCATGCACACATAGTAAAAAAGCGGCTTCACGTCATTCCTTGCATTTCTTTGTGAAAGTTATATCTGCCTTTTATTTCTTTAATCTGAGGTCGTGATACTCAGTCAATCAAGTGCTTCTATACTCCGTTTTTTTAGACGAGTCTTATTTCTTAATTTACTTTTTATTAATATACTTTTTAATGGAATATTACTTAAAAAACAATGAACAGTTAACATAAATTAGTTTTAGAATTAAATTATACCTAATTTATCCATAAATTATAACAGTTGTAAAGTAGCACAAGAACAAAGTTATTTCAGTCGACTGAAAAAATCGTTTTAGAATATTAAGTTAATTATGTTGTTACCATGTTCTTAACTTGTTTTTTTTATTTTTTTATTTATTTTATTATTTATGTACACACAATAATTTAAAGGACAGTTACAGTAGGGATATAATGTACAAAGGTACTGCTTATCTCTAATGAAATTTCTTCCAGCAGACCTGCGACTGGAGAGGTGACAGAAAGGTAGACCGTGCGTGTTCAAAAACAATATATACATACCCATTTCTATATAATTATATATTACACATTACATGTATATGTTATTAATATAATATATAAATAAAAAATAATATTTTAATATTTTATACTACAAGATGTGATTTTGTTATTTGTTGTTATATTCATATTAATACTGAGGATATCCGTTTTTCACACGAACTGTTTCGGAAATGTGTGATAGGAAGTAATAAATGACGATTCGCTTGTTCTCATATGAATACCGGTGTTTTACTGCTGATAACGTGTGTAATAAATTGAGGATTGCTTTATCAGTCGTTACTCCGAGGGATGTTTTAATTTTAGTGTTCGCAATCAAATACTTCATTTTGTAAATCAAAGTTTGGCTTATATTTCTCAATAAACAAATGAATAATATGCATATACTGGATTTGGCTTCGTTGTCGTATTAATAACAAATGTAGTATTTATGCCAAGTTATAAGTAAATTAAAAATGGTTGTTATTTGCCAATATCATAGGTAAGGAGTAAAATACGTAATGTTGTAGTTACAAAATTAAAAAAAATAAGACGTCATTAAAGAACCTCAATATTTTACTCTAAGGTATAATACTATATTTCAAAATTGTTAGCATACCATTTGAAAAAATATATAACATATAATTAAATTGGCACTATTATCAATCGGGTTAGAATTAATGTACTATTGTTTTAACAACATTAAACAACAGCAACGAAAATAGTACTCAATTAAAACTTTTACAATTTTTGCATGTAACTAGACCATACTCCATAATTTTGAACGCCAACTACACGCAACTCAACACCGTATTCCAGGTTTTAAAAGTACATAATAAGCGCACAGCTCACCTGAGGCCTGCGAAATAACTTCGGAGTTGGAAGAAATGAGGTAAAATCGAAGTTCCCAGCAAGTTTAAAAAGTCTAATTTTCCTTCATACGAGACTTGAGTAGGAGCCAACGTTACCAAATCCATACGACATCATTATATGGACTTTCTTTTCATGGTTCAATCTTATTACATTTCATTTCATGAAACTATTTCGTATATCTTGACGTCTAGACGAGTAGAGACTCGTCATATTTTGGAGTGGAGTATTGAATGTTTGAATTTTATTGACCACTGATTATTTATCAGTTACGTTTATAGAATGTTGATCATGTTATCAGCCACTGATATTTTTACAGACAAAGTATTATAGTATACATATTGCTGGTATAATAGGTAATATGAGTGTATGATCTTATGAGGTATGTTATGTTTAAATATTCTTTTTTATTATTATAAATAAATGTTATTTAAAAATATATAATAACATTATTATACATAAAAATTACCTAACTGTACTTCTTCTCGATGGCAACTTTAACTATATTAGATCTTAGACTTCTACGAGCCTGTATTATTATTAAAAAGGGGTACCAAGTTTTGCCTTCACGTATATATATTTTTGACACTTACTGATATTACACGGGTAATGACGAAATGACAAACTTTATAATATCACGTTGTCATGCCCGTTGACATATCCATATTAAAACAACAACTTGATAATATAAGATTACGCTCTATACAAGGCGAAGTTGGCCATCGGACTGAGATTTTCTCCAATCATAACTTTAATAAAAAGAAAATGCTTTGCAAATTTGCATCTGTTATTTGCACTATAAAACGTTTATTCATTTTATCAGATTGTAGTTTAAGATAATTTTTATTCGATTAAATTTGTTATAGTTAACGAAGAACGACTGAGGAAACAGTTAGATAGTTTAAATTTTATTATTTACCTACCTTTTACCTGGTGCCCGTGACTTCATCCGCGGAAATATTGGACCTCCAAGATGAAATCGACAAAATTTATTTTAACACTCACACCAACTTTTATTTTAAATCTGTAGCCCACATTTAAAAAAGTATTTAGGGTTCTAATTAATTACTGTTCTAAATAAAAAAATATGTGTGTTATTATTCAACCCTATTCTACTTCCTGTTATCCAACTAATGTTCGGATTCTTGGATGTTTGTATTTCCATCACGCACTTATCGTTATACTTAATGATGAAAACTTGACCCACAGCATACTTAGGACATTGGACAGATTTTATCCCATTAGTATGTTTCTGGGGGATGATTTGGACCAATGACACGGCATTATCTTTGGTGCTATAGGCTCCTTGGCATTATATCTCTATAACTATTTACTTTATATATGTATGTGACTACTAATCACCAGCTGGCCTATCTGTTTTCCTTTGTTGATTTGCCTTTCAGAAGAAATGCTGCTAGAAAGCCCATGTTGCAAAATAAATTAGTTGTGTACCTCTTTTTTCTCAATAAAACAAATATTGCTGCGTCTCATTTGAAATTAAATCTATGACGTCATAGGTCACATGACTCGAAAAACTTTATACAAGTGTTGGTAATACCACAGAAGACGTAATAGTATGTAGGTACATAATTGTAGTAATACCCGAACTTAGACATTTATTTTTCACAGATGTTTAAATCATGTTAATTACTGTAAAAGTAATTAACGCTTTCACGGCATTCGTTAAAAACTAGAGCCGAGTCGCCGCGATGCCAGACTCTGGATCGGTTTATTCAAATAATGAACCAACTGAATTTAATATTTGTCGTGATTTTTTTAAATATCATTGTTTATTACTTATAATATGTTATCCTCAATCCTTATGTTTTATATTTTGTCTGTTATTGACATTTTTTTGTACTAAAACTAAACGTTTTATCATTTTAAAATCATTTAATAAACATTTTACAATCATTTAGCAATTACATATACTGGCTTACGATTTTTTGTGTTGTATACCGATGTATCAAACACTTGATTGCGCCGTGACGGTTAAAACATATTGGCTTTAGTTTACGTAAATAATTTACGTAAATGAAAATATAACCAATAATACCTTTTGCATATTGCGATCCCGCGGATGGCGAGGCGCCATCTTGCACTAATTGGTCCGCGTAGCGAAGATGCTCAGACAATTTATGACGCACCGCTGCCTACACCTTGCATATTTATCTGCTTAATGATTGTCATTGCTTTTTAATATCATATGATCGTACAACTAATGGGGGTTTTCATACTTTAAGGTAGGCTTTATCCACCCTACTCCAATTATATCCTGTCGACTGACGAAAGACCTTTAAAATGCGAAACGGTACTTGTGTAAAATTGCTTTTTGATAAATAATCTTCGGTAGTTTTTAAGTCAAAAATAGTTTTAACGTATTTTAGTTGTAGATGTTTTATAAAAGTATGTTCATATGTCATTTTCTGTAGTTTTTGTATGTCTTATTTGCCATGTTTTGCCCCGACTTAAACTACTTCAGATAAGATTTTTTAATGTTTATTAATTGTCATGCGTTCATATTTATCCGACGCACTATAAATAACACTCATTAATCATTATTAGCAACCCACAATCCCCGCACTGCATGACTCAAGAGATTGATTGGGTATAGAGTGTTGTGAGCGATCACATGCTTCATATTGTCTAAATATACGACGGATTGGAAACTGACTGCCTTGATTAATTGTCTTGCAGTTGCGAACACAAAGGTGTGCAGTGATCATAGCTTTACTGTAAGGACTCGTTCCTACTTATGAAGGTAATATAAAGATTGGTTAATCGTTATATTTTCCAGATTGTGATTTGAAACGATTTGGTTTTTTTCAGTGGCACCTAAATTCTTATGAGTGAATGTCATACAATCTATAGAAAGAATATCAATCCCATAACAATTTGTTTTACAATTTTTGACTGTGCGCTTAAATTGTTTCCAATAATCTCAGAAATAGCTTTACCGATTGGGATGCGATTTTCACTGATATATTTTCGTAAGCTCGTAACTCGTTATATTTAGTGTATTGTATTTTAATTAATTTACAAATAAAAAAACGCGCGTTGTACTTAAGTAACGCACGTAATAAGTTATATTGTTTTGACGTAACAAAACAAAAATAGCTAATGATTTCATCTCGTATGCCACAACTCTTTGTTTGTAAAAGGAATCAGCTAACTTCTAATTCAAGAAAGAACTTCACGTACAGGTAAGTTCGTTTAATCTTTATTGGGTGAGCGACGTGAGCGTCACACCTTAGCATCAAAGATTGAAATACCGTGCAATATAATACTAATATTGAGGAATAGTTTACCGCTAATCAACCCACAGCTTCACTACGCAGCCATCGGAATGTCTCGACTCCAGCATTCCGGACGAAATACTTCGAACGCCAAACATAGCGCGTTTGCGGTCGGTTATAGATGGCGAAGACGACTTGGAATTTATGACGTAATTTATCGTAGATCAGTTTTTGCAGTTTTTTTGCAGGTACACACAGCGAAAGAGTTATTGTATGCAGGCAATGATATAAACATACCCCTTCCTGGTAGTCGGGTAAAAATGTTATTTAATGTTTTTAACCAACTTCAAAAAAGGAGGAGGTATTCAATTCGACTGTATTATTTATGTTTGTTACTTCAGAACTTTCGACTGAATGAACCGATATAGATGATTCTTTTTTTAATCGAAAGCTGGTGTTTGTCATGTAGTCCCACTTAAATTTGAGCGAGATCTGACGAGTAGATTTAGAGTTATCCCTAATTTTGAAGTCAGTTATTTTTTGTCACAAAATGTTTGCGTTCTTATCAATGTTAACATTGATAATAAGATTGAATATTGATAATAAGATAAACTTTCTGCAATATTAAATATTACGGAACGTTTTTGTATAATTTAATTTTGACGACCCTGTAGCCTAGTTGGTAACATCCCTGCCTGCGAAGCGAGGGGTCCCGGTTTCGATTCCCGGCCGGGGCAGATATTTATGTGATAGATAAAATTCGACACCCGAATCGGAAAAGGTTGTAACTTGACTTACAACCTTCGACACTCGAATAGGAAAAGGTTGTAACTTGACTTACAACCTTTTCCGATTCGGGTGTCGAATTTTATCTGTCACATAAATATCTGCTCCGGCTGGAAATCGAACCCGGGACCCCTCGCTTCGCAGGAAAAGGTTGTAAGTCAAGTTACCACCTTTTCCGTTATCACCACAGGCGTATAGTGAACAGAGCCATACGACAGTAGTATCGACATACTCGTACTTATCTCTAGCATTCGTAGTTTCATGGAATGTAAGTAGCATAGCAGCGTCCACTTACCATTCATGGCTTACCATCCTTACCAAGTGATCAATCTATATCTGCCAACTGGTATTCAAATACTTATTATGCTTCGTAATGCCTTCTATAAAATGGTACGTGCATTCGTATTGCAATGAGATTCAACGTGTTGCGGATGGTAGACAAACAACTCCCAAAACAAACATTTAGTCAGAAATGTCCGTATCAAATCATACGTGGGATTATTCATTCCGCAGGCATGGTTACCAATGAGTTCTCTTCAGGTTCGCCAAAATTTCGTAATTTCTGTCTTTAATTAAACATAATAATATTAACTAAATAATCTGTTGATGAAAGCAAACCAAAACAGTAAATAGCGTAAAATCACATAACACTTTTTTGAAGTTGAAGGACATTGTCCTTTACAAAATAAGATTTTTTGACGGTCTTACCCGTTTGTGTAAATACGCCTCATAAGCGTAGTGTTATAGTATTAGTATTTATCGTCTCTAATTGTCCGTACTAATCGTATTCAGAGCCTTCGGACACGGCTAAGTCTGTGCCAGGTGTATTTGCGGCGGTAATTATCTCGTTTGAGTAATTATCTTCGTAATACCCGGATTGCAGCTTAATCTTCCTGCAAACAGGTCTTATGTCTTGGGGTGAGTTGTCAATTTTGGGTGACAAACATTCTGATTTACAATGTAGCTATTTTTATACGTTTGCATTGTATTTTATCGTATCTTGTATTTTTAGGTCAAATCTTGCAAGCTGGATTAGAACTACTTCCTTTCATCCTAAGAAGATGAAATTTTGCATAATGCTATGGTTTCGACATTATATTTTGATAATAACCATGGCCTGATAATACTTTAAAGTTTTATACAAGATCAGTTGTACTTGTCAGGCGGTCTATTATGAACTCTTAATTCCAGCCAAGTTCCAGTGTAAACGTCAAATTCGTGTTACGAAAGCGGTCACGTGACACTTTTTAGCTAATCATACGTCGTTTGAATCCCGAGAAATGAATTGCCTGGAAAATGAATGGTTTTATAAAAGTTCATAATAGGCCCGCGTTTGCAGTTTGACTTGTTGCGGCATCCAGTTTGCATGAGATAGTATGGCCAGATAGTCATACCGTGGCCATACACTGTCAAGTTTACTGGATGCCGCGTCAAGTCCACTGCAAACTTGACAAGTATACTTGATCGTGTATGGCTAACGTTAGGGTTGGCTGCAGTCGAGGGAACTCGGTTAACATGCTGTTGCCCGCAGCTTCGCACGCGGAAATTATGCTTATCATATTTACCCCTATTTCACCCCCTTGCGGGTTGAATTTTGAAAAATCCTTCCACAGTAGATGCCTACGTCAGAAGAGACATGTGCGAAATTTTAAGTTTGTAGACCTAAGAGTTTGGCCGGTGCGTTGATACATCAGTCAATCACTTTTGCCTTGTATGTAACACAGATTGCGATAGCTCGTTCCAAAATCCATCATGATTTGGCCAAGACCAGGGTTAGCTTTAGATAAACCTCAACGGTAAAAAGCACAGTCGTAATTTGTTTAAGTGCGCTTACTTTAAAAGCTTGTTTTTAATTTAAAATTATTAATTTATTTGATAAATGAATGCGACCTTCGTGGACTAATATTTCCAGATGAAATTCATTTCGTATTTCATTTATGCTCTCTCAATTAACCTCTGGTACAATCTCGACTGCAGCATTCATGAGGTCAGCTGTATGAAGTGGTCGGTTGATTGAAAATAATCCCACTTTTGTCGAAATATTTCAAATTTAACAATACTCAAAGAGCAAATAGTAAGCAGAAATTCCATTTGTAGCTTCAATGTAGATTTTTACTTCCCATTGGGTTGGTAAACGTATTGAATGTAATAATTTAAATTATAAGGTAAATAAAAAAGGTTTTTTTTTTATTTACCATCAATGTTTCCGGATTTTACAAAACTAGTATGTAAGGTACTTGTGATCTATTTATACCTTTTTGCAGCTGTTTCTTCAGAATAAAAAAAATCACAATCATTTAATCATGAGGATATTTTTTTTCAATTCACATATGAAATGAACGTCGATTTCTTTACCACCACTTTGGAAAGGTGCTTTGTCATGGAGGAGAAGAAATGATAAAAGCAACTTTTCGGCACATCTTTTAATTTCGTGCGGTGTTACAGAATGAAACGTAAACGGCCATATACGTGCAACATACATGCCATATCTAAATATTACAAGTTCAATCAATGAAAAAGTTAATAATTAATACAAAATAATTCAAAATAATCGGTTTATTTCCAGCTCTCGAGCTATCGATTCGTAACTCAATGTCAATGGAGCTCTTTATTGAAAATATGAATTCATTTGTGAGAGAGGTGTTACGAGTACTCTTATCTTGACCTGACACGCAAAGCATATTTTAATGTAGGCTCTGTATAAAAACTGGTTTAATTCTGTCAAAAATATTTTACTAGTATCCAAGTAGTGAATGATCCAATTTACATCGATTTTTATACATATGTACTTACTATGTACCTAAACTAACGGGGTAGCCGAATACGGCAAATTGCTGGTAAATGGATAAATACAATATTAATTTACATATTTTTTTATTTTTGTCTGTTAATCTGGCTGTATGTGATGTATATTATTATGCAAGTATTCATTTAAATCAGAGCAAGACTTTTGAAGTGATGTTTTAATTACCAAATACTAATACCCATTATGAAAATTAGTACCAAAACATAATTTCGAATACTGGTATTATCACAGAAGAAATAATAATACATAAGTAATATAATAATAGTATTATTTGAAAACAACAAACATGACATGTGAAGGTGAGTTATTAATGTTTAGTCATTTGTGAATATTGGAATTGAAACAAAAAATATTTGATTATGAATGACGTTTATGTAAACACTTTAATTTAGAGGCGGCTAACGTTTCTACAAATCTCTGTTCTGCAACGTTCCTAAGAAGAAGTGGTAAGTAACTCCGTACTTTCCTATTCGCACGGATATTACTAAAGATAAAATTGCCATGCACTTTCATCTTGGGAAACTTATTATAAATTAAGGAGAACTATCACTACTCTCTAATCTCTCTCTCTAATCTCTCTCTCTAATCTAACTAAAAGTGCTACTAAAATGTCTTTCCATTTGAGCTCTATGGACAGCAAAATGACAATTGACATATTATATTTTAAGCCTATTGTTATTATTTAATATTTTCTCGATATGTTGTTATTATGAAATCAATTCGTATTCACTGTAAATAACTGCAGGCTTTCGTTCTTGTCACGTGCGCGAAAAGGGTATATTTTTATGGAATACGTAATTCTGTTTGACTTCATACGCGATGTCCATATTTGCCGAAGACTCCACGTCCTACATGCAAAGAGCAGTGTCTGTTTCCACTGTGTAGATATCGTCTCGTACCTATGACGGACGATTTATGAGACAAAGTTAAAGTCACAACCCATAAATGTCCCACTGCTGGGCTCGGGTCTCCTCTCACAAAATGAGGGGGAGGACTTAAGAATTTCTTACGCGTATGTTTTAGCCGTATTGGAGTGGCTTAGAATACTAACCCTCCCACAGTAAATTCCACGCCAGATGGGTATCTAAAAGGCGACTCAAAGGCCCACTGGAGGAGGGCCTCTGTTAGGGATAATAATGATAATATTGATTTTAATAGTTCATTAATACTATTATTACTAATGTTATTTGTCCGTGGGATCCTGGATAGCTCTACCACCCTCGTGCTTGTATCAGCTGCCAAACGAATCGTCGTGTTCCAACGGGGGCTTGAGAGCCAGTCAAAGAGCTAGATATGTAAGGTATATGAGAAACTTGATATAAAAATTACTTCTATTCATCTACAACTTGTCTTTAAGTTACACCAGTCCAAAAAACATTATTATACATTTTAAGTGATCAAAACTAAAAACCTGCCGTTATAGTAGGGTATAATGGAAACATGCAGGACCTCTGACGAAACAGGTCTTAGCAAATAGAGGGAGACATTGACTGATAGAGGAATGTTCTCGAAAGCCTTTCGGCTGTTAGCAGGCACATCCTTCCTATGCATTGGGGAAAAGATAAAAACAAAGTTCATTTCATTAGCTGAGTGCAAGGTATGTACTGTGTAGTTGTTCAGTATTACTTTTACTTTAAACAAAATTCTAAACAACTGGGCGTTTAAACAACTTTAAATCGTATTAATATTATATTGTATTACAGAAAAGAGCAGTTCGCGCTATTTACAACCTCAGGCCTAGGGACTCTCTTAGAGAACTCTTTAAAGAAATCAATATACTAACTGTTATTTCACAATACATTTTGGAAAATATTATGTATGTTAAAAATACTCCGATACTTTTCTTAAAAAGAGTGATGTTCACAATATTAACACAAGAAATAAGGCTAGACTGATTGTGCCTAGTTTTAGATTTAGAAAAACTAGTGGCTCGTTCATGGGTAGATGTGTGAAAATCTATAATAAAATCCCGTTAGAATTAACAGAAATGCCATACTGTAAATTTAAAACTCATGTAAAAGGTATTCTCATGAAGAAAGCATATTACAAAGTTGATGAGTATTTAAATGACAAGACTGCTTCGACATGAGTTTTTTATATCAAATATTGCAGTAAGTCGTATTAAGTGCTGTCTGTAACTGTGAGTAGGAAAAAAATAATCCCGGGAGTTTCTTGCTGCTTCTTCTCCCGGGACCACTCACGGTAGGGATTTGTTGAAGCGGTGGTGTTGAGTGACTTTCGAAAAGTGTTTGTAACAAACCTACTTCGAATAAAACTTATTTCATTTCATTTCATTTCAAAATGTGAAAAATTGTGAAGATGTTTGGATGTCTGGATGTTTTTTCCTCAAGCACACCACAATTATTTAACCGATTTTGGAATGGAGATAGCCTATACCCTGAATTAACACATATTGTGCTACTTTTTATCGCGCAATAGTTTAGGGTTCTCGCGGAATTAGTAAAAAATCGATATCCATGCACGCGATGCCACGAGCATATAAATCGAAATTAATTAATTAAAAATTTCGTTTTGAAACCACTATACCGGGCGAAGCCGCGGGCAAATGCTAGTCGTTATATATCCTAAACTGTTACTTAAAATGAAAAATGATGAAAGGAACTTAATTTCTTTTTTACAACCTATTCATCGATACTCAACTGGATAGTTTTAAAGAAAAAAAATTTTTTGAAGACAAAATATTATTACGCAAAAAATATTACCCCAAAATGTCACTCACAATCGAATTTAATGGCACCTCTCAAGCTGAAATCGATCAAGCCGTTTAGGCTACAGAGCTTGCTAAAAATATACATACATACATACGTACATATATACATACATATACATACATAAATACCTAGATTAAAAATAATGACGTGCATAAGTGTATTAGTGATACCTATATCAATAAAATATTTTGGTTTGATTTGATTTGAAAAAAGAACATAACCCTCCTGGCGCAGTCGGGTAAAAAGAGCACATAATTTTCCAACATCAAAAGTAGTGTTGTTGTACGCCAATGTTTATTTGTTAGTAAAAGAATTTACTTGTTTACAATCATCACAAGATGAAAACTAACAAGTCGTTCAATATTTACCGAAGAGATTCACTCCATTGTTTCTTGATCGCGTTGACACGGTTATCTTAAAATGTACCTTTTGCTCAGAACCGAAACCTTCGCCAAATTATTTTTCCTTATAAGTTGTACCGGGTTATTTTTGTACGCAATTTTAGCTTTCTATACCTTTCATACAGCATACACGACATTAAATCAAGTGCAGAAGCCACCAAAACTTACGATAGACATACCTAGTGTGGATATTCAAGATGCGAATGAAATAGAATTGGACAACGATCTAAAATACATTTTATTTTGGACTCATTTTGCTGATGATCCTGCTAATAGTATTCCCAAAGGTCAAAACATTTTTACCGACCACAAATGTGACTACGCAAATTGCTTCATCACAACTAATAAAACGTTGATCAAAAGTGATTACACAAATTTTGATGCAATTGTATTTAACATCAGTGTCATAAAAAATTGGAAGAAACTTAATATGCCTCAAAGAAGATCGCAAAAGCAGAAATACGTATTCTACAGTTTAAAATCAGCTGGTGATACTCCAGTTTGTAACGTAAAAGCGGATAATTATTTTAATTGGACTTGGACATACAAATTGAATTCGGATATTGTAAGTCCATTCATTGAGGTAACAGATTTACAAGGTAATATTGTAGCGCCGAAATTAAATGTTGATTGGGTGACAAATAGATCATTTGCAATGGACAGTGAAATAAATACTAATGCTCGTATAAAATCAAAAAGAAAAGCAGTTGCATTCATTATGGATAAATGTAATTCGAAAAGTAAAATACCAGGCTTTTTAAAAGAATTGCAAGCAGAGTTCAAAATGAATCTTCTTGATTTTGACATATACAGTTGTGGCAATCTACCATGTCCTTGGGGAGATTGCTCACAAGTAATAAATAATTATTATTTTTATCTAGTCTATGAAGATGACGTCGCAGAAGATTATGTGACCAAAAAAGTTCTTAAGGCATTCAAACATGGTGCTATACCGATTATACTTAGAGGAGGAGCGGACTATCAAAAGTAAGTATCTTTTTTTAATATAATGAAACAAAAAAACTGATTTTCCGGCTAATGAATGATACCCTAACTCTATCAAAAATTCTATCTGAAATAAAAATTCTATAGCTAATTTGCTGCTAACAAATCCAGACTTGAACATTATGATTCCCATACGTATTTATAAATTAGAGAGTTTGAATTTAATTTTGCTTAAATAATTTTATCATTCGATTTTATTCATACAATTTAACTTTTAATTATAACATTTTATAATTAGACTAATAATACCCTAGTGATTTTAATTGCATTTTGGAATCGAGTATTCTGACGTACATAAATATTAGTAATTTAGTGGTACCATAAGAGATTCTGTTTAGTTGTTTTAGTCAAAAATATGTTTATTCTTTCAGATTCCTTCCAGAAGGTTCTTACATTAACGCCCGATCGATGTCTGCTGATCATTTAGCGATAAAGGTTGCTTACATTATTAGAAATCCCGCCAAATACTACAGTTATTTAACTTGGAAGAAGTGGTACTCCATTCAGGAAACAGAGGATTTTAAGGGCATTTGTGATCTCTGCGCTTTTCTTAATGATGAAGTGAAAGTTCGGAACTATAGTGGATATAAAAATTTTAGAAAATGGTGGTACCCTGGGCCTTTGTATAACAAATGTATTCCGAAAGGTTCAGAGAACTTGGCTGAAGTTCTATCGTACTTAAATAGCACTAATAACTTGAAATGATTAGTTAATGTTTGTTTTTGTACTATATGCATATTATACAATATCGACGTCAAGCTCGACAAAATTCTTCACATTTTGACGTCACATGAAGTTATTTTAATCCTTTATGAATAAATAAGATAAAAGTATGTGAAATTGATTCCATCCAAATTTTTCTTGATTCCCGGGCCAATTTTATCTTTTATTGTTTTTCTTGTATTGAAATATATTTTGTATTTAAAAATATGTTACAAAAAATATAATAAGTGAAATTAAATGTATGGTTTTAAAAAAGGTAATGAAACAATTTAGTGTATAATTAAAACAAGGATTTTTTCGTGATTTGTAATACTTAAACATTATTTTTTCTGTGCTTAAACCCAATATTTGGAACTTTTTGAACTAACAAAGATATTTTTTTAGAATTTTAGTTAAAAGTTAATAAACCCAATACAATAGATTGAAATAGTGCATAAAAGTATGTCTATGTATTTGTTTGATATTTTCGAAATATTTTTACAACTATTCTTTTGTAAAAAAAATTCACTGTTTTGTGTTTGATAATTTTCCAATTATTTATTCCCTGAGGCAAAGTTGCTTATACTTATTTTTGAAAGAAATCAAATGCTTCTTATAGTAAGACGGTAAGTAAGCTTGGCTATTGTCACTGCCAAGACATTTTAAACAATTGTTCTCCAAAGAAACGGTTGACATTTAAGGTAAGGTCGTTGTTTACTGCCGGCTAAACTTATTATATTCTTACGAAAGGCTTTGTTCTTTCAAAGCGATAGGCTTAACTGCAAAAGCAATTTTCACGTCGAAAATACTTGTAAGGGGTTGTGAGTTGCAATTCATAGTTTAAAAAATGAAAAATATTACGAGTTACGAAAACTTTGTCAAATGTAAATTTTCAAGAGTAGTATTTTAGAAAAAAATAACGAAGTTGTTGCCAAAAGAAAAAAATATAAAAGTCAATTACATAAGTTCTGTGGTAGTATTAAGAAGTGTGAAAGATTAAATTACAACAATATTCATTGAGTAATCCGAATGACGTTTTGACTGGTACTTCTCATGGCTTTTGTCTACTTATTTATTGCACAACAAGACAATCATATTTTGCTTTAGTATTACTAAGTATTAAAATAATTATTAAGTATTATTAAATATTTAAATAATTGTATGATGTCCACTAACGCATTAGGTTAAGTTTCCTGTAATGTTAGTGGTAAGTTTATATAAATAAATAATTAATTAAAAAGTAAAATTAAATATTATTCCGTCTAGCAATAGTCTTACAAACTTAAAACGAAGAACGTCAGTATAATATGAGTATTAAAAAATTGTATTACATCCGGAGACTGTAAGAAGTTCTGCTGATTCGTGTGGCGGAGTCAACGATCTCTTGCCTGGTCCCAGTTGACCAGTTCCCACTTTAGTCGAAAGTCCAGTCTACCTCAAAACTCCATCAGAAACGGTTGCCTCCAGATCCGTACTGATCTAATTAATGGTTTTTGTTAAAAGCCTTTAATAATCCTCCCGTAACAGTACATTCAAAATTGGAATAAAACAAAATAATGAAACTTAAGTACGAATAAAGAACAAACTATGAGGCTGTCCTTATAATTTTATAACTGTTTATCAAACGTCGTGAGTGTGCGTTTGGCGACGGACGCACCTCACTACGCGTACGAATATCTATTTATTCGCGATTTGCGCGGCGGTTGCCGCTGCACGCTACAATTTATTTATTTATTTATTTATTTAACTTTTTGCACCATACATATGTACAATAGCAAAGGCGGACTTAATGCTAAAAGCATTCTCTCCCAGTCAACCTTCGGATAGTATGAACACAACGATATGGCGGTACATCTAGGCTGTAAAAAAATAGAAATACTTAGGAACCAAAAATAAATAATAATAATAATAGAATATATATAAATATATATACCATACACACACATACACATAGGAATACATAAATAAATACATAACTTCATACATAAATACATAAATATAGTATACATAAATACCTACACTCATTAATAAGAAAAAGAAAAAAAAAAAAAAATTGGTGATGTGATTATGAATGGTGGTGCCCTACATATTTACAGTAATGTCCGTGAAGTCTTTTCTTGAACGAAAATTTACTAGCCGGCTTTCTGAGAATCACAGGCAAATCATTCCAAAGTCGAGCGGCTTGAACGGCAAAAGAATAAGACAAGAAACCTGAATGGTGAAGAGGAATGGAGAGAAGCAAGCTCTCAGTAGAACGCAGAGGCCGATCATGAAAGTCCCGTAAAAACTTGAACTTATTCTTAAGGTAAGTAGGAGAATGTTCATCATATAAGACGGAAAAGAGAGTAGAGAGTATCCTAGCTTGTCTTCGTAGGCGAATAGGGAGCCATTGAAGCTGACGACGGAATGAAGACACATGGTCGAACTTACGAAGACTAAAAATAAAGCGGATACAATTATTAATAAGACGTTCTAGTTTGTTCAGGAGATCTTCATTGAGATCTGTAGTACACACATCACAGTAATCGATAACGGGGAGGATAAGACATTGCACCAGACAAATTTTGGTCTTAATAGGGAGAAACTTTCTTAGTCTATTCAGGGCACAAAGTTTACCTGTAACCGATCTACAAATCTCATTGACATAAGTAGCCCAATTTAAATTACAGTCCAAATATAAACCTAAATTTTTAACTGTACCGGAAAAGGGAATAATAGAACCTTCAAACGTGACCGGCGTAACAAGACCAAGATCAACTTTAACTAACTGACGATCACTGCCTATAACGATGGCTTGACATTTATTCGGATTAACCGAAATGCCGAATTTGTTCGACCAAGTAGCTATGCGGGCCAGATCTGTGTTGATTTTGCCAACTGCATCATCGAGTGCATCTACCTCAGTTTGGGTGTAAATTTGGAGGTCATCAGCGTAAAAGTGGTAAGAACAACTAAGGCAGGAAGAGAGAGAGTTAATAAAAAGAGAGAAAAGGAGAGGAGAAAGAATCCCGCCCTGTGGCACACCAGAAGAAAGAGCACACCAGTTGGAAGTATTTTGCTTAAATCGTACTGCTTGCTGACGGCCACAAAGGTAGGATGAAAACCAGTTAACAGACTTAAGAGAGAAATTAAGGTGCCGAAGGATAGCCAGGAGGATATCATGGTCGACCATGTTAAATGCATTAGAAAAATCGATGAGAACAAGAATGGTGACCAATCTACCCTCCATGCCCTCCCTTATATCGTCAGTCACCTTAAGAAGGGCAGTCGTGGTGCTGTGACACGGCCGAAAACCGGATTGAAATGGGGATAAATAATTAATTTCAGAAATATAGGCCGATACCTGCTTATGAACAGCAGCTTCAAGCACTTTAGATAAAAAAGGCAGTATAGAGATCGGCCTATAATTGTTTAGTTGACTGGGATTCGAAATTTTTGGAAGCGGAATAATGAAAGCTTTACGCCATAAGCTTGGAAAAACTCCTGACGACAAAGAAAAATTAATAATATGAGTTATCGCAGGAAGGAACGCTTCAAACACAGGAGAAAGCATGTTACGACCTACGTCGTCACAGCCCACGGCTTTAGATTTAATAGACAAAAATATTTTTCGCGTCTCGTCTATAGAGACTTCAGAAAATGAGAATGAAGAGAGACAAGGAGAGGCCAGGGAATCAATATGAGAAATAGTTTTAGACTTGACAGAGTGACTAAGATTATTAGCAGTCGCAAAATGTGAATTAAAGTCATTAAGAGGGAAAGGTAAGTTATCTACCGTAGTAGAACCCTTACCTATACCGTTAGAATTAAGGAATTTCCACATATCGGCCGGTGAAGAGTTACATAAATTTTCACAGAAGTAACTGCGCTTAGCTGCTCTCACCATCTGATTGCAACGGTTACGATAACCCTTGTAGGCGTTCCAATTCTCCTCGCACCGGTCACGCTTGAATTTCCTAAAGGCCCGATCCCTGCGAGTCATAGCCATACGCACTCCCCTTGTAATCCAAGGGGCAGGCGGCCGCTTCACTTTAACCGCTTTGACCGGAGCGTGTGCGTCGAACAGTTTTAACGTTAAATTATTAATGGCTATGGGCTCCGAACAGCTCATAGCCAATGAAGTATTGGCGTTCATACAACACGCCATTGATACAATGGACGAGATGAGCATCATCCAGATCTGTAAGACCAACTTCACACGTGAAGAGATCGTTGATGCGAAGACGCTCCTGTACCAGTCGCTCGGGAAGATCGACCGGATGCCATCCCGCAGACAGGATGAGAAGGGCGAGAAGAGTCTCCAGGATGTTATCAACCTACTTAAGGAGACTGATCCTGATGACGTGCCGTCGTTCGTGGCAAGGAACCTCAACAAGTTGCCGCCCGTCACGTTCGATCACGTCGACGTCACCAGGCTACTTATGGATATAAACATCCTGAAGACAAGTCTGGCGGAAGTGGTGCTGAAGTTGGAGGCCTCCCAAAACACCATCAGTGATTTACGCGCTGAAGTGGCGACATTGCGCAACGCTTTAGCGGCTAGTAGGTCACCAGAGGCCGATAACATCAACACGCGTCGCGGGGCACATGTAGCCTCGTCAGCGAGTTTCGAGTCAGCGAAACTTGACTCATCGCCGGCCACTGTCCCCGCACGAGTAAGCAGTGACGTGCGCGTTACCCGTCCCACACCTCCACCCCGGAAGGTGTCGCCTTGCATGGTTACGTCTACGCCTCAACGTAACTATGCCGCAGCTGTAACCTGTCAGCAACCCGAAATTCGGGTACAGAAGAGGGCAGAGAGGGATAGCGGAGTCTCCCGCAACGAACCCCCTCCTAGTACGGTGCCCACTGGCCAGCCGGACAAAGATGGCTTCATCAAAGTGGAGAAGAAGAAGAAGAGGAAGCCTCTTTGTCGTAACCAATGCGGTACTGCACCGACAGGACATAATCATCTGCTGCGTCCCGCCGTTCCAGTGACCTACATTTACGTCTCCCGTCTCCATTACACCACGAAGGTCTCCGATGTCGTGGAGTATTTGGAGAAGAAGACAAAGTGCCGGGCGCTGGTTGAGAAGTTGGAATCGCGCAACGCAGTCAACTTTAACTCGTTTGTTGTGCGTGTTCCAACCGAACTCCTGTCGGATTTCCTGAAGGAGGAGCTGTGGCCAAAGGGGGTCGTCTTCCGAAAGTTCCGTGGACGACGACGACCACCGGGAGTCACCGAAAGCGCGTCTCACTTCGCGAAGAAGTGAATTAGTTTTTAAGTCTATATTTTTGTATGTATTTTAGTCTGTAAGGTATTTATGTTATGGGCCTCGATGCCTGAAATAAAGATTTATTATTATTATTATTATTATTATTATCAAATTAAATCTCTAAGAAAAAATATTTCTATTCCATTAATTTTGTTAGGTAGACAGGCAGAAACACCGATAGATATTTCACCTGTTATCAAGTCAAACTGTATACCAGAGAGTTTTATGTTAACGTATAATTCAAAGAACCACATATTCATACATAAGATGTAGGTGGATATAGGCTTAGTCCTAGCCAACGTAATGAAGTCATCTGATGAATATTCGAGGAGTCGACGCCACTCAGCGCGCAAGAGGGCGCCACAGAGCTGCAATTTGAATTATGCCCAGTCAGGTCCTTTACAGAATTTATGGGTAATGATTTTAATCTAGAGACTGAGCTTTTTATTAGACATTTTGTTTGTTACATGAGCATAGTTTTAAATAGACAAGAATGTATTGTTTATATTTTGTTATAAATTTTGTCTGTTTTAGGGTTCCGTACAAAAAAACGGAACCCTGATCACTCGTGTGTCTGACCGCCTTTTACAGCCAATTTACTCCGAAACTACTGAACCAAATGAGCTGAAATTAGGTACTTATGTACTTTTTTGTGACCCAAAGATGAAGGTATAAAGAATTTGAAAAATATTATAAAATTTTTAACGAAATCAAAATTTAAAAATAACTGTTTTGCAAACCGTATCGTGTGGTAGATAATATATCATATGAAAGGGCTTGTTTTAGGGATCTCAAATATATTTTTGATATAGTTCTACAATGGATAGTTTTAAAATTATTCAATATTTATTTAAAATTATTAAGACGTAATTGACCATTCCTCCCGCCCTTATATCTGACAGGAAAACTTAGAAATAATCTATGGTCTTAAAAAAAAAAATTAAATGAATTAAATGGAAAAATCCAAAAATTAATTAAATGGAAAATATACGTATCAACGTACGGAACCCCCTCGCATTTGTCAGGTTTATTTTTAGAGGAGTTTTATGTAGCTGAAACTTATGTGTACCTTTACTACCAGATTAGCCCGCTTTTGTTGCCTCTTATGATACTCTAATATGCCGGTGTGGGATTGGGGTTACCTATTTTAAGCCGCCCGGCCCCTATACGACACAAAGTTCGTAAAACCAGCTGGTTACTATTGTAGATCAATTTTATAATAGACAGTGAACGGCAATAACCTCGACGATGTGTTTATATACACACACATAAATAGGAATTACACAGGGACTAATTAACAGGATCAATAATCAGTAACTTAGGACAGTTACTGACTGAGATCGGGTCTCAAAGAATAGGCGTGCCGTATCTATCGAAAATTATCACTAGTTATCGACGAAATTACGCGATGTTGAACTCAAAAGGCTTTGTTCAATGTTTGATTAAGTTTCTAGCAGTGCTGTGCTGTAGTTCTGAGTGACAGTCTTTATTTAAATTGTGGACTAATTACTTTATTTATTTAACTCTTTATTGTACACCAATAAAATAATACAACAACAATAAAATTTAGAAGTAAATAAGTGAAGCAGACACATGAGGTACAAAAGACGGTCTTATCGCTACACAGGGATCTCTTCCAGACAACCTTAAGATGTGGAGAGCTGAGCACTTGGAGGCGGAGCATTGATACATTTCTTTAGATGTATCTATTATAATACTTTCTTATTCCTTTCTTGTTAGAGTGGCTTACCACGACCATTGCTAAGGACGGTCCAATATTATGTGTTTCAGTTTCCCTCATAACTATATATTTGCTTTCCTGTTTGCGAAATAAATTTTTTTTTCTTTATTTTTTTTTAATCATAATAAAATAGTAAATGGTAATATTTGAACATGATTTTTACACTAAACATAGCTGAGAACCATTTCGATCTAATCAAATGTCAGACACACAGACATTCTTTTGCATCGGGGGTTAAAAATTAACTTTTGCGGTCTTTTAACATGAAACAATACCGAAACAATACTGTTTAGAATATTTGTTTGTCTGTATGTTTGTCCGCGTATCAAGCAAAATATTACTTACATATGTATTATATTTCATATATTATTTCATAATTGTTATTCAACTAACATAATAAATCACATTGCGATGACATTAATTTCCAAACGAAATAGCTGTAAATACGGTCAGCAAGCGCGATTGAATATTCGAGAACCGATCTCGATATGCTAAGCAGTTCGTCCCATTTACGCTGCCACTACCACAGATTAAATACACCGAGAGAGTTTGGAATCTCCTCTAACATATTTATGGGATAGTAGCCAAGTGGGTTAGCGGACTTCATGTATGGAGAACTCTCAGGCAACTTTCCTCAGGATATTAACTTGATTATTTGGGTAACGCCAACAATCAGCTTATTTTGATGAAGGACTGGGTCCTTCAACTTAAAAATGTGATTTCAAGCTACCTACTGTTTTCTTTTGCATTGATAGATTAATTAGTAAATAGTACTTACGTAGTACTCCCACTGCCCAAAGGTTGACTGGGAGAGAATGCTTTTAGCATTAACGCCTTTTGTTCCTGTACATATTGTAAGGTAAAAATAAATAAAAAAAATAAAAAATAAATATCATATTTAAATTATTGTGGCTCTAAATTACGAAAGTTGTTAATTATAGCGCCGTAAATTCACCGTCTTTTAAAATTTATTATTTGTTTCGTTATTATAATGTTACTTGTTCTATACATGGAACATAAACTTTTAGGTTATATACCTAAGGCTTAACCCATTTACTTTAAAAATTACTTGTGGGTAACGGCTCGTTCGGAAACGGATAGACGTTCACACATCTCAGACAAGTTGTCTATTATCACGAGAAGTATCTATTGATAATCCCATAACCCACCTCCGTTTCGCTTCGGATACCCTGTACCCACCTCTGAATCAACTTCTTTGTCTTACTATTTGATTACCTATAGCATTCATGAGTGTGGCTTTCATACACAAAACTATTTCTTCAAATCCGTCTTCTAGTTCCAGAGATTAGTGCTTTCAAACAAACAAAAACTTTTCAGCTTAATGTTAGAATAGATAAAATGGATACGTCATGTTCTTTACTTCCTTTCCGTTCAATCCTTTATTTACCTTTTCACAGATGACTGCCAGAATACCTCAATTCTAAAGTAGGTTCATGACCTTTTACGTGAATTGTAGGGCGCGGGCCACACAGAAAAGACGCAAGACACGGACCCGTCGCAGTCGCGGCGCCCGTTTAATCTACTTTCATACAAAATGTATGCAGCCGTCGCGACGTAAAACATACAGAAAAGACGGGACGCCGACACGACGCTTTCTCTTCGGCGCCCTATTGGAAAACATACAGAAAGGACAGGACGCGGGCTTGCTTAGGCGCCAGCGGGGGAGCGGAAAGGACGCGGAGAGCAGGTCTCTTAAAACGTAGTGATTAAGTACTCTGTGGCCGGGAAAAGCCCAGTGTGCACCGACCGTCACGCCCGTTCCTTGTCTTTTCTATATGTTTTAACGGCGCCCTGTCTGCGACGGGTCCGAGCCCCGTCTTCGTCTTACGTCTTTTCTGTGTGGCCCGCGCCTAAGCTCACACTTTTAACAGGTTACAATTATTGACGTAGAATATCTTTTATTAAACAAATGACCATCTATCGCACCATCCATCCATCAGCCCTTGGAGGTCCACTGCTGGACATAGGCCGGTCCTGAGCCTTACCTGTTATCTGTGCTCTATCGCACTATCTTTAGAAAATCTTTTATTAAACAAATGACCATCCATCGCACTATCAGCTCAAAAATCGTTGCATTGTCCATAAATGCAATACATAAATTTTCCAATCTATTAACAGTTTGGAAAAAGATGCCCGTCCTAAAGTTATCGACTGATGAGTAGGTATAGAATCTAATCCAGAGCCAAGTCTACTTAACATGAAAGGTCTTGTAGGCTGATTTGCCACATGCAGCTATAAAGAATTGAGGCCTCATTAGCATACTGAAGCAGCTAGTAAGTAGGATCTGAATGCGCTGTTGAATATGCAAACAGGCGATACTGCCGGTAGCTCTGAAGATTTGCGAACTAAAGATCCCAAAATCTTGTGTAGTCGCCAAGGAAAATCCATGTTTTGGTATAAAAATATATAATGTAGCCGTTGTGTTTGGTTTTTAGGGTTCCGAAGTAAAATCGGAACCTTTATAGTTTCGTCATGTCCATCCGTCTGTCCGCCTGTCTGTCTGTCTGTCCGTCTGTCCTTCTGTCCGTCTGTCTGAAGCAAAGCACCGAGATCCTTAGTACTAGAAAGCTGTAATTTGGCATGGATATACAATATTTATTAAAACTCCAGAATCGTACAATAAAAGGTCTTCCAAAAATATTATGGGTTTTCTGAGATCATTTTTTAGAATTAGGGGTCCGTTTGCGAAATATTTGGATTTAAAATGCTGATTTTGGTTAGAGTCAAGTGTCCCCTGCTGGCTAAACGGTTGGAGTTGTACAAGTGAAAAAATTCCCAAAAATATTTTATATAATGAATTTACAAGGAAAACTATCACGGCTATGTTAGCACAAGTAGTTAATGAGTAATAGTCAATAAACTTACTACGTCGGAACCCTATATTGCGTCTAGCCTGACACGCACTTGCCCAGTTTTTTCTCTATTATGAATGTCTATATTTTAAAATCTAACATAAAAAATTCTTCATTTTAATAATGTAACGATAAATATTAAAAATTAAATTTTAAAGTTTGTTTGTAAGAATGTAAGTATTAATGTTTGTCAAATAGTAATTTGACACAAAATATTCTGAATGGTTTTTCGTCAAAATTTAGTGTAGAATGACATAATTAGGTAAAGCGTATCTAATTCTCATATAAGTTCTTTAATCTGAGTGGTAGGTAATTGCTTGTTATCCCGGAAGCTACGGGTAGAACCCTAGTAGGTATTCAGATAAGGATTTTTAACGTTGAATGTAGTGTTTATCCAAAGGAAAACATTGTAGGTACGTAAGCGATAAGGGACAAGCGCCTGAAGCGACACGGCCGATGTCGTCGACGCTAAACAATCGCTGTAACACGCTCTGATTATACTTAGTTCGCAATCGCATGCGTAAACTACAATCGGATTGCTCTGTACCGACAATGCAGTGAATGTGGTAACGAATGCGCACCTGATGCTCCCAGATACCACTACTATTGGTTCTGTACACTTTCACACATTCACAGGTCCGTAATAATAAAACGATCTTAAATAAATAAATAGAAACAACCACGACCGGGTAACAAGCTTCGATTGGGAAGTTCATTTCGGAATCCTCATTCGGTAGGCAGGGTTTACCGAATTTTAGAGTGAATTAAAAACCGGTTCAGAAGTTTTTGAGTTTATCCATTGCAAACAAACAAAAATTAAAACTTTCCTCTTTATAATATTGTAGTTTATAAAACAACAGAATAAAATATTCTGTAATAAAAACATCACAATAAGTACCTATTGTATATTTTCTTCTTTTCTAGAGCACATACCTGTTTATTACGATGCGATGTAGGCTACAAGACTGATAATTAAAATTACTAGAAAACCTGATCTAAGTGTCGAATAGTTTTTATTTTGTTTTATCTTCAAATCTTTACACTGTAAGATAAGATCTACAGGTCAATTTTATGTCGACAGTACAGATAAGGTAAGTAACGTATAAGAAGAGTCTCGTTGGAGATGCTGTAGGCTGTTAGAATTCGCTAAATGTTGTAAATAAATATATAAATAAATAAATAATAATAAATAACGCTTCACACTCATAGCCCCACACTAGGATTCCCTGTGTCGTGGGTGCCATGGACAACACACAAGACATTCACACCCAGACCAAGAACAGAAATTCAAACTCATCATTCAAATTTCCGCCTCGCTGGGAATCGAACCCAGGACCCTTGGCGCGGCGATCCGGCATGGTAACCATTGCGCCACACGGGTCGTCTATTAGTATATAGTAGTGTATAGTAGTTATATAGTAGGGGACCTGCATCGTTTACTGCCTACCAATATGCACCTGAGCCCTAGTTTTGGACGTGTAAACTGTACCAATTTACTAAATACATAGTCTCAATTTATGCTAAGATTTTTAACTATCATTACCTAGATAGTTATATAATTATTCGGTATTCTTTATTCTTTATTATCTAAAACACGTACTCGCGTTGATGATATAATATTATCAGATGGCTTTTATTTCAGTTCATATAAAAAATAGCAAATTACTCTAATAAACGTTTTATAAGAGAATATAGTGTAATAATTTGCTATGACAGCCTCAAATGACAGCATTATACATCAGCAACCAGCTACTCCAAATCTTAAACTTTTCTCTGATAAAAACCATCTTTGAGTTATTATTATTATTGTTTTAAAACAAATAAGAGATAAATATGTACCAACCAACCAGTATTTAGTAATATTTTATTTAGACCTAATAAAAAAATTCATTGCAGTTTTTGGGCCATAGGAGCATATAAATGTACCTACCTAATCATATTTTAATCTCCTAAATCACAGCCCAAAAATGGCAGCATAATTCCACCTCATCAATTACAAGTGTTGTCCCGCTACAGTCTTGTGTCAGGAGATCGGTGGCTAGGGACGTCATCAGTTATTTAACGACCTCCCGGGGAGTTGCGGTTTAAATACTTCGAATGTATTGAAAAACTCGGCCCTTGACTCTGTTGTTTAACTAAGAAAACACATTTTTGAAGTTGTTAAAAAAATCGGGATAAAGGTCGTAATAAATGTACATTATAGGAGCCAGTGTTTTTTCTCTCTCTGTTCTTTTTTGGTTGGCAACGAAGCAATGACGCCTTTGATAGACTTTTTTTTATTTTATGACTTTACAGAAAACTTCTAATAAATTTAACTATTTTAAATATTGACATAATATAAAAAGAAAAAAGGGATACACCAATAAGCAAGAAAAGAATTATTCTGTCGTATAAATCACAATCAAATAAATAAGATATTCATACAGTCGTTGAAAACTGAGAAGACGGATGGTCTCTGCATTGTGAGAGGGTAGGGTCGGATAAAAAAGTATTCAATAATAAATCCGACTCAAGACGTCGATCACAGATGCGTCCCCCAGGATTGATATCCAGTCTCCAGCTTTTAAAGAGAAATCCGCGACGAAGACGTTAATATTGTCTTTGAACATATTGATATTAAATTTTGATATCATAGTAAAATATTAACAAGATCGGATTGTATTGGATATAATATGTATTGCCATACGTTTATAATTTCTGTACACACAATAATTGTTATTTTTGATCTATGTAAATGACCGATGCGATTTATGATATGCGATATGATTTATTAAAATTTATACATCACTTGTATTGTCATACGATGATTCATAGGCCTAACTAAGATCCATTAGATAGCTGTATGTACTTACCTATATTCAATGCGCAGAAAAAAGGGAAAAAACATGAGTAAAATATCTTATTTTGTTATTTTATTCACCACTTACGTAAACATGATCATAGCGTAACTTTTGACACTTATGTCGATAGTCAGGATTCCACCACTTTCTGAACTGTTCGTAACTTTTGTGTATGGAAGCGCTGTAATTCGAGTTTAGTTTGCTACACAGTTCACACAGATAAGATCTAGATTTTGGCGTGTAGTAGTAATGGTTCTTCCAGTCAAAAAAGTATTCGTATGTTTCAGGATGTTTGATGAGGTAGTCGATGATAGCACCGAGTTTCTTGATGTCGAAGGACTGAGAATTAATGAAAGATGCAGGAGGAAGGAAACTGCAAAGAAATGTTACAATACCGATCACAGGTACAAAGATTGACTGGGTTTGTCTGATAGGTAAACATTTATAATAACATAAAACCTTTTAGTCATTTCCACTTTTATGTTATTAGTTGAAAATGAGCAGATGGGCTATCTGATGATAAGAGATTATCGCTCATGGATGTCAATAATATAAGCATCAGCGATTGCCGTCAAAAATACTATTTAACTTACCATCAGATGACTCATCCGATTTTTAAATATGCAAATATATTTTACCTTGAATAACTGTGTCCTCCCATCACAATAGGAATAGCCAAATACGTCATAGCCTTAACAAAGCTGTCTGTAATGTAATCCTCAGCAGTCAAATCCTCCAAAATTAATTGAAAAAAATATTTCTGCTCAATTAGCTTATAGCAATTTAGTATGCGATTTTTTGGGCATTTCAGATCACCACAAGGGCCAAATAGATCTAAAGTGTAATTGTATCCAAGTAGCTCTTCTTGCAAATCTTTTAAGTATTCCATGTGCTTATTCTTCAAACTACATTTGTGAACGACTAAAGCAACAGCCTTTTTCTTCATTTTAATTCTTTTTTTGTATCGATCATTGTGAGTCATTTTTGGGATCCATTTCATTTCCTTCTTCGGGCCGACTAACTTGCTTTTATCATCGTATATACTGAAGAATGGATGAACAATATCGGAATCTAACTTATACGTCCAAGTCCAATTAAAGAACCCTTCGAAAGCTGGATTACACACCGGATATTTTGCTGCAGATTCGAGAGAATGAAAAATGTAATTCTGGGAAGACGATCTAGTCAAATTTAAGTCTTTGGGAATCATATTCATAACGTCATATATGCTAAAAACGACTGCATCAAAATTTTTATGGTCTTCTTTTAAAAGATCTTTATTGTAAGTTATATAACAATTTATAAATTCACACTTCTGGTTAATGAACACCGTTTGACCAGGAAGCAGTTCCTGTTCTTTTGGATAGTTAAAACCAAACTTGCTTCCCTTGAATGGTTTCCAGAATAAAATATATTTTAAATCCATCTTGAATCTTGTTCGTTCTTTTACTAAAATTTTTTTGTTCTCGTTTAAGTAATATGGGATTGAAAATATCGTCAATGTTATTGTTATCAACAAAAAGAAAACACTGTACCTAGTCAAGGTTTTTCTTAGCGGACTTATAAAAATCATTTCTTTAAGTTTATACATGAACGCGCCTGTTTCTTGGTAAATCGTTAGAACTAGTGGAAGCGTTTGTTATGCTCACTGTAATAGCTTCCACGTAAAATCCAACTGTTCAACTGCGTGGAACAATTTGATTGTTTCATGTTTATTCCTCCTGTTTATTATTTACAAAGATTTCAAAGCACAGAGAATTTGTGGATTTTAAAGCATTTGAATAATTCTGTCTGGTCAATAGAATAGAGCAGCTATGTTGGAAACAAACAAAGAAATAGAGCAAAAACTTTTTAATTTTCAAAAGTAATTGTTTTATGAAAAAATCAACAAACAAAACGCAAAAAGACATCGGAAAATAATTCAAAAGCTATTTTACCATAACAAACGTTAAATCCACATATAATAAAACTCACAGTGACCGCGAAAGCGAATTCTGTAACACAAGTGCAACGGAAATTCCAGAAAAAACCAAACAAAACGTTGAAACACCAAACTGTGTTAACATTTAGCATTAAACATAGCTTACGTCTATTCACAATTGAAGTTTTTAGAATCTCGTATTCATAGCAGAAACGTACGGAGGTAGTTTTGGCCCGAGCGGGGTTCTCTCATAATTTATGCGTTTCATTTCACGATATAAAGTCGCGAGTTTAACCAACTGTCGTATGAAAAACTCGTTTTCGTATCCAACATTTAATTTATAGCAAAAATTCCTTCCCCACGCGCGATATTAACACATGTATCGTCGCTGGTTTCGACTAAATTTTATTCTGTTGTCATTGATATACGAGTATTCATTCCTTTTTTAATTGGATAGATGTTAAATTTGATAAATAAAGTAAGACAAAAATATAACTTGCGTTTTATAGACCAAGTTTTATAGACAATGGTTATACCTACAGGCCGATTGGTCTAAGCTGGCATGTTACACCGTTTTCAGACTAAGATAATTTTTCATACAGTATCATATAAAATCTGGGGGCACTACCGTGCCCCCGCCAAGTCGAGCAAAAAAGCGGCACGACCATCCTTTTCTCGAAGTAGTTTAGGCCATTTTCGAACCCCTATTACTTCGTTGTGGATAAAGCTAGAAACCTGAATTTTACCAAAGTTTTACTTGAAGTAACCAAACAGGAATTGTATAAATATAGTATATATTTCAAATTTCAATCAATTTGAACCAGTAGTTTAAGAATTATAACTAGTCAAAGTTTCTTAATTTCGTCACTCACTCACTGACCGATCATCAAAACTGTAAGGCACTTCTAGTAGACAAAGAAGCTTCAAATTTAGAATATAATTAGGGTTTAGTGTATAAATCAAACTAAAATATTTTGTGATTTCGGTCCAGTTTTCTAGATACATTAATTGCATAATTAACTTTGTAATCCCATACAAATATGAAGAATTACAAAGTTACGTTTGCAGTTAACGAATCAGTGTACCTCAATAAATAAATAAATAACGCTTCACACTCATAGCCCCACACTAGGATTCCCTGTGTCGTGGGTGCCATGGACAATACACAAGACAAGGACATTCACACCCAGACCGAGAACAGAAATTTAAATTCATCATTCAAATTTCCGCCTCGCTGGGAATCGAACCCAGGACCCTTGGCGCGGCGATCCGGCATGGTAACCATTGCGCCACGCGGGTCGTCAATGATGTTTAAAAAACTATAGATACGTCATCCCCTTACAAATCAACCAAAAAATCTGTTCCAAAAAGAGCTACAACACACAAAGGCATTTGAGGAGTGACTAATCAAAAACTAATATTTCCATTCTGAGTAATTTTTGAGAAAAAGCAAAAAACGTTTCATTACTATACAGTATTTTAGAGGAAATTATTGTCTTTTGATCCGAATTAGACTTTTGTGGGGTTCTTTTACTACAGAATTTTTTTTTTTCAAACCGAATGAATATTCAATATTTTCATCACGATCAAAAAAAAAAGGTGTGTGTGCGATTCACACACGATAGAAATGAAACTATACAAGATATAAAAAACCCCTCGACAACAACACGTAAATTATTAAGTGCCGTCTTACACAAAATTACTGTAGCGCGCCATCTAGCGACTAACTAAGAAACAACAATCGGTCGGTCGATCGACAGATATTAAATAAGCAAGCTTGACAACGAAAATGAAATCTTGAAAAATGAAATTGAAAATCGAAAATGAAATTGATAAATTCTTTGAAAATATTTAAAAGAGCATTTGAAAGTATTTAAAAACAGTATAAAAAGAAAACTAAAGTATAAAAACAGTATAAAAATAAATCTAAAAAAAAAAGAAATACTGAGAGACGCGAACCTTCGCATCAGGTATTGTGTATCTACGTCCTGACCATTGAGCTACGGAGAAGTTAGATTCAACGACGAAATTAGCAGTTATATTATATGCATTCTTATAGTATGTATATTTCTGTCTCATTCTTTCCTGGCTTCATCCTACACATTTTTGTATTTGTGTCTCTTACCTGTCGTTTTTTCCGTTGCATCCGGTTTGAAATCACAACGATTCTAAAGAAGTTTCACTTCAAAAAGTATTTTTTTTAGAAACTGGAATTATTGGTTTTTGATTAGTCACTCCTCATTTTAACGTTGTATTGTATGTCAAATCTCAAGCACTTCTGACAACAACAAAACTGCCTATTGTCTTGTAACAGAGCAATTACGAACAGACAGAGGTCAATTGACCGCTCTTACGATCTTCATCTTCGGCGCGCTAGTAACATATCTACCTCTATTTTACTTATAATATCATTGGTGTACCTGTATTATGTATAATATTATGGAATAATAGGTGTACTTAAGTACCTAGATATTATTATGTTCAAAGGAATGAAAAAGCAAGAATGGGACTTGTCTTATGAAGTTGTACTAAAATCCCGCAAAATATTAGGTAGACTAAATTGCCCGAAATTGTTGGTATTCAAGAAGTAGAAGGTATTGGAAAGGAAAAAAATTAGGACTAACCACAAAAAGAAATGAGATGCCATCAAAAACATAACTTGTAAAAAAAACCAAGTTTCGCAACTCAGTTCTTCTACGGTAAAAAGTTGTGAGATCCATGTAATACCAAGTCGTTTAATTTATTCAGGGTCCTTCTGTCTTGAGTTATTACGTAATTAGCTAACTTAATAACATCTTAAAGTGACCATATCATATATCAATATTAAAAATATTTTATGTTCTAAATAAATAGATTGACCTCACTGAATTTTTTTATGAATGGTGACAGATTTTTTTCCATAGAAACGATAAGCAGTAAGTCCATTAATAATGGAGAAATACCATCAGATGACCTCATTCGGTATAACCTAACCGCGCAACAAGTCCACAGGTCCACACTTAATTTTATCGTCGCGCTTTCTTGTTTATAATTCCTAAAATCCTCCAATTTTCGCAGTACTGACAAATGAAACCATTCACAATAAACTGGATCATTATCTGTCTGTTTGTTGTGAATTAAGCGCAGCACAAGGCGGTGCTTATTTTCTGTTGTTGCGCCTCAAATTGTCGACACTTGAGCACAGATTAGCTTCGTTACCCCACGGTTGTGCGTCCATTTAGTGATGTGCATGGAAAGTATCGATAAATCTATCGGATTTTCTGTGATGTTTAAAATTTTGTTAATCGTCGCTAATTTTGTTTAATTTCAAGTAATCTTGTTTGTTCGTTTTACTGACATTTATGAGTCATTACCTTGTAAAAGAAATATATTATATTATATATGTGGATTGTCATATATTATCTAATTTATATCTGCTCGTAGGTACTCTGTCCAAAGGTTGTCTAGAAGGTATCATACCAGGGTGAATATAGCTTGAATAGAGACCCACAAAATTACAAAAAAGACAAAAAATATTATCATCATCTATGTTACGTAAGTACTTGTATTTGCTGTAAAGAGTAATCACGTTGGTTTTGATTGTGGCGCGTTATGACACGTAATAGTGCGTGCATCAATAATAACGTCGCTATAATGAGGACTCTAGCTCAAAGAGAAATGACCCGAAGTCATTACGTCATTTACCTGTATTGAAAGCAATTAAAAGAATCCTACTAATTGGTTGAAGTGCATATTTATGATCACGTAAATTACCTATTTTTCTTTTATTACAATAGTTTTTGAAACATTTGACTCTAAGAAAAATAATAACCCTAAAAACTGCCTCGACTCAACCCTCTTCGCCTCCTCACCCTACCTACACCTCTTCTATACAGAGGTATCACTCCGTCACAATAATTTTATTATTTTTTGTTCAACAATCTTAGCTCTCATTTCAATTTAACATTTCATCGATATCGATGACATGTTAATTCTCCTCTCAGGTACCAAGTGGTTGGTCGAAGTATCGCCACTGCGCATTCAGACTTCAGATACGTTCGCGCTCTGCGCTTAATGGGAATTTCAATGTCGTTCATAATTGTTTTCTTTACCTTTGTGCGTAGTTTAGTGCGTTATTTGCGAAAAATGTTGACAAAGGCGACCTTTGTTGTCATATTCTGCCCGAAAATCTTCGCTAAGTTTGGCTGGCAGGTGTTCAATTTTTTTAGAATTGATTACAGCAGGCTGAGCAGTGATAATGAGGAGGTGATGTTTATGTTTTTTTGATTATAAATTGTTCATAATTTTTTGGTACTTTTTAAACGTGTCGAACGTTTAGACGGTTGATTATATTTTTATGGTTGTTAAAGGTACGTAACATTATAATAATGAGAATAAGACATATATACATATATTATTTATTATAGAAATTATGATATTTATTTGTATTAATCTTAATTCAGTTTAGTTAAATCTTTGTATATGAGGTATATTGTTGGCATTCACGGAACAGTAAAATAAATTATAACTGTAGATTTGACTAGAGAAGCAAGCAGATGAGTTAAGTGAATAATAATATTTTTTCATAATTATAATAAAATAGTAAAAAATTCGAAGCTTTACAAACAAAGATCTTTATAACGTCCATATCAATAAAAATCCGGGCAAGTGTGTATCAAGCCATGCGCAATGTAGGGTTCCGAAATATTAAGTTTATCGACTATTACTTATTAACTACTTAGTATGCTAATATATGGCTGTGATAGTTTTCATCATACAACCTATTTTTAAAAAAAAATTCACTTGTCCAACTGCAACCTTATAGCCTGCGAGGGGAACCTGATTTAGCACTTTTTGACTTAGCACTTTAAAGCTAAATATTTCACAAACCCTTAAATTCAAAAATGATCTTATGAGACCCATAATATTTTGGAAAGATCTTTTCAACGACACCCCATACTATGGGATACGCAACGAATTAAATTTCATCCTCACGTTACCTGTAGTAAAAATATTTTTTAAATATTTATGATTTTGGAGTTTTAATAAATATAATAGCCATCCCAAATTACAGCTTTCTAGCACTAAAGGTCTCGGCGCTTTCTCGCGTGGTCTCGGACGACGGACGGACGGACCTGACGAAACTGTAGGGTTCCGATTTTACTTCGGAACCCTAAAAACAATAAAATTGTTGACCTGGTAATGAAAAGCGATACAATCACAAGCCAACACAAAGCGAGCGGCAATCAATTCGTGTCTCAAACGAACACAAAGGCATTGGAACTCAATCGCTGCGAAGCGCTGAAAGAATAAAAGCATGCTTGGCAATGCTTCGGTGCGCTGTGACATTTTCAATTCCATTTAGGCAACCGCGGCTGCAGCTGGACTAGCGATGAGGCCACCACATAGTGCATGAGCGGAGCGATTTTGCGTTCTAAGCTAATGTTAGGTACAAAGACGAAAGTTTTGATGTTTTATTGTATGGTTTCATGAACTGCTGGACATTTTTCAATATTTCTTTCACCATCATTGAGATATGTGATATTTTTATTTATTTATTTTTTTAAAGGAGGGCTTTTCAAAGTCGACAAATTTTGAAAATTTTAAATTCATAGTTTAACAAATAGTCTTAATTCTAGAAAACTTGGGGCAATTGTGTTATTATTTTGACTGTGGTTCTAGAAATGTTATTTAGCATTACGGTTTCAAAGTTTAAATGAACAAAAATAATAAAAATTAACCACAATAACCAAAAAATGGTTACAGTTTGACCAAATTTCTAGGTTTTTATTAAATGCCCATAATTTTCAAACTGCATGGGATAGATTTTTTTTCTAATTTTTCTCATGATGGTTACAATCAATCCTGTCACCCCGTTTCGGCTTGACGTTGAGTTCTGGGACACCCTGTATAAATGTAAGCGTTGCAGAGTTAGTGTGTTATAATTTGATAAATATTTCTAGATACTCTAGAATTATAATTATAGCTGTTACTCCCGACGTCGTATGCCTAAATATGCCTAAAATACTAAAAACCTTTATTTATTTTTACCCCATACCCCTATTTTTATACGTTAAATTAATTTCTAATAATACGTTCTTATCTGACTTCTCCTACTTATAATCTAAGTACATTACGTAGTGTTTGAGATTTCATGTTTAGTTCGCGGGCATCCTTTCGTTCTATAAAACCGAAATTTTATCAAAAATATTAATTATATTATATAAAATATATATTTGCAGGCAGAGGGTGCTATAATGACATCACATATAGTAGCAGCTTGCAAAGTCCGCGGAGTCGCTGTAACACTCCGACATTCGATAGTGGGTAACATGCAGTGTGACCACAGGTAAAGTTTTATTTTAATACTAGCTGACTAGACAAACTGACTAGACAGCTGTTCTGCCAAAATTATCTAGATAAAGACAACCTAGCGGTATGAAACATACTTTATGACCTAATATCATATCTACCTAATATACACAAAAGAAATATAAAAACCGTAATTGATTGTGTGTACTAAATAAATAAATCGGTAAACTTCAATATACCTAATATATTAAACAACATAATATTTACACTATATAAAATAAAAATAAATACTTAAAAGCAAAAGTAAAATTAATTAAAATAAATGTATATAACTTCAATTGGTTAAATAAACAAGTCTATCATCATTGCTACACTTTTAATAAAAGAACGCTATTCGAACTTTGATGTAATCACACCCTAACGTCTTGGAAGACTAAATTACGGGTCCCAGTGGGTCGTTTATAGTGATTTAACACCTAATTAGTGGTGTGTGGTATTCAAAATGAGGGAACTAGATCTTATCATGGTTAAGATGTAAAGTTTCCTCTTGTAAGTTACAATTGTAACTGGGTCTAAAGCCATTTCTGTCCAAACCAGTTAACCAAATACAGCGCTTGCTTTAAAATCGGTGGATTTTCATACAACTTTTCACTATGTTTGCACCTATGTGTCGACACTTACCATCACATTTAACTGCTCATCCTTATCAAGTATCGTTTGTTTACAAAAACTACCGCTTAGAGTATTAAACATAAGTTTGTTGTAACGATTATGCAGCAAAATTTTCAGTCAGTTGAACAGAGTAACAACAATATTGAATATCAGTTATTAATAGTTACTATATAGGTTAATCTATAATAATATATAAGTTAATCTATAATAATATAAAGCATGCATTAAGCATTAAGCTCGCCATTTGTACCTCCTGTATTGTGGTCAATAAAGATTAAATAAATAAATAAATAAATAAATATATAAGTTAATCTATAATAACTTATTATAGATTAACTTAAAAAATTAAGTGCCCCAGCCGCGTCTGTCTATCTATATGAACACGATAAACTCAAAAACTAACGAACGGTTTTTTATACGGTTTTCACCAATAGATAGTATGATTCCTGAGGTAGGTTTAGGTGTATAATTCATTTTCATTATGGTTTTATGTAAATTGACCGAAATCCACGCGAAGATGCGGACGGAAGCTAGTTTTTAATAAATAGAGAACATATTGGTGGGAGGTTTTTTTTGCCTGTGTATTTATCAAGTATCATTGCAGAGTCATTAAGTTGATGTTTCAACGGGTAGAAAGAGCCAGCGACGCGCCGATATTGTAAAATATATGTTAGCTTGCTCGCTCAAACAATGGGACAGTTAAGCGTTGTGACAATGGTGTACACCACACTGAGACCTGAGAAAGAGAATAAAACGTCCCACTTAGACTAACAATACTGTGTAACTTGACTTGTGTAAACGAAGTGTGATACTTATTTCCTCGATAAGTAATAAATAATGCACATGCATATAATCTCATGAAACTATAAGTTGATTTTATCATCCAGATAACACGGTACATACAGGCTCTTTATTGGTGGTCATACTAGCATGTCATACTGATATGACCAACAAGAATAGTTTGTATTGTTGGTCACCGGGTTTTTAAAATATTTTTACGATAACCGCATGTATTTTCGCCTTTTCTCTGAATCCATCAATCAATTTGTAAAAGGTTCTGTGTAGTAATTTTAGTAATGGATAGATATTTGTTTTAAGAATTTGAAGTGATGATTAAATGTTTTTTGTTAGAGTTCCTTGCAGACTAGGATTATTTACTGGAATTCTCGCTGTACGTAATGACATTCGATCAGGTACAATACAATACAGAATAGAATCGACGTTATCCATACAAATGAGTTTATAAAATATAGATATTATTATATTGTAGTTATATGTATAGGTATGTTGTATATTATACTTGTAGTCATGTTGTATTATAGTTTTGTAGTCATACTAGGAAATCGCCCTCGCTTCGCTTCGGGAAAAATAGAAAAAAAAAATATAGCCTATGTCACCCGGGGCTAGTGTAGCTTTCGAACACTGAAAGAATTTTTTAAATCGGTTCGGTAGTTTCGGAGCCTATTTAATGCAAACAAACACACAAATCTTTCCTATTTTTAATGTTAATATAGATAATAAAACTTAATAATAATAATAATAAATATTAATATTTTTTTATGACAAGTAAAATTCTACTGAAACGGAAAATTTTGTACAACTTACAGGTTACATCGCTTTTTTATTTTTTTAAATCGTCTTGTTAGGAATTCTTTGTAACAAAGTTTATTTTACAGCTTGCACATTCGCGGCAAATAGCGAAATACGAACCATTGAGAATCGTCGCCAATCTAGATGATGATAGACTGGAATCAACCTAAATAATGAATAATAATTAACGCTTGCACACTTAAAATCCGCAGTAGGATTCCCTGTGTCAAGGGTGGTATGGACAATACTTATAAGTTACTAGCACAGACATCACAAAAACACCCATGACCCGAGCCGACCCGTTTTATAACTATCTGCTCCAGGGAATCGAACCCAGTACCCCTCGCTACGCCTGCGATACTAACTAGGTTATAGGGTCGTCTAAAAGATTATTTACCAGTTGCACTATGTCGCATAATGTTAGCTAAGCGAGTTAGCGTCTAAGTGAATTGTTCGAGCAATGAGCGGTTTGCGTCGTTGCGCTTTTGCGCTGTCAATGGGACGTAACTCAGTTTGCGCTGCGACACTGTACGGTCGGCAGACATGTTTATAGAATATTTTTATATAGGGTAAAAGCCGGATACTTGCCTCATTGGGATACTTGCCCTGGTTTCGAATACACTATGTTAGGAATGTTGGTGACATTAACACTTTACTACAATAAGAAGTGCCTCTCCCGCAGGCTTCAGTGCCATGTAAGCCGTGAGAGTATATGCATTCGTTTTGTCCATGTGAGCAAATATCTTCCAAGACGAAACTTTGACGGGCGACGAAATTATTTTGGCATGTAATTTCTATTGAATATTTTTTAATACTGGTTAGGTTTTAGTCGACTTCTTGTTTCTATGGATGCATTATAGTTTAAATTATAGTATTTAATACGTTTTACTGTTAATTTCTTACTATTTGCTTAGAAAATATAAAGGGCAAGTATCCGTATCAAAAAGGATAGTCGCCCCATTTACTTTTGCGGATAGTCGCCTTTGGGAAAATTTTCCGCAAAAGTAATAATATAACTATAAATTCTTTAACAAGCTAGTCAAATATTTTCTTTTGATGTTGTCTCCAACTTATTGGCTCTCTCGCCCAGCGCTACTGCAGGTACATAGTATACCTGCCGAATGAGGGGTCCAGAGTGCGAATCCCATTCGGGACCGACGTTATTTGTTATGTCTACTGTGTGTGCCCACCTATCTTCCTATCCTAATCCTAGCATTTATTATGATTGCCTATTTTTAAAATACCTACTTAGGTAAGTTTTTCATGTGTTTATTCTAGGTATCTAACCAAAATGCCTCGCAAGTATAAGTGTAAATCAGGAGTGATGCTGCGCCATGTTACCTGGTCAGAAGATAGTTTAGTACTAGCATTCGAAGAATTAAAAAAACAAAAAGGAATCAACGAACCAGTTCTGAGGGTCTTCCGCCTTGTTCCAAAGTTTACATGCAAAAGAAATTGGCATATATTTCTTCAGATCTTTTGTATAAATGGCTGACTGAACATTTTATTTCAACATTATTGCAACATCCGAAATGTTGAAAAGTGAAAAGCCTAGTATCTGGTGTAAAATAATGCTACTGCCAAAGATTGCCATATTGTTCTCTTTGCGATAAATAATAGTAATTTTACTAATAACTTACGTAACTTTTAAGTTTCCAGGCTATTTTTGTTTTATTTTTATAGTTTAAAATGAGAAAACAACACTATTTTTACGTTCTATTATATTGTAATTTTTACTTAATAAAGAATCTCAGTAAATAAAAAAGACCGAGTACTTAAATTGATTGTTTCTGTCTAAAAAAATCATATTGAGGCCTCTATCCTTGCACGAGGCAAGTATCCCCCGAAGCATTTTTAACGTTAGGCTAGTATCCGCCACAGTAGGCAAGTATCCGCTTTTTGAGAGGTCAAATAAAACGTGATTTACTCAAAACCAATATTAATTATGGGTACAAAAATAGTCTAATATAAAAGATAAAAGACCTATGTTTTGATATACATGTTGCATTATTCTTAGTAATTGCATATTTTCATATAATAGAGCTTATTTGAAAAGTGGGGGAACTATCCGGCTTTTACCCTATATTTATATACCCATCACTAATATATAAAAATTGTGAGTAGGACAAACAAAAGAACACAAATTTTAATAAAGATGTATGTGTGTGGAGTATGTATGGTGTGTGGTGTGTGTGTATGTGAAAATAACAAATATCTTGTATGTAATTAAAATAATAACACCCATAAATAATTATGGAGAAAACGAAAGTTAAAAAATATCCTGCAAGAGTGCTACTTTATTTCGAAATCTCGACGTTACGAAGATTTCTGTCTTCTTTTTAATACGTTTGATGCTGACTCTACCACGTATCAAACTACTCCGTCGAGACGCCAAGACATGATAAAATTATTGATTTTTTTTCCGGTGAATTTTTCACATAACGTAACGTTTATTATTTCGTAAATGTATCACTTCATAAGTATGTTTAAATATTGCAAGTAATATAGTAATTTTTGTATACTCATTCAGTCTTATATTGTACAAAACCAATGATATAGTTACATCTCGTATATCATTGATGTCAATATTTTAGACGACATAGTAGATATGAAAAGTTTTTAGCACTTTTGGGAGACGAATTCCTAACAATTTTATGAATGTAGATAAATTGTTTAGGTATGTAATATTATAATAAATTAATTTTAACTTTTTAATTGTTTCAGAACGATTGGTGATCCTAGCAAAGTAAACAGAAACCTAAGAGCAATTGAATAAATTTTAACAACTGATGCTAATAATAATATGTAAGGTATAACCACAAACTTGAAAAAAAAAACAGACATCACCTTGTCTTATCGATAGTGACGCCGCCCGCTTACCATGTGTGCGTAATTTTTAGTGCGGTCCGACCAATCCGATGCGGTAATGGCGGCCGATTAATAACAGCATGATGGCAATGTGTGTACCTACTATGGGTGCCTCACTGAATTTGTTGCTGACAATCCGTCTGTTCTTTTTTAAGTCTGTGGGTATAACATAGATATAACATTATATGAGATTAATTGTAATAAATACATAAAAAATATATTTGTTGTAATTATTTTTTACTTAGAAAAATAATGGACAGACGATAGTCGACTTGAATTTAAATTTTATAATGAACAGTTCATTATATTTTATATATTTTATATACGAACTTATAAACTAGTCAATCAAATCAAATCAAACAAAATTCTTTATTTGCAGGATAAGGTAGTGTCGGCTTTATGCCTCGGTGAAATGTCACGCTGAGAAAGATATGTATCGGTTATTTCCCTACGTAGTTACCGACTTTTCGTACGTCTCAACATTATAAATTCAAAGATAAAGTATGTAAAAAGGACCTTTACACATTATTTCTCAATTTAGCATATGAAACCCGTAACAAAGCAAGTGCAGCCGATAGTCTGATAAAGTCGTAAGCGTGCGGTAACATGTTATAAACATGTTAAGCGCACATGTTGTGAGTTTGTTGAAAGAAAGCGTTTGTCCGTGAAGAATTTGTTGGACAGTTTGGTTTGCAGCGTATGAAGCTAAGTAAGGCATTAATAATATTAAAATTCGCTTGATTTACGATTTAAGTTAAACTCAATTATTTACCATTAATTCCAATATTGCCCCAACTCAGAGTCACTAACGGTTACTTGAATCGCTTCTTAGTACATAATTTGTATGGTAATTCTTTACTAAAGAGCGATTAAAGTAATCGTTAGTGACTCTGAGTTGGAGCGTATGACTTTCAAATTATCCATAACCATTTCTCTCGTCACTTTTAAAATGAAATTGAATTACATTAAATTCATTTTTCACACAAGTAAATTTATTAATAATTCTTGACAAAACAATAACCGACTTCAAAATTAAGTGGAACTACATGACAAGCACCAGCTTTCGATAAAAAAATCATCAAAATCGGTTCACCCAGTCCAAAGTACTGAGGTAACAATCATAAAAAAAATACAATCGAATTGAAAACCTCCTCTTTTTTTAATGTCAGTTAAAAACTTAATAAAACCTACAAACTAAACATTGATTTCATTAACCAACAACCATCAACGTACGTTCAATGAATGCATGTTCAGAACAATAAACTGAGTTACAGAACATCGGCCACTGTAGAACATGTTATAACTTGTTAAACGATGTGGCGTAAGTTTTTCAGGAAGAGAGGTCGGAAGTTCAGCCTCGGACAGCGGACTACATCGTACAGACACTTCCTGTACGATGTACGTACTTCCTGTACGTACTTGGACGTAAAGAGGACGCTTATGACTTTTAAGCTATATTATAGCTTTAGCCTAGTGAACTCATTCATGTAGGCTAGCGGAACTATCGTGAATTATGCATATCATACCTCCTACGATTACCACTGGAGGAAAGTGGTGGAGTATGTTTTAAGTCATCAGAAGGAGAGCTAGCTCACTGGTGGACATTAATGGATTGAATCCAGCCTTTTAAGTCACAGATCAATAAATAAGGTAGATAACTCACCTCCTTGTATTTGATTGAGGAAGAAAAATACCGTGCTGGATTACGTAATTCCTGTATTTACAAGCTACCATGCCCATCCGGACAGAAAAAACGGCATAGTTTTTGACGTAGATGGGCGTGGTATCTTGTAAATAGAGGAATTACGTAATCCAGCATGATATTTGTCTTCCTCAATCAAATACAAGGCGGTGAGTTGAGTTTTAAGTAATAACAGTAATTTTAATGATTTTGAAGCTAGCTACTCGTTTTATCTTGTTAAGGTCTAGCTATCATCCACCTCTGATCATTGTTATTAAATCACTTTTAGTGCATGGAGAAGAAGACAAATAAAACAGAATAATTTCGTTCCTTTCATTCTTCCTCAATCACGAAGACACTACTGTCCAACATAAAGATACAAACTCTTATTGTTCATTATATACAAAGGAATTATAAACCTAATGACCTGTATTCCAAGATTCAAAGTGCGTTCAGCTCATTAGCGTAGCAATGCTTCGAAGGAACCATATGTCGTCAACATGGACGACACATCCGCCGAAGCGCCGCTCTGCCCGTATCACACATCCGGCTTCGTATTTATGACTAACGCCATTAAAATGTATTTAGAAACGTTTATTACGTACTTGGCAGCTTTTTTGTGGAGTTGAAAGGTGTATTGCCGTGCAATATTCACAGTAACGTTGTTTGCAGTTTTGAGTTGGTATCCAAAGTTTTTGTTGCTTAACATTTTGTTTGGAAAATTGGACTTACTGGTTTTTGCTTGACGATATTTCTAGGTTCTTATAGTTAACTAGCGATAACTTATAGTTAGATTGTCAGTTCATTTTGGAGAGTTTACTGCGCTGATTCTGAATCGATACTTAACTAATTTTCAACATAAACCGACTTACTGTGAATATTGATAGCTAGGCGGCACATAGGTTTAGAGTTTGCTATCCTACTAATATTAAAGTGTGAAAGTTTGAGTATTTGCTTTTTTCATTCACATAGAAACAGCTGAATTGCCATAAAGATATCAAAATGGTTTATTTGCGTTAAATAAAATGATTTGTTCATGTCGTACAAAGGTATACTTTAGTATATAAGTTCTATTAAGGGACTTAATTATGTTTGGACTCCTTTAAATTTTAAAGAATTGACCACTGAAATGATGCGATTCGGTTACATTAAATTTATTTATTTATTCTTTTGCAACACCTTAAAGTAGAGGTTACCAGGGCGAACTTAATGCCTAATGGCATTCTCTGCCAGTTGACCCTGGGTGATGGTGAATTTGTACAAAGCCTGATAAAATTGCTTCAAGCGCGTTTACTTGAGCATAGATTTACTTACTTATTATATTTTATCCATCCAATCATCTTGTTTAATGTCCCCTCCTGGATAAAAACTATATGCATAAAACAGCTCAGCAACTGCAACACCTGATAAAAACGAATAGCAGTTTTTTTGCTAGCAGTACTTATATGATGGTAGGTTTTTGCTAATTTAACCCTGGCAGTACTTGTATGATATAGGTACTATGCTGACATGAGTTATCCTCCTTGCCTCTATACTCCATGAATACAATAAACACTCGGCTTCGAACAGTATAATTATGCATAGTTGTAGCATCTATTTCGAGTACACACACGGTCTACGGTGTAGCCAGGGCTACGGCGTAGCTAGTGCTACGGCGTAGCCAGAGACTGCAGGAAACCGGGTCCGCTCTATCTTGTCTTCCTGCTCCATATTTTACGACCAATCTACAGCGACTGGATGCATTAGTGGGATATACGATGTTTATAGTTATACTAGAAATGACATATTTTGCTTTTAAAGATATGTTACGAGAGAATATTATTTTTAAAGTGAAATTTTTATTACATCGTCTCAAACTTTTTGGTCTGTGTGTCGCATGTCGCGTGACGGTCGGCCGCGGAGTGGGGGTAAAGTGAAAGGCGCTCGACAGAGCAGCCGAGGCCAATATGGCGCCGCCATATTTAATACCCTAAATTTTATAATACCCTAAATCGAATATTTATCCAAAAATTTTTAGTTAAATGTCTACAATACGAAAAAAAGTAGTTTCACACCTACCGTGGTTTCATAAAACCACACAATTGCTTTTTTTATATTCATTTACTGTAACTTATTTAAATCCTATTTGTTATGTGTATAAAAAAGAAGCTTAAAAATTTTGAAAATTAAAAGAAGATAACGAAATGTTGCTTTTTTAAACATCCTACCATAATAAAAAATCATTGGTGCATTTTTCAATCATTATCTTAGTTGTGAAAAAACCAAAACTTAATTATAAATATAAGATGGAAGGAGTTGAATAAAAATGTAAACGTGAACAAGTTGTCATATTTTATTTCCGCAAATGTTTTAAAGACAACACAGCAACTATTTCTACAACATTAAATTCCGTAGGTACATTACAGTTAATTACATAATAATTTATGTTGCTACAGCAATATAGCTTATTGTATGCTTACAGTTCGAATATATGACTTTACCACCTCCCGGAGTTTTGTTACAAATAACATTTATCCACAATAGAAATCTTGTATATATTTATGTCTTCTAATTACCATAGCTAATCTACTTATCTATTCATAAGCCCTTTTGTTTTTATTATTATAATTTTGTTACAAATAGAACTGATTAATTGAATTAAATTATACTGATAATTTGTTAAGCAATTGATTATACATTCATTAATTTTTTTGTTGGTTGGTTCTACGTTTCAGTACTAATTGGCTTGGTTTATATAGTATGTCTTATAATATTTAAAACAAAAGCATGAATATTTAACTCCAGAACTTATCATTTAATTGGCTGAAACACTTTTAAGTGTGGACGAATGATGTTTATTCAATTAATTGAATGTAATTATTTACATTTATTTACAGCTATGTCACTATTCTATTTATTACGGGTATACATAATCTTAGCGAAGATTTATTAGATGACCGTTCTTAACAAGTACTACAATATAATTTAGGTTATGAGGAAGATATATTGTCTAGACAATTGACGGTTTATCAATAATAACAAAAGCGACATCTATATGACAAAATAAGCATTTAAGATTTATTTTTCAGCGACGTGAAGTCAATAGCTATAATTATGTCGCGAAGAACTCTTTACGTAATTATTAATTAAAATAATTATTAAATTGGTCGAAATTTTAAATAATTTCAGCTTCATTGACTACACTGGCAACTTTGAAGTAATAATTTTCGAAAATCGAAAGGCTGTTTCATTTCATTACAGTATATGTAAGAAAATACATTATTATACAAAAGAAATATATTAAAATACTTATTAGTTCATTCAAAATTTTTAACAAATTATGTACTTATTACGTGAATGAATAACAATAATTGATAAAAATTTAATTGCATAATCGAATAAAAATATTTATTGGAATGTTTATAATTAATTAATTACACACAAACAATTGAAATTATTACTAAAGTTAATTTGGTGAGAGCATGGCCAGGTCCTCCGTACTTCTGTATCGCATGCTATGTTCCCTTGGCCACTGGGTAGCTGAAAAAGTAAAAAAAAATTAAACCGCGAAATAATCATATTATTATTACTACGTGATAAACTCAAGAACTATCAAACGGATTCACTCAGGTGAATTAAGTCTACCCACCAATTAAATGCCATTTTCACCAATAGACGGAGTGATTCCTGATTAGTTTATTGTATAATTTATTAAGTTTTCCTATAAATTAACTGAAATATGCATATTTATATTATAGAAGACGTCGAAAACCAATTGGCAAGTAATTTTAGTGGCGCGTACCGCACCCTAAAATAGTTATGAGCGATAAAAGAGAAATTTAGGCATGTTCTGCCCTTGCAGAGTAGTTTTATAGTTAAACTAGCTGTCTCGGCGAACTTCGTATCGCCTAACATGTAAGCTATCCTATTTTCCAGGTTGGATCAAACTGCACACGGTGTGAAAATTTGATAAAAAAATCGGTTAAGTAGTTTAGAAGTCTATCGCGGACAAACAACGTGACACGTAATTTATATATATTAAGATATAATTTCCAGTAGTTGGATCTATCCGTCCATCCATCAGCAATTAGAGGTCCACTACTGGATATAGGCCTCGCTTAATTTGTGCCAATCAGATCGGTTCTGAGCCTTCTGAATCTAGCGGCTACCCGCTGTCTTCTTCAGGTCGTCAGTCCACCTGGGTAAGGGGCGTCCTATAGTACTTTTATCAGACGTAGGCGCTGTTCGAGGACTTGTCTTCCCCAACAGCTATCGGTCTTTCGAACTATGTGCCTGACCCATTGGCCCTGTAGTAGATTATATTAATTTACGTTGCTGTTTTGTATGAACTGCTAGTGGCTAAATTGAATATTTCCGTACTTTGCAAGGACTTCGAGCCATCGGTTTTCACTGTCTCTAGAGAGCAGTCGTTAAATCGTATCGAAGATATCAGGCGCCCTAAGAAGTGAGTCATTATGATTCAGCGATTATTATTTGCGAAAATGCATTATTGGATTGAAGCTATTGAAGTTTCATTTTAATACTTAAAATAAAATATCTTATAGATAATCAGTTACCCCATTTAGTCAAAAATTTTGGTTGATTACTTTTTAATTTTAAATCATAACTCAAATAAGAATATTTATTAATGTAGGAAGTGGTACTTAAATATACTTATGAAGGCAATTTTAATGCATTGTGATGGAAAGAAAAAAAACGGCTTCAAAAAAGAACTTGCATATCTTTCAATCTAAAAAATGTATCTATAATAGTTTCTACAAAATTATACGCCTTTCAACAAGACATACACTAAGCTATACTACATCTAAGCCATCTAGGAAAGCAATGAAATAAAAAAGTGTGTGTGTACTTATGTACGAAAGTAAGAAGTTAACTTCTTTGGCGTAACAAAACAATGATATGTAAAAGTATGTATGCCATAACTCTTTTTTTGTAAAAAGAATCAATTATAACTAACTTCCTATGCTAACTTCATTATGTCATTTTTTAACAGTCGGTGTGCGCGCGCATCGTAACACGGAAACTTGAGAAATAGTTATCAGCTAACTTCACCATGTCGATTTTTAGCTGTCGGTGTGTGCGCGCATCGTAACACGGAAACTTGAGAAATAGTTATCAGCTAACTTCACCATGTCGATTTTTAGCTGTCGGTGTGCGCGCGCATCGTAACACGGAAACTTGAGAGATAGTTATCAGCTAACTTAACCGTGTCACTTTTTGGATGTCAATGCGCGCGCATCGCAAAACTTTTACCCTCATATTTTTTTCCAGACGCGCCAAAAGAAGTTAACTTTAAAAATTACAAGCTAGGTGACATGCAGTCATTCAACTATACCTATTTTTGTGACATATACGAGTAGTGTTATGGTTATTCATTCGTTTGCATGCAACGCTTTTTTTCGAACGTGCCTTGCGGGAATACCGTGCTGAAACATTCAATAGGTATTATTATTCTATAGGTCTTTACAGTCGGTATGAAAAGTAGATAAACTCGAACATTATAATATTTCCTTGCAGAAGCGTGAATATAACCTTGATTACCTTAATACCAAGACCAAATATCAAAAATTCAGCTTCAAAAATTTTGTAAAGTTTAGAAAAAATATGTAAAAAATTAACAATAATTATTATTGTATCAAATTTTTGTATTGTATTGAACTAATTTTTAACATCTACTTTTGATACTGACTATATTTTAATATCACATCGAGATGTCGCTTCGCTATGGCGCCTATGGCTACGGTGGAGCGATGTGACGAACAACGTCCACAGATTAGAATCAAATGCAGAGTGAGTATGCTCTGCGTGTATAATAATGTAAAGTCTATACATTTCCACACAAATTTGTTTTTCTTCCATGCAGTGTTTAATGTGCAACGCCTGTAGATGCTCCAATTTTGTAAGTCCAATTGGAATTGAGGTAGACCCCTTTTTACGTATACTATGATACAGTCTGTTATTACAATTTACAATACTTGTGCAATATTATAGATGTGAGGATAAAGGGAGAATGGAATTCCAATTTTATGTCGTCATATTGGAGATTGAACTGGATGTTGTATTTTCGATAACTATCAGTTTTAGAAGAATGTCTGTTTCGATATTTATAACAAATTTTACTTTTTACATCTTAATTATACATATAAGACGTAGGACGGGAACCCAGTTACTTGGGGTTCCTACAATAATAGTATACACAACAACGAAAAATGTTTAAATACGATTTAATACAAAAGTACCCCGAATATAAAAGATTCAAACGTTCAATAAAGTTATTTTGTAACAGGCCAGATGAAGTTAAAATTAAATCAATCCATAAGGATTTGGGGTTCTAAGTTAAAATGTCTTTCGAAGTTATGCAGTGAGATATTGGTAAGAATAATACTAGTCCATGCATAAAAGATGCAAGAATTTTTTTAAAGAAAAATGTATTTGCGTATAAAACCTTGTATAAATACCTGTATAATGCATATTGCGATACATGTCTGGACAATTGCTTGATACCTGTGAACACAAAATACAAATCATTATCAATATTAATACCAAAAATACTATTATTAAATCTTTTAATATTAGGCTCTGAAATCTTTGAAAAAATCACCTTATTATGGAGTGACAGAATAGTGTATAAAAATTTATTATTTAAATATGAATCACTATTTTAAGCTACTTGAGAATGCCCCTGGGATGCAGTAGCCACTTTACGAATTTACAGCATCCATTTAAATTCCAAACCAATGTAATTAAACCATAAACCTAATTCCATATTGCAATCACGATCAAAACCAAAGTTAAGTACACAAAGATAAGCAAACGCTAAAAGGTCTAAAGGAAAATGTAAACTTTTCGCATCGTTATCGGCTTAAACAAGTTGAAACGAGGAAACACTTCGCTTTAGAACTAAGCACTGTTATTGCGCTTATTTACAGAGCTTAGTTCAAGCCATTCATTGCAGCGATAAGACGGGCGGTTTTGAGAAACTACCGCTAGAACTCTTGTTATGTAGCGGTTAAATTTACTTTGGATGCTACTTCAAAGATTTCCTTTATAACGGTTCATTGTGAGATTTATTTTTCTATGATTCAGTGATTCGGTTTCAGTTTAGGAGTATACTGCAAAGTAATTAAACTTGATGAAAAATTACCTACTTGTTCTTTTAATGGTTAATGGTTTTGAAGATGAGAGAGATGGGAAGACGAATATTACCGAATATTATTATTGTCTCATTTTTCATGTGATGCGATTATGAGCATGAAACAGTCCGATAACTTTTCACAAATACTTTGTGGCTTTAGGCATTGAAATAAGTTCATGGTTTTATAGTCGCTAAAAACTTGTTTTTTGGCTTTTTAAAAATACACTAACGCCCCAACTCAGAGTCACTAACGGTTATTTTAATCGCTCCTTAGTAAAGAATCAACATACAAATTCTATTCAAAAAGGAGCGATTTAAGTAACCACCGTTAATTACTCTGAGTTGGGGTGTAAACCAATCTCTAATAGTTTCTGAATACCAAACGGTGTTGTCCATTTACAAGTAAGTATTAGTGTCCTTGATGTCCTTCTAAAAGGACACTTCAAGAAACATAGTAACAAATTCACCGCATTGAACGCAGTAAATTGTCACGGAATCTCACTAAGCCTCGCGCTAGAGGCGAGGCATAAAATATAATTTACTTAGAACGCCGTCTCCATTAATTAATTTAATACGGCGCTGCGGTTTGGGGTGTCTATTGGAGTAGAAATGCAGGATTACTTGCAGTTGCGCTGTCTATGTATAGCAGTTGCATTTAATATTTGTATTCTATTTTGTATTGACCGCTCTCATAATATGATTTACAGTTTATTATTTTTATTAACAGACTTCAAAAAAAGGAGGAGGTTCTCAATTCGACTGTATTTTTTTTATATTTGTTACCTCAGAACTTTGGACTGGGTGAACCGATTTTGATGATTCTTGTTTTAATCGAAAGCTGATGCTTGTCGTGTGGTCCCACATAAATTTGATCGAGATCTAAAATGGGATCCATGTCAAAAGCATATAAGTCTTAAATTTGCATTAAGTAAGTGCGTGATAAATGGACAAATAACTCAATATCCAACCGATTTCGACGATTCTTTTTTTATTGGATGTACTTCATTTGAAGTCGGTTATTTTTTTGTTAAAATTTTAGATTATTAAATTAATAAGGATCGGGTGAGAAGCTAAGCTTGGTATTATTTGTCTTTTCAATAGTATATTAATAAGTAAATTAATTCTACAACTAATGGCATAATCCTTTATAGCAACCGCATAGTAAATTAGAATTTGATACATTTTTTATTATAATATTAAACTAAATAAAATTAAACTAATGTTACCATTAAACGATGTATTTGCAAAAAATATTTAAAAAATTTTTCGTCAAGAACTTTAAACTGAAAGTTACCACACAAAAATACCGCTTATAAATCATATAAACTTTAAGACGTTCATGTTCAACCCTACAATTGAAGAGCATTCTTCACGGTGCCAACCCTATCGTAGCTCATCTCCTCTCAAAATGAAGATGTGCATTATTTGTGCACGTGTAAGCTGAACTAGGTCATATGATAGCGTTTGACTCGAGCCCTCATTAGTTATGAATGCCTAGTCTACTAACAAGGTTAGGCATGTAGTTTAATAAAATAAATGTTAAAACATTTAGTGAGATCTGACTTGAGATTTGACTTGGACTTTGTACAGACAACATTCAAATTAATGTGATGACTGACACTTTGTAAATATGAAAAAAATAAGTCATACACAAGTCATACATGTAATAAGTAAAACGCTAATATTAAGGTTGACATTGGACCGTTATTTTTTTCGGATATTTGATATTAAGACAAAATTAAAAATAACGAAATGTGTGCTGAGTCCCATAGTAAAAGTGAAACTTCAACGTACAAGTGGAATTTTATTTTAAAAATACTTATATTATTACAATATTTATATTTAATATTTATTTAAATATTTCCACGCGATAATCATCTGCCCCCTCCATGCGGCCGTAACGCTTTTTTGTAACTGAAAAAACCTAATACCCCGTCTATCTCTATAAGTTTCACTTCAAAAAGTCGTTTATAAGTTAAGTACGGTTTATAGATTTCACCCTTAATTTAGTAACGTTTAAGCATGACCTACCATTGAAGTATTATTACTAGCCTAGCGTATAGAACAGCCACCGTGAACACCATGTATGTCCCAATGCATTGGCGCCACGTGGCTTCAATCTTCAATGGATTCGTTCGATTATGAAAGGAGAACGAGGCTCAATTTTGAAAATCGAACCTCTCAGGCGGGACACACATTTTGTTCAAGATGTCTGTTCTATGACATTATACTTCAATGTGACCTACTAATACTTTTACTGTAAACTATTAATTGCCCTCGCTTCACACATTTTGGAGAGTGTGCGCATTGCGCATTTAATTCCTTCATCCTCTTTCAACCAAATATCCCGAAGCACAGCGGGTTTTCATGCCTTCGTTGTCAACATCCGTCCATTATGGAGGATACACTTTGATTCGTCTTTTATTATGTATACCGCCAAGGACTGGAAACAATTTCCAGCGTCGGTGTTCCTCTTTCATGGAATGATTAGGTCTGCCTAATTATCCTTAATATTGTATCTATTGAAATAAAATAACACATAGTTCTATTCAAAGTTTACTACAGGAGAAAAGTGAAAAACAAATACATATAACGACAAAATAAGGTAGAAATAAATAAGCCCCCATAGCTTGATAAATTGAATAGCAATATTTCATGTGTTTGTATCAAACTAAAGATACTTTAAATCTAGACTACTAGTACTCCAGTACTAGTAAATAGTAAAACATTTCCTGGTACGGTATCATTTACAGTACACTATAGTTTGCCACTACTAGGAATACTTCCTCAAACAAGGTTCACGGTTTGATCAATGGATAGCGTTGGGAAATGCGTTTCTACAGCGCGCAATCGGTCAGCTGGCTACTGATAAAGAGATCCTTGATAAACAAAGGACTGAGCTATATTAAATCTATTGCATTGCGTACATATTAACTGTATTCGCTAGATTGATATCTGTATTTAAGTAGGCTAAGAGAAAACAACTATAGCCCGTGTCATTAGACGAGTCTTATTTGGTAAAAAATCCAAATGCCACTTTTAATTGAAAATTACTTAAAAATAAAATTAATAATAAATAGTCTAAGCAATAAGTTCAAGATGGTAAAAATAGATATAATGCTCTCAAAAATACGTGCGATAGCTCATTCTGTTCGGAATAATGTCTAAAAAAATGTTTCGGAAGCGTTTACCAGCACGTAAAAAAATGCAAAAGTTATTAACAAAATAAAGTTGAAAAAAAAGATATTTTGTTTTTGTTAATTACTCCGAAACTATTAATATTTAAGAAATTTTAAAATAAAATTCTTAAAGAAGAGGAAATTAAAAAAAATCCCGACTCCCGGAACTCTATCTCCATTATCTCTATTCCATATTATGGAATGAAATAAATAAATAAATAAATTATTTATAATTTTAATTTAACTCTGAAAATGGGCCTCCATGCGGCATTTTTAGGTTGCGTGCGCGGCGTCAAAACGAGTATGTCACACTCAATAATTTTTTAAAGGTATTTAAAAAAATAAAAAATATATGGTGTATTTGAAACAGTTCAAATAATTTGCTCCCGTAAACGCTTCCGAAACATTTTTCTAGACATCATTCCGAACAGGATGAGCTATCACACGTATTTTTAAGAGCAGTATTTCTATTTTTCACCATTTTGAACTTATTGCTTAGACTAAAACAGGAATTCGTTTTAGCATTTAATGATACAATTTATCAGTAAAACCAACGGTGTTACTATACAAGACAAGTGTTCACTTCTATAAAAAAATATTCTTTAATTAAACATTCTAAACAATATGAATATGTGTTGTATCGCCTGAACTTACGCTAGCCAAACTATACCACCGACTTATGGTTGTGGTATAAATCACATCGCATTAAATTGTCTAAGCGAGGCGTCTATGTTGGCCCTGAGTCCCAAATACACGCCTTCTAAATTATCAGGTTTCCTAACATCTTAGAATTAGAACTGTTTTAGACAGATATCTACATTCTACATTGGTAAAAGTACAATAATTCTGTAGTGGTTCGGTACACGTCCATCGAAGATATTTGAGGAAGGAAAGCATAAGAATAAAAATTGCAATTTACAGGAGAGCAAAAAAACTGTTAAAATATAAAAGTAAGTAGGTAGTCAAAGGAATTTAGGTACATTGCGATTTCTTGCACAAAACCGTCAAGATTAATGATAAAATTTTGAAAAAAATTGAGCATATTCAGCTTTTGTCCCTCTTTCCAATCATGTTAATAACTAAAATTCAAAGTAACACAACTTATGTTTTTTTTTTCACTGACAGTGCGAACTATTATTGGGGATTTTTATGAACTAAGCTCTTCCAGGTTATCACAGTGAAATGACTTAGAGGTATTAGTAACATTATAATAATGTAATCAATGTAAATTTCAATCAATCATTGTAAATTAGATCACTTTAAATTGTTTTGGTTATATTATCCCAACAAATTACGGTAAGTTCAATGAAATTAATTAAAATCAAATCAAATTTAAACACTAGCGGAACAATTAAACAGTGATCTATTATTGGAACAAGTATAATAGGTACCTTTTGATTAGTGTGTTCAGATATTATAGTGCATTAAATTATCCGGTTGATAATTTAAACATTACTTAGGCATTTATAAACAAATTAGTTAAACATTAGGAGTTATTATGTGTACCGAAGATACAATCTCCATTTACCATTATTTTTGACCGAGTACTATTTATTTATTTATTTATTTATAACAAAATCCACAGCTTTTTTTACAGTGTTATACAGACAAAACTAATTACATAGGTCTTTAAGCCAATTATGGATTTACATTTTTCTTATAATTCTTAATTTGTCACAAAGTAAACACCACATAAAACAAGAAAAGCAATGCGCTCACAATTATGCTTGTGTGTGTGTGTGTGTGCGCGTGTGTGTGTGTGTGTGTGTGTGTATTCGTTCTATTTTTACGTTCTGTACGAAATCTTGCATTTAATGTCAGATGGCTGACCGCCAATGGTCAAAATTCTTTGAGTGCTTCAGTGCCTCGGAGGGCACGGCCATTGGTCCCGGCTGTTATCGCATTAAACAATCGTTAAACCACGTCGAAGTCCTTTTCGCGGCACTTCACGAGCAGCGTGATAAAGTATGCGAATAGAAACTAGTGATGGGTGATTGTTGCAAAAAAACAATCTACTGAATCGAAAATTGTGCCATTGTGCATTCGATTATCGATTTAGTAGGTCCTCGCTATGATTATTCGAACTACTAGCTGATCTACTAATTACTATCAGTTAGGCGCTAGGACGAAAAAAAAGGTCACCGGCAGTCAAACTTGCCAAAGCCGTCTAAAAATTTGTATTGCTAACTCTGACTGCCAACCTTTTTTTTCGTTCAAGCGCCCACAGTTGTTCTTTTTCCATACAAACACGGCTAGTACAAGTATAGCAATAGTTGCAGACACTGACAATGACAATCGACTAACATCAAATTGTTATCGACTTTTATCGATTAAATTGAACAATCGACTAATTCGATTAATTTAAGTAACAATCGCCCATCACTAGTAGAAACCCGTCATCTGGGCCATGATGATGGGCAATGATTTCAACCATAATAAAACTTACCGGCGTCCCCTGCTTGTTAAAGTTGATATTGGTCCGGACAGTGCGGTGATGCAGAGGCTGGACTGGTCGCGCGTTGTTCCCCAGGGGTGCTTTCGGAGACAACTGGGACCCTTGCATCAGTTGACGGAGAGCGAACATCTACAGAACGATAAAGTCATTCGGTTTTTTTTTATTTAATGCTTTATTGTGAACAAGTTTTATACAAAGTTATAACATGAAAATTAGTACAAAGGCGATCTTATCTCGTACAGAGATTTCTTCCAGCTGTGATAATTAGGTATAATGATATTTTATTAAGCATTTGTAAACCTGTATGGGTTTGCTACTAGGAATATAATCGAATAGTATTGTGGGTGGCATGGACAACACAAAGTCCGATATAACTATGATCCAAGACCGGAGAGTAGCCACTATAACTGTTACAAAAATTACCCGCACCGAATCGAACCCAAGACCTTACATCGTCACCATCATAAAAAAATTATACTGAACAAAATATGTCTCAACTGACCTCTTGTTTGGAGATATACATGGGTTTGTTGAAGATGATCCAGACAGCGGTCTCCCAGCAGCCAGGGTGTGTGGTGGAACCCTCATACGTCAGGTACTGCTGGGTGTTCGGCAGCAAGGAACTCAGCGGTAAATGCTTGATGGGCAGCGAGCTACCTGTAGAATGTGGATAAGTTATTGATGCGAACACAGAACAAAATTAAGCTGCAATAAAATCCGGTTTATACGTACTAATAGTTAAGTAGATAACAAAATTTTAACTAAATTTTAAGTGAATAATTTTTAGTGGGCGTCGAATCGTAATAATTTTATAAAGCTGTTTAGTTCGTACAATTCTTCACGACCTTCTTAATTACTATGGATTTTACTAAATTTTAACTAAAAATTGCATGTCCAAACGTGTTAATTAATAAGCCCCGCCCACCAAGTTAATAGGAAAATTTAAAAAAATATAATTTACTTGTTTACTTACGCACTAAATTTTAACTAACAAATTGTCCGTTTACACGTAATAATTTACTTAAAATTTACTTAAAATTTAATTATCTACTTAACTACTTAATACGCGTAAACCGAGCATATGGGTGAGATGTACAATATAAAGCAAGCTTAGGCTTTGCCCAGACTTATTTTTAATTACTATCCTGAATCCTGGGCTGCGCTACAATGTACCTATTAAATAAACAATTAGTAATTCAACCTCGTGAATCTATTACATAAACTTATATCATAATTCATAGTGTGTCCATCACTAGCACAAGTACCTTATTAGCTGTCAGGTTGGTCAATGTGTACATTAATCAATTTGATAATAGACGCTTCCAAGTTAATTGATATTCGATAATAGTTCAAGTGGTTGTCGAATAAATAGTTATTTTGCTAATGGATAAATAAGGTACTAGAGACTTGCTCAGTCAAATTAGACCGTAATTCAACGTGTCAAAGGTTACTTATGTTAGCAATTATGAATTATTATAATATTTTTGATGTTGGCAATAACGATTAAAATAGATAAAAATTGAATGTGGGTAGAAAAATAAAAACTTCATGCATGAAACAAATCACAACACTTATTTACCAACTTCAAAATTACTCTTTTTTTTATTAAATTTCACTTTTTTCAAGAACATGAAGAAATATCAAGAGAGTTTTTCCCAACATCAAAAATATAGTAATAATGTTTATAGTAATAATAATAATGTTTACAAAATTTAGCTTTCTGAATTTCATCTCTATGTAAACTTTCACACCCTAAAGATTGAAAAAAGTCTATTAAAGTACTCTTGGCTTCAACCCATTCCATTATCGGTCCACTACAGAGCTCCACCGCGCTGCTCCGGTGCGAATCGGTTTCCAGTTCCAGTTTCCATGCCACCCGAGGGCCTCCGACATGGCTTAACGACTGTTATCTTACGATAACAACCAGTCTTTGCGTGCCTTCCGAAGCACAGAAGCGTTCAAGAAATTGTTGCCACTAGCGGTTATCCATCCAATTATCGACTGCGACTACTGTTGCTTAACTTTGTCGATCACTTAGGATCGATCACTTAGGACTTAGGATCGATCACAAGCCGCTGGGCTATGAGCACTTCAGTATACAAGTTACAGGTAACTTACCTCTGAACTTCACTTTGTTGAATGCGCTTGTTATCATCCTAAGTTCCTTGTTTGTGGGTGCACCGATCTACAAAAACAATAAAAATGAAATGATTGGTAATGATACAGGTTTTAAGCTTTTTTTAGAATAACTACTCAGTGCACGCTACTACGTTTATTATTCTCAACTAATACCCCCCATTCTATGTAGATATGTGTGTGTTGATCTCATTATTAAATAAAAACCCGTTTTGGGCTTTTTAAATCTATCAGAAATTTAAACCTTATTTTATAGGTTTTAGTCTGTTCAAAATTATGTAACCATTGGTCGTTGTGTAAAAAAAATAAAACCACAAATTCAAAACTCCCCGACGATTGCCACATATTGTTCAGTCAATGACATCTTATAATAATACATTGACAGTATCATAATAATTAGCAGCTGTCTTTCACATTTACAATAACGTTTTAAGGTCAATAGTTTTCCAAGTTTTGCATGAAGGTTATCAAGATTTAAAATATAATTACGGTTTCATAAAATAATTGTGAACTTACTTGAACCATTAATGAAATGCCAACGACACCTTGCGACTTGTGTTGTGCTTCAGACATGTTGTGATATAACTCCTTGTTGAAGCCGTATAGCTGGATCTGGGAACAAAGTAGTATATAAAGCAAAAAAATAGAAAATTTCTGCAAGTTAGGAAGGCCTATGTCCAGCTGTGGACCTCCGAGGACTGATGGATGAACTGCAAATTTTAAAATAAAAAAAAACCCTTGCCATTTTGTTCTGATGACCTCGAAATACCAGAACAGATCTTCAGAAATTGTAGCAAAGAACCATTTCGATGAAGTCAGCTTTCAAACTAAAAAATCGCATCACAATCGGTCCATTCGTTTATGAGCTACGATGCCACAAACAGACACACAGGCACGTCAAACTTATAACACCCCTCTTTTTGCCTCAGAGGTTAATAAGTAATTTTTACAAAAATAAACCGGGCCATATTTTGTACGTGAAAGATGTTTGAGGCAGAAACTTTAATGGTGAGTTTGAGTTTTAGTCCCCGGTGTGTGTGTGTGTGTGCGTGTGTGCGTGTGTGCGTGCGTGCGTGAGTGTTCTTTTCTTTAAGTGGTATTCATGGCACCCACGGCCACGACACAGAAAATTCTAGCGTGGGGTTATGAATATGTAGCGTAATTTATAATTTATTTCATAAGGGCAAACATCGTTTGTAAAGCATACATGACTTTAAATTTATATGCAGGTAACCCATAACTTGTATCTGTGTGTGTCAAAAACCTAAATGCCCATTAAAATTCAATGATAATCAAAATCAAAAATAAAACTCCCACTAACAATTAGTGAGTTAGTTGTTGACAATCGCAAATTAATATCGCGGGACACGTCTAGTGCAAACATTAAAAATTAATCAGTGATTTCAATTAAACATAATTAAGTTTTAATAACTAACACTGGACAAATTGTTGACTGTTTGCTTACTATAATTAATCAATTTTAAATGGAATTGCTTCATTATGCAACATATTTATTCATATGTTTCTTTGCTTGGCTTCAACGAGTCAGTGACAAAATACGGGACTTGAATCTCTTTTCATAACTATATAAGGAGACCTAGAGAATATTTAACCATATTAATGCAGGCTTCGACTCATTAAGGGCCTACTACAAACGGGGCTCCTCATAACTGAAGGCCTAGCCCTGGAGTGTATTGTAATATGTCACTTCAGTGCGGACTGGATGAGCGTTAGTAACAAACAAACCTAAAGCCTCCTACATGGCTTGACGACTACTGTCTAAACGATAAAAACCGAAGTCATGCTACTGTTATATCAGCTGAATGGTCTATGTCACATAAATATGGTGGATTCAAACCTGGTACTCTTCGTTTTCCCTCGTTTGAGAGTTACAACTTCTTAAGTACATGGCTATCAAATATTACTAAACTAAATATTTCTACACTGTCCAAATCTAAACTATACTAATACTGACCTCTCCTGGAAAGCTATGATGGTCTATCTGATGTTCGGATCCCCTATTATCTTCCATGCCGTAGTGGAAGTATATCTCCTCGAACTGGTACCGGTAGGAGAGTGGTCCCCCGCTGATGTTAACCTGATGCTTAGAGTCCTTCTCTACCCTGAATACCAAAGACTGCCCCGTGTTTTGGAGAATACCGCTAACCTGGAGAATATAACTGAAGTTTAAAAGTGACACAAGTTAATATAAAGTAGAAAATATTTTCTGTTGAAGCAAATACTGTTACTTTAATGAGTTTTTTTTAAAGGAGACAGAAGTCAAACGAGTTGACAATCCACCTGATTCACAAGAAAGAGAAAAGAAAAAGAAAGAAAATTTTGCTGAGTGCATTATTTCCATCCGATTATAATGTGTGCGTCTCTTTCAAAGCAAGAGAGAATTGTGCTGTTATTTGGTTAGGAACTGTAGTCAAGCAATAACCTGATGCGGTTGTAGTTCAACGGCTTTGCTGACACCAACTTAAAACTGTTAAATCAGGTCCTTAATTTAACATTTCAGTGTTTTGTCTAACGAATTGTTGTGAATATAAAAAATACTTTTTAAGGTGTTGTAATAATATCAAAAGGGCGTGCATGGCTAGATAAATCGAAGGTAACGATTATTTTCACAGCAGGCTGATGTTATCAATCAATGGCCACACCTTGATTAAAGCTTGGAATCGCGCTTTGAGTGGAGATGACATATTACTGGCTGACACGCAAACCAGAGAACAAAGGGCGGTGGAAGTGGCAATTTATTTATGAATACAGATAAATATGATACAATAGTTTAATGTAGAATACGAGTATTTGTGTGTTGTTTAATTTAGAATACGACTGTTAATCCTTCTATGGTGTAGTTATTCAGTATTACTTTTAACAACATTCTAAAGTACTGGGCTTGTTTGTTTCTTTTTAGTTATTATACGCAGTCGGGTTTTTTGTTTTCTTAATTTTTTTAATGTTTATTAAAATTTGTTATGTATTCACATTTACACGACTATAAAAAAAATACAACTAAACCACAGAATAAACATTCGTGTTACAAAAGTATTCAAGGTGGGCGTGCCTTGCCTACGATACCACAGTTTATGTAAAAGATAAAGATAGCGTTGAATGCCTTGTTATTGATGGGTTTACAGAACTTTTGAAGTAGTAATCATCATTTATCTACTAGCTATCTACACCTTAATGGTTTTTGCCGACAATTTGTATCCTGTCTCTGTTTGGTGTTAAGTTTTAGATTGCTATCGAATATAATCAAATTGATATTTAGGTACTTGTAAAACAATTTCAGCTGCTTTTGGTTTTATTGCTTCTTTCAAGGTGTAAAATTTGCGCCCGATCACAGCGAAGTTGCTAGCAAAAACCAAAGCAACAACCCAATTATCCCATTGCTGGGCTCGGAGTCTCCTCTCAATATTGTAAGGGGTACATGCCATTGTCTACCACGCTGGCCAAGTGCGAACTGGTAGATATCACACACCTTGGAGAACTTTATGGAGAACTCTCCGGTGTGCAAGTTTCCTCACGATGTTTTCCTTCACCGAAGCAAGTGACAATTAACTTGTAATACGCACATAATATCTAAAAATTAGCGGTGCGTGCCAGGATTTGAATTCGGGCATCTGCGTTCGGGAAACCAACGTTCTAACAGCTAGGCGATCACTGCCCTGCAAGTTGCTAAACGCCGTGCATTAATAGATTAGGTACTTGAGTCACGTCCGTGCAATAATGGACAATTGCACTTTATGTACTGCATCGTAATGTAATATTATAGCACAGTGTGAAAAAAAACCTTACACACAGATGTACGTGACCTAAGTGCTAGTTTATGTCAGTGAGAAAAATATACAGTTACAATTTTACCAACGTGAACTATTAGCAAGCTAAAGAACAAGGAATTTTGAAGCAAGTTAAATGTGTTGCTATTTAAATGATAACAACTATAAAATATTGCTCCTGATTAAAAAAGCAAAGTAATAAATGAAAATTCAATATACGACGTGGATACAAAGTAATACCACATACCGGTACACAATCCGCTCTGAGCTCGTTTGAATATTGCTAGGGCTAGGCGTGGAATTACTCATTAAGCTAAAATTACTGCATAGCTCATATTAGCTAGATGTTCTATTTTTTAATGTTTCAAAAATTTATATTTTTTTTTACAGATGGACAGACAACGAAATGATCCTAAAAGAGTTCCGCTTTTTCCTTTTGAGGTATGGAATATAAAAATATTGTATGTGCAGATTTGACCCCATTACAGCTTTATGATTGTATTATTATATTATACTAGGAAATCGCCCTTGCTTCGCTTCGGGAAAAACAGTAAAAAAATATATAATAATAGCCTATGTCACTCGGGGATAGTGTAGCTTCCTAACAGTGAAAGAATTTTTCAAATCGGTTCGGTAGTTTCGGAGCCTATTCAATGCAAACAAACAATCAAATCTTTCCTCTTTATAATATTAGTATAGATTATACTTTATAACATAACCTAATTTATATAGTGTTAGATGTAAACAAAGAATACATAGTGCTGAACCCAGAATTATTCATTTAACCCGAACAACAATGCCATGGTAATTTATGCGGCAGATAGGCTATCGGCTAGCTAGCCTGTTTTTACCTCACTAGTTAGCTGTGCCTGTGTCATGGTTTTTACTAAGCCATTATGCTGCACATTTGTGTATAGAATATACACTATATTTTTATACGCAATCATGTTTTAGGCTAGAATAGTTTGATTAATATAAGATATGAAATACCTAAGTATTGCAACATTTTCTCGGGACTACAAAACATGTTTTTTTACTAAAGGATTTATATAGGTAAACAACAAATGATTTTTTTACTGACTGAATTAGTTTTTATTTTTTCTTTATTAATATTCTAGGGTAATCGTCTTTTAGTAGATTTATGTCTTTTGAGACGAGAGACGAGCTCCCTGTTGGTAGATGGTTTCCATCTCCCATGGATATCAGAAACACTAACTATAGGCATCATACGTTGTTCAATGAATGAAAGAATAGAAAGAAATCAACCCAATACAACCATAAAAGCAAGATTACATTAAAATATCTAAACTAATATTATGTTTGTTTATAATGGATAAACTCGGAAACTACTGGATCGATTTAAAAAATTCTTTAACCAAAAGGGTGGTCTATTGTTTCTGAGTAACTTGGACTATATTTTATTAAAAAAATTAGGGATATATACAATACCGAAAGTTATTAACCTTACCTTATGTTTATCAAACTGTATATCTCGGAGCCAGGGGTCAAACAACAACTTGTCGGGTTCGATATTGACGGGGCTCTGCCGACGACCCTTGTTGCACATGTTCCATTGGGGGTTGATCAGGCCCCAGAAACCCGGACCTGGAAGAAAACAGACCTGTTATAATAGAGGTACGGAGCGTGTCGTTTAATTTGTAATCTCTGTGATTTATAATAAAGGTGGATGGTTGTGATTTTATTGGGCTGCGAGTTGCGAGAGTTATGTCATTAAGCATAGTTTTTTTCTTGCGACGCATTATTTATTATCAACACATTTTTTATGGAAATAGCCGGCAAACGAGCTGACAATGCACCTGATGGTAAGTGGCTATCGTCGCCCATAAACATCATCGATATCAAAGGCATCACTGATGCGTTGCCGGTCAAGAAAGAGAGAAGAAAAATAAAGAAAGAACTGGCTCTCAAGCCCCCAGCCGGAACACGACGAGTCGTTTGGCGGCTGACTCATGCTCAAGGGTGGTAGCTAATAGAGCTATCCAGACGAACCCCATGGATAAATAATAATAGTAATAATGGTATTAATTAACAATTAAAATCAATATTACCAATATAATCCCTTCGAGGGTCCTACCGCCAGCGAACCGGATTTAGTTGCCTCTTACAACACCCATCCGGTATGGGGTTGGGGTTAGTATTCTAAGCCGCCCCAATACAGCTAAAGATTTTTAGTGACGTGATTTATTTACTTTAGAAGAGTTTTGTCTAAGCATTTTAGACACGCTTTTTTCTGTTCGAAGACTATTGATTTGTTATCTCAGAACAATTTGAGAACACAGAAGACGAAAGCAAAAAAGAGAAATAAAAATAATAGAATGACCATTTCCATTTTAGTAGGAAGAATTCGATAACAGGGTCGATCCTAAAAATGGTGATATCTGAAGTAACACTCCAGTGAACTACTAAAACCTATACAGTTATAATGTAAATGACACAACTTTTATTTATGAATTATTTAAAAGTACCGATAACTGAAACATAATGTTTCATTCGGTAATCGAGCCATTCGGGATCGCGTGGCAACACTTGATAATGATAACATCATAACGAATCCAACGGCTATTTCCGAATACCTACGTGATTCGTGATGCATTAAAAATGAACGAAAATAAGTGATATTGATTGTGTTTTGTTACTACTGGATGGATTTGTCGAATATTTTATGAGATGTACTCTCATTACTTTAGCCTTTACGTTTTTTATTTATTTTTTTTGCAAACTGTTGATATTGTTTTTGTACATATTTTAGTAGATACAATATGAGCTTGTGTGTATAGTAATATAGATTTGACATAATTTGTGGTATCATATTTATTGCATAATATGATTTAAAACATTGATATGAGTGTGTAAGCGTTTATTTTTTTTATTTGAAAGCATTATAAAGAACTAGGCTGGTTAGTTTGTGATTTCTTTTGTATTTTTTTATATTATGTTACGTGGTTACGGCCACGAAAGTATGGTAAGTACATATTAATATAAAATTTAAACTGATAACTTTAAACCATTACCGTTACCGTTAGTTTATTAAGAACTTCATAAAATTTGAATTTTACGAAGTAAGCCAATTTCATCAAAAGAAATTAAGAAAGCAAGTTGGTTATCATGCAAAGTGGTTTAACCATTTGCAATTTTATAACATAAAATACCCGACTGCGTCACACTACATGAATGAACACCTACGCCATAGAAAATCAAATCTTGTTTGTTTTTTGCCACGGAACCCTATAAAATTTCAATGGGGGACCCTGTTAATCCTTCTATGGTGTAGTAGTTCCATTTACGTTTTTATTAAGAATATTCGCAATGTTGTCATTTCATTAGGAGAGTTAATAAATTAGCGAGAATGTTTGTTTACCTTTAAATCGGCATATTATATCCTAAATTGTTACTTAAAATGAAAAATTATGAAGGGAACCTAAAAATCATTTTTTCATATTTTTTTTTATTTAGACAATATGTCGCTGTGAAAAATTTAGATTATTGTCATGTATTAAGTGACACGCGCAAGATTAAGACGAATCGATTGACGTCAGAATCATCAAAATCGGTCAACACGTTTGGTCTCTACAACGCCACATAGAAACACACATACATACATATACTGATAAATAACTCTCCTTTGCGTCGCGCAGTCGGGTAAAAATAACATCGTTACATCACCAGTAAAACTAATACATAAATAATTATTTTTTAAACAAATCAAATTGAAGTCATAAATAAGCAAAATAAATTCGAACACTGTCTAACACTCTGCGAGATTATTTTCAATAACGGCGAATCAATAATGACGTAAAACGTTACTCAATATAAAAGTAACATAATAGTTTCGGCCATTAAATGAAAATTCGGGACACCGCAAAATTCGGCTATCATAGTGCATTGAATCGTGTGTAATGAGGGTGTCCCGTCGAGACATCGGGAATTCGGGATCATTACCCGATGTCATTACCATAAAGGTTGAGTTATTGTGTTACCAGGGCAATGTGGATTGTAATAACAAAGATAACTGTTATTTGAAACAAATTACAGAACGAATAAGGCAATTTACTGATTGGTACTGGTGAACAAAATAAATTAAACAATGCAGAAGTTTTAAGTAAATAATACTAAATCTATGTATCATATACGACACGTGTTGAACTATATTTAAATTTGAAACTTGATCTATTATAGCGAGGAATTAAAATGTACCTATTACATATTCATTTATTTTAGTATTTTTAGTTTAATCTGCTGATCATTTATTGAATTTTAAATTATTTACATTTCATTGTAAAACAAAGTTAAATGGTCGGCCTTAATGCCTTGTGGCAATCTTTCCCAGTCAACCTTTAGCGAAGCATTTGTGGTAGGTGCAAATACGAAAGATAAAATCAGTTTACAAAATTTATCAAACATACCTTTACTATTTCCTATTTTTTTTAATTTACCTCTAAAACACCATGCTGAATTTAGCGAACAACAAGGCACTTTTAAAGACGCCTCATTTGTCAAATTAAGATAAGTACTCGTAGTTTGAAGATATTCAAAAACAGATTAACATACTACGAACTGAAATCATCACCCTCCTTTCTGCTTCCCTGAATTCCGATTAATATGAAAGCCGATTGACACCGTTTGATATAACAGTATCGAGGAATCAATGAAAATTCGGAATACCACAAAATTCGACTAATATAATTGTACAATGATTCGTGCGTAATATTAGGGGGTCTCCGTCGAGTCGAGACAGCAAAATCATTGCCCGAATGGTCATTACCGTAACGGGTGAGTTATAGTGATGTTGTTTTTATCGGGTCACTGTGGCTATTGTACCTACTTCAATATTGAATTAAATATATATTTGGAAAATACTCGTAGTTGTATTTTTATCGCCTTTACAACGTTTTTTAATAACAGTATTATTTTTTCACACACTCAATCCCTGTATTAGTAGATTTTTCTCAGAAGCTTTATTTATCTCGCTTAGACAGACTGTTTTACTTTTACTGAAGTCTGTTTTATATCCATACTAGGAAATCGCCATTTTTTCGCTTCGGGAAAAATAGTAAAAAAAATATAATATAGCCTATGTCACCCGGGGATAGCGTAGCTTTCGAACAGTGAAAGAATTTTTCAAATTGGTTCGGTAGTTTCGGAGCCTGTTCAATGCAAACAAACAATAAAATCTTTCCTCATTATAATATTAGTATAGATAAACATCGTTGATTGGATGACATAGGCGTGGATTGTGGATGGATGAATCATGGATATCACCAATGTAACCAGCCACATAAGTGATGAAGCCATACTTATTAAATAATATTCCGCGATGCTGGCCAATGTCGCTTCGTAGAGACTAAGCGAATTAATTAAACTTAGTACATCCGACACTAATACCTATAATATATTGATTCGATATCAAACGATCCAGTTAACATAACTAACATACAGCAATGGATATTATATTGATTTCGGGCGATTAGAGTGAAACACGATAGCGTAAATACTAATGATGGTAAATTATTACGGTATTAGAAGATAGAACCAAATACAGTATAGGCGACTCGGAGTATATTGTACTAGGTATAACGTAATACGTATTTATACAAGATATTGGTGTTATTTTAATTAAAGGTGGTGATGGAATCTTTCTCCTATCAAATTCGTACTCAGGTGGGAATCACCTTCAAACATTTGGAAAAATATGCCATGGCGGTTGCCTTTTTTTCTAGACCAGTGTATTTCAACTGATGGTCTGAATTAATAAAAACATAATAGCTACCTGATATGCCGTCGTATGTCCACCATTCTTCCCAACTGCCGGATATATCTGAAAATAAAGGAAATGAATGTAATTTCAACGACATTCACTCAGCATCTAAAGTGCATTTCGCTAGATTTTCGATAAAAACTAATTTCTAAAAATAAATACAATCAAAAGAATCAAATCAAACAGAAACGCGCGGTCCGAGATGTTAACGACCCACGAGTCACTTAGAGGTTAGAACATAATATGAGCTTCAGAAGAGATATCGGTTCTCTGTGTGTTCTATCGACTTTACAACGGTTTGATGCCTAATTCACCTTTCCATCACTGCACCTCTCGTCGAAGATTGAAGTTTCATCCATCCAGATTGGATTTGTGGAGAACCTCTACGGTCCGATTCTCACGATCTTTTTTGCCACGTACTTGCAAGCTGTGAAATGAGCTTCCTTCTGAGGTATTCCCGGAGCGCTATGACATGGAGTTCTTTAAAAAAGGTGTAAAAAGTGTTCTCCTTCAGTGCCGGCGATACATTGGCGATTCCTCTAATACTGCTCATGTCCATAGGCGACGATGACCTCTTACCATTAGGTGGCGCGTCTGCTTTTTCTTCAGCCCCTCAGGCTATAAAAAACAATCACTACCTACCCTATCTGATAATTAAGAGTTAAAATTAAAGTTAAAGTTAAAATTTGAAATGTCGTAACATTTATAGGACAAAGTACAAAAGTTTAGATTACCTTTGACAGAAACACAGAGAAGTGTCAGTATGAAAAGCGAGCATTGGTGCATCGTGCCAATGCCGTCGGTCACGCTGAGCCCAGCATTGGGAACTGAGACCCCACTACTGAAACAAGAAAAAATACTTTAATGAATTTATACCCATGTAAAAACTTGTATACCATAACGTGACAATTTCAATAATACCTTAATTTTTAGATCCTATGATTTAATTATATTTGAAAGTTAGTATACGACAGTTAGTATATTAATTTATTGATATACGATCAGATGTCATGTACTGGTTAACTTTCTGATTTATTGATAGTAATTATTTATTAAACAAATAGTTGTAAAATTTTAACTAATTGATTAATTAATTTATTTATTGCCTTAATTGTGTGTGGTTTTTTTACAGATCTTATAAAATTATACAGAATATATACGACCCAGGTAGGGCACGGCAGATCACAGAATACTCGTATGTCCGTTCGATAATGAAATCCTAAGTGATAGATCATTTTAGGTCATCTATTTGGTTTTTCTTCCAACAAGATCACTAAATTTTTCTTTGCAAGATTTCTTTATTAGCATCAATTTGAAGCAAAAATAGTTCCAATGCAATTGCATTTAGCTAAGGGAGTTGTCTACGAAAACAAATATTTTGTAACTGTGATAGTCAGTAAACACGCGAACCCAGATATGTATGGCACATCTAAACCATGAATGAATTGAATTGAATTTTAAGAATCAGTTTATTTTGCGTTATTAAAATAAGAAAAAAATGTTAAGGTTTTGTTGGCGAAAAGTAGACCAGTAGTAGTATTAGTATATAAATCGATCAATGAAAGGTTATTTATTTATTTATTTAACACTGTATTGTTTGCATACCATAAAAATAGACGTAAAGAGCACAATATATTTGATAGAAATATAAAACAACAGGCGACCATATCGCTTTAAAGCGATTTCTTCCAGGCAACCCAGTAGTAGAAAGAAAACAGCAAAAAGAAAATGAGTATAGCCTATAATATATAGGCGTACTTACATGAAATAAAATAATATATATGAAATTAAAAAAGGTGAAGTAAAAAGAAAATAAATTATTTCAAGAAATTATTTCTACCCTGAGAAAATAGCGTCTACCTACTTTGGACATTTTTGTTTTTGATTTTCTTCGACACAACTTTGACCCGAGGTGATCCACTACTTAGGGGAGGGGTATAGGTAAATGTACTTAAATAGATTACATGTTAATTAATCTGTAAAAAAACCTAAATTGAGACAGGTAAAGAAACAATAAACCAATGATTATTGAGCTTACAATTAAAGGGGCGGGAGATTTTAGATAATATAATACAAACACAAGTCAACAATGATAGCCGCTAGACACGCGAAAAGTATTTAGTTTTGTAGACACTTTGGAGAAAGTTTAACAGCCTTTTGTTGGTTTTGATGAAATTAAATTAATCTGCAGTCACTAGTGCTGTTCGGGTTCCACAGAAAACCAGCAGAACTAACTATAACTGGGGATAAGGAGGCAGTCGCCAAAAGATTCGTCGTGTTGCGGCTGGGTGCTTGAGATCCAGTTGTTTCTTTCTTACAAGAGTTTTTTACAAGAGCAGGCTATCTATGTTAATTATAAAATAATAAATAAACGCTTGCAAAATATATCCCTGCCCCGACACCGACCAGGAATCGAACACGAAAACTACCAATAACCCTGAACTAGGAATATTTTTCTTTCGCCATTTCTTCTCTCTAACAAAACACCTTTTCGAAATACTTAGTAGAATTAAAAAACGACGTTGTCGATTAGATATTAGTTTCTTTATTATGTAAATTGATAAGTTTCTGCAGGTGCTGCAATATACTCGTAGTTAGAACATTGTTCGCTAAGAACGTATTGGCCGATTACTAACGAGGATGGATACGATATACAAGAGTAGGAGCATTTCTGCAGAGTGATGTAATAGTGCTATGGTGATGGTGATGAGCTCCAATTTCCGCACTTAGCCTCTAAGTCGGGCCATTGTTTGTAAATGTGTGTGCCGACTAGTTATCCAGGCAGCCTAGCTCCGTCCAGAAGCGCAGGATCCTCCTGGTGTCTCCACATGCTTCGCGATATTAGTGCTTTAAAAAGTAGACAAATTTGATCCAGACGTTTGGACTGGATACAAAGATTTTTATTTTATCAGCCATCAACTCGGAATGTTACCACGAACTATTCACTAATCTGCGGTTAGCTTTCGTCACCACAAAACATGATGTAAAACCAGGGACCACAAACTACACCTGATCCCTGTCGTTCGTCCAGAATCCGGTTTTGACGCCACTTTCTGCATGTATAACTATGGAACGAACTTCCTTTATCGGTGTTCCCATTAAGCTATCACAAAGGGCCCTTCAAGAAGCGGCTTCATTCTAGACTGTCAACCTGATCACTTCACCATTACAATTCATCAGCACCATACACCATCAACTTTCACCATTACCATTCACTATCCCCATCATCATTCACCATTACCATGCACTATCACTTTTCACCATCAGGTGACCGGTCTGCTCCTTAGTCGCTCAGAACATAAAAAAGTTCGTCTGATTATAATTTGTCGGCTTGATAAAAAAAAGAATAACCTTCGTTATTTATTGCAAACCCCAGTCCCACTTTTCCCCTTTATGAAATTAAGATCATTATCAGAAATTTATCTTTCACACCGAATACTTTGAAGAGCGTGGGTGCAATCTTAAGTCGCTAACGACTGAAGATTGCACCCCTTCGGTGTAACAGGCTTCCGGCGATTTACCCTTTAACGAGTTGAGTAACCATTGGTTTTCACTTAGTGTCTTTAAATCTGTTATTTTAAGGCACAATTTTACCAACCATCAGGCAAATAAAGCAGCATTTTTCTAGCATGTTACAGCTTTTATTTAACCTGTTGATATGAACTTGCTTCTGGGAAACCCCCTCATTTCTTAGGTACAGTCGAAGGAGAGGAGATCTAAAAAAGGCCTCAACTTAAGGTTACCTTTGGCCGACCATAATGGAGTAGCTATAAGCTAGAGCTATAAATGTTCTCGGTGGTGAAAGTTATAAGGAGGAAGCCCGTTCATTCCGATTATACCAATTGTTAGACAAAAACTGGAACTATTAAAAAATATTTTATCCAGTAAGTACTTGTTACAGGAAACGTCTTGACAATACCTGTGAAATTATCCAATTTTCCCTTGGTTACCATGGTGGACATGGTAGTATGCTCTAGGCCTTCTCAAGAGGTGAGACTCGCGCTCAGTAGTGGCAGGCCTGATGGACTCTTCTGTACCAATAGGTATAGTATATATGTAGTTATATATTCTGTGATAGTGGGCCAATATTGGGTTGAAGCCAGCGTAAAAGTTTTGACCACTTGACTTTACGACAATGATAGCAATAACAATTTTGTAATTCAATTTTTCTCGCCAAAAAAATCTGTTAGCTACAAAACAGTCCTCTAAATCGCCCCTGATCTCTGAACTACAGAAGTATCTCCGAGATAAGATAGGTAATCCGCAATGTACCAGGACTACAGATAAGGGTAATTGTGGGCGAATTGCGTCTTTCCTCTCCGCTCTTTGTTTGTTATTGCAACACTAAAGTGAAAGTTACTTCTTTTTACTTAAATTCTTTAGCAGAAGGATGATTTGTGAGATTAAGGAATAATCGAAACTGGTTGATAACAGGATAAAGTTATTATTTTCCGTATTGTATCATACATTTCTACCTGTAGTTTTAGAAATATTTAGTCATTTTTTAGTTCTTCAAAATCGAAACTTACGCATTGGAAGAGTAAATGAACTACAACTTAGAATTATGTCCGATATGGTAACCATTGAGCCACACTGTTCGTCAAATTAACCTCAAAGACCAATAATTCAACTACTTCACAATCTAGTAGTTATCTAATTTTCATCTTTTCTCTCGCTCACACATAGCTGTGTCTCGCTCGCTTGAGACACCACATATTTGTTGAGCATTTCGCGGACGGTTCCATTAAAAGGTTGGAAGATAGATGAGTTTTAGGTTTTTCATACTTTCAGTTTAACACTCTACGTACTTGTTAAATGTTTCATTCCACTTTGGGTGATTAAAAAATATACCAGTCTCAGGAGAAAATGTTTTAATCTGGCCGTAACGTTTCTAAATATTCCGGAAATTCTTTAGCACCTATTTTGTATTTAGTAAAGTTTCCCTTAGCAGTTCCAGTGGATGTCTACATCGATAAAGTGTAAAGGCTTACGTCCTGTTTTAAAAACTATCCTCTTCTAACCTAGCCTATCTTTTTTCATTTTTCTATTTGTTTTCTTTCGATTAAATTTCCCTTAAGAGTATCATGTATAAAGCTGTCGGTCCCGGTTCTTATCGTAAGATAACAGTTATTTTCCCTCCACCAATTCACTCTGGAGCAGCGTGGTGGAGTATACTCTAGGCCTCCTCAAGAGGATAGACCCGTGCCCAGTAGTGGGCCATAATGGATTGAAGCCAACAGTCATTTTGCTATTTCAGAGGCCTTTAATCGGCATGGAAACTTCTGACACTTGCATTAGCCACTAAATCCTCCAATCCACACTGGTGCAGCTCTAGGCCTGTTCGAGGCCTCCTCAAGAGAAGAGTTACGCTCAGTAGTGGGCTATCACTGGGTTGAAGCCAAAATTAACATTGTATTGGAACAAAAGCAACAATAAAAAATTCTTAGAAGTACGATAAAATAGGAGGAAAATATTCTAGTTCAGTTTGCATGTTCCAATCAAACATTGAAGTTAAATAAAAGCTTCTATAAAGATAAATCGCACATTTTGAACAAATCTCAATATTAAGATACAACTGAAAGTTTTCTCAGAAATCTAGAATTCTGTAAAATATTGTCGTTAAAAGAAAACACTCTCTAGTGAGAGTAAATCCAAAAAAGTTTGTAAGTACTTGTAGAAATACTGAGATTAGAATACCTCTATTTCTTTTCACTGGGATTTCCGATGCTATCTTGTGACTAGGCACAACTTGATCCCGCTCGCCTTGAACCTACTTTCAGTGTTTCTAGAGATAAAGGTTAAAAGTATGTAGCTTATCAAAAGGTCATTTAAAAAGGAATTCTACTAATTTTGATTTATGTGATGTCTAAGGATTCTTTTTCTTTCTTTTTTGGCCTTCAACGCATCAGTGATGCCTTTGGTGTTGGCGTTCCATGGACGACGATAGCCACTTACCATCAGTTGGATCATAAGCTCATTTGCCGGCTATTTCCTAAAATAATCTGTTGAATTTTTCAGACCTGTCATTTATCTTTATATTTGAAAGGATATAATTACTTGTAGATTGGTTCTATATTTATCATAATTCAGATGGGATCCGTGAGGATTTGAGGGAACTTCTCAAATTTAACGCATAGGTAGACTGGTACCCTATGTGATTATTAAGAGTTTGTAGTTAATAATTTTTAATAGTCTTCCTTAAAAACAGTCTTCCCAATTATCCACAAAAAACTCCATTATTGTCACGTTCAAGCTCCACCTAAACTCTGCTTCTTCTATAACTCAGTTTAAAGCATGTCTGGTCTGAATATTTCAAGTTATATATATAAAATCAGTATCCTGTTTATGCGGAACACGGTCACCGGATGTAGCCGGGGCGCCCGCCAGTCTGGCGACTGCGGCGAGAAAACCTTGTTGGCAACAGATAGCTTGGCAATAATTTATAAATGCTATAAATACAGTGTTTATACAGCTTACTTTTAGCTCTGTATTATAAATAGAAAATTTATAAAAATATTACACTATTTTAACGTTATTTTTATAACTAGCTCTCTGCCTTGCTTGTTCTTGTGACTTCGTCCACGGAATGGCAAGTCCATTCCAAGAGATATTGGAGCTCCCCATTAAAATTTATTCTACTCATAAAATATATTGTATGGTTTCGATTAAGAAGATTAAATCCTAAGTTTTAAATATAATATAAGATAACCTAAAGTTTTATAGGTATTTACTTACCTATTTTACCTGTAGGTATAAATCTTCTGAATTTTTAAACATCCTTGTTAAAAAACGTGCTGGGTAACCATTGAAGAATCATTACTAGCGTATAGAACCGACACCGCGAACACCATGCATGTCCCAATGCATTGGCGCCACGTGGCTTCAATCTTCAATGGATTCGTTGGATTTTGAAAGGAGAACGGGGGCTCAATATTGTAAATAGAACCTCCCGACGGGACACACATTTTGTTCGAGATGTCTGTTCTATGACATTATACTTCAATGTGGGTAACCATTTATTCGAAAGTGAGTTTAGATTGTGTACTTTCTCATAAACAGGGCGTAGATCTCTCACAGCGAAGCAAAGTCGGTCACTAGTAAAAATAATAATAACGGTTTGGTGATTGCTCTGTACCAAGCTACTCTGCGACATCCCATGGTGAAAGAGGTTACAGTTTCGGGAGCAGACAGCGTTGCCGGGCGCCCGTCAGTCTGTCGGTAGGGTGTGGTTTATTACTGACGCGCTTTAACTGCAGTATTTGATTTTAACATAACTTTATGGCTGAGATATAACTGAAGTGTTTATGACATCGTGTTATGTGTAAACATATCCATTTAATATAAGGAAATTATGGTAGCGATAAATGCTAAATTAACGTTAATTTTTTCTTTTAACCATTGAAAAGTTTTAAGAGTAAATATTTCCGTTTCCCATTATTTTTCATTAAATATTTTCTGGTTCTTATGAAAATTTGCGATAAATAGTACATTTTCCTGTAGTAGCTGCCGATATTTTTTTTGTTTGAAATAATTTTTCAAACAATGAAACAGGCAGTTGATATTATCCAGAATTTTCAGTCGTATCTCGTTAGAGATTTTAAAAAAATACTGTAATCACAAGATTAATTTAGCCTCTATAACGTTTAAATGTATTACAAACATGTCGTACTAAGTCAGTCATAATAAAACTAACGCAACATAAATAATAAACGCAAACAAACGCACAACTCAATTACTTCGCATTGCATAGAAAACAAAAGGTAGTCAAGAAAATGGCGAAGTCTACGTCACAATAATATATAATGGCTCATTAAAACCAAACTTTTCCCTTTAAGTAAAAGAAGTATTGTGAAAAATACATTTGCAAAGGGCATAAATTTAAATGCAGACCTCTTTGCTTTGAATTATAAACTTTATTTGCTTGTATCAGAGTTGAGAATGGATCTTCGTTTGGAGGTCGTTAAAAGTGTTTTGAGGCAAGCAGGAAGTCAGCAACGGTTGTTAGACAAAGCCCTGGTTACCGGATGTGTTGTATCGGAGTTAGGTAAGTTAATAGGAGATAAGGCTTGATTATTCCTAACTTCAGCGGATGGACTCTGAACGTGTGGCTTGGCTGCTTCGTTAATTAATACCAAGATTTAGGTTCTGTTCAGACATTCTATGTAGTTGGGGTTTTGAATTGCTATAAATGTAATTGTGTAGGTGTTTCTAATTATTTTGAATTCGTACTAACTACCATCGATTGACCATAAATGCTTAGACAGACTTGTTTTTTTCAATTGAAATATGTTGTATTTGTGGACCGATTAAATTAAATCAAGCATCAAAATAAAAAAAACCTAATCCTTGCATATAAGAATAGATACATCAGTGAAAGCTAAATCCAAATCCGTTTTGTAATTTCTGACGTTTGCGGGAACAAACGCACAGAACCACAAAGGAAAAAAATCTCTAAAAATATTAATTTATTCCATAAAGATACCGAATGAAACAAAAGTTCCTTTTCTGTTTACCACTGTATGTAGCCTACACTGTATTTCAGAGGGAGAGGTGAGACAACAAGGCGCGACATTCCGGCGCCAGAGGACTGAACTTCCACTAAATATTGCTCATCAGATCTCCTTACGCTTCCCTGGCTTTATTTTCTTTTCAAACTTGCTTCTTACCCGCCTGCCAGGAAGATTTATGTTTTTCGCGCGTATGTATGTATGTTTGTATGCATATTGTAATATTTTTTATTATCTCGTCAAAGTCAAAGTCAAAGTCAAAATATTTTATTCATATAGGTATCACTGATACACTTATGCACGTCATTTTTTGGCTTTTCGGAAGGTGCTTTGTCGTGGAGGAGAAGAAAAGCCTAAAGAAACTCCTCAGCACATCTTTTTAAAAAAATATTACAAAAAAAGATAATAATACAAAAGTATTTACTATTCTGAGCGGAACTGGTTGCAGAGCTGGTCATTTCCATGCGTCTTTGTCATTTAAATACTCGTCTACACTATAATATCCCTTGCCTAACAATTGTGTCTTTACACGTTTTTTGAAAGTTTCTATTGGCAAGTCACGTATTAATTTTGGGATTTTATTATAAAAATGTATACCAAGCCCTATAAAAGATCGCTGCACTTTACTTAGGCGGAACGAAGGCGTAACTAATTGATGCATTCTTTTCGTATGGCGATTATTAATATCAAAACCGTGTCTGCCAAACCGCTGAACGGATTCATACAATTCAGATATCGTTAGATTCGTCTAGATAACTTGTAATATGTGGTCAACGGTGTTGGTTTCACAATTATTTACATGCATGCTACTTATTATTAACTATATGGTTTGTAGTGTGCAACTGTTTGTTGATACTTGAAAATAAATAAAATAAAATAAAAATAACCCAAGTGTTTTTAATTAAATAAGTGAAATAAAAAAACATACATGGTGGCTGTGAGATGCCAAAAAAGGTTCTCAGTTATGAACGTTGCACAATATTTTTTTAATGTTTGAAACCTAATTCCATTTTTGAACTGATTTGGAAAATATTCTTTACTAGTTTTCCTGTCACAGTTTTACTTATCCTTTTCCATTAATACGTATATTATGTTGATCACATTAAATAACTATGCCTAGGACGACGGTATTTGTAAATACTAAAAAAATATTTCAGTCAGCATTTCAGTAAATTCCTGGGATATGTACTAGGTTGTCATTCTGATACGGTACCTTACCCCTCATACCTTAATTTATAATAGTATATATTTAGTAATTAGTAATCAAGTACCTACTCCACACAGTCTTAATGTACCTTTAGTAAATGCTAAGTCGATATTTCAATTTATTTAACAGTATGATTCTTAGGTAACACAGGACTTAAAACTAATTCATCAAAACAACAACAAGAAATATGGAACAATTTATAAATAAGGTAAAACAAAATATCTCAGTCCTTTTACACAGAGTTCTCTTACGTTTTCACAATTCATTCGTGCGACAATTTTCCGAGCGATCCAATACATTTGTCGGCTCATACCGAGGCCGGTATCGGATTCCCCATACGAAACACAAATAAAATGTATGGGACACCATCACACCGCACTGCACTGATTAAATGTTATTTTTGGAATCGCTAAGCGGTTTAGAGATCCTGGAATAGCAAAAAATATAATAGAAATAATATGACGTACAATATTTTAATACTTTTCTGTGGATATTTTAGACGAACAATAATTGTTTATTGATTGGTATTTAGCACTTAGTAATGAACTTTATTTTATCCTTAAAAATATTGATGCAAAATATTTAAACCCGTACTACTTATTCCCATTTTGAGCAAAGATATGGCCATATAAATACAGTATTTATATGTAATATAAATGCCTTATATTATTGTGTGTATCGGTAACTATGGGCCTTAGTTGCCTGAGTTTAAATGAATGAATAAATAAATAAATAAATAAAATAAACGCCAAAAATTCACAACTTACAACTAAAATAATTTAAATAGAGTTATTTTTTTTATTAAGGTCTAAAACTTATTATGATGAGTATTTAAATTGTGCTATAATCCTTCAAACATTCATGCTGCGCTCGTCTTTGATCGTTCAGTAAGTGATAACGTTACACGTCGGTGTAAGACAATCTAATGCAATGTCGAGTAGGTAGTGAGTTAATTTAGTTGAGTGGATTTGCCTTGCATTGTCATCGCTTGTTTATCGTCCCACCAACCAACTTAATGGTATTAAACTTTAGATATTGGGTTGAATAACGGGGTTTTTGCTTTATGTCACATTAGACGAGTTTGAGCCGTTTTCTAATATTCAGGAATGAACTGTATGAATGACAAAAAGCAGTAGTCTATATTCATTGAAGTATTATTAATATTACTAGCGTATAGAACGGACACCATGAAGACCATGTATGTCCCAGTGCATTGGCGCCACGTGGCTTCAATCTTCAGTGGATTCGTTCGATTTTGAAAGGAGAACGGGGGCTCAATTTTGAAAATGGAACCTCCCGGGCGGGACACACATTTTGTTCGGGATGTCTGCTCTATGACATTATACTTCAATGTCTATATTTTATTTTCTTTTTTCAAATTGCACTGTTCCAAAGAATCAACTCACTGGATAGCTTTTAATTTGGGCGGTGATAGCTTACGTGGATATTATATAAAAAAAAATTGTTTTCTTCTCGAACCATACCACTTGTGACTTGTAGAGCAGGTACTTTATTATTATATCTTAAAACTTAACGAATGTACAGTCTAAATTTTTATTTTTATCGACAGGCAGTGCTGACATAACAAAATAAGAACTTCTGTTCTGAAGAGCTCATTATGGGAGATGAATAAGAAAGTATTTATGAAAATTACACCTTTCAAGGGTCAAGGTAGTACCTAAACAGCATGAAACATTATGAAACTTACTTAAGTTTTCACGTGTTCTAGCAGAATTGAAGGCAGATAATTACAACTTGCATTATTAAGGGAACACTCAGCAACACTACCTTTATTATTCATTGAATAGTGTCTTGACTCGGTTTGTCTTCTGACTTTAATATGTATTACAAGTAAGCAATCAGCTTTGGTGAATATTCATACTAAAAACTCTTGTTATAAACGCTTTGTCAATGAGGTGTATTTTCTGCAAATTCTTAAATATCATTATTTAAAATTCTAATACATTTGAGTCTTAAATTGAGGTCTTAGTTTTCTCACATGATTTATAAAAAAATATTTTTTGTTACATAATTATTATTATTATTATGATTTCAATATCTACAAGAACGATAATAACCAATGTGTAAAAAAACCTCAATTAATTAAACGCATTAAAAACAAAGCCACATAAAATTTGTTACTGAAACATTGTGGCAAGAATACTGATAGCATAAAATAGAAATGGTGAAATACACCTTTCATTCAACTAATTCCGAGGAAAATTCTGCGGTGTCTATTTCATTCGTTTGTTGTTGACCTACAATACGAATTTCGAAACCACAACTTCTGCTTATTTTGCGTTTTAACAAATGGGAATAATTTCATAAAAGCAACGTTTGTTTTCACTGAGAGAATGTGATCAAAACACAACATTAGACATTACCTACGAGCTTCATCCACGGAAATTATGTATTCATACCATTGAAGTATTATGTCAGAACAGACATCTCGAACAAAATGTGCGTCCAGCCGGGAGGTTCGATTTTCAAAATTGAGCCCCCGTTCTCCTTTCAAAATCGAACGAATCAATTGAAGATTGAAGCCACGTGGCGCCAATGCATTGAGACATACATGTTGTTCGCGGTGTCTGTTCTATACGCTACTAATAATACTTCAATGATTCATACAAACTTTCACACCCTATTTTACCCATTTAGAGTATTCATTCATACTATCCATGCTTACTCTCTGCCCGCGGCATTGCACGTGTTTTAAGGACATTACTCGTAGTAGCCTTTATGGAACTCCATACCTTGGTGTAAATCTGTGTGCCAAATTTTATAAAATTCCGTTGATTCGTTTTTGCGTGAAACATCCATACACCCTTGCAAATTTTAATTTTTTTAAGTGCAAACTTCTTTAGCATCGTGATTTGAAAGTCGATGAATCGAAAGAGCGCCATCGCGACCATTGAAGTATAATGACATAGAATAGACGTCTCGAACAAAATGTGTGTCCCGAAACCGCGATGACCGTTCTTTTTTCAAACTCTAGAAGGCGATTTACACACTTGCCATAGAGTAACTTTGTATAAGACACTTGCCGAACCACGACAAACAGTCAACGACTCTAAATCTTTAGCTCTTCCAAATGTCTGATTTAATGTTAAATTGAATTCACTGAGTAATGTAATACACATAATTTATTATTTACCAAAGAGTAGGTACTATAGTTATTCTTATCGGGCTTATTTATTTGTCCATTAACACGCTTACGGCTTGCCAAGTGTGTAAGCCCGACTCATGATTTTTTCAATTCAATTCAATTGACTGACCTGAACTGACTGAACTGACTTGAATTGATTCAAGTCAATTTATTTGCATTTCATTCAAAAATGGCGGGAACATTCCACAATAATTGAAATAAATTCGTTTTAGTTGATTTAAGTTAATATTTTGTTTTCTTACTGATGTTAAGTAATACCATTTTCTTTTTTGTATTTTTTTACGTGCGATTGTGACAGGTTCTCATCACGCAAGACGGCATTTTTTCAGTTTGTTACTAAACAATTTTGGCATGCGGCCGTAATGAGCGCAGGTGAGTGACAAGCGAGTGAGTGAATGAAGTGAGCCACCCTGGCCACAATGAATGCACCCGACTCAATGTTCGGGGTGTCTGTTCTATACGAAGTAATAGTACTTCAATGATCGCGACAGTAAAACTGCTAAGTTGTGGTCATAGATGGCACGAGGAACAAAATAGAAGATTCGTTTTATTGCTGGATAGATGGCGCTAGCTGCTCATTTTACTTTTCATATTTTATTAAGATGTTAGTTTCCACTGTTTTCTTGCCGAAAACGCAGAATATTGTTACGATTATCGAAAAAAAAAATTGTTTAAGATTTCACTTCTACCTCATGTGAATTGCACAGATTTTCTTTTTTAGTATTAGTTGGTTAAAACATCGTAAGGAAACCTGCACACCTGAGAGTTCTCCATAAAGTACTCGAAGGTGTGTGAAGTCTTCCAATCCGCACTTGGCGCACGTGAGAGGAGACCCCGAGCCCAGCAGTGGGACAATTATGGGTTGTTGCTTTGCTTTTATTAGTTGGTTGGTGATGTCAAGCAATGTCACGTGTTCGATCTAATCGTGAACCAATTAGAAAAGTTTATTTTATTATTTCATCACTTAATATTGCACTAACAGCCGCGTTCCTAGAAAAATAAAATTCATATGCAACAGACGCAACAGACCAGTAGCTTTTAAGGTAAGTATGTTATTGTAGGTATATCCCGAGCAAAAATGTGATTTCTCCGGGAGTGTAATTCACCATCCATTATTTATCAGCACGGCTTGGAGGCTAGTTGCAACAAGATTGTTTCATTGTTTATTTATACATTTGTGTTTTGTTTCTTATCAGATTAGGGAAAGCTCCATGTTGCAGTTAAAGGATGTCCCAAAAATTAAGCAAGTTTTTATATATCGACGCTTGAAAGGAAAAATTGACTAAGCGACATTGAGCTATCTTTACAGGAGAGCAGTTTAAAGTTGAATTTTTAGAAAAGTTGTTGTATAATGCCACAATATAGATGATAAAATAAGGATTTCAAAACAGTAAGAATAACATCGTTAAGAGGATTACAAAAAAAAATATTTTTTTTTTCTAAAAATTCCAACTTTAAACTGCCCTCCTGTAAAGTTAGCTCAATGTTGCTCAATTTTTCCTTTCAAGCGTCGATATTATAAGCTGCCATTTGCGTTGTAATGTATTGCCGGCAAAAAGAAAAAAGCACTAACAGTTGATAGTTAAATTAGTAAAAATGGAGACGTTAGAACAATAATGACAATTTTGTGGCACTACATCTATACCGACTTACCTATTATATTAGCGTCTGAAAAAGATCTAGGGGCCGACATTATTTTCTGACTCTTTTTTTACATAAAATAAGTAAATGCTTGACCATAATCCCACCTGATGGTAAGTGAAGATATGGTCCAGGATGGTGAGCGCACTAACAGCGCAATAAAAGCCTATTCACTCTTTTCTTGAAGTCATCCACGGCATATTATTATGACTCTCTAACATTCCACAAACACATTTCACGGTAGATTTTTATAACTCCATCACGGGGGAAAACCATAGCTTAGCTTTTACACCCCTGAGAACATTATTACATTAGCTATTATAACTCTTTAATATTATCTAGGTAACTATGTATGTACTTTTAGGGTTAAATAGGAAAAACAAAATTTTTATAGTTTCGCTATGCCCGTTCGTCAGTCCGTCCGTCCGATCACGTCTTCACTCAAAGATTTTAAATCCTAGAACTAGAAAACGGTAATTAGACATTAGTAAAGTACGGACAACTGCTTATAACGAAGACTCAACTAAAAGTTATTATGATACTTGGCTTCAACCCATTAATGGCCCACTACTGGGCACGGGTCTCTCCTCTTAAGGAGGCCTAGAGCATACTCCACCACGCTGCTCCAGTGCGGATTGGTGGAGGGGTTAGTGGCCAACCCGAGTGTCGGAATTTACAAACCGCTCTAGGGCCTCCGACATGGCTTAACGACTGTTATCTTATGATAACAACCGGGACTGACGGCTTAACGTACCCTCCGAAGCACGGAAACGCTCAAGAATTTTGCCAGTAGCGGTCACCCATCCAACTACCGACCGCCGGGCTATGAGCGCTTATTTAATGTCGTATATTATGACACTTATGACTGACCAACTACAGAACACTTGAAATGAAATGAAAATGAAATGAAATATATGTATTCGAGGGTACAAAATGCAGCACATATAAAAGAATTAACAAAATACATAACTAAAAGGAAGATACCTACTTAACACGAATAACACTTCAACTCATAATCCGAAATGCACTTGGACGGATTTTTTCTACAATGCAAATCTAACCGTTACTTTAGAATGACTCGTATTAAAGTTCGTTTGCGGAATAATTTTTCAAATCAGTATTAATAGCCTCGCGATGATCCAGCATATCGAAGTATAATTACTTAGCAGAAATTATCCTGAACGCCTTTTTATTTCAGTTAATTAATACTAATTACCCATTCTGTAGCAGTATTATATTTTCACTAGCTGTTGCCCACAGCTTCGCATACGAAAATTATGTTTTACGTTATTTGTACCTCTTTGATATTTTAAAAATTTTCCCTACAAACTTTCATCGCATTTCCCAGGGAAACACTTTAATTTTCCGGGATAAAAAGTATCCTTAAATATGACCCGGAGTGTTAGTAACAATTTTACCAATTTTTATCGAAATCCGTTCAAGAGTTTTCATGTGATGCCCGGACAGACAAACAGACAGACAATAATTTAAAAAAAAATTGAAGTGTCTGCTAATCGAAATTTAAAAAAAATATTCAATGTACAGAAAATTTTCCCTTTGAGTTGTATTATAGTATGGATAAACATACTTTTGAAATGCACGATGTAATAATATTTATCAATAATATATTAATTGTTACGCGCGTTATTTACTTTTATTACCGAAGCGGTTACTAGACAAAATATAATTCAATTCAGTTTACAACAAACCTTTGCAGACAAGGACAAGTATTCTAGGAAAATTATGTATAGCAATCTATTTAATTTATGTGATATATTAAAACTTATAACATTGCGAAATTACACTAGTCATTTACAAATCATAATTCATAGAAGTTTCAGTTGATTCAACGCACCAATTCATTAAATGTGTTTTTACAGTGACAACTCCCTATTGAAAGTAAAAGTATGAAAATAAAAACATTACAATAATATATTGTGATAGCATTGTATTGTTTGTGTTGTAATCATAAACGTAGCCATTACATTTTACCCACAATCGACAAAACAGTCTTCGTTAATTAAAGTTTTGGGTAATGGGCCAATTTTATTATTATTATGAATTAAGGATTGAAAATGTGACACCCCTAGTTCTTTTTGTTATTTTTATGGAAATAGCCGATAAACAAGCTCAGTATCCACCTGATGGTAATTGGTTATCGTCGGCAACACAAAGGCATCGCTGATGCATTGCCGACTAAAAAAGAAGAAATAGCTCTCAAGCCCCCAGCCGTAACACGACGAGTTAGTGACTCATTACTCAAGTAAGAGGCATTACAAAGAAACTTTGATTTTGAAATATGTACGTTTAAGTGACAAAGGTTTTCTATAATTAAGATATATGCACCATCAGTGGAAAAAAGGTATAAGATGAAAATTGCAATTTTACAGGAGAGCAAAAAACTGTTAAAATATCAGTAAGCAGTCAAAGGAATTTATATTACGATTTCTTGCACAAAACCGTCAAGATTAATGATACAAATTTGAAAAAAATTGAGCATATGCAGCTTTTGTCCCTCTTTCCAATCATATTAATAACTAAAATTCAACGTAAGATGCCTTATGTATGCTCTTTTTCCACTGAGGGTGCGATTGCCTTATATGTTTACATCCTAGGATATCCTGAGGGGAATGTTACTCTGTAAGCGTTTTTTTTTTCAGTTTTAATCAAGCAGTAGCATAAGTTTTTACATGACATTTTTGAAAAAGTGAAATATGAGTTTTTCGCTAACATCCAAAATATGCTGAGAGAAATAAGGGTTTCGTATGAATGAATAATCCGTGTCGTCTCCTTTCATACGCCGCCGTAGTACGACCGTCTTTGCAACTAAAAATGTTATATGGTTAATTATACCCCGCGGGCAGAAATCAAGGCAAAGAGGGTGCTAATATACAAGGATTATTTTTAGTAAAAATATTTTTTTCTCATAACATCTGTACTAATATGAGAAGCGAAAACCTTTGTAGGTACCCCGTTAAGGGTTTCACCATGTCGCATATATCCGTCCACAGCAAAATGCTTAGACTCTTAGTTTGTTATAAAAAATACCTTCGAACTTTTGGAAAAGCTTTTTTTATAGATTTTATACTAAAATATTTCAATTTAAGGATTTGGTATGGGATTCCTGTAATCTTTCCGCGGATATTATGAAATATTTTACAAATATCCAGAACGAAAGAAATATCATATTTCATAAAAAAATATTTTGTTATTGTTAATTTGCCTACCAGTTCACCAATACTACCAATTCACGCATTCATCGAATCATCGAAGCATCAACCAATTTGGAAGATTATTTTTTGATTGAAAGGATATTCTTCCAGGAACCATATTATATTTATCAAAATTTTGATAAATTTTGATTTTTTGTTTTGTTTACCCTGTAGCCTAGTTGGTAGTGACCCTGCCTGCGAAGCGAGGGGTCCCAGGTTCGATTGACGGCCGGGGCGATGTTTATATGACGAATAAATACTTATACTCGGGTCATGGATATTATTGTGATGTGTTGTATGTGTTGTACCATCCGCAACATAGGTAAAAACCTACGGGGGTATGAGTGTGTAAGCGTTTTTCAGAACTGAAATATAAAATGTTGGCGATAATTTTAGTGGTTTTCATCAAACCATAATTAAAATCTATGTAATTATATGTAGCAGAAAGGGTATTCTATAGTGTTGGTTATGAAATGATATTTATTTCTTTTACTTTGCACCATGATATATTTCCAGTTCTCCTAACATTTACATCACATGTCTGTGTTCACATCAATAACAATCTTTACAACTCCGTGATCAATAATCGAATCACAGAGTACTTAATCACTACGTTTTAATCGAATCCCATAAAATGTCCTACGTACCTATCTTCCAAACAGATTGAAATATTCCTTATTCTAAATATTTAGTTTTTCTTCATGACTTCTTGTATGACAGCATCTGCATGGGCCGATCGTTGTTGAACCAAAGAGGTCGCTGTCCAAATGTCCTTTAAAGGCTTTGAACCATTCAACCAATATGTCCTAAAATGGTTTCATTTGAAAGTCAATTATGCGAAGATAGTTTGAGACAATCGATTTTCGACTTTTTTCATATTTTTTTGCATAATAACACACGCCGGGTATCCTAGTATATTATATTACATTATATTTTTGGTGAAACTTTGATTAGGGATCCTGCGATTTTACGATTACAGACATGCCTTATACAACAATTCAAAACGTTTGTTTGCACCGTATATTCAAATTAACTAAGCAAAAGCAACAATGTTAATGCCTCGTCACCGGAACCGCTTTGTTGGTCACTCGTTCTTGATTAGCCTTACACCCGCTGTCAGTAATTACTGTAATGGCACGTCTTTGTTTCGCCGTGATTAGGACTCATTTAGCAAAAACAATATACGTAATATTGTTTCTGTTTCGTTTTGTAAAATAATTACGTGAGCACTTCGTAAAGTAATGTAAATGAAAAGTCTGATTTAAAAGATATTTGACAAAAGTCTGATTAATTCATAATATTGTGTTCCTGTTTTTGTATTGTCTATGTTAAATGATTTACTATTAAAAATCAGCTCTTATTTAAGGTTAATTATTTGTTCATTGTGTTGTTTATTGTGTTCGTTTTTTCTTTTTCTTCTTGATTTAACACCTACTATTAGCTCTTTCCACATCCACCCAGGGTTGAATGGAGGACAATGGCATTAGGCATTAAGTTTTACCCTTTGTAACTTATTTTAAGAGGTGACATAAATTTAAATAAATAAATTATCTTAGTGTAATATAATATAAGTACTTAATTAAAACGACAAGTTTTATTACATTGAACATACAACGTATTTAATTTTATAATGATAAGTTCTGACTGTAGGTGATTAGACCCTGACCTCACTATCGTACCAACCTGACTATTTATTTTAATGTTGTAATATATAACATCAAACATTCCCTCAAAATTACCTACATTTCAGACAAAAAAGCACTTAGACCAGCTGATAATGACCTAAAACGGCTACTTTCTGAACATAGGTATTCTTTTAAAGTTGTTTCTTTGTTTCCTAAAACTTTTGCCAGAATTTCTCATGAGACCAGTCAGTGTCTAAATTTCTGGATCAACGGAAAGTACTCACCATTTCGCTTTTATATTAAAAGATCTTATTCAACAACAGTGCCATTGATCCGAAAAGTTCCGTTGTATTTATAAGTACGCTCAAGTGACTTGGGCTCAGATTTGCATATTTTAAAAGTGATTCTCACCTGCTCAAAGTTGCGGTGAGTCGAAAGTTTGGAAGACTGGAGGTGTTAATTTTACTGAATTATCTCGCCGCGGAGTCCTGATTAGGAGTTCTCGAGTGATATTTAATTAAAGCGATTAGTCAACTTTGTTTGCGGTTTGTTTTATACAGTTGATCGAGATGTTTGATTTCGGAACATAACAGCTGGTACATAATAAAATGGTAAGCAGGTTCCTTGCTTAAATATGTCTCTTTTAAACTTCAAAAAAAGGAGGAGGTTTTCAATTCTACAGTTTTTTATGTGTTATCTCGTAACTTTTACTGGGTGTACCGATTTTGATGATTCTATATTCGAAAGCTGGTGCTTGTCATGTGGTCCCATTTAAATGTGAGCGAGATCTGACGAGGATTTTTGAGTTATCCCTAATAAATATTAATATTATCCCTAATAATTGAAGTGGTTATTATTTAAATAAATTATTATTTTCTTTGCGTATTGTAGATATATTTGTCACAACGGTGTTGGATGGGATAGACTGATGAATATTGTTTGTGTTTGTGACCATGTAATTTTGAATATTTATAAATAGTTTTTTGTTACTTGGTTTTGCTATTAAAATGGTACGTATGGTATGTTTAAACCTTCTTGCTCGGCAACGCATCAAAAATACCTTTGTTGATTTCCGTGGGCGTCGATGGCCACTTACCATCAGATGTGACGTACCTACTCTAGTAAGTATATCGACTATTTACATAGGTACAAAATGACTGTAATCATTAAAATTAATAAAGATAATTATGATTTATGCATGACTAATAAGGATTAATAAAGATTAAAAGCTTAATAAAATAAACGTGTGTGAAATATCTACAAATGAAAATCATTTTACAGATTTTAATTAACACATAAAATATTGGAATCTTTCGTTGTAATAACTCTGTTTATCATTTACCTAATTTTTCTGCAGTTATATTGTAAAAGCTTTTTTTGGCTGATTTAAGAAGATTAATTAGAACATTATAACGGACTTGCTTAGTTAGAGATCGGTACAAAATTGGTAGCAGGTATTATGTCGTATATTATTATGTATAAAGTCCCGTATGCAAATGAAAGATATAAATTGCAACATTTGCAACTACAATTTATATTTCGATACCAAAATCAAATACCAACTAGGTATATAACTCTATTATAAATAAAATAAATGCTTACACACTCATATCCCCGCAGTATTAGGTTTTTACCTCTGTCGCAGATGGCATGGACGATACATATAATACATCACAATATAACCCATGACCCGAGTACAAAATATTTATCTGTCATATAAACATCTATACAACCAAAACTTTCCATTTAAACAAAAGAATAATTAATACAAAACTTTGAAAAATCGTTAACATAATTTTGTAAATTTGACACCAAACCAACTCCAAACTTCAAATTGGGAACAACTTGAGGGTTGGCGCAGAACACCGTTAAATATGGTAATCCGGTTTTGTACCGCGCGTTGAATTCAATTCATAATAAAATGTAAAAACAAAGTAAGGGTAAATCTTAATCCACAATTACGTAGGGTTTTTGTTGGTATCATAATTTTTGTGTAACTTGAACTGTTAAGCAGCGCACACGGTGGAAGCATAATTCAAAATTTAAAACTGAATATATTTTTATTATTAACTAGGAAATCGCCCTCGCTTCGCTTCGGGACTAATAGTAAAAAAATATATAACATAGCCTATGTCACCCGGGGATAGTGTAGCTTCCCAGTGGAAGAATTTTTCAAATCGGTTCGGTAGTTTCGGAGCCTATTCAATGCAAACAAACAATCAAATCTTTCACTCTTTTTTAATATTAGTATACCTACATTAATATATTATTATTATTATTAATTCATTCATATAGGTATCACTGATACACTTATGTACGTAATTTTTTTAATCTACTAGCTTTTCGGAAAGGTGGTTTGGCATGGAGAAGAAGGTACGACATCTTCAACAATTATCATAGTATTGCAGTCAATTTATACATAAATCTTCCTCATAAACTTCCACTATTGGTGAAAACTGTATGAAAATCTGTTCAGTAGTTTCTGAGATCTTGCTTTACAAGAACAAAATTGATGCAGCGGGGGACCTATTATTACAATAAAAAATCTTATACAATAAATTTGTAATTCTTCGATACTTTAAGATATTTAAAAAAGAAAACTATGATTCGCATTTGTAACGCAATAGACGTAAAAAGTATTTTTAGGCTTTCTCAGAAGTGGCTTGACTAATTTGGATGCGGATTTCACCGATGATTTAAATTGTATCAAGGAAACATTATAAATAATGAAAATTTCGCAGTCACATCTTATACTAATTTCATTACTTTGATACCTACAAATAATAGATGTAATTTTCGTAAAGTAATATTATCTGTCCATATTTTTCTTCAATGTTGTAATAAAAAGTGCGTGGGCAAAGATTTTAAAAGTTGACGTATGAAAGTTTGGCATATTGTTCGCGGTGAATAGATGAGTCGTTATATTAAACCGTGGGGCGCCCGCACTCAATTTCATGAAAAAACTTATAAACGCCTTCATACCTCGATTTCTAAGAACTTTGGATGCGGCATGAAGGTGTAGACGTATACATGTAATTATGAGTATAAATGTATGATTAAAAGTCGATAAAATCGATGGGTCTGTACATGGAAAATATTTTAGAAAGAACTATGCATATAACATCTACAGAATTTCAAGATACAACGACAAAAAATTCAGGTTCTTATTTTTATGGAAATAACCGATAAACGAGCTGACGATCCACCTAATGGTACCTGATGGACATCAGCGACATCAACGGCAACTGATGCTTTTTCGGCCAAGAAAGAAAGAAGAAAAAGAAAGAAAGAATCAAGCCCCAGCCGAAACGTTGTCGACGAGTCGTTTGGCGGTTGATTCAAGCAAGAGGGGGGATCCGACGGAGAAATAATAATACTGATAAACTATTTAAATACCACGATCTGGCCGGATTTAGTTGCCTCCTACGACACCCATCCAGCGTGGGTAGGGGTTTAATATTCTCAGCAGTATCCGCCGCCGCTGCCGCTTAAAATTCTTAAGGCTTAAAGTTTTTACATTTTATTTAATTTTAGTTACAGGTTAAGCTAATAACAGCGTGTTACAATTATTATTTTGTGTATTGGTTAATATATTAGAAATTAATGTTTATCCCATTGCTTTTTTTTATTAATTTTCCACTTTTCATTTCTGGACTCAAATCTGGAATCCATTAAGATGAAGTAACAGGCAGAAGCTAGTAAGAATAACCATAAAAGAAACCACATCCGAGGCAGTTAATATTATATATGGATCCATGTAAAGACAGGAGCAACTTTTTGACGCAGTCATGCCAAAGAGCCTCTTTTAAGAGTGTTCTTTTCAACAAAAGTTATGGACCTCTGGATTAAATTTTCTTTTTGCTTTAACACTTTCCGACTTGTATGCGGTACTTTATTGAACAGTTGAGAATACAAATAACCCGGTTATTTGATTTTGAACAAACTTCACTTTTAATTTAGTCTAAAAACGGGATACGCTTGGCCTAAGTTCGAACAATGGTGTTTTGGGTTTATTTAGGACATTTCGAGCGGGTCACTAACGCTCCAACTCAGATCACTAAGGGTTACTTAAATCGCTCATCAGTACGGAATTTGTATGGTGATTCTTTACTGAGGAGCGATTAAAGTAACCGTTAGTGACTCTGAGTTGGGAAGTGTTTCAAGTTTATAGGCCGTAGTATCGGAGAACAAGGAATATCCCTGTTTTTTTGACTACCAACGCAAGTGATTTCTTTGGTGTTACTAATGTTGTAGCTTATCTGTTTTGCCAGCTATTTACTCGTATATAAAAAAGTAAAAACGAGGGCGACACAGATCTTAGGCCAAAGAAATACTCACTTTTAACCATGCAGTGATAAATGTCTTTACAGAACTTTGTAACAATTTCTATAGAATGCCTAAATTTTGGTTAATATTACCATCCGTCCAATACATTATGCATAATCATGACTGGTAATGAATCAGTGACATAATAATTTGCTGACGAGGGTGTGACGTATTATCTGATATTCAGTACATAATGAAGCCAGCAGATTATGTATCGTTGGCTTTACATGTTTAGAAATTGGCATGCGTAAGCAGTCCGGTTGAGTTTGAATAGGATTTATAATATATTATATGTCTACATGTATGTCTTAATATTAGAAAATCCTAACTAGACTGTGTCTGAAGTTTTAAATCGACTTCAAAAAAAGATAAGGTAATCAATTACCTCTTCGTACCGTCTTTCTAAAGTGCAACGTTCTTTTATGGGACTAGGTATAAAATTTTATAATAAAGTCCCAAAACAAATACGTGACTTACCGGTGGAATCTTTTAAGAAACGTGTAAAGGCTCAGCTCTTAGGCAAGGGCTACTATAGCATAAATGAATATTTAAATGACAAAGATACTTGGAAATGACTAGCTAGGCAACCAGTTCTGCACAGGTTAGAGAATACCTATTTTTGTAATAGATATAAGTTTTATTTTTAAAAGATGTGCTGAGGAGTTTCTTTACGGCTTTTCTTCTCCTCCATGACAAAGCACCTTTCCGAAAAGCTGGTAGATTAAAAAAAATTACGTGCTTAAGAGTATCAGTGATACCTACATGAATAAAAGATTATTTTATTTTATTTCATTTCATTTCATTTCATTTCATTATTTCATTTCAATTCGACTGTATTTTTTTGTATGATATTTTTTATACTTAGGCTGTGATGTGGACGTCTGAGTCCCAACTTTTTAAGGTTTGAGTATCACGCAAAAGCTTCTGCCTAACGGATTTAGATTTAGTTTGGCTGAGATTTGGTTTTTTATGTTCGAAAATCCGGTTGCAAGTAGTTTTACTACTGCACTAGCACATATGTTACGGATAGCCGATTGGATAGAACGCTCTTATCAAGATAAAATGCTTTTTAGGGAATAGATACCAAAACAAGATTTCATCGGAGAAATATTCATTTAAAACCATTCCTGACGCACTCCGCACTTTTAGTATGATGTTACAAGTACCTGCCGCGCTCGACATGTCGGGCCAATTTCAGAAGGGCTGCCACGCCGTGTCATACATTCGTATTCTATCACACATATCATCACAAAAAAAGACAAACCAGAAGTTTTCAGAGAGGATGACAGTTATGATTAGAAAGAGAGGCAACGTGTAAATATCAACGTCTATTGACGATTAGCGCTTTGCGACCTGAATTACACTTTATTGTGTCGGAGCAAGATTCGCTATTTATTTAAATGATTTTGCGGAGTGACTCTTCTGTACCAATAGGTAGCTACTATTAAGTATTATGTGTAAAACGCAAAATAACTTATTGAACTAATTGAATTTGCGGACAAAGTCGCGTTATCCGCTAGTTGGTAAATAAAATATTAAACGGTGGTGTGATCCCTTCGTTCATCACGATATCGCATGCAAAGTAAATATCAGCGTCATTAAAAGGTCGATACACTTTATACTCTTTGTACAATTAATTAATAAGTGTAAGGCACCAAATAGTTTTGTTGCATTGTAAATAATTACAAACCTAATAAAAAATCCGGATAAATAAACTTTCAAAATTCAAGCTGCGACTGAGAAGATATTTCTACTCCGTTTTAATTTTTTTTTTCATCTTTGCCGTGTAAGTTATCTTCCTATTTTACTATACAGTTAAAATAATGATTCATTTCAAAATCGTAGATGTGTATTAAAATCATATTTAGTTCTGTGTGTGTTCATTCATCGCTATAAATTAGTAACTCTAAAAATTATATTGATTCTGCAAAAATCTATTATTCCTTTAGTGTCTTGAAATGCCTGGAGTTGAAATAAAGAACTCACATATAATTTAAAATTTAAATGCGGGATAGATTAAACATTTCTAAAGTAAATTGGCAATGTCTGCTGCTGCCGACGGATTTCAATGGGGATTTTGCAAAAAAGTACGGCAGTAATAGCTTGAAATCAGGCGTATGATAAAATTCGTATGCTTGAGTTAAGACCTTAGCTTTTACTTAGCGAAAGCTTTTTAACGAATCTCTTAGCGTATAGCTCTTAGGTATTCTTTTTCATTCTCTAATGAAAGGTCTGGCGTGATTGATAGTTATTATTTTGATGATGAAGTACTGTAAGACAAACGCGTGATGTATGCTTGATCGATTTTTGAAATTTATATTTATTCAAATTGTGACATATTTTATTATTAATATTTTATACTTAATTTGTTATTTTATTATTGGAACGAACATGAAAGGGGGCTAGACGGAAAATTTTCTTACGAAAAGTTGGTACGATACTTTTTGAAGTGATTCAGAGAGTTTTACAGAGATAGCCATCTCTGTAAAACTTTCTGAATCACTTCAAAAAACAATACTTAAATGGAAAGGAACTTCGTTCCATCCGGGTGTCCCTTGATACCTCTCATTTTTTTTTGTTTATGATTTTGTTATGTTGTCCTATTTGACTGATTATTATAATGTTAATTTTAGATTGTAATTGGTAACTTGTTGATTGTAAAGTGTAACTGTTTTTTTTTTGAAAATTGCAAAATAATCAGATTGCAAATAAGCCAGATTGACCATTTAGTTACTGGCGAACATTTCATATTACGTAGCAGCATAGGTAGGTTGATCGTTCTGTTGCTTTATATAGTAAACCAGAAGATATAGGACACTTCCCGACCAGGTGGACCTGAAGAAGACAGCGGGCATCCGTTGGATTCAGAAGGCTCAGGACCGGTCAGAGTGGCAAGTTAGGGGAGGCCTATGTCCAGATTGTCCAGTAGTGGAGCTCCAACGGCTGATGGATGGATGGAAGAAACCAGAAGAATACTTCACGTTTATACAATTTCATTTTTTGACATAGGGTTGGTCCCTAGCAGAATTATTTTTACTTCATGAGTATTCGTTTCTCTCAAGGTAAATAAAATGTTAACGATTGAAAGCTTTATGCCTATTAATATGTCTGTAAAGAAGAGATCACTGAAACAATGCATTAGGCACATTAATTTTTTTAGTGTTACTGCACACGCCGGGTTTCCATTAGTAACAAATAAAGCTAACTTTAAACTTGGTACGGCAAGCCAAGTGCAGTGAAGTACCTGTGTGATAGTCAGCCATTGTTTTTGTAAGTTAATACATTAGTTAATACATAGTTGCATTAGTAATTTATGGTATATACAGGTACAAAGTTTTGAGTTCGGGCTCTAGTTAGTTTCTCTCAAGTTAACTTAGTAGAATAGTTAGTAGGTACCTACTGAGTTTGTCACTTTGCTAGGACAATTATGCAGTTAGATACGTTATAATCAAAAATTAGTTTTAGGGCTATTAGTGTTTTTAGTGATTATAAGTAAAAAGGTAAAGTAATTAGACGTTTTTTATGGAAATAGCTGGCAAACGAGCTGACAATCCACCTGATAATAAGTGGCTATTGTCGCGCAGCATCACCAAACATCACTAATGCGTTGCCGGACAAGAAAGAGAGAAGAAAAAGAAAGAAAGAACTGGCTCTCAAGCGCCCAGCTGGAACACGACGAGTCGTTTGGCGGCTGATTCATGCAAGGGAGTGGTAGCTATCCAGACGAAACCCCGGGGAAATAATAACAGTAATATTGGAATAAATGAAGGAATAAAATCAATAAGCAATATACTTAACTCCTTCGAGGTACCCTACCGCTAGAAAAAATCTAACCAGAGAAGATCTAGAGAGGTAATCGTAAACAGTTTTTTTTTATATTTATAACAAGTAAATGCTCAAAGTCCAAATAGATGTAATAGTAAACGGCAAAATGGTAACAGTAACTTACGACGCGTTCGAAATGATCCGAAAAGGAAATTTTAATGCTTACGAACCACATAGATAATATATTTAATTATTGTTAATATTGTATTCTGTAGTATATAAATAAATATTCATATTTTAATGACGTTTACCTAACTGACACATAAAAGGTTATCGTAAAGTTCTAGAAAAGTAAATACAAAGTGAAGATAGTAACTTAAGTTATCTTTGGTCGCATGTAAAGGATGGCAAATCTCTCAACTGAAACTCAATATTAATTTATAGCTTTAAAAACAGAAACAGATTACTACCCAAGGAATAAAAGTATTTGTCAAATAGTTGCCAATGCCAATCAACCAAAAACTGCTAATAGAGTTTGTTAGCAGTTTTGATTGATCTTACTAATATTATAAATGTGAAATTTTGTTACTCTTTCACGCAAAAACTACTGAACAGATTTGAATGATATTTAGCATAAAGGTAGATCATGACCTGGAATACGATATAGGGTATACTTATTATTCCGAAAACACAGCACTAGTTTAATAATAAAATGCAAACTTCACAATTTTAATGCGACAAGAGGTAGAGTAAATTTAAATACTGATTTTAGTAAGACACTGGCCTAATTGACGTTCATGCGAAGTCAGATGTCTAAAGCCAGAGGAAGTTACCTTGGTTTTGAAGCAAGTTGTCAGGAAGTTTGCGAGACTTAGTAACTCGCTCAATTATTTGGTCTTAAACACTTTGCAACTCTCCTTTTTAGCTCAAACTAAAAACGGCTTACATTTCAGCGTAGTTTATTTTATTTCATATTATAGTTTTGGTTTATTAAATACATATTTAATAAACTAAAGCTTACATAAATTATTCTTCGAATGTATTTCGTATTTCATTTTTTAATAGAATTTTGATACAATTGCTAATTTTAGGCGAAACTTTAGAATGAAGCTATTTTGTTAAAAAACATGGTAAGTAATATAATAAACTACAGTTAAATAAAATAATATTAATTATATTCTAAAAAGTTTATTTCTGATGAAATATAAATTAAATTGTGATGAATATTAGAATGCGGTTCAAAACTTAAATATTGTTGAAATACTAAATTTTGATTACAAGAAACAGTTACAATAAAATAAACAATATAATTTATGTAACATTTCCAAATTGAAGGTAACTTGCAACTATTTTGGGGAAAATTTTGCAGCTTTTTATTCATAATTTTCATTTTGATTTATCAATGTGATCGCTTAAGAATAATAATAGAGATATTATTCATAAAAATATGCATATTGCAATCAAATACAAAATAAATATAATTCTAATTTGTTTATATTTGAGCTTCTTTTTAATGAGTTTTAATAAATATAAATAAAGTTGATTAAAAAGATTGATAAAAAGCTTTTCCTCTTTAGGTCTAAATTTACATTAAGATTTTCTGTCTTAAGATTTTCGAAATTATTGACGGTCCAATGATAAAAAACCTACCTTTAAAATCTTCTTTTACACGAACAACAAAAGCACCCTTAAATTAAATTAAAATTTTCATTGCTTCACGTCTTCACAATTACATAAATTAACGTAAAGTTTTCCGCGCGCTTACGACAGGATTCAACGCAGCCCAAAAACGTCCGCTCTCGCGAAGTGTCGCGGTCAACTGAGTCTATTCCTCGGCTCCCTGTCTCCGTTTTCATGAAATGAACTGAAAGCAGTACCTCAAGAACGAAACGGCCTAACTACCCTAACACTCTAAACAAAATCGATTTCAATTCAACAGCTCATAAATCACAATATCGTGTTGCACTAAAAATTGTTTTTAAAGTACTATGCTGTTTGTTTGGGAGGGTCACAGAGGCGGGAATGAGTGTGTTGAAAAAAAAATAAGCCAACCACGTCTCAGTGAGTTAAGGCTTCATGGGCGGGTTTTCAGTGAATATCTTTAATTAACACCAACTTTTCTTAGAATGTGATGAATCTAGAGTAAAAAGACTAATATATAAACTCAGTTACTCAATGACTCTTTACAGGAGAATCTAAGAAAAGTTCTGGAGGAACTAATATGGATTGAATAGATACGCTGAACTTCAAACAGCATATAGCTCTCATAGTTGCGTAATTAGTTTCTAAGAATTTTAGTGTCATATTTCCTTATTAACGTTGAAATCCAATATGTTAATTTATTTTACATGAGCTGTTTTGAAGGTATATTAAATTAATGTTTGCTATACTATATGTGTATCATACACTAATAGTATAGCATACACTGTGTGCTATATGTTTGTTCCTAAGAACAAACTATACCAAATGTTGTATCGTGTATTGGCTGAAATGCTGGAGAGCATTTTAAAGGTTTACCGCTGTCTTCAGCAGAACCCTTGATGTTGCATTGGCAAGGCACTCAAGGGTGATGGTGATAAAGATCTTCTTTAAAAATGAACATGCTCCCACTTAATTATTGCAACTTATCGATATATTTACATATTTCTGTTTATTTAATACAATATTGAAGTGGAAACGTTTCTATAATGGAAACGTAATAAATTAAAATTTATATGTCTGTAATATATTTTCTAAATAATGCCCCCAAGTAAATAGTGTAGGTGATCGCTACTCTCGTCGTAGTTTACACTTAAAGTATTATTGTAAAAAATATTTCGTAAAAATATTGAATAAAATATATACCTACCTAGGTACTCCATTAAACCCAAATATTAAATAATTAACCCATTATATAAGTATCTACTTAACATAGTAAGCATGCTGTATAGACAGTGATTAATATACTGTACTATATTAATATACTGTGCTTAATAAACTAATTAATAATTCCTAAATTAAAGGTAAAAAGGTAAATAAAACAGACGTGTTTTGAAAGAAATTTATTTCTAATTCATTTTATTTAATCAAATAAATACAATGTATATCCTACAAGTTAAATAGGGAGTATTCTTTCATGATTGTAGTTTTACACTATTGTAATATTACCTACTAACTAATAACTACAACAATATAATTATATCTATTTGTGGCGATGAATAAATAATCCAAACTTTGCATCGCGAAGTATAAAGTGATGGCATTATACAGTTAACGTTAACAGCAAGATAATACGGATGATTGATGAATACAAATGACTTCTAAATGAAATAAAGAACATTTATTGTAACTAATATAACAAATAACATTTCAGATAAAATTAACTAACCACCTGGTTAAAAGACCTAAAATACTCAAACGTAAGTCATTTTGTACTTGATACAAAACAGAACAAATGCTTTTATTTCAATTACTATGAAATTTCTGAAATCAATCCACTAAATCACATTATGCTCGTATCATCAAATCACTGTTTATCTCTTTCTCATGAAGGCGTGGCTTATCTCAGCGCATGCGTGGGCTCCAATCTTAAGAATAAGAGCCGATTTTTTTTAGTCTCGAAGGATAATATATGAGTTGTATACAAAAAAGTACTATCAAGGCTATGAGACTCAATTTGCTGTCGAAGATGAGGCTGGAATGCTGACTATCTTTGTAATTGGATTTTGTCTCTTATATTATGTGAAGATGTCTAGGGGATAAATCAGTATCCAAATATTTGATATTGTAAACCAAAGTTTTTTGATTTCTTAGCAATTAGTTGGCTTGAAATCTAGTAGATACTTTCTTACTTACTTACTTCTTGTTACTTGGCCGGCAATGCATTGGTTGTGCATCAGTTGTTTCTGATGTCCATGGGCGATACTAATCACTTTACATCAGCTGCATAGATTGTCAGATATTTACATAAAAAATCCTACGAAACATTATGCTAACGTTCTATTTATTCAAGAGAGCATTGCAATGTTTCTGATAACCAATAGACAGTGAAGTCGTTCCTACATTCACGTATAATTTTTGATATAAACTCCTAATGGTTTTGAGTTTATCCACTGGATAATTTAATGCTCAAAAGTTCGTTGATACATACGTTCACCTAAAACTAGTGGTAACTTAAGGCAAGTAAAAATGCCACGTAACTTCCACATCTTGAGGTAAAATGCTTAATAAGACACTATTTACAACGATTCTGATCCTTATAATTTGAGGTTTATTTCATTAAGTTTATATTTTTTGATAGACAAAATATGCTCAAACGAACTACCAGAAGGTAAGTCGACACCATCCTTCGTCGACATCAGTAACACCAAAGTCATCACTGATGCGTTGTAGAGCAAGAAGGAAGAAAGAAGAAAGAAACCACTGGATCTCAAGCCCCCAACTGTAACACCGACGGTAAAGTAATCATTTGGCAATCAAGAGGGTGACAGCCAGGCAGGCAGGCTTCGCGCTAAGGTAAATACCAATAAAATAATAATTATGACCCAATAATATCTTATTAATAAATCATTCTTCAATTTTTATGAAAACATCAACAAAATCCAGAGTGACCACAATAAATGTAGCAAAAAAAATTGCATGAGTAATAAATATTAATTATAATATTTCACTGTTAATTTAACTGCGAAGATGCTTGCTAGCCGGGTATACAAAATTACCGTAATAAAATACGTGTGTACAAATAAAAAGCTACTTTTGAATAAATAAAGTAATGAGTTAATGCTTGACACGTTAAATTCAATACGTTTAATACATAAGACGCTAACTAATAAATCTCACAAACTTTGTAAAATTGTATTAATTTACTCTTAACTCTAGTGTACCCAATTATTGTTCAAGTAAAGATATTATTTAGTCATGTGAATAGATAACAAAATAGCAGACAAGCGGTAATCTATCTCAAGAAATCACTCAGGCCAAAGGTATCTCCAATTATTTACCGGCCTAAAATTAAAAGAGAAAGAAAGATATATCCAACAATTTGAATTATCAGTACAACTCAATACAATAATGTACGTTCTCTCATCTGCCAGTCTGGTCACGGACCATCCATTGCATTGCTGTTCCGTTGACGCGAGGTGGCGCTGTCAATTTGTTCACCTCACACGCTTTGGAGCCCAGCGAGGGACTTGCTGAAATTAAGTTTCCTTGCTACAAAATATCTCAGAATTCTGTAGTTTACTAAAATTTTACCAAAGAAAAAGTGCACATACTTTTTTCTTTATCTATCTCCTTTACTGAGATGATATTGAATAGATTTATTACTGGAATTAAGATTAATTCTTGTTATATTCTACAAATCTTTCATGAAATACTTTTTACAAAATTAGAATTATAATATAACTAGCTGACCGGGCGAACTTCGTATCGCCTAACAATTATATTAAAAAATTTGGGGTTGTATGTATTTTTTAATGCCACATCACAAAAAAATTGTCCAAAAAATAAATGTTAGGGGTGGACAATGATCAGACATTGAATTAAATGAAAATGAAAGAGAAAAATATAAATGGGGCTTTCTATTAACATAGTATATCCCATAACACGTACTAAAGAGAGTTAAGGGCAATATTTAATGTATTAACTTATTAATTTTTGTTTTAACCGGTCACCAATAAATATACAACAATAAAAAAATTTCTTCCAACAATTTTCCGATTGTGGGCACTAAGGTACAGGTTTAACAAAATGAGGGTGGTTACGAGTATAAATCCATACTAATCATGGCGATTGCATTCAATAACACTAATAAATAGCCGTAAATGGAAAGATACCACCAATTTACAGTTTAATACACACACAATTACAATTTCATATCAGAGTACCAACTAAGTATACCAAGAGGCGTAAAAACACAAATCTATTTAAACTACCAATACCGAGAACATCATATAGCAAAAGGAATAATAAATACGAAGGAGTTAAAATGTACAATGACTTACCTGAATCCGTAACTAATACGAAGCATATCACTAAGTTTAAAAAATTACTAAAAGAATATATCATCTCAAAAAAAATGTAACAATAAAATAATTTTCAAAAACATAAAGAACTTAAGAAAGTATCTGGGACTTACACACTAAATTACTATCTAGTAACTAAAATTCTAAGTAACTAAAATAAGATTCATACAGTGATAATGCAGCATCACACACCACACACACACACGCACGCAGGCACGCTCGCACACAAGAATGCATGCCGGACACAAACCGTAACTTAGTTTAGTATTTAAGTTTCTCATTTTAAGTGATGTAAAAATCTTATGGGAAATAAAGTTCTTTAAACCGAATGTCCAATGCAAGTTGCATGGAACATTATTCAGTTAAAAAGTTCTTCCCAACTATATATTGCTTTCTCCAAAGTGATGCTGTCATATACATCTCACATTCCATCCATCCATCCATCCATCAGCCCTTGGAGGTCCACTGCTGGACATAGGCCTCCCCTAACTTGCGCCACTCTGACCGGTCCTGAGCCTTCTGAATCCAGCGGATGCCCGCTGTCTTCTTCAGGTCGTCAGTCCATCTTGTCGGGGGGCGTCCTGTACTTCGCTTTCCGTGACGCGGGCGCCATTCGAGGACCTTTCTTCCCCAACGGTTATCGGTCCTTCGCACTATATGGCCAGCCCATTGCCACTTCAGCCGGCTAATTCTTTGAGCTATGTCGGTCACCCTTGTTCGTCTACGGATCTCCTCGTTTCTGATACGATCACGTAAAGAAATACCGAGCATAGCCCTCTCCATAGCCCGCTGTGCTACCCTGAGCTTGTGGATTAGGCCAATAGTGAAGCACCACGTCTCGGATCCGTATGTCATCACTGGCAACACACACTGCTCGAACACCTTCGACTTCAGGCACTGAGGTAGTGTTTTGGACGACAAGATATGACGCAGTTTCCCGAACGCAGCCCATCCGAGTTGGATTCTACGAGTGACTTCTTTCTCGAAGTTGGACTTACCCATCTGGATCACTTGTCCCAGGTAATTGTATTCGTCTACAACGAATCACTCATCTCACATTACTGGCGCCCAACGAGGGACTTTTCTGACTTGACTTTAGGGTGCCTAACCACCAAACATGTGCTATGTAGCTATCCTGCAAGAATGGAAAAGCTAAGCTACGAAATTATGTGACTGTTCCAAGAGCTATGCGACGTATAGAAAATTGGGAAAGCATGGGGAGAGCGTCCGTGCGGCCTGCTGGAATCCACTGCTCGCATCCATAGCACGCATCCATAACTCGCCAATGAATATGATTGGTGGATATCAAACGCATCCATAGCAACATAGCAGCACATCTCTGGTGGAAAAGCACCCATAGACGAAACTATTAGACGCAGCTAGTATTTTGAAAAATGTTTTTCTCAAGGTTTTTAAATATATTTTTTTATTTGAAAAGCCAAGTAAAATTTTATAACTGTACTTAAAATTGTGAATTACCAGTTTTTAAGTCATGGTATGTCAAAAAAGTTCTTAAACCGAAAAAAAGAATTTGTTATACATTATTATGAATAAATGATTAAATTTTACGATTAACAAATAACGTGATTATTATTAACATATCTCTTCATTCGTCAATTTTAACGACCAATCAATTTTCATTTTGATTTCAGTTAACTATTCTAAATCTAGTGCGAGCTTCAGAGCTGGAGTTTTATCTCTGCCTCCAGCCTCGAAACGGGATGAACACATCAAACGGGTTCGAAGCTTTAATCGCCGGTAAACCGCTACTCCCTAGGGACACAGTGTGCCTTTGATATTGAAACGCTTCATTCTTACAGTTCGAAATATGAATTTTATTGATAGAAGTTTGTCAGATGTATAAAGTTTTTTGTTAAGCTCGTTAAATTTAAGTATTATTATTTTCATCATCTACGTGTGCACGTGGAAGATATTTGAGAGAAACTAGTAAGGCGGTTATTTATTAACGTAATAGATTTTACTATAACAAGATTTTTTGTGTGTTTGTCGGTTTGTCTGATTGTCTGTGCTTTAATGAATTTTACACTAACGTATTATGGATAATTATGTTACCCATTTAGTATTCGTTTTATCATTCGATTTTCAATTACAATAGATTATAACTATATAGTGTAGACTGTAGTCAGTTATTATTATTTATCTGATCTCCAACTGATAGCAACTGATAAATAAATAAATACTTCTACACATGTCAAATTTGTTAGGCTAAGTTTCATCTAATTGAATTAAACAAAACCCCCAAGACGACGCTTGAAGCGAAAATTCATTGAAATATTCTTGTTAGTTTGTCTCATCAAATTGATAGAAAGTTCACAATATCAACCATTTCTTATATCATCAGAACCCCTAAATTAATTAAGCTAAGAGACACCCTTCATGCACCTTAGAAATATTTTTAAAAATGTTTAGGAAAACACTGAAGATGTACGAAGAAAGTAATGAAATGTATGTACAGGCTATTACATTGTTGTGAAAGCACATTCAGACAATAATCTATTTTCTAGCCTATTCTGGAACGGCTTTTATGAGAAAGTTAACGCACAACTTAACACATAGAAACCAGTAAAAATAAACTGAAAAAGTGTGATCCTTTGATGCAGTGCTCTTTAATAATTTATGAGGCAACAAAGTTTCAGGTTGAATAATAAGTCTTCCCTAATGATGGACTCTACAGTCAACTTCGAACACCTCTTTTTTGTTTTGAACAAAATTATGACAATTAACTACAAGTTCTACAGTACATTTTTCTTGATCACTTTTATGTAAGATAAGACATACTTTTGGTAGCTGCACTCAGTTTTATCTTGATTCCTGATTAATCCCGGATACCACTATTTTTTTTTGCTGATTACTTAGTAGATATTATTTGTATTTTGGGCAAGGGTTGAGTATCTGTGCATAGGCCACTGCGACCAATGCCATGATAGTTCATTTTCTAACTAAATATACTCCCCTACTTATCCATTTACTAGAAAGAAAACAAAAATATTGCTTTATTACATAAAACCTGATTTGGATGAAAAGGAAAACTTTTAGCTAATTTAATTTGGTTAACTTTCAGAGTATTGGACTTTGCAACATCCTCCGGCAACGAAGTCAGAACGGTGAAAAATTTCTGTCGAGTTTGTATAACTCGGGACCAAAAAACTATGATGAAAGAGGAAGTAGACGTATTGAATAATAATGACTTTATTGACGTAAATAATAACAGATTAACTTAACAAATTCTCGAAGCCTTTTATGTATTTTGATTCCTGTGCTAGAAGGACTCACTCATTCATATATGCCGTATCTAAGCAAATTATAAGGCATATGCAAATTAAATTACACATCGAAAAAAAATTGAATACTTGAATTTTTTAATAGTTCCTCCATCTAGACCGGATAAGAGGTGGAATGCGCTCCAGGCTTCTTGAATTATAAAGATAAAGATTATAGATTTCGTGCTAAACTAAAGTGGCTCCCAGTCCTTTTTCGCCGGAATAGTCATGTTTTTTCTGCTCTATACTCTACGTTATTTAATCCATCTTCTTCTAGTTATTTGAGAAACAACTTTGAATTTCGTTGTCTTACCCATAATCATTTGCTGTGCTCCTCACATAAACTTCTTTTTCATACTCCTCGTCATTTTTTTTTCCTTCTATAATCAGTCTTTTACTGTATCAGCAGTAAGCTTGTGGAACTCCTTACTACCCCACATTCGTAAAGCACAAAATATTAACAGATTTAAAGCGTTAGTGAAAGACCATTCTTATCAATCTTCCATATACTTATTCTTCAAATACAGAGTTTTTTGATGTATCCCCCTTTTTCTCCTCGCTCTTTTTCTTTTTTTTTTCTTTGTTTATCATTGATATGGTATATAGGTATGTAGTTTTTATATTTTTGTTGTGTTCGTTGACTTTGTAAGCCGATATTCTCCTGATTATTACATGTACTTTCTATTCTTTTGATGGGTTGCCTGAAAGAAATCTCTACGAAGCAATAAGGACGCCTGTTGCTTTGTACATTTTTTTGGTTTAATGTGTTTATGTGGTGTACAAACAATAAAGAGTTTATCTATCTATTTATCTAAATCTGTGCAACGTAAATGAGATAAAATCACCGTTTCTGATGCTCAAAATGGATTTCCATATTGAGTACACGATTTTTCCCATCTCCAAGACAGTTTGACATCTATACAGATAAATCGCTAATTGGAAGCCAACATGAATTTGTTGAACTAGATAAGTGTATTTGAGAAAATGAATCTTAGGAAGAAGGACAACTTTCGACTAATTGAATTGGGTAAAGTTTTCAGAGAGGTGGATTCTACGTCCTCGAGCGACGTCTATGAAAAATTTCTCGTCTAGTCTGCTTCACTTCCAAGCAGAACTACGAAAAATTGCGTTAAAAGACGGGGATAACTTGGGAATATAATATTCTTTGTCTTTTCTGGAGATAATCTATGCCATGAAGTCTTTAGAATAAAATAATGTAGATAGTAAATTTTACTTTGTCAACCACTAAATTAATCATCTGCTTTAATAAAACTGTAAAAAAAACTGGTGGTGATGGGCTTTGGAGAAAGAAACTAAGTTCTTTAGGACAAGTTCTTTGGGTATCAATAATATCTGGAGTGTGAGGAGTCCAGTTAGAATGGCTGTCCATCAAGCCGGTGATCGCCAAAATGAAGTTGTCATATCGACGGTGGAAAGGCATAATGTATTAACCGCCATTTTAGGCGATATCGAGTTATATACATCGTTGGAATCGGGAGAATTTTCTCTTTCGAATGGTCCTAGTTTCAGCTCGATCTGAAGACTTTTATGGTCGTTAATACACCAGTGTTTTTGAAGTTTTTCATATTTTTTTGTGTTTTAACTCCACAGTAAATAGTGGATTTTGTCATTAAAACACATCTCAACTAAAAATTTTGCCTTATGTTACTTTGCCTTGCGTGACTTTAACTAAATTTAAATGTTAAAACAATTTACCAAATTATAATATTATCATTTTTGTAATTGATACATTATACCCAACTTGATTTTTCTTCATCAATAGAATTAAAACATTTTACTCCGATTTTAAATGTTAGTCATTGTAAGTTAATACATTTTACTGTATTCTAAAATGCTATTGTTTCCAAGATAATACATTTTACCTATCCAAAATAAGGTAACATTATGCGTTGAGTCGTTTTACTGTTCTTTCTAGAACCTATTTTAATACAATAAAACAAATTTACTTGTTTTTTTCACAAATAACATGTGGATTTAAACTGACTGTACTAGTTTCATTTTTGGCATTAAACTACTTTACAATTTTTTATTGCATACAAAAATTTATGGTTAAACCATACAAATTAAAGCAAATTGCGAGTAAGTCAGATGGTAATATTTAAGTACGGGCTGATGCGCAGGCGCTTCAATCACCCTTCTTGTGCCGGAGAGGATGGTTACGCGCACTTCGTGCCGTTGTCAAACCTCGCGATTCACCATTATTTAAGTATTTTAGATAAGTTATTGTTTAGCGCCAGGGCTCAAAAGTGTTCGCCAAGGATCTATCTACTGGGCAAGGTTGAAGACCAAAGGTTGAAGGCAAGAGGTTGAAGACCGAGTTCGGCACTGAAGTACGAAACTGAGAGATACTACGGACGGTTGTATGCCTCCTCTCAAGCTCCATCTCCTCGCGAGGAGAGCGACAAGCGAGCTAAACTGACCCAACACTACACAGAGGATATCCCGGACGTTAGCCTGTATGAGTTTAGAGAGGCTCTCAAATAACTTAAGAACAATAAGACACCGGGAGATGACGGAATCACAACCGAGCTTCTAAGAGCTGAAGGAAACCCCCTTCTAGTGGCGCTCCAAAAACTATTCGATTCCGTCATCAACACAGGAACTACCCCGGAAGCGTGGGGCAGAAGTGTGGTGACGCTGTTCTTTAAGAAGGGCGATAAAGCCCTTTTGAAGAACTACAGGCCCATTGCACTTCTGAGCCACGTTTCTAAGCTGTTTCCGAGGCTGCTCACAAATCGCATTGCACGCAGGCTTGATGACTTTCAGCCTCCCGAACAAGCAGGATTCCGAAAAGGCTACAGTAATATAGACCACATACACACACTGCGGCAGATTATACAGAAGACCGAGGTAATCAGCCGCTATGTGTTGCCTATGTGGACTATGAGAAAGCCTTTGATTCTATCGAGACCTGGACAGTACTAAATTCTCCCCAGCGGTGCCGGATCGAGTACCGGTATATAGAAGTATTGAAGTCCCGTGGGTGTTTGACAGCCCGTGTGGCGCAATGGTCACCATGCCGGATTGCCGCGCCAAGGGTTCTGGGTTCGATTCCCAGCGAGGCGGAAATTTGAATGATGAGTTTGAATTTCTGTTCTCGGTCTGGATGTGAATGTCCTTGTCTTGTGTGTTGTCCATGGCACCCACGACACAGGGAATCCTAGTGTGGGGCTATGAGTGTGAAGCGTTATTTTTTTTATGCTTTGAGCAGGCAAACGAGTAGACGGGTCACCTGATGGTAAGTGATCACCGCCGCCCATGGACATTAGCAACACCAGGGGCGTCACCAACGCGTTGCCGGCCAAGAAGATGACGACAGACCCGCTTCTTGAAGGACCTTATGTCATAGCTTAGAGGGAACACCGATGCAGGTAGTTTGTTCCACAGTTTACACGTGCGAGGTAGAAAATGACGTGAGAACCGGACTGTGGACGAACGCCAGGTATCCAGATAGTGTTGATGGAACCTGGTACGCTGTGTGCGGTGACGAAAATGAACTGCAGGTAGTAAGCCAAACAGTTCTTCAGAACATTCCCCATTATACAGACGGTAGAATACGCAGAGAGAACCTACATCTCTCCTCAACTCAACCTCCTCAACGCGTTATTGGAACGAAGTTCCTTATCGCGCGTTGTGAAAGGGGGCTAGACGGAAAATTACGACACTTTTTGATTTTTACAAATGACGACACTTTTTTTGAAGTGATTCAGAGAGTTTTACAGAGATGGCGCTGTACAACAAAACAATATTTAAATCGAAAGGAACTTCGTTACATCCGGGTGTCCCTTGACACCTCTCATGTTTTATTTTTTAATTTTATCAATGGCGAATACATCACACACCTGCGATATGCCGATGATATAGTCATCCGGGCGGGCTCTCTGGAAGAACTTGGTATAATGCTCGGGGACTTGAACAGCGCCTCACAACGGATGGGTCTTAAGATGAACATGGACAAGACGAAGGTAATGTCGAATGTCCATGTCACACCCGTACCGGTTGTTATTGACGGCGCTGCTCTCGAAGTTGTAGACGAATACAATTACCTGGGACAAGTGATCCAGATGGGTAAGCCCAACTTTGAGAAAGAAGTCACTCATAGAATCCAACCCGGGCTGCGTTCGGGAAACTGCGTCATATCTTATCGTCCAAAACACTACCTCAGTGCCTGAAGTCGAAGGTGGTCGAGCAGTGTGTGTTGCCAGTGATGATATACGGATCCGAGACGTGGTGCTTTACTATTGGCCTAATCCACAAGCTCAGAGTAGCGCAGCGGTCTATGGAAAGGGCTATGCTCGGTATTTCTCTAGGTGATCGCATCAGAAATAAGATCCGTAGACGAACAAGAGTAACCAACATAGCTCAAAGAATTAGCCGGCTGAAGTGGCAATGGGCTGGCCACATAGTGCGAAGGACCGATAATCGTTGGGGAAGAAAGGTCTTCGAATGGTGCCCACATCTCGGAAAAAGGAGCATAGGACGCCCCCCGACCAGGTGGACTGACGACCTGATGAAGACATCGGGCATCCGCTGGATTCAGAAGGCTCAGAACCGGTCAGAGTGGGGTAAGTTAGGGGACGCCTATGTCCAGCAGTGGACCTTCAAAGGCTGATGGATGGATTGTTTAGTTACGTGTTGTTTATTGTTGAATTAATTGCTTTGATTTTCCGTCCTTACCATTATAACCTTTTAATCAGTAACTTTTTGATAAATATAATTTTAGTAAAACATTTACCTTCATTTTTAATTTTTTTGTCTCTTAGTGACAAGGGGATGTCATATCCCCAAAACTGTTCACCGCTGCGTTGGAAGACGTGTTCAAGCAGATGGAGTGGAAACGACGGGGCATTAACATCAATGGCGAATACATCACACACCTGCGATATGCCGATGATATAGTCATCCTGGCGGGTTCCTTGAAAGAACTTGATACAATGCTCGGGGACTTGAACAGCGCCTCACAACGGATGAGTCTTAAGATGAACATGGACAAGACGAAAATCATGTCGAATGTCCATGTCACACCCGTACCGGTTGTTGTTGATGGCGCTGCTCTCGAAGTTGTAGACGAATACAATTACCTGGGACAAGTAATTCAGATGGGTAAGTCCAACTTCGAGAAAGAAGTCACTCGTAGAATCCAACTCGGATGGGCTGCGTTCGGGAAACTGCGTCATGTCTTGTCGTCCAAAACACTACCTCAGTACCTGAAGTCGAAGGCGTTCGAGCAGTGTGTGTTGCCAGTGATGACATACGGATCCGAGACGTGGTGCTTTACTGTTGGCCTAATCCACAAGCTCAGAGTAGCGCAGCGGGCTATGGAGAGAGCTATGCTCGGTATTTCACTACGTGATCGCATCAGAAATGAGAAGATCCGTAGACGAACAAGGGTAACCGACATAGCTCAAAGAATTAGCCGGCTGAAGTGGCAATGGGCTGGCCACATAGTGCGAAAGACCGATAACAGTTGGGGAAGAAAGGTCCTCGAATGGCGCCCACGTCTCGGAAAAAGGAGCATAGGACGATCCCCGACCAGGTGGACTGACGACCTGAAGAAGACAGCTGGCATCTGCTGGATTCAGAAGGCTCAGGACCGGTCAGAGTGGCGCAAGTTAGGGGAGGCTTATGTCCAGCAGTGGACCTTCAAAGGCTGATGGATGGATTGGATGGATGATTTTAATTTTTTTTAAATTTTCAGGATTTTATTAAGTTATGGAAAGTTTAGTTTGTGGCCTAAATTATATTTAAGTGTATGGTTAAACCACTTGGCCCTCTTTGTTCGAATACAATGATGTCTGTAGAACTGTTTTTCCAGGTTTGCATAGATATGAAGAAGTTACATAAAAGCGTTTACCTCTCTCTGGTCATGATTGGATGTGTTTTTAAGTCATTTTACTCGATAGCAATATCACATTTATTTGGATATAAAACACTTTGCTTGAAATTTTTTGGATATAATATTTGGATGTAAACTGATTTTACCTATCTGAGATTTTTTGGTATTTTGTATAAACTCCATAAATTAATACAAATATTAGACATACGTTATTTTTTATTACATGTATGCATTTGTAATAAATTTTATTACTATTCACTTAAATTTCATAGAGATATCTTCAATACTTTAAAAGTTATGAATTTTCTAAAACTTTAATCGTCTCTCCTGGTCATTTTACTAAATGGCGGATAATACATTTTGCCTTTCCATCGTCGATATATGATTTTTTCCAAAAAATTATCTTTGGAAATAAATAAGTTTGATAAATTATTTGATATTCTTTTCTTTTATACAGTTTATTCAGCTAAAGCTGAATTGTTAAGGCAAAATTTATTCATGTAAAGTATAACCTTTATTAAACAATTACCAGCAAATTTTACCTTAGAACCTGCTCGTAGGTAAAAGGTGTAAAATGTATTTTTAGAATCTTTAGTAATCAAATTTATAAAACCAAACTGTCTTCATAATATCGCCAGCTAAAGAGATTACTCAAACATCTTTGCAAGCAACAAAGATTTCAATAAATTTGCAAACGTGATAATCTTAAAAGCAGTCAAAGTTTGCGTCCAAATCTCTTGACTAAAGAAAAATAACAACTAGAAAATGCGTCATTAATTCCGTTTTCAAAGAAACACAAATTAGTTCCACTTGAAAATAAGCCTTAACAGAATGCTCTAAGATTTAAATTTCATCTTTCTTCGCCAAGAAAACAATTTTTTCTTCCCTTAATTTGATCAAACCAGCGTCACCGCATCAGCTTTTTGGCACAAATCTGGTTAAAATTTTTGAGTAAACAAACACGAGGTACGGGACTAAATATTTTCACAGCCAATAAGATAGACGTTATAGAAAAAATACATATTTTTACCAATGGTAACGATTTATGCCCCAACTCAGAGTCACTAATGGTTACTTAAATCGCTCCTTAGTACTGAATGTGTATGGTGATGTGTATGGTGTATGGTGTATGGTGTCTGTGATGGTGATTATGTGCTAAGGAGCGATTTAAGTAACCGTTAGTGACTCTGAGTTGGGGCGTTAGTCCTCGTAAGTATTAGATAATTGCTAATGAAATCTTGAATAGGTTTATAAAAATGTTGTTAGATTTTAGTGCAATACACAATGATAATACAGTTTCCGTTCCATCGATGTACCTAATATAAGATACTTAAAACTCAAATTCAAAGTGTTTGTTTAATTAAGGTTAATGTTATGTTTTATTAAGGTTTTCAAGTCTTTTTTTCTTTATATAAAAATATTAAATACTAAATTTTAAACAGTTTATACATAATAATAACCCCCCAACGAAAAAAGACGGGCGTTATAAGTTTGACGTGTCTGTGTATCTGTGTATCTGTCATGGATGAACAGAGTATGATCTAGTTTTTAACCGACTTCAAAAAAAGGAGGAGGTTCTCAATTCGACTGTATTTTTTTTATGTTTATTACCTCAGAACTTTCGACTGGGTGAACCGATTATGATGATTCTTTTTTTAATCGAAAGCTGGTGCTTGTCGTGTAGTCCCACATAAATTTGAGTGAGATCTGACTATGACATCCATGTTAAAAGATTTGTATTAAGTATGTGCGCGATAAATGGACGAATAACTCAATATCACACCAACCGATTTCGATGATTCTTTTTTTATTGGATGTACTTCAATTGAAGTCGGTTATTTTTTTTTTAAATATTATATTATTTTGTTTGAAAGCTGACTGAAATCGAGAGTGTTCTTAGCTATGTTTAGTGTTAATAAAACCGCTGGGGGATTTTCTAATTTATTACATAAATAACATCCTATTTATTAATAGGGCTTTATTAATAACATACTTGAAATCTGATCAGTAATAGTCTATAAAATCATCACATATCACAGTTGTTTTTCTATATTGCAATATAATACGTAGAGACGTTCTTAAACGAAAAAAGCCCTAGTAAATACCGGCAAGAGCCAACCAGGCAAGCAAATTCTAAATTCAAATCAGTTCGTGAGCAGAGTGCAAAGCGAGCGGACGTGTCCCGACAACCATTTATTCCGTTACGAGTCTATTTCAAATGCTAAATATATTGTCGAAAACGGGAATATTGAGGCGAAAGGTTTGCATAATTCGTGTTTGAGACGAATTCTAAATAGCTTTGTTTGCTTGCGTGATTAGATTACTTCTGTGTAGATTAATTAACAAACAATATAATTTTGAGTGGGTAATTAAGATAATTTCAATCTGTATTCACTGATATTAATTCAACATGTACCAATTATGTGTCTAACCTGGATAATTTTGGTATCAGTCTTCAAAAACATAACTCGTATTTCTAACAACATTACTATATCCTACATAAGCATAAATATGCTAAGATATTCCAAATGGATCTAAGAAATGTCGAAATACAATATCTATAGAGGTAATTCATGAAAAGATTAAGAAAAATATCAAATAAACATTCAGTTTTCCAATGCCAAAGATAGTCTTATCGTTGGCATAGTTTTCCTATAAAATTCTGCAGTTGAAAATTGATAGATATCAACGTTGGGTAGATTGCGCGTTGACGAACATTCACCGAGTTGGTTTTTATGTTACCTATAATGAAGACAAAAATAGAAACTAAGACAATAAATAAATAAATAAATAAATAAACACTTACACACTCATACTGTTACAGTAGGTTTTTACTTGTATCGCGGGTAGTATGGACCACACATAATTATAACACATCACAATAACACCCATGACCCGAGTACAAATATTTATCCGTCACATAAATATCTGCCCCGGCCGGGAATCGACGCCGGGACCGCTTCGCAGGCAGGGTCGCTACGTAACAGTAACAACATAAATGAAGAAAAAAAGAAATTGTAACTAAATAAAACAGTTTAAAAACATCCTTTTAATCCCCCGAGTAATTTAAATATTCCCCATTCCCAACCCCTAACTCGCTCGTTAGCAAGCATGTACATGTAAAAGTGTATAATTCGTTCAAGATGATGTACAACACAATTCTTAACAGATATACCAATATTCCAAGACCTCCTCTGCCCTTCTGTTCCATAAAAATCATAGGAGTTGGAGAGGAGTTCAGTAGTCGTCGAGAGATCTCGCCTATTTGGTTACATTATAAATAATGATGGCAATGCATAGCTTAGGCCAGTCATTCTCAACGTATACTTTTAAATTTCTCCATCAATCCGCGTTCGGTATAGCAACGTGGTTGAATATGCCCTAAGCCTCTTTTAGTGGAGAGACCCGTGCTCTATAGAGGGCTATTAATGGGTGAAAGCCATGTGAAAGCCAATTTATTTTGTGCTCCTGAAGACACATCAGTAATTTCAATCCAAATTGTATCAACAATAGGCATTGTCGGTAGTTAGTATTATAACGATAACTAAAGTTTAGCATCCAGTTTGCATGAGATAGCTACCCAGATACCTATGGCCAGATAGAAATATCGTGGCCATAATAAATCTGAAAATCATTTTTAAATACCTATTCAATGATACCGCACTTGACTTAGTTCGACGATATTTCTTTTATTTTGCCAATATTACCTATATGACGTCTGATGGTCGCTGTGATGAATTTTGATTATTGTCATGTCTTTAGCAGCACTTACAAGGTTAAGATTACAAGGTTAAGACAAGTCGATTGACGCAAGAATCATCAAAATCCTTCAACGCGTTTGGTCTCTACAACGCCACATAGGAACAAACATACATAGACTGATAAAAACATTTACCCTTCTTTGCGTCGCGCAGTCAAGCAAAAAGGCGAACGAATAAAGTTTGAGTATCACTGCCAGGACTATTCGTCAAGTGCCGTAAACGTTTCTCTCATTAGATACGTACTTCGCTAGATGTAATAAATCTCCGAACATGACGCAGAAATATTTTATGATTCAAAACGTTTATGTATTTTTCAAAAAGAGCGTGTAATTTTTGAATTAAATGTGAAAGTATGACACTTTAGTTTTTAATAAACTTTTGGAAATTGTATGATCGTATACGGCAAAACTTTTATCTCAATAGGATAATGCGGGGCAAAAACAAACATAAAGTTTTTTTTATTGTATCAATGTCAAGTAACCGTTTGAGAAATTGAATTAGATTTTACTTATTACAGGTTCTGTTTGCTTGGGCTGATTTGGACGATTATATTTTTGTAATTTTGTTCCACTGTAAAGAGTAATTTTACAAATAACAATAGGTATATTCATTATCTATAAACACTAATATTTTCTGGACAAAAGTCATGATATCTAATCCATTCATATCAAATCCATTTGAATGTACCTTTTAGATAAGGTAGATATTTTCGTTTCAATGTGTATCGGCGCCGTGGCTTAGTTGGTTAAAGCGCCTGTCTAGTAAACAGGAGATCGCGAGTTCGAATCTCGCCGGGGCCTGTGTGCGATATTGTTTAAACTGTATCTTTTTAATATATTTTTAATATTATGAATATTATTATATGATAATATATCACATTGAATTAAATTATTAATATTTTAATAACACTCAAACGGGCATCCTGTGTGTTTAAATTTTCACCTCGTTCATTTTAAAATATCAAAAAAACTTGTTCCTAAATTCCGATACAATACGTATTGTGAAAGGAATTATCAAGAAATATATCAAAATTGTAATTTAATCATAAAATTATATTATAAATTAAAATTATCACGTCAGCTTTTAAGTAATAAAGAATAGTTTTAAAAAACTAAATGACACGCTTTTATGTTATAGAAAATTCAACTAAAAAAATAGAAAATAATTTTTAGTAAAGAACAATGCCCAAAAATTATTTTTTATTTTTGTTAGCGTCTTAAAACGTCAGTTATACCAAAGCAATTCAATTATTTTTTTACGTATTTTAAAATTAATACCTATACCCGTATTACCCAGCGTAAAATAATTTTATTAATAAGTGATGAATTGACTATAATAACAATGATGTCAACAATGTCATTTTTCATTCGGGCACTCACTTCAATACATAGCTTGTATCAAGCAACATAAAGGGAGACTTCTGGCCAATATTACAGACAGAATTTCGTTATAAATGTTGGTATTACAAATGTAATGATGTCAAATTTCCATATCCGGTTGTCAATCAAAAAAAAGTCAGAATAAAATAATTGTAAAAATTACAGGCAGCCGTAAGTCTCCCCTACTCTATAACTCAATGGTTATAAGAATTCAATCTCAAAATACTTTGGTTCTGGGGTGTGTCTGCTGAAAATTCTTATATAAGCTCAGAAATTAAAGCGGCGATTTCTAGAAATTTTTTATATTTTAAGACGCTAAAGTTGAAAATGAAATAAAACGATGTATGGCAGTTGGGCATTGTTCTTTGAAATTAAGAATAGTGAAATTGTAAATGGTGCATGGTGTCAATGAGAAAGCACTATTCTTAATTCAAATTTATTTAAATTTTATTTTTTATATTTTAGTTGGATTTTCTATAAAAAAAAGTGTTTTTAGTTTTTTTTACTATTTTTATTTATCATTTTTTAGTTTTTTGAAATGAAACTTAAGTGCTTTGCGTTTTTTTTTCTTTCTATTTTTTAAATATTGAATTGTAGTCGGTCCTTGATAAGTATGCTAAACTTCGATTTAATCCGACGTTTTGAAGGAGGTCAAAATCATGACGTTCAAAGTTTCCGTTACATAGATACTAATAAAACCACAGACATATCTAGAGTATAAAACTAATAAAAGCGTATTAATAAAAAAAGCAATTCTGTGGTTTTATGAAACCATATTGGCCTCGGCTGCTCTATCGAGCGCCTTTCACTTTACCCCCACTCCGCGGCCGACCGTCACGCGACATGCGACACACAGACCAAAAAGTTTGAGACGATGTAATAAGAGTTTCACTTTAAAACATCAAAATAAGTCAATTCGTTTGACAGACTGACATAGATGTTCATCACCCATAGACACCTCAAACATAAACATATACCTAGCACCTCTAAAGTTCAAAAGTAAGAAAATGATTGTAACTCTTACTAACATAGCTGATGCTTTATAGATAAATAATTATGAAAGAATCTCATCTTCTCATTTTACTTATTGTAGCTGATAAACAATTATGTTTAGCCATATTGAAGGCCGTTACATTAAAGGCCATTTCTTACCCCATTAATCCAAACCAGACCAGCGTGTACCCCACGTTCCTCTTTTACACTCTAGGCCTCTATAATAAGACACCTGTACTGTACCCATTGAAGTAAATGTCATAGAACAGAAATCTCGAACAAAATGTGTGTCCCGCCCGGGAGGTTCGATTTTCAACATTGAGCCCCCGTGCTTCTTTCAAAATCGAACGAATCCATTGAAGATTGAAGCCACGTGGCGCCAATGCATTGGGACATACATGGTGTTTGCGGTGCGGTTCTGTACGCTAGTAATAATACTTCAATGCCTGGACCCGGTTCTAAAATACTAATGGGCTGCCCTGAAAACTTAGAATAGATACTGAAGATACTATTATTTAGGAGTTCGAAGCCTTCTGTACACAAATCTAACACCAATTTCATAGATAGCCTGCAGGTTACATAGCTGTTCTGTGCACGGCCACAGTGTAATAACTTACAGTGGTCTAACATTTTTGATTTTTTTTAAACTGATAGCCAGATATTGCTTTCGACTGTCATGTTATACAAAATAACTAGCTATTGCCCGCAGCTTTGCATACGGAAATTATGTTTTAACTTATTAAAACTTTTATCCTGTTTTCCCGGGAAACATTTTAATTTTCCGGGATGAAAAGTTATCTAAAATATGACCCAGGGTATCAGTAACAACATTACCAATTTTTATAGAAATCCATTCAAGGGTTTTTATGTGATGCCCGGACAGACAAACAGACACTTTGAGTTTTATTATAGTATAGATAATAATAATATAATATAATCATAATAGGTACAATAATAATATTACCTTACATAACTCTTTGATTTTCCCAATTTGCTAATAAATATTTGGGAATGTTTCTCGTCTACGATTTTTGTTTTTTTATATGCTATACATATAAGCTTATGCTTGACTGAAAAGCCGATAGTAAGAATGCATGCAATGATAGTAAGAAGCAATGAAGTTATGGATGGCATAGCGCACTAAGTTAATAAAAGACTAAGAATTTTTTACTTTTAATTCATTGCTTACCAACTCCAAAGCTTACACGAGTATGAGACTACTGTACCAGAGATTGTTACACTGTGGCCCTTCAGTACACAAACTATTGATTGTGCTATACCTAAGCCTAAGCGCAGTACTATGAAAGTTCGTCGGGCGAACTCATCGGACTGTTTGCTGAAACGTGTCGGTGATAAAGGCCCTAGATTGGACAGAAATTCTGGATATGGCAATAAAATTTTGAGACATAATAATTATCCACTGTATTTTATAATCAGAAGTTATATAAGAGTAGCTGATGTCCGCGATTTAGTAAGGGATATAGGTATTGATTTCCAACAGATATTCAATTAGGGAACATACCAAAACCACGTGCCTCATTTAGGGGGGGAGGGGGGTCTTCAAAACACCACGTTTGGTCACAGAGGGGAGGGGGGGGGGGTTACACAGAATATTAAATGTGAATGATAAATTATGTTTGGTTGGGTTCCCAACAGTTTTTTTCACGTAGTCAATATTTTAGCAACCATTGCGCCATAAAATCGTCAAATATAAGCAAAATTATTATTTTTTAACTCTGTTTTTGCAAAAAAGTATTGAAAACCGTATTTATCAATTACCACGTGAAAACTAGGGGGGAGGGGGGGGTCTTCTCATATACTACAGATGGTCACGAAGGGGGGGGAGGGGGGGGTCTTCTCATATACTACAGATGGTCACGAAGGGGGGGGAGGGGGGTAAAAAGTTGGAAAAAATGGGTTACGTGGTTTTGGTATGTTCCCTTATCCCAAGTGATCCCTTTTGAGAAAATATACTTTCATTAGAGGAAAAAAGAAAAAAGCGATAAAGATATATAATATTCTTTTTAAATCATAAAATAAGTTACCTTAAATTAGAAAGTTTTGGGAGTCGTAATACAAAATGTGCAATCCGCACCCACTAGGTATATTTTATTTCCATAATTCGCAAATGTTGACTTAATCACTTTCGTTTTCGTTTAATATGTTTTTTATTCATTTAAATAAAATTAGCAGTAATAAAATCTTTGCTGCGAAAAAACTGTAACATAATTTAGTTAAGTAAGCCTTGTTAGCCTAAATTCCAATAGATATAGGTTTTTTCATGTTTCATGAGTTAAAAGAGTTAGTTTACACTCCTTTGACATGGAAATCGTTTGAATTTCAAATGAACTAGTCATAGAAGTTTGTTATGTTTCAATTCAATGGTATTCATTGTGGAAGTTTGGACTAGACTGTTACCGTGTTCCATAATACACAGTACTTTCATAGTACTGTTATATCTTCATTCACATTTACACGAGCTTTTATGAGGTATTTAATTCATACGGGAAAAGCAGAAAGTTTTATATTTCTAAAGAAAATTATTTTTAAAGGAAAACCTTTGTAAGCATAACGGACATTGAACTTGCGTAAGAGTGTCACTTTTCGCATAGTTTTTATGAAAACAAAAAAAAGAGAAAGAAAAATTGCAGCACTAAAATATAGTTGTATATCAGTGGTTTCCTATGTCTCTATTTAGATTAATTGTCAAATTCAGATCTATTGAACGTAACTCATTGTTCGCAACTACGCTTAACCATTTCGATAGGAATTGTCGAAACTCGCGACATGCTACTGAAGTTCAAGCACGACAGAAGGAGATACAAATTGCATGCCGACTGTCAGGTGGTGTAATATTAGAACTGTAGTAGTCTGTAGACGTGGTCACCGTGATACTTTGAACAGAACTTGGAGAACTGTCAGACTTGGAAGGAAATTAGAAACGTTTGGGTGGCATGGTTAGAAGATGTATTGGTAGTAAGACGTATTGTTAAAACGAAATTTCAGTTTTTTAGGAACATCAAAAACAAACATCAATATTTTACATATCGACGCCTGAAAGAAAAAATTGACTAAGCGACATTGAGCTAACTTTACAGGAGAGTAGTTTTAGCATATATTTTTTTTTGGAATCCTCCTACCGACGTTATTCTTACTGCTTTGGGATCCTTATTTTATCATCTATATTGTGGCACACACAACAACTTTAAAAAAAATGTAACTTTAAACTGCTCTCTTGTAAAGTTAGCTCAATGTCGCTTAGTAAAGGAGAACCCCAGCTTCCATAGAAACTCAGGCCTAAGTAGACAAGACTGGAAATTGGCTGTCAATTGGATCATTGCAAAAGGTTTAATTTCTCCAATTTTCACGGCTGTCAGCAATGGCCAACTAAGGAAATCCTAGAATGAATTACCTTAATTATAGGTTATGATTATGTCATACCCGTGTCACAGTGCTATTTAATATGTATTTTACACTTACTATAAACCAAATACCTACGAATAATCATTACAAACGTAATAAAAATAAAAGTTTCCCCAAAAATACTAACACTTAAACTACGAGTTTAATGGCTAAAACTAAGTTGGCGGGTGACTATTATACTATCTACTACTTAAATGGTTTTCACCCAAAACGAATGTCATAAAAAGGTTGTTTAATAAAAGCTATTATATATTTCAAGAGATTTTATTAGTTATCATTATAATATTATATTAATATTTCGTCTAGTTGTGCAGGAGGCGCTATATTTCGTTGGTACCTTGCCCAATCAAGATACCATAATATACTCATTGTAAGTATGGCCACAGCAACCTCCTGATCTTCTAAAGATGTATAGGGTACATTCTCAGATTAAAGAAATAAAAGGCAGATATAACATTCGCAAAGAAATGCAACGAATGACGTGAAGCCGCTTTTTCACTATGTGTGCATGACAACCATATTGACATCTAGCAATGGTATCGTAGAGACACATACTTCTTTGTGTGTGTAAGTTGCCAGACATTGAAAACAAAGTCGCAATCTCCCGCAATTTAGTGAATATTTTTTGCCATATTTTCAACTTGAAATATTATGCACAATTAAATTGGCTAATTATTTATTATTATATCACTAGTTATCAAAAAGTATAGATATTAAATATGTCAAATGTTCTTACTTACTACTTAATGTGTTGAATTGTTTTAATTTATAGTTTTTTTCTCTTTTGGGTAGTTATTTTTAATTGAAAAATATCAAAATTTTAATACATTTATTATAATTAAAATACATGAAATGTCGGAGATGGCCATCCACTGATGGCGGAGTAGAAGAGAGTGAATATTATGTTTTGTGCTCGCACTTAACCCAGACGTCGCCCACTGGTCCTATGACCGCTAACGATGATGTCGAGGAGGATGGGTTTTCTCCGACATATATAATATACGTCATCTTCATTAAAATGCAATAAATAAACAAAGCGAAATTTGGATGGCCAATCATTATCTTGCCTACTTTAAGGAATAATAAAACCCCATTTATCTCGTATAATAGCATTTATCGGCAATCTGCAAAATAAAATAATTTACTGAGTAGGCTAAACAGGAACTAAAATAGAATATAATATTTTCTTTAAATCGTGCATTTTATCGTAGGCAAACGTGATATTTTCAATCAACCAGGTTTACCTATGTTAAAATCCTTATTTAATCCCTCTAATACTTTGTACAATCTATCTTATGTTTGTAATAACCCAGCGACAGGTATTTATGCATTGGCTGCATTTCCTGATATTTAGATTTAAATAAATACAACTATTTACCTACTTTTAAAATATTTTTTTCTTTATAAGTTTATAATCGATCAGTGTTCAAATAACCCATGCATATTTCCCCTAATTTAGGGTAATCGATTTTCATATATAGCTGGTATAAAATTGAATATTTGTCGAGGTTTTGTATTCCGAGCGCACCGCAAAAATATTATTATAAATAAATAATAAAATAATGAACAGTTACCTATGAAAAGATATCTAATCTTCTTTTCCTTGATTTTGGGAACAGCTTTAGCAGTGTTTAAAATTGCAAGACGGCATTTTATCTGAGAAAATTATTTATTAAATTTTGACAATTGTGACATGCAAGCTATTTGACGCTTTCATTAGTACTGACTCGGGTTTGTATTTGCTTTTTTAGTTTGTATTTGCTTTGGTAGCTCCACATTTTAGTTGGATGAATATATCTGCCTTTTATTTCTTTAATCTGAGGGTACATTATCCAGTGTTCTGCACTTCAATTCACGTAACTTTAAGACGCATCGATTAAGTTGCAGTGACGCTGCAATGAAGTTGCGGTGACGCTGCAATCATGTTGAAGTTTAGCGTCTAAACCGTATTCTCGTAATTTTTGAACTGCGCGTCAACTGCCACGCGTCCTGCGCGCCTGCTAAACTTTTCTTCGACTATTTAGTACTCTGTATTTGTGTTGTCATATGAGAAAACAAATAAAATTATTCATTAATCAAATACAATTTATTATTTTTCCATTAAAAAACGTTGAAGAATAGTTACTTATTATCCCAATAAGGATTTTAATGACATTTCTTTAAAAAAAAGTAAAAATGTGTGCTTCAGTTCACAAAAAACGTCATATGTTATTTCAATATGGCAGAATGAAGGTCTTCACTTTGCCTCGTAAGTCATAATGAAATTAGTAAAAAAAATCTTGACACGCATCAACAGAATACCTTTTTGTGACGTGAGCATTTTTACAAGCGCTGGCGTGACGTGAGCGTGTTTGACAGCGCTCGCGAAAGCTAAGAGAATACGGAAAGTGTCATTTTGATCGGAACGTAACTGCAACTGCACTGCAATCGAACTTGTTAAAATACGTGAATTAGACTGCAGGACTTATTCTGAACCTTTGTCAGTCACAAAACAGGCGATTAAGGAGTCCATATTCTTATAGTATTGGTTTGCAAGAAATTGTAGCGAAACTGCGAAACACATTCACCAAAACACAAGTACGAAAGCGAATACAATATAAAATTAAAATCACTGTGTGCGTGTCGATGAGTTTCAATAGTAAATAGGACTCCAAATACGCTGAAAATATTTGATAGTAAAAATATACAAGAACTAGAAAGAACGTAGAAAGATGAAAGATCGATGACAAATATGACAATACAGTGATGTTATTTATAAATACTATGGTTACCAAAATGACATTATTAGGGATTACATCATCTTTGTTGTCAATCGATTAATCGATGTCAAAATATTCGAAATGTAATTTAATAAAATTAGCGTAACGATTAAATGGTAATTATAATATATTACATAGTTTTGATTTATATGGAATACGAAAATATGTTAAAATTAAATTAATATTATAATTATAATCAATAAATAATACATAAAACATATTATTATGTTCCATCAATCGATTCAATCGATTATAAAATCGTATGTAATGAGGTAAATACTGTGAAAACTTTTTTGCATTATTTTGTTTATTTGGCAAGAGCAGCTGAAGCTAAGATTTAAATATGTTTATCTTACAAATAAGACGAATTTTTTGGTATATAGTTTACTCTTGTCTAGTCCGATGTTCTAACACAGATACATATGGTTCGAGGCCGAAAATTGGGGATCTCCTTTTCTTTTCAAGCGTCGATATAAATGTATTCGAAATTATACTAAACGGAAATCATTGCATATGTATCGCTTAGCAATTACTTTAATTTTAAAATCAGTAAAATAATTCAAACAATAATTCAAGTTAATAATTATTTTCATTTATTCAATGCATGTCACTATTTACCGCTATTTTCAGAGTGTAATTACGTTTCTACCTATCACTAAAGTATTTGATCGTTCAACAGTCAAACATAGTTAGCAGTTGACAAGTTTGAAATCCGTAATTAAATTTTGCATAAGTAATAATTATTCAAACCACGCTCTCAAAGGAACTGAATAGATTTTACTATTCTACTAGTAATAAAAAAGCGACCAAGTGCGAGTCGGACTCGCCCATGAAGGGTTCCGTAGCAGCAAGTAACATATTAATATAAAAGTTCTTGTAGTCCGTTGTAACTTTGATCGATGTTTTAATAATAGTTTATTTTTTTTATTAAAAAAAACTACTTACTAGATCCCGTTCAAACCAATTTTCGGTGCATGTTTGCAAGTTTCCATGGTGGACACACATTTTACCACTTTGGAAGTGTCTCTCGCGCAAAATATTCAGTTTAGAAAAAAATGATATTAGAAACCTCAATATAATTTTTGAAGACCTATCCATAGATAGACACGTATGGGTTTGATGAAAAAAATTTTTTGAGTTTCAGTTCTAAGTATGGGGAGCCCCCAAAATTTATTTATTTTTTCTATTTTTGTGTGAGAATCTTAATGCGGTTCACATAATACATCTACTTACCAAGTTTCAACAGTATAGTTGTTATAGTTTCGGAAAAAAGTGGCTGTGACATACGGACGGACAGACAGACAGACATGACGAATCTATAAGGGCTCCGTTTTTTGCCTTTGGCTACGGAACCCTAAAAATGTGAAAGATTGTGAGGATGTATGAACGTATGTTTGTTACTCTTTCTCGCAAAAACAGCTGAACAGATTTTTATTAAATTTAGCACACATGTGATATTCCATTCATCTTGAAAACAGCTTTACCGATTTGAATGCAGTTTTATTGATGTATTGTGTTGATGTACTGTGTAATAACCCTGTAGAAAAATTTAATGTTTGGTATATTTTAATCGAATCATGAATAAAAAGCAAAAAGCAATTTAAATAATCTCATTTTTAATTTTTATTAACATAAAGTATCAATTTCCCAACGCTAAGCGAGGTTAGGTTCATTAAATTTACTATTCAAGATCTGCTTTGTCTCAGAGGAGACATTGCAGCAACGAAATAGCTCAACTTTAGCAAGCACCTGCGTTGGAGAAACGTTTTAGAGATGGCGGCCGAAGTAAGAATTCAGGTAACAATTATAAATTAACTATAGATTAAAATAAAAATAATATTAATAATGCTGCACTCATAGCCCCATACTAGGATTCCCTGTGTTGTGGGTGTCATGGACAAGACACACACAAGACTCAAAGACAAGAACACAGACACACAGACCGAGAACACGAGAAAAGAAAAAGCTCATCACTCGAATTTCCGCCTAGCTGGGAATCGAACCCAGGACCCTCGTTACATCGATCCGGTATGGTAACCATTCGCCACATGGGTCTTCAAATCTTATATCTTTAAAGGAGCAATTCTTGTATATATATATATAATTGGAATCTCGGAATCGGCTCCAACGATTTTCATGAAATTTAGTATATAGGGGGTTTTGGGGGCGATAAATCGATCTAGCTAGGATTCATTTTTAGAAAATGCCGTTTTATCGGTGTTTTCAGGCAATGATAAACTTCTACAATATACTCTTCCTGACATCTATTGGCAAGTAGCAATACTAAAGCTACTTCAGTAAATGGCGTTGTTAAGCAGCACTAAACCAAGCAAAGCTCGGTCATCCGGGTACTAAATATATAAAGAAAGAAATAATGCTTAAACCCCCGGTTCTTTCTGGCCGGCAATGTAATGATGCTGATATCCAAGGGCGACGCGACGGTAAGCACTTACCAACAGGTTCATCTACTCTGTTTATTCAAGTTTTTTAAATACTCCTTAATAGCTTAGGTAAGACGGTACATTCTAGTGTCATTGGATAATTAATAGGTTTGAGTAAGATGACTAGATCTTGGGAAGGCTTTAGGTAATTGCATTAAACGGATCTGGGGAATACGGTATATGTTGGATTTTGTTGTCATCAAAGCTTTAGATAAAAAATACCAATACGAAATACTACGCTTAAGTATAGTTTGTCAGATTAGTTGAAGACATGAAAAATTTTAATTAACTCTTAAAAATCGGATTGAGCAAAACTCTAATATCTTGTAGTATCTATCTCAAAACTTATGAGTGATTTAAATACAAATTGGACGTATCCTATCCTACTAATATTAAACATGTAAAGGTTTGTGAATGAAGGCTGTGTGGATGAAGAATGTGTGGATGACTGTTATTGTTTCATGTAAAAACTGTTGGAAATATTTTCATGAAATAAGTTAAATAGGGTATGTACTATTCCGGAAACTGAAGGAAAGCTGCCGCACAGAACTAGCATCATAAATAAACAAGGAGTTGTTTTTCAAAAAAATCTTATTTATTTTGTATTACAACCTTCACTTACAAAACGAGGCACCCGCTCGTAAATCCAAAAAGTCGGCGATTCGTCTTATAACTACCCTGAAATGCTAACAAAAAATGGGCTCACGAACTTAGGCTCGGCCGCGAAATGAGAAAGTGTGGCTGTCAGGGTGATTTTGTGACTCCCATACGGGGTCGTTTACAAATTCGCGGGCCCTGTAAACAGATAGCTAGCACTTACGTGGGGTACTTTAGTATTTGTCATCTGAATCTTTTATGATTCATCTTGGGTAATATTTGAGGGCTGAAAGGTGCAATTCTAATTGATTAAAATGTTGCGTAACTTTTGGGTCATCTATAATATTACAAACCATTGCTAGGCAGTTGGAACAGTCTGAGAAGAAGAACTACGATGCAAGTAGTACAAGGTATCAAAGTAGTTAAATTCCATCAAGTTTAATCCCAATGGTATTGTATGGTAGAGATTGCCCTGTCTGGCTATCTACCACTCCTTTTCAAGAATAGAGCTTGAAATTTTCTAAATGTATTTCGGTGCCGGCGACGCGTCAGAGATACTTTTGGGTGCTGACAGTTTTTCTGTCGTCAGGTACCGGTGCCTACCATACCTAATGTCATAAAATCTATTGTCATTAATAACACTAAATAGGACTCGTTCAAAATACTTCAATCCTGAGACATATTCATATCAATTATTAACGACCTGTATGGCGCGATGGTTACCATGTCGGAAGCCGCGCCAAGGATCCTGGGTTCGATTCCCAGCGAGGCGGAAATTTGAATGATGAGTTTTAATTTCTGTCCTCGGTCTGGGTGTGAGTGTTCTTGTCTTTGTGTTTTGTCCATGGCACCCACGATACAGGAAATCCTAAATCCTCGCGTATAAATATCTTTTAAAATCCTATAATATTATAGGAAGTACAATATCTAATAATATATTCCACATCTATTAAAATTCAGTGAAATCCTGTAATAAAATACCACACTTGAATCCGCATCAACAGAGTGTTGTTAAATTGATTTTCGAATTTGTATAAACCTCATGCATGGATGACCAAACCACGTTATATGAACGGATAATTTTGGTAGGAAGATACGCTACTCAACATTTTGCAATAAAATTGATTCTTAGTAACTTATCACCCATTCTGTTAATTTAGTTCAGGGCACATAAAGCAGTATTACACCTAGTGGTTGCCGACTATAAATAAAGGATGGAACCCATTTTCTGAAGGCTATAGTAGGTATACATACGTTATATACTAATATAGTTCGTTCTGAGGTTTATATTATTAAGTACCTACGTAATTTTTTGTACCTTATAAAAGGTATCAGCGCTACATTGCCGCCAAGAAAGAAGCATGACACTCGAAATCAAATCGTGGAATCGAAACACATAAAAAAACATTTAACGGTCGATTTTAGAAGGAGAAAGAAAGAAAGGAAAAAGAAGAAGGATGGAGGAAGAGGAAGGAAAAGGGAAAGGAAGGGAGAAGAAGTAAAGAAAATGTGGTGAAAATGTCACGAAAACCTTACAATAGACACGATATAATTATGTATAGACACACACAGAGTGGCAGAGGACACGAAACAGGAATATTTAGCGTTATTATGATGAGGTATTCACACAGACAGAGATTATAGGCTGCGCAAAATTTAGAATTGTTCTGTTACATTCCAAAGTTTAGCGGACCATGAATATCGGATTGAGTACCACTGTCCGGACGCATTCAAAAGCAATGATGGAATACCCAGCCGTCTGTCAGTCCACAGCTTTATAATTAAATTGTGAAATGAGATATAAAATCTGCTCTAATTGCAGACACGTTATTTTACTTGGCGGGCTTTAATTATAACTTTTAACGTGCAGAGTGGAATACTTTAAAAGAAGCAAGTTATATTAGTTTACGTGGGAAGTTCTGATTCGTAATAATTTCGTTTCATTTTACATTTCAAAATTGTTTCAAGCATTATTGATTAAAAAAGAGTTTATTCTACGTTACGATAGTAAATATTTTATTAATAAACTAGGAAATCGCCCTCGCTTCGCTTCAGAAAAAATAGTAAAAAAAAAATAATATAGCCTATGTCATCAGGGGATAGTGTAGCTTCCCAACAATGAAAGAATTTTTCAAATCGGTTCGGTATTTCGGAGCCTATTCAATGCAAACAAACAATCAAATCTTTCCTCTTTATAATATTAGTATAGATGACGCTAAACACATTTTTCATAGATCAAAATAAGTCTAGGCAAGTCAAACGAAGCGTGTCTCTTAAGTTTTATGGTGGAATACAGTTGAAATCTCCGACACAGTTACTGCATGGTGGTGGTCCATTACACAATGATAATGTACACTTTACATAGGCGACCACCATAAGATCCCATGCATTTACATGCATAATGGACCGCCGTATAAATACGAGTACATAAGCCTTTTATTTACTCCCACTATAATAACATAAGAAAATAAAGATGTATGTTAGTGTGATAATAAGACTTATGACTAAATTAGTTGATATGTATGATTACAAATTTGAATTTTTAATATGGATCCCTTCTTGGTTATAGCTTGCCTCCATTCTTTTCAAGTTTCTCCGGTCTTTCCCTGCTTTTATCGATTTTTTTCCTGCTATTTTGGTGATATCACCAGTCCAGCTCAGTATAATATCTATTAAATAATGGACAGTCACCGCGCCGCGCAATCATCAATCATTTTAATGCATTACGGCCAAAATAGTACAGTCAAGATTAAAAGTCTGCTGCCCTACGTAAATGCACACCATGCGACATGTCTGATCCTTTGGGACCTCTTTAGGATTTCGTTTCAATTCTATTTATTGTGAAAGATACGTGTTTTTTCTCCGATGAGAAGTACCGAACCACGTAAATAATGTAATCTGCACTTTTAAGCAACACATCCACTGTTTTCTTTTTAACGCGTCCCGTTTGGCATGAAAAAGAATACTAAACTACCACTCCACATGAATTTAACGAGAACAGATGCAAAGTTCGCGTGTACACTGCACGTTGTGCGCTAGATGCATTCCTAGATATCTAGATTAAAAGGATCGCGTGTGAGAGCCTAGTGAGATGGGTTTATTATTGTATAGAATAACTGATCTGGTCAGAGATATGACGTAGAGATCTTTCACTTTAAAAATGAACGTGCCCTTGCTATATCTACCGTGTAATTGAAAATAAATACTGTTATAATATTTATGTAATGTGTAATAATATAACGTGCCCCCACGTTTATATTTAAAGTAGACGATGTCTACCTCATTTTTACACCTTTGGCCTATCTTTAGGCCTTAGGTATCTTTAGATTTTACTGCCAATCATAACATTATTTAGATTGTCAAATTCTACTACAATTATGAAAGAACTATGCAAAGGTTATTTTAAAAGTAACAACCGACAAACGACTTGTGGGTAAATGGCCACCGTCACCACTGACATTAATAAAGACAAAGGCATTAAGAAAGATGAGAGAGTAAGAAAGAATTAAAACAAACTGGCTCTCAAGCCTGCCAGAACACGATGACTTGTTTCAAACAAGTTGTTTGGCTGACTCAAGCCGCCAAAGAGACTGAAACGATTTTCTAAGGCGCGGGCCACACAGAAAAGACGTAAGACGAAGACGGGGCTCGGACCCGTCGCAGACAGGGCGCCGTTAAAACATATAGAAAAGACAAGGAACGGGCGTGACGGTCGGTGCACACTGGGCTTTTCCCGGCCACAGAGTACTTAATCACTACGTTTTAAGAGACCTACTCTCCGCGTCCTTTCCGCTCCCCCGCTGGCGCCTACGCACGCCCGCGTCCTGTCCTTTCTGTATGTTTTGCAATGGGGCGCCGACGAGAAAACGTCGTGTCGGGCGTCCCGTCTTTTCTGTATGTTTTACGTCGCGACGGCTGCATACATTTTGTATGAAAGTAGATTAAACGGGCGCCGCGACTGCGACGGGTCCGTGTCTTGCGTCTTTTCTGTGTGGCCGGCGCCTAAGGCGCCGGCATCACAGAACAGACGCAAGACACGGACCCGTCGCAGTCGCGGTCACGCGCATACAGAAACGACGGGCGTCCCGTCTTTTCTGTATGTTTTACGTCGCGACGGCTGCATACATTTTGTATGAAAGTAGAATAAACGGGCGCCGCGACTGCGACGGGTCTGTGTCTTGCGTCTGTTCTGTGTGGCCGGCGCCTTACATACATCACCAGCCAGCCTATTATGAACTATTAATTCCAGCCAGTGTAAACTTCAAATTCGTGTCATAAAAGTGGTCATATGTCATATGTCAGTCAAAGCCCGATAAATGAATTGCCTGGAACATTAATGGTTTTTTTATGTTCGTAACAGGCCTACTGAATGGATAAAACTTGAACCTTGGAATCTCTGGAATAATCTTCTTAACTGACCGACAACATAATGTATGTATTTGAAAATTCACATACTACAGGGGTAAAATAGGGGGTCCCAAGTCGCGGGCTATATAACCAGCTACTCCTATTATAACATTATAAATGTGAAAGTTTGCATTGATATTTGTTTGTATGTTTGTTACACTTTCACCCAAAAAGTACTGAATGGATTTTCATGAAATTTAGCACACGGGTAGACTGGTATCTGGAATAAGACATGGGGTACTTATTATCCCGGAAAACGCGAGCAAAGCCACGGGCAAGCACTAGTCTCAATATAAAATGAATGTGCAACTATGTAGGCTGTTGTTCTCACCGAACGGTTAGACACTTGCAGACGAAGGCTTTTAGACGTTTTCCGGCGCATCACGTCACTTCCGGACGGACGGGCCAACTGCAGTCTTTAGGTGATTCGTCTACCAGGAGTTCTAGAGCGTAATTCACCGATCGTAGTTTAAATTTGATAATAGCCGCAATACATAGCTCAAATCTCTCTCATAATGGAGGTATGAGAATTGAGCATATTATGGAAGACTTTTAATAAATCTTTAAAAACATGCAGGAATCTTAGCTAATTTCCCTGACGATATGAAAAAATATTTAGAAGGGATTCTGCATTTTGACAAATCTTTTTTATAAGTGGACTGAACCAAAAATCTTCACCACTATTCAGGAGTACCGAGATCACTGTTGCCATTGCAAATTGTTAGACGGCCGTGTACATTAGATAAAAGCCGTGTTTATATGGAAAAAGATCAACTGTGAGCCGTGTCCAGTGTCTGCACTGGACCAGCCATGTTCCAGTGTAAAGGTCTGCCTTTACACTGGAACATGGATGGAATTAAGAGTTCATAAGCCGCATATCAGCCGGTCTAGGCTGATTGATAAGCATGCTTCATCCCAAAATTGTAATACCTACACAATACATCGTATTGATATAACATAAATGTTTATGTTACAATGCATAAAAAAGTAACATAAAAAGTAAAAGTTAATGCTTGACCACAATCCCACCTGATGGTAAGTGGAGATGTGGTCCAGGGTTGTGAGCGCACTAACTTAATAGAAGCCTATTCACTCTTTTTTTGAAGTCATCCACGTCATAGGTGGGCGGGAACGCAGACGCAGGCAAGCTGTTCCAATCCTTAGCGGTGCGCTTCCTAAATAAACTGACGATGAAGGCAACATTAAACAGTAATTAGCTTAAAATCACACTTTGAAGTTGAAGATGAAATGAAAGAAGAAGCACCCACCAAGCCTCTCTCAAAACGCACATGCATCCAATTACTTCAGCAACTTCAGCTCAATAAATTGGAAATTTAGAGGCAACTTTGTAGTGCTATCGGTGCTTTCTAGACCGTTAGACAAATGCAGTCGGAGGCTTTTAGACGGGTTCCGGCCGCGTCACGTCACTTCCGGCCAGGCGGGCGAGTACGCCTGTTTGCTGATAGTTTCCCGTCGCTGGCCAAAGATAAAAGGTTTGAGCCTTGAGGTTCGATATGTTTGAGGAGTCATATTGCAATGTTCTTGGGAGTTAGATTTGATAGCGGGTCGTTTCCTTATTTTCAATTATGCTTAAAACCTAATTTAAAATGATAAGCTTTTTTGGCCATGCAGTTCTTCAGTGAGATTTCGAGCAATTAACTTTAATTGAAAAGAACTTGAAATTACTGTATACCTGAAAAATATTTATTTTGAAGGTTTCAAGCTGTGGTTTCAAGCATAGACATGTATAGTGGTTTCAAGCATTATATTTTAATTCAAATTAATTAAACTTTTAATTTATATATTTTTTTATAAATAATAAACATGAACTTAATGTGTAACATGAATTTTCAAAGCACTATTTTTCTTATTTCTTTTGTTGATATTTTGTTTTGCATGGAATAAGGCTTTTAATTTTTAAATTCATTTATTTTACTATTATATTTTTTTAGAAATTACTAAAAAGTCCATGTTGTCAATTTAATACTTATTCATAATATTATAAGTTCTGTTTTAAATAACACATTCAGACTGAAATATCTTCAAATGAAGTAGCTAGTAGCGACGCGCCGCCGTTTTGTTAAAAGGCGAGCGCTTGAGGTTTTCTTTGATTGATTGTTAAAGGGAGCCATCGATTATACTCGGGAACCCTTCGATAAAGCAAAGAATATGTTAGTCTCATCTGTAGGCATAAAACTATAAACAATATACTTGTAATATAGAACAAAAAACGTAATAATAATGCATATTTATAGACTACGCCTATTAATATAGTACCCGAATGACCGAGCTTTGCTCAGACGCCATCTACTGAAGTAGCTTTAGTGTTGCAACTCGCCAATAGATGTCAGGAAGAGTCTGTTGTAGCAGTTTTTGATTGCCTGAAAACACGGATAAAACAACATATTTTGAAAATTAATCCTAGCTAGATCGATTTATCGCCCCCGAAACCCCCTGCATACTAAATTTCAAATCCTTGGAGCCGTTTGTGAGATTCCGAGAATATATGTGAAATATGTGTGAAAGTTTCTGAGGATATATGGATTTTCATGACATTTGGCATACAGGCAGACCATGATCTGGAATAAAAAATAGCGTACTTATTAATAATAAATAATAATAAATCTTCATTTCCGACCATATTTTGAGTCCATATTTTCGTTAGTATCTCCACCAATCCGCACTGGAGCAGCGTGGTGTAGTATGCTCTAGGCCTCCTCAAGAGGAGAGACCCTTGCCCAGTAGTGGGCCATTAATGGGCTGAAGCCAAATCACACCTACTCGTATATTCTTAACATTATGTTAGTTGTAACACAGCACATAGGTAGAGATAATTTGTCAATAAAATGACTTTCAAATACATTGAAATCACTCAATTTTTTGCATTTATCCAGCATAACATATTTTGTATCCCTGTCAAAAGAAAATATATGATATATTCCATTATTTGACTCATTCAATTTCACTTGAAATATCTGTATGTTAAATCCGTATTTGATAGGGGATGAAAATGTATACATTTTTACTATTCGCCCGCAGCTTATGTTAGCAATGGACTTTTTGGTAAACGGTCTGAATGCGTTTTTAACTGGTTTTTTACGTTTAAAAACAGTGATGACGGTTTCGCAGCCACTGACGCGAAAATGGCGCCTGTCGACTACATGCAGTTGATTATAAATTTTATTTCAAACAGTTTTCAGTTGATTTGTAGAAACGGGTTATAACATTTTTTATACATGTATTTGTCTAAAGATAATTTGGTACAAATCCTAGTATTCTCCTTATATTATGTAGGTAATATTATCAATGTGAATGTTTATGAAGATATTTATTTATTTATTTTAAAGATTGCCAACGGAAAGTACACTACACCTTTTTTGTTATTATTAGTAATAATAATCTCCCACTGATTTTATTATTTAGAGGCTAGAATGATTACGCACTAACCGGATAAAGATGAAAATTGACTCACAGTCCATGTCTAGGATAAGGAAGTAGATATTTTATTTTAGTTGTAAAGCAACTGGTTGTATGCGATTAAATGGATCATATCTAATACGTACATAATTTGTAAAATCTACGTTTAGAATACGCACATAATTTTACAAATTACGTACATACGTAGATTTTCTATTTTTCCAAAGGCGGCTGGCAGAGAATGCTTCTAGCGTAAGCAGAAAATGGTACAAAAACCATTTTTTTAAAGGTTCTAAAGTTTTAAATAAATAAATAATTACACGACGTGTCTTTTTAACTATCTATCGCTTTGTATAGTTTTTAATGAAAAATTTTATACGTTAGTTAGGTAGTAAAAATAATATTATATTTATACTCCAAATTATTTTTATATTAATAGCCGTCAAACAAGCGAGTCAACCAACAGACGAGACACCTAATAAAAGACAAGCATGAACATCACCAATACATTACTGGCCAAAATAGAAGTGTGGGACCCGCGCCATTTCTGACTCCCTGACTAAGCACTAAAAATTAACACACAGCTGTAAGACAAGCCGTACTAAGCCGCGTAGAGCCGCCGAGGGGTTAGTCATTAACCTGCTATTCCTGGTAATGGTGTGGCGACAGCGCACACACATCACACGGTGACGTCACGCCGCCCTGAATCACGCTATCGAAGTTTTCAAAGATCACTATTATATATACGAATGCTCCGACAACGTCAGTCGGGGCTCGGCCGCTTCCCAGGCAACACACCTCGCCTGGCGGGAGATCTCCCTTTGCCAAAATAGAATAAAGCCCAGGGAGCTGTCACGTTAAACATCTGGTGCCATAGCTTCATCCGTTGTACCGAGGGTACACCACAAGCAGGCTTGAGCTCAAGATGAGTGGATCTCCTTACATCCCAAACGACTATACAGGTTAATCTAGAAAATACTTATTTTATTTTTATTTTTTTACTTAAGTTTATTTGTTTTACAGATACGTTATTTTATATTTTATTTTACATTTCGTAACTCCATAAGCGCTGTCATATTTCACGTTATTCTTATTCGCAGAATATTTATCTTGTTACAAGGGAGTTACTCTCAAACCACCTCAAGCGGTAGTGCCTTCTGGCATAATCCAATATTATTCTTTGCCCGACCGCTTGAGGCGCAGCAATTACATGGCGAAGGAACAGTAAGCCTACGTACTTATAGATGTTTTTCGTTTATTTGTTCCTTTGTTCTTAGGAACCCGAGTAGAGGCATCTCCATTACTAATTGGTCCGCTCTGCGCGGATGCTTTATCTCAATTCTGTTCTAAAGGATTGTAATTCTACTTTAAACGAGCGATCCAATTCGATGTTTTGTTTTGATTTTCGTTATTAAGATCAAGTTTTCAATTGTGGGTATTAGAGATGGTTGTTTTGAGTCTATTTTAACTGTTGTCAGAATAATTAACAGAGTTCTCTTTTGGCATGATTGATAGCTTGTTATCAAATTGTATTGAAAATGGTATTCTAAATTTATATCGGTAACTTGTTTAAATGGTTTCAAACACACGAGTTATTCAGTCGAATTGTATGTAATAATGTAAACTAACTGAAACTATCCACATTATTCCGATAAAATATTTACACTCGAACAAAATATTTACACTATCCAGACAAATATACATAATTTCATGTACATTTGTATGTTTATCCATGGATTTCTCTAAAATGTTTAACCATTGAAATTTGATTTTAATTTGTAAGCAAGCATTTCTAAGCATAAAATTAGTTTTTACTTATAATTATTACAATTTCATTAAAATTTGTCAAGTATGTTTTCATCATATGTATAAGTCTAACGGCCTAACTTATAACTTATAACTAACTTTAACACCGAGCGAAACTGAATAGAATAGAATAGAATAGAATACTCTTTATTGTACACACCAAATAGTAGTAATCTACATTAGAACATAATATAAATAGCATGTAGTACAAAAGGCGGTCTTATCGCTATAGAGCGATCTCTTCCAGACAACCTTTGGGCAGAGGACAAAGACATAAGTGAAATAGAACAAACGATAAAACTGATTGAGTAGATTGAGGTAAGTTTTAACTATATAGTCCAATTGAACAATTAACTATACATCTAGAGCTCACATTACACAACGCTTCTCAGACGTGGAAGGTATGGACTACAATCTACATCGAAGCCCTATCACAGTACGTACTTAGTAACTACCACGTTGAAAATGATAAATGATGCATGGTCAGAATTCAGAAATACCTACTCAACTAGCGCAGACAACCGAACTGTCTAGACATGCCATATCGGCAGGGTTATCGCTGAAACAAAATTGATGGGTACTTAAGGAGAAACCAATCAGAATGACGTCATCCAGAGCTTGAACTGCACGCATAAAAACATGATACATGCATTTCTCTATAATTACATTCACATCACATGCACACATGTTGCAGTTACTAGAGTTAAATAATCAAAAATACGTTGTAATTTTATTAACAGAATTAGAGAATAATATAATATGATCTACTTTTTATTATAAATTATGTTAACTATATATTTTCCTGTATTATAAAAATAATTTCTTACAAAATTTTTTAACTAAGTAAGGTTTATAAAATTCTTTCTTCCTTATATTCTGTCTAAATTAGTTTCTATACATTTTAGTTTACGCCACAGAACAAATAATAGCACATTTTACGCTCTAATTCTCTTTGTAACGTAAAGAACTATTGTATTTCTAGCCATTATTTTAACGGTCGGATTCATTCCGTCATTGGTTTCCTCCTCACCAAAGTCAATCCGACACTATAATGACGTACGTGTAACCCTACCACAGACTGTTAAAGAATTATCTTAAGGAAAATAAGTGTTAGAACTGGAAACTTTACTGTAGTGGTTAAAACACTGTTATTTTTAAAAGGAATTAGAAGTATTAAAGTGGAGTGGAGAATAATGCACAACTATACGAAAATTTTAAAATGTGACATTAAACTATTTATTAATAAATAATTAAACACACACTCATATCCCCATCGAAAATTCATACTGACTGTAAAAGACAATGACGAAAATGAGGGGTAAAAGCTTGTCGACAAATAAAAAAATAGTCTTCTTAAGTCTTCTAAATAAAATTTGAATTACGGGATATTTCAAAATTCATATCCTAAAGGGATAAAGGAGACCGATAGTTTATATGAATGGATACAAAACTTTCTTCATTTTCATTTCATTCAGTAGTTTTTTAGTTATCCCTAATAATGCGTATTTAATTGACTTTGAAGACTGTTTCTTTGAAATCGGTTATTTTTTTGTTAAAAGATGTTACAAACCAAGGATGAAGTGACGGGCATCAGCTAGCATAGGTTTATTTTGATAATGTTTTATTCCTAAATTTAGAGGTCTTTCCACTTTATAGAGGATTTCCATCTTCCCAACAGTCTATCTATTTAAAAGCTTTAAACATATCCTGTGGAGCATTCAATTTTCTGTCTACGCCGGTATATTTCACCGGGTTAACAACCTAGAGGGATTGGTTAAAAATTGGCCTTCATGTTGCCTATAAATTTTGCCTCAACGTGCTCATACGGACATTCTTTATCTCAAATGAAGTAGAATGTTTTAAACGAATTATTCTTATTCTGCGAGGTTCTTAGCAGTGCTAACACCTCTTTAACTTCCAGTAACTAAGAGAAAACTTTTTAATAAACAAAAAGGGGTTGTTGTCAGTATTTAAAATGCGCTCTTTTGATCAATGGGAATAAGGTAAAATCATTGAACTTTTCTCAAAAAACACAATTAAGTTTTACTGGAAGTCGTTACTGTTCGTCAAGTCCGCTGCAAACTTGACAAGTATCAAGTATCCTAAGCATTACTAATTAAAATCACACATTTACATTTATATTTATAGATATGTTTATTATAAGTTATTTTTATGTTTGTTATATTTATTCCTTTTTAAATAGGTATTACTTGTTTTTACTCTGTGCACGCTATCTACCTTTCTTTCACCTTTCCAGTCACAGGTCTGAAAGCAGAACCTTTGTACATTATTTCCTCAATTGTTTTACTATAATTGTTTATGTGTACATAAAGAAGAATAATAATAATAAAAATTGGTTGTCTGTAAAGTCGGTTTACGGACAATGGTTTTACGTGATAACGTTTATTTCGTAGAAGAATAATTTATGATAAATTGAAAATTTGGTTTAAATCGTTTTAAATATCAGGAGCTGCGCGACATCTGTGATTTTCTTGACTACAACTAAAGTCCGAGTCGATGTACTGTGTAAAGTTCTTTCAAGTAGTTCATACCTATAAACAGAGATGACGCTATTGTAGATTTTCGTTTTCATATAATAATAATATGTACGAGCTACGAGAAATCATTTCTTTTCAAAAGATTGTAAAATAAAATAAAAATGAAATGAAAAATGCCTTCCAAGCGGACCGATTACGCTTGAGTGGGAGAGAGACGGCCGGTCTAGCGTGCCTCTCTCTCTAATGCTGCGCGCGCTTCCGTGACGTTACTCCGGCCGTTACTCGGTTTTCGTGAATGCCTCTCAGGCTCATCGTCTTTATAAACGTTATCACGTTAATAAAATCTTCTGTAAGCTGTCATTTATAAAATCTAATTACTAAGTTAATTCTAATTTAAAAATGTAATTACTAAGTTAAGCCGAGTACCTGTTCTTCTTACGTAAAAACCTACCTAATACCCACTCACATTACAAAATGATAACGTTTAAATTATCCATAAATTAGCAGAACATGAAAGAAACTAATATCAACTATCACAATTTAACACCTTATTAAAGTTTTAAGAAATCGGTTACCACTAGAAAGAAAATTACATTTCTTCCTTGGCTTCCTTTCAAACGTACACGTAATTTATCAGAAAAATATTCTCAAAGATTATTTAATAAGCTTAATAGCTCAACATAGTTGTTTTAGTCTTACTATAAACTACGTTAAATTCTGTCACAGATAACTAAAATATTATATTGAAATGGATCCCATTTCGTTAGCAGGAATTTATCGGTTGTTGGTATATCGGGTTGAAACAATAGCATGTTTTAATCCGTTCCGTAATAGGTAGTAATGGTGGACACATACTGTCGTATTTTAGCAGTAATTGCTGTACAAATTCATAGTACCACGTTCACAATGTACGTTTAGTATGTGAGAGGAGCCAACTTAATGGGGGGATACAAGTATTTAATTATAACATGATATGACATGGCCTAGACTGTGTTGATCGTAATTCGTAAGTTAAATACGTATTACTTATATTGGATTAGGGTGAGGGCACTAAGGACCACTTTTAACCGACTTCAAAAAAAGGAGGAGGTTCTCAGTTCAACTGTATTTTTTTTATGTTTCTTACCTCTGTACTTTCAACTGAGTCAACCGATTTTGATGATTCTTTTTTAATCGAAAGCTGGTGCTTGTCGTGTGGTCCCACATAAAAAGCGAGATCTGACAATGGCATCCATATCAAAAGCATATAAGTCTTAAATTTGCATTAAGTATATGTGCGTTAAATGGACGAATAACTCAATATCACGCCAACCGATTTCGATGATTCTTTTTTTTGGGTGTACTTCATTTGAAGTCGGTTCTTTTTTGTAAATTTTTTGTTAATAGCCTTGTCAGACATGGGCAGTTGTGGTATTAGTAAGGATGACATACACCATTTAACAAAATATCAAGGTAAATCGAACAATTTTATTGGTTAGTATCCGCGGGTGATCGAGTTAAATAAGATTACCGATGAACTTTCACAATACCAACCGTCTGGCGCAATGCTTATCATTGCATTCTGAACGTTACTTCAAGTCATATAAGTTATCATACTATTACACACCCCATTTTCTAACATATATTTCCCAAGTAACGCGTAAATAAACATGACAAAAGATAACTCGTTTGCGCACCGCAGTGGCAGTGTGGGGATGACATGAGAAAAAATGCATGCAGCCGACATTATTGTTAAGGAAAACGTTGCAAGATAACTAAAGTAACGTATGTTTGTTTTAACGCTGAAGTCCCAAGTTTTTATGGTAACTGTAAAAGCTGGTGTTGCTCACGGTGAAAGATGACTATTGCCGTTCTTGTCAGAAACGAAGATTACAAATCGGAATAAGACAGTAAGTATAGCTTTTGGCATTATCGCTTAAGAAATAGTACCCGGATGACCGAGCTTTGCTCGGTTTAGTGTTGCTTAACAACGCCATTTACTGAAGTAGCTTTAGTATTGCTACTTGCCAATAGATGTCGGGAAGAGTATATTGTAGAGGTTTATCATTGCCTGAAAACACCGATAAAACGACATTTTCTAAAAATGAATCCTAGCTAGATCGATTTATCGCCCCCGAAACCCCCCATATACTAAATTTCATGAAAATCGTTGGAGCCGATTCCGAGATTCCAATTATATATATAAGAATTGCTCGTTTAAAGGTATTAGATTTTGCAAGCATCACAAACGTTTAGACTGTGGAAACAATACAACGCGCAAATATTCGTACCCATCAAAATTAACCTACCATTGTTGTACCCACTAATCTGTACAATGAGGGTCAAAATACGGGTAAATTAAGGCGACGTCGCTCGAAAACTAAGTGCCACCTAACCGAGTTAGCGTTAGTTGAGTTAAAGGCAAAACTTGTTTGGACTTGTCCCTTCGAATTTTTTCGGACATGTTCGAACAAGTTGTTTTGTTCCTGTAAACTGTAGTTGACATTGATATAAGTAGGAAGACTTCCTGTTTTTGATTCGTCTAGACAATATTTTTGTTATGGACATAGAAAATATAGTATAAGTAGGTACAATATCCATCAATAGCCTTGGTACGGCTTGCTATTGCTTTCAAGTATATTCTATTAATTATTTATTATTCTAGTCAAATTAAATGCTTCGTATTTTAAGATGACAAATTCTTTATTTTGTTCTCTTTTATTTCTATGCTGGCATTTGGTTTCATGGGCGACATAGACTTAAGTATTATCAGATAATTCGTCAGCTCGTTTATCAGCTATTAAAAATAGCCAGCTTTTACGATTATGAATGTCAAACCAAACCCGATTTAATATTTAATATCAGCTTACAACCAATTCTGTGTAATGAATGAAGCATTGGGATATTCAAAATACGGTTTAATTAGGAATTCCCATGCAAATACTGATTACAGTTCAGATCTAAATAACTTATTGGGTACTAGGAAATCTGTACATTTACAAACTACGGTCCAATTTTCAGCACAGTATTTTGAATTGGATGTATAGAGATATTAATAGCTAGATTATACAACAGCTGTATTTATTGTATTTTAATCAATAGTCAAAGGTCGACGTCATGGTAAATGGTAATTGCTGACCATGGACATTCAAAGTACTTCCAAATTTTCAACATCCTTCCACCAATCATTGGAGCAACGTGGTTTTAAGGACGTTCCAAGTTAAATCAAGTCCTTCCAAGGAAGAAGATACTAATTTATTTATTTATTTATTTAACCTTTATTGACCACAATAGAAATATTACGGTACAATTGGCGAGCTTAATGCTTAATGCATTCTCTACCAGCTAACCATTGAACAAAAGAGAAAAGCGCGAAAGGCGGTTAATAAAGTAAACTATACATACATACATACAAATATACATAAATATATACATATATACATTTGCAAAATATCCTACATAAATAACTATATATATAGACATTAATAAAAGATCTAAGATGAAAACTTCTATAATGTCAATGACGATTAAGAAAAAGAGTCCTGAGGTCCTTTTTGAGTGATGCTTTATTATGCTAATTCCTTGTAAGATTTCAAGCGAGTCAAACCTACTTACATGTAGCATGTTATTTAATCGAAATATTTTTCGCACGAACGCCCAGTATCCTCCAAATTCGGAAATAGGCGCGTATATTCCGAATATGCTCTATACCAGCCGTTTAGTGATTAGGACTTGCACGTATTTGGACTGAACGCGGTTTACTCTGTTTAGTTAAATGCACGATTCATTAGACCCACTTGCACTATTTGAGGTCACATTTTGGTCATATTATGTGTATTAATTAAGATAGAACATTCATTAGTTTAATTGATTTTTTTTTATATTTTGTATTACACGTTTTATAAGACTACACTTGATAATGACCAGACAGCAAATGGTGGGCGATTACTGTAAATTATTCCCATCACTGGTTTTTCGACACTACAACCCAAACACAAAAATATTTTACGATTTCGATTCTAGTTGCTAGCCAAGCAAGCTACCATACAAATACTTGATTGAATCTAGCGACTACTAAATTTAAGTTATGCTTTCTGTAATGTATAGTTTAGTAATGGATTTGTGATTACTTTTTCTATATCTAATCTCTAAAAATAAAAAATATCACAGTAAAATCTGGATTGATGTAAACTGTGTAAGTTTTTTCTAGTTAAACGAAACTCAGCGGTGTTAGATATCATAGTATCTAGGTTTTAAATTATTATTAAATAGTATCTATTAGAACAAAATACGTCCATAGCTATTTGCGATTCGTATACGAACTTCATAATAATTATGTTTGTGAAAGTTTAAATTGCTTTCCGTAGTATTATCTCGCATAGGGAGTAGGTACCTTATTTATGGCTGAGGCAGTTGAATGAATGAATTATATACATTATACTATGACGTAAAATTACACAGTTTTACCAGGAAAGTATTACTTTAAAAATTGCTATATTATTATAATAAAAAATAGTTTTTTCTAGTTTTCACCATCGCTCACATCGGCGCCGTGGCTTAGTTGGTTAAAGCGCCTGTCTAGTAAACAGGAGATCGCGAGTTCGAATCTCGCCGGGGCCTTCTGCTTGTTTGTCAAATATATTTTTGATTTGGTAAACTATAATCTGACCGTTCCAATTATCATGAAGCAATTTACACATTCGATTTGGACATTAATAGTAGAATATAAGTTAAGCAACAGCGGGCGCGGTCGGTAGTTGGATGGGTGACCGCTAGTGGCAAAAAATTCTTGAGCGTTCCCGTGCTTCGGAGGGCAGAGGGTTGTTATCATAAGATAACAGTCGTTAAGTTGGAGGCCCTCGGGTGGTTTGAAATCTTCCGGACACTTGGCTTGATTGGAGCAGTGCTCATTGGAGAATGACAGCCCAAACGAAATCAAATTATCGAAAGGCAACGATAAAACTGATTAAAGAGAACACTGTTTATAGTTAGTAGTTTGTAGTAGTAGTAGTGTGATGCATATAACTATTTGTAGTTGTGTGACACATAATGTAATTCAAATCAGCAACGTCACATGATGTATTTTCATAATATCCGATATACAATGACAAACCTAAAGGGGAAATGAACATCCGTTGGTGTCAGTTACGTTAGAGTGAAGTCATTGGCACATTTTACTCGCTTGGTCATGGTATACGTTACTTTACGTTCTGCAAAATCAATGTGGACCATTGGACATATAGGATCAAATAGGCACATAGATAGATTTCAATGCGGTGCGTAAAGTGGTATATTATTGGACAGGTGTAAAGTTGCCGCCCGAGCGTATCGAGAGTGTTAAACGCCTAAATACACACTTTTATGATGGCAATTGAAAGTACCTACTAAAGCAAAAAAGCAAAATGTTGACTGTTAAGAATTCCCTCGTCTGGAACAAAAAATTGAGTATTATATCAAATCATGCTTATCACAAAAATGCACTGTCATCAGAATTGAAGCAATAAGTTTCATCTCCTCGGAATATAAGGAATAGTTAAAGGAACCAAGGTCTAATTAAGCTTGTAATATTTGATCCACTCAGGGAAGCTAAATATAACCGTTTAAAAAAGTAATGCTTTTTCGATCCCAATGCGCTGCAGTTTACTCCGTAAGTTTATTCTTATAATTGGATCAACAATACGATTAAAAGAAGGGTAATGTTAATATCTTATAATGACTCTCAACTCAAGAAAGATGATAATACCAGATTACCTAATTTAATAATAATGCTCCATTTAATCTACTTCACAACAACAACAGTAGACAAAGAACATATATTTATGTAATAATTGATAAAAGGCATGGCGTGCAATAGTCGATCACGATTGCGAATAAACAAACAATTTATCTTTTCATTTAGGATGTCAAAATAAAGGTCGATTTATCGCCACAGAAAATATTTTTTTCTCTGAACCTTTCAGAACCGCTAAAGAATCGGCAATGGGAGTTGGTTCATTTCCGTCGCGAGGCGCGGCAACGCATTATCGACACAGATAAATATTTTGCGGCCACTCCATAAATAACGAATAATGGATTCCCATTTCGAGGCTTAGGGCGACTTGGCTATATTGGCCGGCTGTTTCTTTACGCGTTTATGTTGGATTGAAGATATAGATTAGGTTAATGTAAGTGATGAAAATGATTTTAGTTCGGGTTTTATTTAGAAATTAGGAAATCGCCCTCGCTTCGCTTCGCAAAAAATAGTAAAAAAATAATAATATCGCCTATGTCATCCGGGGAAAGTGTAGCTTTCCAACAGTATTCAATGCAAACCTACTAAATACCCACTACCCACCCCCCCCCCCCCCCCCACTACCCACTAAATATATGTATTGTGTCACACATTTGTTATAACCTTGTACCATGTTATTTTCCATGGCGAAATAAATGTTTCTTTCTTTCTTTCTTTCTTTCAAACAAGCAATAAAATCTTTCCTCTTTATAATATTAGTATAGATAAATTATGCTGCATTTGTTAACGACGGCAGGTCTGATCGATTTTTTTCAGATTATAAGGATAGTTAGTTACTATGCAAATATCTATCCATCCATCCATCAGCCCTTGGAGGTCCACTGCTGGACATAGGCCTCCCCTAACTTGCACCACTCTAACCGGTCCTGAGCGTTCTGAATCCAACGGATGCCCGCTGTATTCTTCAGGTCGTCAGTCCACCTGGTCGAAGGGCGTCCTGTGCTCCTTTTTCGAGACGTGGGCGCCATTCGAGGACCTTTCTTCCCCGTCGATTAATATCAGTCCTTGGCACTATGTGGCCAGCTCATTTCCACTTCAACCGGCTTATTCTTTGAGCTATATCGTTTACTAGGAAAACATAGGCCACAACTAATCCACGGCCAAGCCACAGTAGAGACGAATACAACAATGATCAATTTATTGCTAACGAATAAAATAATGATCAATTTCTTTCTGTTTAATTTCGCCTGAAGTAGATGGTATCATTCACATAAAAACATCAAACAAAAACTGTCGCAAATTATTTCCACTTTTAACAAAACTTGAAAATTGAAATATCATTGCGGTCTCTATCACAATATTCACAATGCACCATTCGATATCATTCAATCTGCGCAACTAAGTTCGAAAGTGATTTCGTTCATTCGTTCACTCATCCTCGGACGCCATTGTTATTTAAATATGTATTGGAAAGGAATCCATTGAACGAATAGAATGTGTTTTCATCAATTATTTATTTCATAACTTCTGAATGATCAATATACTCGATTCAATAAGATTTGAAGATCTCAATAGGTTTCTATTGTACTTTTTTATGCAGTCTCTGAATATTATAATATAATTGTGGCACTATTATAGCGGATAGTGGCCAATACTTAATTCTGTTTACTGACCTTGAAGTGAAAAATTTTAGTTATTGTTTTTAAATAAAAAAAGTTGGTAAAACAAAAACTTTCATAGTCACACCTATGATTATCTGTTTACATACTTTGCTAAACTTACAGATCAGTATGCTAGAGGTTGTCAATAGCTACCCAAAACATTAAGAAAATTGGTTTAAAAACACACGAAGAACAGAAATATAACTATCTTCTCATCGTCGTCGTTATCCCACGAAAATCGTACCTGGAATGGTTTGAACCCATAGAACCACTACCAATTGAACTACACAGTCGTTATGTAACAATGATATATCCACAGCAGACGAAACGAGATACATCAGAAAAGGGTCGCGGCGCAAACTTAATCTCGTAAAATGGTTCTTTGAAACGAGCCGCCGACAGCGACTGTCCCAAGGAGTAGCACGGAATAGTGTGAAAACGTAAAAAAGTAAAAAATGAACCCCACTGAAATCCCGGCTGAATCCAACGGCGGAATGAAAATTGGATTTGCCTCTGATTGGATTTTTATTTACTTAAGACAAGAAAAATTCTCTCCCCCAGACGACGTCCTTATAAATGATTTAGGAGCCGTCAGGTCGGGTGTTGATTAACGAGTGGATGGTATTGTTACTATGTGTGTTATAATGGTTAATTTGAAGCGGAATTAAACTGCTTATATCTGGTGAATAAAGCCAATCTATATCGGGGTCACAACATAACACTTGCTTGATTCAGCCGTCAAACGACTCGTCATGTTCCTTTTTCTTCTCTCTTTCTTGGCTGGCTTTCTTTTCAGTGATGCCTTTGGTGTCACTGATGTCAATAGGCAACGATAACCAGTGACTGATTATCAGATGTGTCGTTAGCTTGTTTGTCCGATATTTCCATAAAAAACTACAACAACTACCATAACAACTGATGAGACTTTGGGGCTAAGAGACTACTACTTGAAAGCCCCGGAGTCTATCAGTCAGTTATAATCATGTCTCCTCCTTCGTTTTTCATCGAAATGTCTAGGAGCCTGATAAAGGTAGGCTTTATTCTTGATCAGCAACCATTAAGGATGCTTTTGTTAGAGATGTATTGACTGAAGTAAGTTTACTCCTGCATGACAAAGCACCTTTCCGAAATGCTGGTAGATTAAAATATGACGTGCATAAGTGTATCAGTGATTCAAAATCAGTAATAATATATACAATATATACAATAATAATATATTATTATATGATTTTGAATCTTGAATATTTTTTTGAAGCAACTTCAGCGTTATTAGGTCTTGGATAGATACCGCTAGTGAAAAAAAAATCATCCCCAATTTTTTTAATAGATAATCTACGATTTCTACTTAATATCTCGAGTACTCCGCATTATTGAAGCATATAATGTACCTACTCTGATTCTCGTCAAATAAGAGAAAGGAGCAACGAAGGGAGCTAAAGGCTGACAATCAGAGATTAGATGATTATCTCATCACTACACATTAGATATGTAATAAGTACATACACTCACCATGTGTAAATCCCTTAGCAAGCATACCTAACTTCTTCAAGTAAACTCCTTGAAGAACCTAAGTCTAAGTAAAACAAGTTCCCATGTGACTATAGTAAAAGTAACTTAGCCCCATTTAAGTTTCAGTCGAGCGTCACTGCAACTCGGACACTTCAAATTCAATAACTGAAACTTCTTCGTATGTTCCAGAATTTGCGAAATAATGTTAGCCTGGATATTTTGGTGTTATTGTAAATGTACCTGAAGATAAGGATTTATGAAAATATCTTAGGACACTTAAAATTAACTGGCCATTAGAAGCTTTTATTTCGATTCACTTGGCCAAAATTACACTTCTGCTCGTATTTTTTTTAATTCGCATGTTTCGCTACGTTTTAGAAACGTGCTTTGTCATGGGGAAGACATAGCGAAAGAAATGGTATAATTTCGATACTGTAATCAAATCCTGCTACTTAAATAGTCCCACTTTTTGGTGATCAATCGATTGAGTAGAAAATTTATCCGATGATGACAATGCAATAAAATGATGTCATAAAATGATGGAGACAATGACATTTTTCATCTATTAAAGAAGTCAATGAATGAATCCTAACTAAAAAGTGTAAAATAACATTCAGGACCCATGTAAATTTTACAGGGCTGCTTGGGAAGAAACAAACAAGATTTGATTGGTTGAAGAATGGGTCCCAACTGGTAATTTTTTTTTGTGTGGTTTAGTTGTATATTATTACTTTTAACAATATTCTAAATAATGGGTTTATTTTTTTCTTTTTAGTTTTCTTACGCAGTCGGGTTTTTTGTTCTATAAATTATTTAAATAAATATAATCAAAATAAAATTTATCGATATTTTCATTTCCCATTACTAAACTATATGAAATACTTCCCTTTTTCAGTGTGGTACAAGTTGTATTAGAAGATCCCACATTTCATTTTCTCTACAGATTCTAAACTAACTTAACCACGGGCGGAGGTAGATTTAGGTTAATCAATTCATAGTTAATAAAAAAAAGCAAAAAGCAAATATGACAAAAATCCTTATATTTTTTGATTTCATGCCAAAAAAAAGCATTTGACTCTGTTAAGGGCGGTAGTGTTTAATAAGCCTCGTACCGCCATAATGTCTGGTTTAGGGCAAGGTTAAAAACGCCTTGCGCCGCAGTAATGGAAAGTATTGCAAAAACAGTGCCGCAGCGAACGTGTTAAATCAAAGACTGCTAAGCGAGAAAGTTAACACAAAAGCCTCCCGAGCTAATGGAAGTGGTGACAAAGTTCGCAAAAAATCCCTAAATAATCGCCAGGGACTTGTATCAATATCAACAGATTAGCCGTGTCTCCGCGTTGAGCCGGCAACGTCAAAAGAGCGGAAAATCCTAAACGTCAGCTCTCAGTGACACAAGAAAAGCGGGAACCGAATATTATTTAATTTGTTAAAACACCAATGGCATTACCGATGCGTTGCAAGAAAGAGAAAGAAAGAAATAACTGTCCTCAGCCGGAACCTGACTCAAACCTGTCTAGCTAGATAATTACGAATCTCGTGCGTGACTTTTTAACCGACTTCAAAAAAGGAGGAGGTTACATTCAATTCGACTGTATTTTTTGTTTGTTACCTTAGAACTTTCGACTGAATGAACTGATTTTGATGATTATTTTTTAATCGAAAGCTGGTACTTGTCATGTGGTTCCACTTAAAGAGCGAGATCTGACGAATACTTTTTGAGTTGTCTCTAATTTTGAATATTATTTGGTTATTTCTTGTCAAGAATTATTCGTCAGTTCTGATTCTGTTACCGCTTACTATCAGATGGCTCGTCTATTCCTTTATCAGCTATTCAAATAAAAAACTAATAAAAAATGTTGTGAATATACCATGCGAGTACATACAGTATATAACTTTGTTATCAATTTAATATTAGAGGTAAGTGTGTAATACCAATAATACACACAATAAATATAAAATCAATTGGCAAACAAACGTATGTTTTCAAAGACTTGTTGTGAATACTTTAGAATCGCTATCGCTTATTCACCATACCCGAACCCAAAACGCGGCGCCGAGTAAAATTGTTGAAAAATTTCCAACGGAGTTTCGAAAGGAACTCTATGAATACATTCGGCAAGCGTTGGCATGAATATAGAATGAATAAAAATGAATAAAACGGCGAGGGTGGTTAATCATCGACTTGGAATATTATTCTTGCTTGCGGGTTAGGTAAAGATTTGTTTTGGTCGTCGTGAGCTTTCTGAGATCAAATTTTGTATTATTACTTTAGTTATGGACAACAAAACTTACCTGATTGGTCATTGCTGGTTATTCATCCAACTCTTCACCGCACAAGTTGTTGTATGGTCAGTTATGTTTAAGGTACGTAGTTTTTGTAAGAGGTTTCTTAGGTGAAAAGCAAGTTAGCAGCTAAAACAATCTTTTCGTTTAGTTGAAACTAGTCCTATTATAATTTTAGCCTTTCATAATAAACAAATCTACAGACATTATTTTGTCAATTAACACATGCACTTGGGATAAAGAGCTTCGTTTAAAGTTAAAAGAACCCAACACAAAATCATTATACTCGTATTTAGCCTGGTGGTAACTTTCAAACAAAATAAGATTCCGATCCCTCAATATAAACTTATTTTGTGAATATAGAAAATTATTAACAGGTACCTTAGGCGCGGGCCACACAGAAAAGACGTAAGACACGGACCCGTCGCAGTCGCGGCGCCCGTTTAATCTACTTTCATACAAAATGTATGCAGCCGTCGCGACGTAAAACATACAGAAAAGACGGGACGCCCGACACGACGTTTTCTCGTCGGCGCCCTATTGCAAAACATACAGAAAGGACAGGACGCGGGCGTGCGTAGGCGCCAGCGGGGGAGCGGAAAGGACGCGGAGAGCAGGTTCTAATTATTATAGTGATTAAGTACTCTGTGGCCGGGAAAAGCCCAGTGTGCACCGACCGTCACGCCCGTTCCTTGTCTTTTCTATATGTTTTAACGGCGCCCTGTCTGCGACGGGTCCGAGCCCCGTCTTCGTCTTACGTCTTTTCTGTGTGGCCCGCGCCTTAGGTAATCGTAACAGTAATAGACGCTTTTAGATGAATTAAAATAAATTCACCATATAGTATTATAGCAATTGAATATTGTTTAAAGTATGAAAAGTAAATGAAAACAGAAAGTTAATTATGCTACTAAGTCATTGATCAAAATTAATTAATTTCAATCATCATATTATAATCAACACAGCTAAATGTAATCAGTTTACATTTGTATTTTAATTGATAACAAATATACTCGTATTTGATGGTGCGATGATTTTGGAAGAGTGAATGTCAAAAAGTCAAATGTCAAATTATTTGTTTTAGGTTCAATAATATTTTCAATCTACCACCGTTTGGAAAAAGTGCCTATTTTAGGTGAGAAGAAACAGCAAAAAAAAACTATGTCAAGGAAAACTATCACAAACTTTGACATACACACATGACGTTGAAGACCGTAGTTGACCGGGAAGAACAGCGATCCATGGGCATCGTGGCAATACGCTACGTGTTCGTTTTAGTATTTTATACAAGATGTAAATAGTCATAAGATTATGAGTGAATACCCAGGTCCGCCATATTTAATAATGACATAATATCGAATGTTTTAACTCAGACTGGTATTTCCAGAGCAGGAGCGATCACCCTACTGAGTGCCTTCAACTTTGAAGTTAGATAAATAGGCAATAAGCACACACCCAACCCTCAAACGATACATCACCGACACCTCTTCATCATCCTTTAAACTTGGCGCCGCAAAGAAACCGATCCATCATAATAAGAAACACAGTTTTCGCATTAATGTTTCAAAACTAGCTTATGCTCCTGACTTTGTTAATGTTTACGAATTTATACTTTTACCTTATCTTATTTAACCTGTTTGAAATTAACTTTTATTTTAATTGGAACGAATTTCCTTATCGCGCGTTGTGAATGGGGGCTAGACGGCAAAATACGACACTTTTTGATTCTTACGAATGACGACACTTTTTTTGAAGTGATTCAGAGAGTTTTACAGAGATGGCGCTACTAGCGTGATTCAACAATACTTAAATCGAAAGGAACTTCGTTCCATCCGGGTGTCCCTTGACACCTCTCATGTTTTTTTTCACGTAATTTTCACCGACGAATAATCAACCAAGGATTTAGGAACCGGTTTTTAGTATCACTACAGACTTCGAGTCTTCGACAGCGCAACCGAATTAAGTATTTATTTATTTTATTTGTTACACCAACGAGATACACACCAGAAACAAGTACTTAAAACTATGCAATTATATAATATTAACATAAGTATAAACATTTCTCCACGATTCAAGAAGGAATTCCGTTACAAACAAACACATTCCCTTACAGTTATAACGACATTATATAATACTTTAGATAGAAAATATTATGTTATTCCCCGCTGCGTCGCCGATAAGAATTTCATTATGTTCAGCAAAATTTTATTTGCCGGTCTTCGATTTCCGCTGATTTAAATACAGCTACAGATTCAATAGAAATTTTAATTTTATTTTATAAACAGACTTTTAATGAATGGCTTCCAACGGACGAACGAATGAATGAATTGTCGATAAATTGTTAACAATACTTTCAATCTTTAATGTTATTTTTCAATGACATTTCAAAGAGGAATGATAGGCCAGTGGATTGAATTTTGATCTCCTACTCAGGAAGGTCTTGGTTTGTATCTTGTACACAATTTTGTCTTCTATTCCAAAAATTATTTTTATCTATACAAATAAATAAAATTGGAGTGTCTGTTAATATTAAAATAACCGCTTTTTACTAAATGCATTTGGACGTATACACGGTACATATACCAAAACAATATTTTGACAATTTTTGTTTGTCTGTCTGTTTGTTCCGGCTAATCTCTGAAATGGTTGGACCGATTTTGACGGGACTTTCACTGGCAGATAGCTGATGTAACAAGGACTAACTTAGGCTACCTTTATTAGAAAAATATCTCAAGGGGTGAAAAGCCCAAGGGGGTGATAAGCATAATTTCCGCGTGCGAAGCTGCGGGCAACAGCTAGTATAAGATAAATCAATAGGTCGAATACGCTCTAAACATGCTAATGTTTATTTATCTGCTGCTCGGATTCGAATTCGGTACCCTTTACTCGTCAGACAGGGTCACTACCAAAGTACCAACACCTACTTAGGGTTGTCTACAAATATGAATTCTCATTTCTTTTTTTCCACATTAATAACGTAAGAAAATAAACGTAAAGTAACTTTCATACAATAAACAAGTAGGTTCTCAATCATGTCTGTATGTACACATCTCATGAATACATTTGGTTAATGTAACGGCGAATGAAAAACTGAATGAATTCAAGCCGAGCAAATTGAATAGAATCGGGCAAAATACATAGCAAAATTTGAATTAAAAATTTCCGCTCTCTGGCGGTGTATATTTAATTTTGAAGTCTTATTCATTAGAATATTGCTCTGTAGTTTCTGCAATTAAAGTTACATAATTTTATACATACCATTAGAACTTGAGTAAACATAGCTAAATAGTTACTACACATATTTGTTACTTATATTTTTCCTGATAAAATTGTTATTGCAAATTGCAGTTGTTTCGGGGATATAAGTACCGAAGTGAATCAGATTATAATCGGCAACATCATTTAGTAACTCACAAGTCATAACTTACATAATGACTTCGTGATTGATCATTATCAAAAAAATCATTAAGCACATGGTCGTTAGTTATAAAATCACTTCGTAATGGACAGGTTTTTCAGTGGTAACTGAATCACTATGCAGTTGGCCATTTATAATTTATATAATTACTTCCATATAAAAAGTTTTTGTTATAACTAAACGACCAATAAGGCCCATAAAATCACTATTTAAGCGGTCGTTCATTATTAATACAATCGATAAATATGTAATTATGCAATGAGTCGTTCATTAGTTAAAAAAATCTTTACTTACTAAATCACTACATTACTAAATCAGTACATATGTATATTTCCAACGAATACAATAGTAAACTAAATGAGTGACTACAAAGTTGATTACTTTTTATGACCTGTAGCTCGAGTGTGAGTTTCTAACATAAAACGGCTAAACGCAACTATCGCGTTAATCGAGATGACTCAAACATTTTAGTAAACATATTTTATGCGAGTGTGTTCCTTATACATCGTCAACGTTGAATGTAACTTAACATACGAGTGGAGGCATTTTGACGTGTGCGCGAGTGTAAGTTACTATTTTGTAGTTAACTATTGAAAAAATACGCAACCATAGTAGTAGAGTTACTCACTTGATGTTTGAAAAGTGAAACGCATTCTTTGGTAATAGTTTATCTGATTTTATTATGGATAGCCTCAGGGATTATTTACAATAAAATTACACATAAATTTTTCCTTCTCTTTGCATATTTATATTTTCAATATTTCCAATAATACAATACGATTTTGCTATTTTTAACTTGACAATGAAATGACAATAGTGTTATTTTTAAAATACTATGGTAACCAAAACAGGGTTGCTCATCTACAATGTACAAATGTAGGGTCGCTAAACATTCATTTATTAAAATAGGCTTACAGTATGAAGTGAAAATTTACTAAGCAATATGTTGAATGGAGCAGCGCGTAACTACCTACTTTGCTTGGAAGATGTTGGCGGAAGCCCAGGCTCAAGATAAGCGCAATCATCAGCGAAAACAACGGCCTATATTCCGAGCCTCTTTTAAAGCTTCCCATTATATCATCCCGATTCCCGACACATGTAAATAATCGAATGTCAATGAATAAAGTTTTGAATTTTCATGTACAAAGTTTTTTCGTATGCTCTTTATTTCGAAAATCCTAATTTTTACCTTTTCTATCTTTGCATATAAATAAATTAATAAAATTAATTATTAACTTCTTTGCATAATTGGCCAATGAATTATATAAAAATTGAGAAATTGAAAACCATACGGGGAATACCCACGACCATCGAATTTCGAGTCCGAGCTCTTAGGCGCTACGCCAACTCAACTCGTGCTATATATGCATCTTCGTAATTAAAGTAATATTCATAAGGTATGAAACTTTTTTATTTTCATGTAATGTGCGTAACAAAAACGTCAAATGTTTGATATCATAGCATCACGATGCTATTGTTTTATCTCATTTCTTCTTTAAGTTTAAAGCGGAACACCTATAGCTCATTCATAAAAAAACATAATGCGCCTAAAATAAGTTTCACTTGACTGCCTCTGTAAGCTTAGTAATAGTGTACTTTTAAAATTAGATGAGTTGTAAGTGCAACTATGCTAATAACGAAGTGAGCAAACGAATAACTTTTCGTTGATGTTTAAGGAACTCACACTCGCATAAAATACGTGTACTAAAATGTTTGAGTCATCTCGATTCCCGTGATAGTTGAGTTTTTAGTTTTTTTTAGAAACTTACACTCGAGCTACTTATTTTAAAAGTACACTATTCCTAAGCTTACAAAGGCAGTCAAGTGAAACTTATTTTAGGCGCATTATGTTTTTTTATCAATGAGCTATAGCTGTTTCGCTTTAAGCTTAAAGAACAAATGAGATAAAACAATAGCATAGCATCTGTTACTATGACTACTATTATGTTTTGTTACTATGACGACCTAACAATGCGTTTCACTTGTCAAACATCGCACACGTCAAAATACCTCCACTCGAATGGTTACATTCAATGTTGACTAAAAAGTTCACGTAAACGATATTTTGAAACTCACACTCGCAGTGTAGTTGTTTTAACTGTCCGCTAGAGGCGCTGACAATAACTCCATACATTTTGATTGCATAGACGCAAACGCGTTGGTGAAGTAAATGCTTGCGAAAACTCACACTTGAGCTACTGATGTAATTTAATGGCAATTGTTTTTATGTAGGTACTAATGTACTTGTATAAGATTTCGAAGCGAAACGAGGCCAAATTACTACGAGTAGTAAAATTATTTTATTCATAAAATGTATAAACTATGTCAACGTATGATTATTTATTTTCCTGTTTCTAAGCGCAGTTGGTTGCTACTTGCGGCGTATCTGTAAAATTACAGCTAGAATTATTTACGAGAAGCCGACTTTCTGCCTTTTGGATGTTAACTCTCGTAGTAAGTCTTGATATAACAATAATAATATATTTAATTTAAGTAATAATTGCTAACAAAGAGGGAGACAACTTCAAATAAGTGTAAGTGGTTCCATTGTAACTTTGGTGTAAAAACTGATCGCTGGTTAAAATCTACTACCATAAAACGGTTTGCGGAATTTTATAATTTCCTTCGATAGAAACTCAAGTTGAGCAGTAGAACCGTATTGATTTATTGAATTTAAGTAACTCTATTTCAATAAAATATTGTATTTAACTAAAATTACAATGTATATTACGTACCTAATTTAACTTGATGAAATTCTCACACCTTTTTCTATAATTTTGAGGCAAGACAACATGTCAAAACTACTATTCACCATTTCTAATTATCAAGAAAAATACCGGTACAAAAAGTATCAAAATGATTCGGTCTGAGTACAAATTTTGTAAAGGACGCCTAACATAGGCGGGCCACGAGACGAGATGAAAAATCACAGATGACTTTTTTGCACGACTCACCACTCCGGGGAAAGGTGTAATTACGCAGAAAAATGTCTTTGCTACAAAAATATTTTTGTAATTTGAAAAGGTAGTATTTTTCCCTGATCTATGAATGTGGATATTAAAATTAAAGTAGTCCTTTAAATAAAATTTCTTACTAAAAATGTTTTTTTAATGAATCGATTTTGATCTTAAGTGATATACTTTTTAAGTATCATACCTTAATATGTGTACTAACTTTTTGAATCAATTTGTGTTGCCTTACATTTTTTATATTTATGATTTTTTACTATTAAATCGATGCCGGGTGCACGCACGAAAAACCATGACTCATCTGTTACGTTCCGCGAGCGAGCGAACAATGGAGAAAGCGCCATCTATGATTAAAACTATAGGTATACACAATTAAGTCAGAAAGGAACTTGCTGAAAAAATAGTTTAGTTCAGGAGTTCTAGATGGCGTTGTAGTATACCTAAAGATATTATATTCGAGCACTACTCATCAATGTTTTGTCATGACGTTGTCACGTTAAACTACTGTCTGTAAACCGACTTTACAGAAAACCGTTTTTTTTTGTTTATTTGTCTTGTCTTTTAAAATTACTATCTGTCCTTCGTTAATGTCAGTCCAAACTCCCAGTGCAGAAAACGAAATGTTACACTTGGATAAATTGGCCTTAAATTAACAACACTTTGTACGCGACTGTACCTGTAATGTAACGAAATGGAATAAGATAGGTCGACGCGGTGATTGGAAGCATTCATCTTTATTACAACGACATCGTCCATACTTCTGTTCACTTACTCTTAATGTAATACGATTTGACAATATCTGGAGATCGTCTTTATAAATATTATTTGAACATTTGACTAAGAGAAACATTAAAAAGATTAAGTTTTTCCGTCTGTACTGTTATTCGGTTTTGTTAAATGCAAATAAAGAAGAAGGAGAAGGAGTAAGCATAAAGCAGCAATAACATTGCTTGAGAAGTGGCTCCAGTATTGTAAACGAAATACATTATAAGCATTCATGTATTTTTAAATGGCAATAGTACCTTAAGAAGAAGTTGACTTCGAGGAGGGTGGTACGGAAAACAGAAGCCGACATACTCAAAAAGAAAAAATATTTTTTATGTAATGAGGAAAGTAAACTAACTTGCAGTCCTCATCCCCTGCCTCCCATGGACATCTATGACAAAGATCGAATAAGACTGGAGGAGGGTCTGTAGTTGGATAATAGGTCCTATTAGTTAATATTCTAACGCTATTATTCAGGTAACAAAAACTACAAGTAAAAAATGTACCTAGCATCAAGACGAAATGCCATTAAAGATGGCAAAAAAATCGGTGCGGTGTAGTACTAGCATTTTGAGGGTTCGATATGTTGTGACACAATAATCCAACTTTTTTAATATTAGTAATAATGTAAGTGTCTTCAAGGCAAGAGTGAGGCTTTTACTAGTGCGTTTTACCATCCATGACTACATCGCCACTTACCATCAGGTGGGATTGTAGTCAAGCATTAACTTATATTGCATGATATTAGTATGGCTAGACACCGCACCGTGAGGTCCTGCTCAATAATTTTTATTTTTTTTATTTAAAGTAATCTTAACAAACAAGTACAATTTCACTCTTTACATGTCTGCCAAACTGCGAAGCAGTTTGTCGGCAGTAGTTCTCGTGGATTACAATATCTAATTATACTTATTGTTAAAGCTTATAATAAGCACAAAATAAACTAATGTTCCAGGTAATGTAAAAACCTACACTATTTTTATTGCATATTTAATATGTTATCTTGTAAGGTTGTGTGTGATGTGTCGGCGTATGTGTATGCGTGTGTGAGTATGCGTGTGTGTCTTTGTGTGTATGTGTGTGTGTGTGTGTGTGTGTGTGTGTTTGCAATTGTGTAAGTGTTTATGGATGAATACGTGTGTTATTCTAAACGAAATTTTGGTTAAATCAATAATGAGCTACGGACATTGGGACAGGTAATGTTTTCTTAAAATATTTTTAAGTGCATTTTTGCTACACTGTTCTATGTCTTCATTATATATATGACGTTTCGATAAATCGAGTTTTGTATGGACGTGATATCACGTTGTGCCACATTATACTACCAATATTTGATACTTTGTTCGCATAAAGTGTTAATTTGTTGCAAACCAACCTATCGGTTAACTTTTAACTTATAAAATTATAAGTACCTTATAACTTCCCACAAATCTATAAAGTAAATCGGAACGAACCAGACAAAACGATCGCTGGTCAAGGCTCTCTAAAACCTCCGATATCCCGCCAAATACTTCACATCCACTCGTCTTGTGATTTTTCCCGCAGTAAAACAACCTAGCCTCAAGAGTAAGTTCGTAAGTCAGTCGCATGCGGCGCCACTGTGCACTTGAAACTTAAATAAGAATACGTTTCTACTCGACTGTACATCAGCAGGACATGTTTACCAATGCTTATAGTTTTCAATTAAATATAGTAACAAATAAACCAAGTTCTTAATAATGCACTTAAAAACCTTCCTCATTATGCAGATATAATATAGGGAACTTGTTTAACTAAATATTAAATAAGTAACGATTAAGTAAAAGTGTTCAAAATAAGTAATAAATAGACTTTACTTAGAGTAATACATAGTTCACAATATTAACGAATTAAACTCACAATATTACGAATTTTAGCCGTATTGTGACTGCGTGACTTATCCCAATCCCTCGCCGGATGAGTGTCGTAAGAGGCAAATAAATCCAGCCCACTGGTGGTAGGGCCCCACTAATTGTTAATTAATACCTTTATTACTATTATTATTTCTGCGAGGGGACCACCTGAATAGTTACCACCCTCTTGTTTGAGTCAACCGTCAAACGACTCGTCGTGTTGCGGCTGGGGGCTTGAGCGCCAGTTCTTTTTTTCTTTTTCTTCTCTCTTTCTTGGCCGGCAATGCATCAGTGATGCCTTTAATATTGCTAATGTCCATGGGCGATGGTAGTCACTTACTATTTGGTGGATCGTCAGCTCACTTCACTACAAGTTTTTTTTTCCTATTAATATTATAAATGTGAAAGTTGTCTGAGAGGATGTTTGTTACCATTGTTGTTGTTGGATAAGAGGAAGTATGTCAAAAATTTGATCCAAACAAACAGGTCTAAGCTAAATAAAAGCGTTCAAAGCGTTAAATAAATAGCAAATAAATTCATTCATTCATTCATTCATTCATTCAAATAGCAAGTCCAAAATAAAGGTGCAATTTAATATAATCCAGTTTTTCAATCGCAATTTTCCTCACAATAAAATAAACGAACTGACACATCGCTTGCCTGAAGAGCTGTAACTCTGGCATTCAGCCACACGCCGCGCCAATGAGGACCACTTCAAATGAAGATATATGACCACTCGACACAAGTCTGCGCTCTTTGCTTTTAAAAAGAATTCTGCAATTATACCACGCTATCTGTTTTCGTTATCACTTGCAGACCTCTTGTGTCAGTAACGCGTGGCGTGGGTAGTTCGAAAAGTAAGCTGAAACTGTTTTAACTTAAATAAGAGGAGGAAGTTCTCAATTCGTTTAATTTTGTATTTCTTTGTTTATGTTTGTTACCGCAGATAATGAAGTATCTTTCAAAAGGTACGGACCCAAGTGAATTGAAGTATATTACACATAATTATATTTAAATGTCCTTTTTAACTCCCGACGAAAAAAGAGGGGTATTATAAGTTTGACGTGTCTGTGTATCTGTATGTCTGTCTGTCTGTGGCATCGTAGCTCCGAAACGGATGAACCGATTTTGATCTAGTTTTTTGTATGAAAAGTGACTTATTCGAGAGTTTTCTTAGCTATGGTTATTTTAAATCAAGTTATTGGGGGTTTTTTAAAGATTATGAAAAGCTTCATCAGAAGGTTGCGTGTTCAAATCACGTCGGGGTCACCAAAATATGGAGCTTGTGGAGGTCACCAATATTAGGGTGTGCGTGTTCAGGTGTGACCTGGTAACTGGTATAGTTACGGTGTTCAGGTTTAGTGAGTATGAAGGGAACACACCAGTCCTGGATTTGTCAATAGGCTGTATAGGCCGCGGCTTAGGGGCGGCAGCGTCCTAGGGGCGGCAGATTCCAGAAGATGATATTATAGATAATTTTGCTATTAAAAAGTGGCGTAAAAACTTGTGATTCTTGTTCTTTTACACACTTTCTTAGTGACTAATTCAATGCCTTCCTTACTATGAATGGAAAATTATTATTTTAGAAAGGTACTTGGGGCGGCGGAAATAAATTGGCCTACACTGATAAAAAATATAGATCTGGCACTGGAACACACGAATGATGCGCACGAGATTTGATTTCATACTGATTTAATTTGTATAAAAATATAATACAGGTTGCCTATTACTCATATCGAACGTTGTATAAAACAGAGGGCATTGACACTTATTAATGCTACTACAAAAACATTACACAGGCAATCATGAATATGCACTTCAACCTCAAACTTTAAGTTCAATCTCGAGGTTAGGTCTTCAAAACCATCAAAAAAGCACTTGTTATAAGTTTTGTATTAGTTTAAACTGCTTTATAACAATCATAAAACTTGAACACAGATATTGTATCATTAATTGCATAATTAATCATAAGTCTTTCATGTAAATTCTCGTGAAAGTTGAAACTATATAAAGTTTTAGTTTTGACATAGAATAAAGCAGCATGATAGTTCATTTTTAGTTCTATTTTAGATTATTGGAACATCCTTCATTTTTTCTGATTATTTGTATCTTTATTAATGGACTAGGAAATCGCCCTCGCTTCGCTTCAGGAAAATAAAAAATATAATACTTATAGCCTATGTCTCCGGGGATAGTGTAGCTTCCCAATAGTGAAAGAATTTTTCAAATCGGTTCGGTAGTTTCGGAGCCTATTCGATGCAAACAAACAATCAAATCTTTCCTCTTTATAATATTAGTACAGATTAATTAATTTTTGTAACTTAAGACATTGAATCCATTCAATGTAACTTTTAAAGCCGTACGCGATACCTATTTTTCTTTAAATTAAATTACACTTCGTCTAATCCTTCTTGACATATTTAGGAATGCACATATATTTTTCTTCAAGCCAGAGGAAATATTATTTTCAAAATTACACAAAATTAAAGACTTGACTATGCCAGTTCAGTTTAGTTAATTGGTTACCTGCGAAGTGTGAAGTTTCGTGTTACATTCCCGCCCAGGGCAAATATTTACGTGAAAGATTCTCGCATTAAGAACACTAATACGCCAGGACCTTCATTAGTTTGTGTATGTGCCTCCCAAGACACATTAAATCCGAAAGCAAATGTGTGAGCTTTTATGAATTTATTTTTTCTATTATGTATATCTTCTTTTGATTTCATACCAAATCGCTAAACAAAACATTTAGCCCTAACAAGTATGTTTTTTCAATTATACCTCTAGTTTGTAGAACATCAAAATAAAAATAAATTATTGCGCCTCCGGAGCACAAAGCCGGCCTTTTGCTTATTAAGTTTAATTTTTAATATTCGCGCTCAACTCGCGTAAAATTGCAATCTACCGCCAAAATGGACGTAAAAGCGTATACATATACGTTTTACTTCCTTTTACCCACTTGCGATTGTATGCGTACGTGTATTATTAACGCCAAAGTTTGTCCCATCCCGAGCCATTAAATACAATTACGGTTGTGTAAAAAATAAACGTTACAATTGAGAAGAAAATGCACCTATATGGATTTCTATGGGCATACTAAATGCATCATCGATACTGGCATTATTTATGGCTCTCCGACATCGCAAAAAAACAGTTATTGTGCTCGATACAAAACCTAAATGTATAAATTTAAATCCAAATATAAAAGACGAACCAAAGGACGCCACAATTCCCAGAAACCTAAAACAGTATTACAAAAATTACCTAAGTATTACATAATTAAGTAAAACAAAAGCCATTAAAATCTTTGAAACAAATTCACACTATGCCTCCAGTACTCTTGTTTATTCACTTAAAAATCCATTACACACAAAAAGAGCAACATTGATAATATGAAAAACACCTTCTGTACAACCTCCTAAAAGCAAAAACCAACTGAATTACCACAAGAACAGAGTTTAAGTTCCCTTGTGTGTTCCTTTAGTGTCTTTTAGCGTTTTAAAACGGGGTAGTTGGTTGTCAGAATCAATTCTTGGAGCCATTTCTCAATAAGTTGTACGGGAGTGCGAAGCATGCATCGAGGCTTTTAAACTTTGACACGTATCGCATCGAAGACGAAATATGGAGGCAAAGTTGCATGTATTCGGTTGACATTTGAAACTTGCCAAAGTCGTTATACTCGTAATAGGCGAGGACATTTTGTGAATAACATCGGAGCATATCTGACAGACTATTTCAAGTTTCCACAATATTGTCCGCAGAATCTTGAATGTTTACAAAACCAGTTTATGTCCACAATAATAGGTATTTTATTAATTACATTAATATAGGCGGGCCTTTACATATTTTTGACTACTCAGTTTATTTGTTCGGTCTGTGACCGATTTTTGCACACGACTCTAATCTTTCAGTTACATTATTCTTAGATAAAAGCTATGGTAAGACAAAATAATTCTTAAACTTGCACAGACCTCTCAGTATTTTTTTATTACAAATTTCATCCATTTTACAACATTTTTTGGAAAGAGTTACTTAACACGGCTTGCGGAAGGAACTAACTGGTTGGAATTGTCTACATTGTTAAAATGGTAAGTGATAAAACGCTTTCTCTTTCTCGAAGAGACTCACATTATGAGAGAAAACCCCATCTCAGCATTGAACCAGTTATGGGTTATGATGGTGAATCACCATACAGAAGATTCTATAGAGGATTCATATTAAGAGGGAAACTCGGAATCCCTGTAATTACAATCGCAGTAATAAAGAAGGGTCAGATTGTCCGTTAGTCTTGTCCTGTATGGGCGTAGCCGGAACGCCTATGAAGATAAATTATGCCCTCTATACCGAGATTTATAGAACCTGACCCACATTATTTTGGATATTGGTTTCGGTTACACTGTACAATGTTATTATTATAATAATACTATTATATTTGTCTGGAAAAATTCGCTGCTACGATACAATATTTCGTGTATTTGTGTTTGTGTAAGCAAAAGAAGCAAAGCAACCACTCTTGAGTATAAAATATCAAAGTTCCTCATTTACTCCATTTATTGAGATGGATTTATACAATAAGATTAACATTTAAACTACAACTATATTCTACAAAAGGTCTATCTGAAAACAGTAAAAATAATGATTTACTGATTTTTTCACTTTATTGAGTAACATGTGAACGTCATGCCTTTGGATTTTATGACGAAACGCATAAAATAAAGGGTGTGCGGTAAGTTACGACTTCGTATGTCACACCGGTTGGCTTCACAGCTCGCATTCACTTCGTAATACCACTTTGATAATCAACCATTGTCTCATTGCTGGCTCTAAGCTGGTCTTTAGGGCCAAAGAGCCATAATCTAAGTTACTATAAAGAACTAATGGTAAGGGAGACCTAGGAGGGTTGTGACAATTTTTACGTTACTTGATATATCTCAGCCAGAAATAGCCCTACCTCCTAGCTAGTTTATTTCATAGAAATTATTAAAAAATATAATAAAATAGTAAAGAAATCTAAAACTATTCCCCGCGCCACAACACTCCTAGTGCCGAGGTAAGTTGTGATATTGGTCAAGATAAGTTGTGACAAGTGTTTAGTGGGGCATTTTATGAAAAACAATACAATGGAAACATTGTTTTTGATGAATAAACCATTTTATTTAAGTATGTAACATCCAAGTATTTTTTACAAAACCAAAATTGGCGGCTTTTATTTCTTTCTTTTTCTTCTCTCTTTCTTGGCCGGCAACGCATCAGTGATGCCTTTGGTGTTACTGATGTATAAGGTGGATTATCGGCTCGTTTGCCGGCTACTCGTATTACCATAAAAAATGAAATTTCTTAAATTGTTTTTAGCTCGCTTTTTGCTACTCGACGTCATAGGAATTAAGAAAAAATTTGCTGATATGGCTTCAACCCACTAAGGTATCCTACTTAGCACGATTCTCTCCACATTTTGATATTATAGAATTTAACAAAAAAAAAGCTAATACACTCACAAACACTCTTAGACACAAGAAATAGAATGTTAGAATGTTCTAAAATAGGCCAATTACTTCCTTAAAAGTGATTTTATCATCGTAATTTGTTTAAATCACGTACCATATTATTATACCTGTTTTACTCTAGGGTCTCTGATAATTTTTGTACTTTTCTTTGAACGCATAGTTATCTAATCTTGAGTTCAGTTACACGAGCTAGGGATCTCATGTCGGTACTTGTGAATATCTCCCCTTGAGAGCGCAAAGAATCGACTGCTTTTCCGGTAATTTCAGGCTTGAGAGCGCTTTTTACGATGGATCTTTGGATAAAGATACGCGCATTGCAGTTCATATTTTCCTTTCTCTACATTTTATGGATAGAGAAAGTATTCTAAGAAAATATAATAATTATTGTGGATATTGTGAACTTTTTAACTTTAGTGTTACAAAATTTCGCCTAGTAAATTAAATTTGGGCATAATCAATAATGAATTTTTTATCATATATTATGCAATCGAAAATGATATCCACCTTTCACACAGCAAATACATTAAAGTTAAAGTGTCTCAAAGATGCTTCTATGTGTTGGACCTATATCTCCACGCAAGCCTTCCAAAACATCGAGCTATAATTTAGACCGGAGATTCTATTTTTTACACATAATTTTAATCTGTTCTAACATATGTATATTTTAATACCTGTAAACAATTAAATTAGGTTTCTCAGTAAATAATCAGAAAGTAAATAGTCGATAATAATTTCCCATGAAATCGACTTTCGGCTATCAATGGCAACTAAAAGCCCTATGGATGGTTCACAAAGGCGTCTGCGGTCAGCTCTGTAGCCTTTGCGCGAGGCGAAACACGACCTCTCGCCGTAAAGTATACCGCCAAGGATATACAGCCGTCATATCTAGAACAGAACACCCATAAATATCCAGAAACATTCAGAAAAACAAAAAAATACAAAGCAGTGACAATGTTTGGTTTAATTACCTACTTTCTTTATAATTTACTTAATGTTGTACACACAGCCAAACCACAAAAATGTAGCGAGAAAGGCGAGCCGATTTCGTTGGTCAATTTAGACACAGTACGGACATAAAACTAAAGACATTGCCAATGCGTTGCCGGCCAAAAAGAAAGTAAGCGATTCGTTTAATGGCTGACTCTCCGATATTGCGACTGAAATACCTTAAAACATTTTACGATCGATTTAATAAACGAGGTTGGTGGCTACCGTTTCGTCTACCACATGCACAAGTATAGTCAGAATTAAATAGCATTTTACTGATACTGAGTGGTGACTTGAATGACCATGTAATAAATAATTTTGTTCTCCATTACCTCTAGGTCCTTTTTAATCATTAAAAACAAGGATTTATTTAATTTATATTTAATGAAAAAAGCTCAATTATTCAAAAGGATTTTAGAATCACATCCAGCGCTTCGACATCCTCGAGCTCTTTCCCCCGGAGATTGAATAAAGCTCGAGTGGAGTCGACTTCGGATTTATGAGGATTCCCTCCGACACTGCACTCCGAACTGATTGCCAGTTTATTTTGTGTCAAAGTGCGTGAGCTTTGCCGAAAAATTAATGGCTTCCGTCTCACGCAGTGATTTTCTTTCACTTTACGGTTGCTGGTAAACGCCGCGGAATGGGTTCTTTTATGAGGTTTTTTTTGTATGTACAATAATAATTCTTTATTTCATTATAGGTAGATGCACATGGTTTTAACACATGTATTTATTTAATGTTTTATTGTACACAGGTATTAAACCTGACAATAGTTGACAAAGGCGAGCTTATCTCTTAAAGAGATCTCTTCCAGCCAACACATTTGATGTGAATTATTTCTTGAGTGAGTCTTGGTTGTAAATGGTTGTCACACAAAATATAGGGAATTCTGGTGCATGGTATGAATTTGGATATGAACCTATATTTATTAGACGTTAGATGCAAGTCCAAGGCGTGCTTTCATGAAACCTGTAAAATCTGATGTTGCTGAGAGCTTCATTTCAGAGAATTGCAGTGCCGTTTACAAGATGTATTTTAGAAAGGCAGATGTCTCTTTGGTATCTACTATAATGTTTTAGAAAAGACATTTCTTGGAAGACCTTTCTCACAACTGGATCTGAGTTCATACACGCATAACCTGACTGTACTTACAAAGAACATTTTAAAATATCATCGAAATTAATTATGGATTTAAATTTTGACTAAAGTGTCATACTTTGTTCTTAACTGCATTTGGAAATAGGGAAATCCTGAAATACAATATTATAAAAATACTAATAATAATTTCTTTGAAGTCTGTAATCTTTTGTTCCTTGTTGTTTTGTTTCTTGGAATTTCTTTTGTAATTTTATGATACCTAATTCAACAAAACCTATCTGAAATTCAGCAATATTTCCAGCATTAAAACAAGCACATCCAGTAGGGTATGGTCCATTACTTTAAAAGCCGGTAACTCGCATAAATGTTTCGGAAGGTGTAACAGGGAAGCATAGGAACTTTCACCCGAGTTTTATTTTATGAACCCAATAAAACGTCCAAGGCTGTCGTCTAGTTTGTCGCAAACAGACCGGCGCCAACTTTTATATAGTTCTTTCAAGCTGGATTTTGAACTATCTAGACTAGGTACTTGACTAGCTTCTAACATTTGAAGCGTCTGTGTTTGAAAATAACCTACAAACAAGTTGACGATCAACCTGATACTAAGTGGCTATCGTCGCCCATGGACATATCCGACATCCAAGATATCACTGATGCGTTGCCGGACAAAAAAGATAGACGAAACAGAAATATAGAACTGGTTCTCAAGCCCTCAACCAAGTTTCTTGACAGCTGACTAAAGCATGAGTACGACGTCGCCTCTTACGACACCTATCCGGCTTGAGATTGGGGTTGTTATTCTAAGCCGACCCAACACGGCCACAATGGCGTCTGCGTTTTGCATTTTGGACATTCTGTTTGCGCTATCTTGCTATAAATATCATTTAATAGGTAATTTATTTTACGATAAGATATGTGCGGAAAACAACCTCTCCTGACACTTTAAGATTGTTTGCTATGTAGAAATCCTCTAAAAAATGAACAATAAAGGTAGGTACTAAATACAGTTTTAACAGTGTGGTTGGAAACCCTACTTTCGCTGTTAATTGAATCAGAACCTACACGAGACCGACAGTTAAACCATACGTTAAACGACCGCGTCGTTTAAATTTTATTCACTTGGGTTTAACTTTAGTTGCTATAAAAGATTTAGTTCACGTATGTCAGCGAGGTTACTGCGGAGTTTGCAATCTCCGTCGCTAGATGGCGAGACACCACTATAAACTGTTTTACGGTTGCCCGTGAGACGGTTTTCAATTGAAATCTAATAATATTTATTTCGTGTTCTACGTTCGTTTGAATATCTTTATACGTTTAATGGTTAATAGTTTGTTTCACTATAAAGAACGACGCCACAAATATTTTCATCGGTAATCAAAGATGATTTATTATTTTTCGTCTTTTCAATATTAGTATGTAACTAAATCATATGGACGACAAACGAGCAGACATAAATTTAGAACCAGTAGATTCTCCTATCTGTTTGACACAGTGAGATCGCCAGTTACAAAATCTACGTGAAAGACACATAAGTGTCACAAGTGCAAACAATGTGTTAGTTGTGACAAACAATGAAGAGCGAATTGGTTATTTGGAGATTTAAATTTTCAGTTTCGTTTTTAAACAGAAAATCGTAGTAAGTTTAAGTACATAAGTTTAGGTACGGTGGTGGGTAGCAGTATTCTGGGCTGCTTGTTAAATTTTATTACATTTCTTTTAAAATAACCTCTCTGAGTACACGAAAGTTCTGTCTCATGTATGGCCACGCCGTGGCTGAATCTATAGGTACTACATCTATGCGAGCAGACCAGCTACCTGACGGTTAGTTTTCACAGTCACCCATAGACACCAGTCACACTAAAGACACCGATGTGCTACTCGGCTTCGTCGACTTACTAAAAAGAAAGAAAAAATATGGCCCTCAAGCTCCCAACCGAAACACGACGAATCGTTTGGTGGCGACTAAGTTCGATGCAGTTGTCACTTTTGGTGTTACTGGTATTTTTCTAATGACCAGGTGCTGTTGGCCCTAGCGGCGTTTACAGCTTCACGCAAATAGAGGTATTGCTAGTGATCGAACTTAAAACTGGTGCATGTTTCATCTTGATACGTCGCTAATAAGCCGAGATATCAATAAATCATTGTCGCGGGAAAAACTAACGTAAGTAAGTACAAAACGCATTTCTAATCAAAGGTGCTTGCAGGATTCGAACGCACGACCTCGTGTTTGACAGACCAACGTTCAACGCACAAGGCTATCTACTACAAACACAATGAGCTAAGCTAATAAAGTTACCGTGTGCACAGAATTGTGTTTGAAGGAAATTGAATGTGGAATGCGGGTAGAATGCAAACCGACACCTCGCTTACCTGTCCACTACCACGGTTCGAAACGGCTAGTTTCTCGAATAATTGTCACTCGATCTGTAATACAATAGGTGCCGATGAGTATAAAATACAATCGAAATAAGTATGTAAACGTCCATATGTCTGTTCGCTGATAGGAACAGTTTTTGGCCCCCTGTTGCCGCTTGCAGAAAGTAATAAGATTTAATAGATACATGCATATCGTTATATTAGCATCCCACCTCACTTCTCTTCGGATTCCTAAGTCTTAACACCCGTAAGAAGTTACCCCTGAAGCAACTCTATTTTGTCAGGAATTATAATAATATACCTTTTACTAGCCTATAGCCTTTTTATTTATTTATTTATTTAGCCTTCCTCATGAATGGGGGCTATCATACACAAAAAAAAATTTTTCAAATCCGACTGGCAATACTAGAAATTAGCCCATTTAACCAAATTCTGCAGCTTTATCATATTAGTACAGATAAAAATAAATCACTAAAACTCCAAGCCAATTAACATTTACCATCACATGAATGCATGTTAAAGCCGCTTTAATAGTTATAGGGAACATACCAAAACCACGTGACCCATTTAGGGGTGGGAGGGGGGTCTTCAAAACACCACGATTGGTCACAGAGGGGAGGGGGGGTTTAGGTTTTTGTCACGTAGTCAATATTGTAGCAACCATTGCGCCATACAAGTCGTCAAATACAACAGTCGCCAAGACAAAAGTCTGTTTTTGCAAAAAAAATATTGAAAACCGTATTTATGAATTACCACGTGAAAACTAGGGGGGAGGGGGGGGTCTTCTCATATACTACGGATGGTCACGAAGGGGGGGGAGGGGGGTAAAAAGTTGGAAAAAATGGGTTACGTGGTTTTGGTATGTTCCCTAAGGACGCGTAGTAGGAGCTCCAACCGCGTTAGTTCTAAAGTGGTTGAACATTGTTTACGTTCGCTGCCGTGCGCTTTGCATCTGCAATATGCGCAATCTTATCTTAATACAATGGCTGTAATGGATACGTATGATTAGATAAATGGTTAGTGGTTAGGAAGAACTACTTCAATAAACGTAATACACTCATAGTTTCACATGAATGTCCTGTGTCATGGATGCCATGGACAATACAACAAGAACACAAAATTTCCGCTTCGCTGAGAATTAAAATTAGGACATATTTTGTCAAATTACGAGTTTGGCATATGCGTATTTGACATTTCGCTTAAACTATTTTACTTTTTGTCATTTTGCGTGTTTGATTTGCGTTTTTGGCTTTAAGCGTTTAATCCATTTTGAATGGCGTGGATGGTAACTATTGCTCCATACGGGTCGTAAATTTTATAAGTCTTAAACTAGGTAGGTACTATAATAATTATAGGCTCTATTGTCCAATATGAAAATCGTCTTATAGAACCAGCTGAGCCAGTAATAAAAGTATCGCCTGCTTCTGATCCAGTCACAATTTCTTTATGATATATGTAGTTTATTTACTCAAATACACGACGTACCTTAGGTAAGTTCAAGGTAAGGTAATGTAGACCGTATATCTGAAGGCTTTTATTACGAGGAAGATTATAGTGACGTAATTTTAAACATGAAATATTTATAAAACTCCTGATAAAAATGACATCAGGTATGTTTCATGTTGTGTATTTGTGTCTCTGTGTGTAGAAATTACTATACTGCTCTGGCGGTCTATTATGAACTCTTAATTCCAGCCATTTTCCAGTGTAAACGTTAAATTCGTATTAACAAAGCGGTCAGGTGACCCTTTTTAGCCAATCATACGTCGTTCAAAGTCCGATAAATGAATTGCCTGAAACATGAATGGTTTTATAAAAGTTCATAACAGGCCCGCTGTTTCCATTTCACCATGCCAAATTACTCGTACCACGCGACCATGGCATGCGGGAAGCGAAATTGCATCAGTTTAGTGTTTCCAGTGCAACTATTGCTAAGTATCTTTATGTACATTCATACACATAAAAATAAAATGTTGAAAAGCCGTTCATAACACGAATAAAATAATAAAACACACTCGGCTTAACCTGACCTGTGACGCAACCTACCCTTCTTATAAAGTTGGCCGTAAAATATAAGGCAATCGTATTGACGTTGAGTTTTTATTTCACACATTATAAGAGCTATTCGCCGCTGGGCGCGTCTAAGGCCGCGGTCTTGGTAAAGCGGGAAGCGGTGAGCAGTGATGCAATGCATTATAATAAGAGACATCTTGCAACTCCTTTAAATCCCACAGAGGACAGATGTTCAGAATGTCGACCAAATTATCGAGATAAACTTCTATGTACAGATTCCAGGACGAATCTTTATTGTCAAATGAAAGCTATTTATCTGTAGGTATTTATTATAGGAAATCCAACACAGATAAAACTGGTATACATCTGTAAATACTACTGCTAATTGGCCTTAAATTTTGGTGTAGCTCTCCATAATGATGGGACGCAACAACGTGCACAACTTGTATCAAGAAAAATAAAAACATGAGAGGTGTCAAGGGACACCCGGGTGGAACGAAGCTCCTTTCGATTAAGTATTGTTTTGTTGTACAGCGCCATCTCTGTAAAACTTAATTAATCACGCTAGCGTGATTCAGAAAGTTGTACAGTACAGCGCCATTTCTGTAAAACTCACTGAATCACTTCAAAAAAAGTGTCGTCATTCGTAAAATCAAAAAGTGTCGTAATTTTCCGTCTAGCCCCCTTTCACAACGCGCCGTAAGGAACTTCGTTCCAATATATTCGCTACCCTCATGATATTGACAAATTCTTGCAATAGAAAAGCAGAACGCAAAAAATTTAATGCTCATTTTCCATTAAGTTTCACCACTAATACTGACATGACAAATCGGTAGACTATTCTCATCAGTATCATCTTACCCTCACACCCGCCCCGCTTTCCGCTTTCATCGTGAACGTAACCTAACGTCCGTCTTTACGATCGGACCAATATGGCGTATTTTATCGACATTTTAGTGTCGTCAACGATGCGCGTGACATGACAAAGAAGAAAACTGGTTTTAGTAGGAAATTGTAACCATTCTAGCATTGTAGCATACGTTTGTTCGGGAATAGAAGCTATTGTATAACCTCTTCTGTATTAAGATGAGAATAGAATAGTGACGCAATGGAACAGCATGAGGGCACTTGAGATTGGCCAAGTTTGCTTTTGTTTTTTAGTTCACGTTGAAGCTGAGTATGAGACAATATTTGGATTTACCATATTGGGTTTCTGAAACAAAATCCCGAAAATTATTTTTTAGGGCAAGTAATTTACTAGTATGACGGGTGCGTTAGCTAGACTGCTCTTAAAAAGATATATCAATAATTATAAAGATCACAATAACGGTCATTGTTATCTCTCGTGATTAGAGGTGAAAATCTAATTTACTACTAACTATGCAACAATTATTATTATGATGTTAATAAATAATTTTTCAGGATTTTTGACCGATGTTTTCTCCCTACTACAGTGCAATACTGAAGATTGTTATCTCCGGATTAGAATGTGAGCATTGTTTGCGCCGAGGGCATGAGGTTTACTCTGCTCTCTTGGTTCCCAACGACATCGTGAAGAGCTAACACTGCTAACAGCTTGTCCGACTGATTACTATAACCAAGTTTTGTTTAGCCAAACCAGAGGCATCTTCACCAACCAAATTTACTTAGATTTATATGCCCGTGGCTTCGCGCGCGTTTTCATCGATTTTTTATAAATACCGCGGGAAACCTGAACTTTTCCGGAATAAAAGATAGCCTAGGTATTAATACAAGGTATTGGCTATCTCCATTCCAAATTTTAGTCAAATTAGTTAAGCAGTTGTGGATGATTGAGGAACAAAAATCCAAACATCTTCACAAACTTCCACATTTATAATATTAATAGGATTAAGCAAATGCCTATGAAATCAAAAACTTTTTTGAAACAATACAGCTTACTTTTTGCTAGATGGATTCAAATAATCTCATAGTTGACTAGAGACTTTAAGGTTGCTAAATCTCGTATAACTGAATTCTCAGAGGGATACTATAAAAATTAGGTTTATTTTAGAATATACTTACAATCCTATGGCTTTTTCATTCGTAAATACCTAATCAACAGATTTACTCCATTTCACATTACTAATAAAGCAAATTATAATTTCTTTCGCACCGCAGAAACGCCTGAGAAATAACTCGATCCATCAACTAGTTATGATAATTACCACAAATGCCGGAACAAGTACCCAAAACGATATGAGAATCTTCACGGTACCGACCCCTTCTTATTGCTATTGTATGAAGCATGATAATAATATTATGTTACCAAAATGAAAATTCATAATACCCATGACATGGGTTCAAAATATTCATCACATTCTGAAATGGATATTTGAGGAATTTCACCACGTTTCAAAGTATGCCGCTTGAAAAGCCGGCCTCAGGCGGAAAACGAACCACCAATATGTCAATATTGACTGATCACTTTGAAGACTTTGTACAGAACAAATCTTTTATAGAGTATCAGTGTAAAACATTTCTATAGGTCGAACTTTATTTTGATATTATTATTTTAAATAATATTTGTGATTTCCTCCATATTATTCATGCACCTTACCTCATTTAATCTTACTCTAATGAGCTCTCCACATCTTAAGGTTGTCTGGAAGAGATCGCTGTGTAGCGATATGACCGCCTTTTGTACCTCATATTATTATGTATGCTTCACTTGTTTACTTCTAGATTATTGTTGTATTATTTTATTGGTGTGCTATAAAGAGTTAAATAAATAAATAAATAAATTTGATAAAAGAGATAGCAACATACGTGTGGAACATAAAACGTATGTACAGGTTAATGAAGTCATCACCTTCTTTGAGACATACCTACTGCAAATACGTATGCGAAAGCAAGGCAGATTTCGATAAAAATGCAAACAGGCAACAGCTCAATGAAGCAGCCAGTACTTTTTTCTCTCCCTTTTCTTGGTCGGCAACCCATCGGTGATGTTTTAGGCGTTACTGATGTTCAACAACGGTTACCACTCACCATCAGGCTCAGGACTTATTTCATATATATATCATCCTCGCTTATAGGTCAAGTTCCTAAACAAGTGTAGAAGCTATGGCGTCGAGTCATGTGAATGGCAGAAATAATGGTATAACATTCGGGATTGAACAACCATTAAGTTTATTCATGATGTTATATATAAATGTTATATATAATTAAAACATGTTGAAAATCAGTTGCACTGTCAGAGAACGTTTAATCGAACCACATAAAAAACTCAGATTAAAGAAATAAAAGGTTACAATATTATAATGAGGGTTGAAGTTAACTTTGTGTTAGCGACGGGATTAAACCTGTAACAGAAAAAATACTCTGCCATTTCAATAAGCATTAACAATCAACTAATAAAATCTCTTTACCTCTTTTGCTAGAGAGACAAGATATCGATATAAAACGTTTCCTCTTCGATTTTTAAAACACTCTATTTAGGTACTGACTTAGCAAACAATAATATAGTTGAGCATTTATATTCTCCACGAATATGCGTCAATAAAAGCGCAAAGCATAAAGCCGATAGACGCCGCGGGCAAGGATACCCTCTTTGGCTCCTTAATATCGCCGTCTTATTACTACTGGCTTCGGAAATTCTATGTAGGGATCTGTTCTTTAGTTATATGAAAAATTACGTTTTGTGAGACGTCTGCAATATGTGAAGTTATAGAAAGAGTTTGTTTTTGACATTGAAGTATAATGTCATAGAACAGACATCTCGAACAAAATGTGTCCCGCCCGGGAAATTCTATTTTCAAAATTGAGCCCCCGTTCTCCTTTCAAAATCGAACGAATCCATTGAAGATTGAAGCCACGTAGCGCCAATGCATTGGGACATACATTTTGTTCGCGGTGTCGGTTCTATACGCTAGTAATAATACTTCAAATGTTTTGAGGAGGTTTTTGAACTAATAATTATAGTTGTCGTTTTTATTTTTATTCGTCCTTTCCTTTAATTTCCTTCTTTCTTAGTAAATCCATGCCTTTGGTGTGACTGTCTATGGGCGACGGTGACCACCATTCAGATGGCTTGTCTGTTCGTTTGTCGAGTATTAAACAAAACCAGCCAAGTGTGTGTCAGGCTACGCGTAATATAGGGTACCATAGTTGTAAGTTTATCGATTAACATCTTGGCCGGTTTTTCATATGAGAGTTCTTCAGGTTTTCGAATGTGCGTAAAGTTTCCCAATTGAAATCAGTGGAATAAGTGAACTTTTCGGGTAATAACCATTATCTTCTATACTATAATAAAACTCAAAGTGTCTGTTTGTCTGTCCGGGCATCACATAAAAACCCTTGAACGGATTTCGATGAAAATTGGTGAAGTTGTTATTGATATTCTGGGTCATATTTTAGACAACTTTTCATCCCGGAAAATTAAAAGGTTTCCCGGGAAAAAAGGATAAAAGTTTGAATAAGTTAAAACATAATTTCCGTATGCAAAGCTGCGGGCAATAGCTAGTGTGTTAAAAGTAAAAAAAAAGTCAAAATATTTTATTCATATAGGTATCATTGATACACTTATGCACGTCATTTTTTGGCTTTTCGGAAGGTGCTTTGTCATGGAGGAGAAGAAAAGCCTAAAGAAACTCCTCAGCACATCTTTTAAAAAAAAATATTACAAAAAAGATATTATCATACAAATGTTTACTATTCTGAGTGGAACTGGTTGCAGAGCTAATCATTTCCATGCGTCTTTGTCATTTAAATACTCGTTTACACTATATATCCCTTGCCTAACAATTGTGTTTTTACACGTTTTTTGAAAGATTCTATTGGCAAGTCACGTATTATTTTTGGGATTTTATTATAGAAATGTACACCAAGCCCTATGAAAGATCGTTGCACTTTACTTAGGCGGAACGAAGGCGTAATTAATTGATACATTCTTTTTGTTTGGCGATTATTAATATCAAAATTTTGTTTATACGCGTTTATATTCTTCCTTATAAAAACTACATTATTGAAGATATACTGGGAAGCTACTGTAAGTATACCTATTACCTTGAACTTTTCACGCAAAGATTCCCGAGACTTTATAGATAGCCCTAACAGCCCTTTTTTGGAGTATGAAAATTTGTTCTATATTGGCTGCTTTGCCCCACAGCAAGATGGCATATGACATAACACTGTGGAAATAAGCAAAATAAACTATCCTAGCAGTTTCGACGTCAGTATACTGCCTTATTCTCCTAACAGCATAAGCAGCCCTACCAAGTTTTGTCGCAAGATTTGTTTTAAGTGGGCCCCATTGAAGTTTACTATCTAAGGTCACCCCTAAAAAGACCGTTGATTCCTCCATATGCAATGTTTCATTATTTAGTTTAAGAGATTTGCTGACTTTTTTAACATTAGGTAGCACAAACTCTATACATTTATTTTTTTTTGCATTTAAAAGTAAGTTATTGATAGTGAACCAACGCGACACATGCGAAAGAGCACTATTTACGTCGTCGAAATTTACTTTATTCCTTTCACACTTAAATATTAATGATGTATCATCAGCAAATAGTACAATATCCGCTTGGTTCTTTGCATAATGTGGTAAATCATTAATATATACCAGAAAAAGAAACGGACCCAATATAGAGCCCTGCGGTACACCCATCACAGCCGGTGACCCCGATGACTTAATATCGTTTATGCTTACTTTTTGTATTCTATCACTCAAATAAGACGCGATCAAGCTAAGGGCCTTGTTTTTTATACCATAGTGGCCAAGTTTAAGCAGCAATGTTTCGTGCTCAACACAATCAAATGCCTTAGATAAGTCACAAAATACACCTATGGCATTTTGTGATGCTTCCCATGTTTCAAATATATGCTTTAAAAGCCTAGCCCCGGCATCGGTTGTACTCCGGCCTTTCGTGAAACCGTATTGCTCAGGATGTAATAATTTATTATTATTGAAATGGGTTAACATTTGATTCAGTATTATCTTTTCGAAGATCTTACTAAGAGTTGGTAAAACAGAAACTGGTCTATAGTTATTAACATCAGTTTTTTCACCTGTTTTAAAAAGTGGAATGATTTTGCTGCATTTCATAAGATCTGGAAAGATACCGAGATCTATACATTTATTAAAAACTACGACCAAATATGGAGCTATGATATCTATAATATACTGTATTATTTTTACCGAGATGCCCCACAAGTCACCTGTATTCTTTACCTTCAGAGACTGAAATGCTTTAATTAAGTCTCTAGTGGTTATATGTTTAAATTCAAATAAAATGTTACATTCATTAACATGATTTTTTAATATAGAAAGTGCTTCCGCCGGTGAAGAAGCTAGTGAACGGGTTAACGTTAATATGTCTTCTGTGGTAATAGTTGATACTCGTGCATAATATTATAATTCTGGGTTATGATTAGTAAGTACTTATCAGTTACACTCTTAAACCCAAGAACTATTTCGAATTTTAAATAAACCATAGTCCATTTTCCATTACGTTGAAGTAAATACGACAAAAGTAAATAAATTGCAGCTAGACTAAGACTTAGGAAGCAGACCATCACTTTGAAATCAACTTGACCAAACTTTACTTTCTACCTCGTACTGCTACCATAGACTAAATGAAGAATAGTAATGTAACGCCTTCACACGCTAATCAGAACTAAAATCGTGACGTCACTTGAGATTATCAGCTCGAAATGATAAAATTCACGTCGAACTCATTTTTTGAAATGCCGCATATTCGTTAACTAGAATCTGCCACAGCTGGCTTCGAGTCTCGTCTCAATGGATAGGAACTCCTCAGAAAGGGGGGGGGGGACTTTGAAGCTAATAAACTACGTGTAAGCCAATTTTTATAAATGAATGTGTAGCGACCCTATATTGGTATATTGTAGATGAGCAACCCTGTTTTGGTTACCATAGTATTTGAGAATAACATTATTGTCATTCATTGTCAAGTTAGAAAAATAGCAAAATATTGTAATAATGAAAATATTGAAAATATAAGCATGCAAAGAGAAGGAATATAATTATATTTTTATTGTAATTATCTGAGATCCCTGAGGCTATCCATAGCTATGGAGTGTCCACACGACGTGGTGTAGTGGCGGACCCCACGACATGAGGGTAAAAAAAATTAAATACTAAAATAAAAAATAAAAACTTATATAAAAGTAGCTTACCTTTTTTATGGAAATAGCCGGCAAACGAGCTGACGATCCACCTCATGTTAAGTGGCTATCGTCGCCCATAGACATCAGCAACACTAAAGGCATCACTGATGCGTTGCCGTCCAAGAAAGAGAGAAGAAAAAGAAAGAAAGAACTAGTTCTCAAGCCCCCAGCTGGAACACGACGAGTCGTTTGGCGGCTGACTCATGCTCAAGGGTGGTAGCTATCCAGGCGAATGGTATTATTTAACAATTAAAATCAACATTACCAATGTAATCCCTCAAGGGGCCCTACGACCAACGGGTCGGATTTAGTTGCCTCTTACGACACCCATCCGTTGTGGGATTGGGGTCAGTATTCTAAGTCGCCCCAATACGGTTAAAATATGTATATACAATATATCATACCTAATGATATATTGTCCCCGTTGTCAATTACCGATTTGTTGGTGACGAAGAAGGAGAAAGATAAAAAAATACTTGCTTTTCCACAAAGTAGTCTAATTTTTTCTTCGGTTTCCCGACAGCATACAAGGGTGGTTACAAGTGATTACTAATTTCACAATAAAGCTATTAAAGAGGCGTTAGTTCTACACAATAACTGCTCTATGGTAGCAATAACTTGACCGCGGTATGGATTTATTTATAGGGTGTACACACTGCCCTCATAAATATCCAATCTGAAGATGGCAACCGTACTTCCGATAGATAATAAAAGGTGCTTTACGAGAATCTTTATGTTGTTGAGTTATAAGTCCATTACCTAATGAATTTATGAAATATACTCTATTCAACACAATACATAATCTTTTTATTTGTATAACTTTTACGAAGTAACTGTATGAATTTCTGGATTCTCTTTTAATTACGCACAAATACTTGCATACCCCAGAATATTTTTTATACGATTATGCCATTGAATTCTAAATGCATAAAGTAATTTATAAGTAGGTACCTTAAACTGTAAAAATTAAAAGACAAAAAATCTACTTAGAAAATCAAGAGTTGTACCAATCCTGATTATTATTATTTAAAATGAACGAAAACAGTAAACTTTTACTAAATAATACTAGCAGCGAGCATTGAAGTATAATGTCATAGAACAGACATCCCGAACAAAATGTATGCCGGGAGGTTTCATCGTTCTCCTTTCAAAATAGAACGAATCCATTGAAGATTGAAGCCACGTTGCGCCAATGCATTGGGACATACATGGTGTTCGCGGTGTCGGTTCTATACGCTAGTAATAATACTTCAATGGTAGCGACTCAGAAATTGTGAATGATTAATTTTAATTTCTGTTCTCATTTTGGGTGTATGTATACACATACATACAACACACACAAGAACACTCTTGTGCGTGTTGTCTATGCCATTAACGACACAGGGTATCCTAATATGAGAGTATCTGTACTCAAGCAAAGTCAATGTACATAAAGGATAAAATAGTTAATTCGGATAATAAAATAAAAACCACCTGGGATATCATTAAAATGAGACCGGCAACTCTAAATCTTGTGACTTTAGTTATGAAATAATGATTAATGGAAACAAAATCACTTCTGATAAAGAAGTGGCAAGCGTTTTTGAAGAGTTCTTCCGCAACATTCCCGTTAAATTAACTAGTACACTATCCTCTTCTTCAACAGAAGCATTTTATCTATTAAGAAATAATGTTAAGGAATGCAATGTGGTATTTGACTTTAAGCACATTACAATCAGGGACATAATTAAAGTTTTCCAGTCTCTGAAAGTAAAAAGTACGGGTGATCTCTGGGGTATTTCAGTAAAAATAATTCGTCACATAATAGATATTATAGCTCCTTGTTTAGTTGTAGTTTTTAATAAATGCATAGATCTTGGTGTATTTCCAGATCTAATGAAATGCAGTAAAGTTATACCATTATTTAAAACAGGTGAAAAAACGGATATTAATAATTATAGGCCAATTTCTATATTACCAACACTCAGTAAGATCTTCGAAAAGATCATACTGAATCAAATGCTAACCCACTTCAACAATAATAATTTATTACATCCGGAGCAATACGGTTTTACTAAAGGTCGTAGTACAACAGATGCCGGAGCCAGGCTCTTAAAGCATATATATGAAGCATGGGAGTCGTCGCAAAATGCTATAGGTGTATTTTGTGATTTATCAAAGGCGTTTGATTGTGTTGAGCACGATACATTAATATCTAAACTTAGTCACTATGGCGTGAAAAACAAGGCCCTTAGCTTGCTCGCATCTTATTTAAGTAATAGGATACTAAAGGTTAATATAAACGATGAAAAGTCATCAGGGTCACCTACTGTGATGGGTGTTCCGCAAGGCTCGATCTTGGGCCCTTTTCTTTTCCTGGTATATATAAATGACTTACCACATTATGTTAAAAACCATGCGAACATTGTGCTGTTTGCAGATGATACATCATTAATATTTAAGACTGATAGGAATAAAAATAATTTTGACGATGTTAATAGTGCTCTGTCGCATGTCTCACATTGGTTCACTATAAATAATTTACTTTTAAATGCAAAGAAAACCAAATGCTTAGAATTCGTGTTGCCAAATGTAAAAAAGTAAATAAATCTCTTAAATTAAATAATGAAACATTAAATATAGAGGAATCCACGGTTTTTTTAGGGGTGACCTTGGACAGTAAACTGCAATGGGGCCCGCACATAGCATCTCTCACAACTAAACTTGCTAGGGCTGCTTATGCTGTTAGAAAAATAAGGCAGCTCACTGACGTCGACACTGCTCGGCTTGTTTATTTTGCATATTTCCATAGTGTTATGTCTTATGGCATTTTACTGTGGGGCAAAGCAGCCGGTATAGAACAAATTTTTGTATTACAGAAAAGAGCCATTAGAGCTATTTATAAACTAAAATCAAGGGAGTCCTTGCGTGTCAAATTTAAAACAAATAGGTATACTTACAGTAGCTTCCCAATATATTTATAATAATTTAGTGTTTATACGGAATAACATAACTGCATATAAACAAAATTGTGATTTTTCAAATCGTCAAACAAGAAGGATGCATCAATTGGCTACCTCTTCGTACCGTCTTTCTAAAGTGCAACGTTCTTTTATGGGACTAGGTATAAAATTTTATAATAAAGTCCCAAAACAAATACATGACTTACCGGTGCAATCTTTTAAGAAACGTGTAAAGGCTCAGCTCTTAGGCAAGGGCTACTATAGCATAAATGAATATTTAAATGACAAGGATGCTTGGAAATGACTAGCTAGGCAACCAGTTCTGCACAGGTTAAAGAATACCTATTTTTGTAATAGATATAAGTTTTATTTTTAAAAGATGTGCTGAGGAGTTTCTTTACGGCTTTTCTTCTCCTCCATGACAAAGCACCTTTCCGAAAAGCTAGTAGATTAAAAAAATGACGTGCATAAGAGTATCAGTGATACCTACATGAATAAAGATTATTTCATTTCATTTCATTTCATTTCATTTCAGTATGAATGTGTAGCATAAAATTCTAAATCTATTAATTCCATTGATAAATTTAAACTTTACTTTGAGAAACATCATGGCCAATAATTTTAATAATTTTTCATTGTCAATCAAAAGTGCCATAATTGAAATATCTAATTATGTTACAATTATTGTTTTATTTTAACACTTTTTCATTTTCCGAACTCGTTTACAAAATATGTTGTAAACAAAACACGTACCAGCAGCTAACCCTTCAATGGTATGCCCGTCACAATGGCCCCGACTAACACTAAACTGCCGTGAGTATTGCAATTCGCGTCGCATGGTGAGGTTAAGTGGATGCGGCATGGAAATTATCTTTTCAAATCAGCAGTAGGTATGTATTTTTTATTTTCCTTAACACGTGCTTTTCATGAAAATTTTAAGAAGTTTAGAAAGATTGTAACTATAAATTCAGTAGGTATTATCGGTGTCGGAATCACAGTTTGGGTGTCGCTTATTTCGCTTATTTCACGGTTCTTTAAAAAAAATTGTTTTTAGCTTAGCTTGTTTAGATTAGGCAAGTTTAGATTTTCCTGTTAACTACGGCATCGAGTTTTCGTTATTTTGCTATAAAATACATAAAAATTTGAATTTCAGATATTTGGTACCTACTTTTTCAAATCAGGTGGGATTATGGTCAAGCATTAACTTATTTGTGTAAAAAAAAACTTAAATGCATCAAAAAGATTTATTTCATTTGTTAAGTCTGCTAACAAGATTTTTTAAGTTACCCACAAAGTTAACCTACGAAATAGAATTATTAGATCCCGAATTTTCTTATAATGTTTATTTTAACCTTTTCTTCCAGTAGCTTTGCTGAAAAAAATATGTGGTTAACAGACACCAAGAATCTCACAATTTTCCACGGATGAACGGAACTTACAAAAAAAAAAAAAAACATTGTTTCGTCGCATCCATATTTTCCAAACGTTTTGTTTTTCGCTGTTCTTAACTTGGCTACTTTATTTGTTAGAGGTGAGGGCTAAAAGTGAGATAGTTGACTCCGCCCGTTGGCACGCGAACCACGTACAGGACTTTTTAACTTTAGTTTCGTGAAGGTTTTAGTGATTATGTAACTTAGGATGAAGTTCGAAACGGGATCTACGGGACTCAGTGGGACGTATGCTGCGAATATAAATAATGTTACTTTTGTTTCAACTTAATTTTATTTCGCTTTAATCAACCTAGACTTGGGTGAAACAATTTATTAATAGTCGGCGAAGAAATTCAAAAGCTTCAATTTATATGACGATGACTGACATAAATTGAGAACTCGACTGACTGAAGACTTATGGACTTACTTACACGTACTTGTCCAGTTTGCAGCGGACTTGACGCGGCATCTAGTAATCTTAATCATGTATGGCTACGGTATAGCTATCTGGCCATATAGCTATCTCATGCACACTGGATGCCACGTCAAGTCAAACTGCAAATACTTACACTTGATCGTGTAGAGTCTCCATTACATGATAACACGCTCTTTTCTACCTAATAGTTACTAATAAAGAACGCATTGCAGCTAAATCAGCGTGATAAAAGTGGCCTTTACATACAGCAAATAACTTAAAGCCAACCATTGAAGTATTATTAGGTACTAGCGTATAGAACCAACACCGCGAACACCATGTATGTCCCAATGCATTGGCGCCCCGTGGCTTCAATCTTCAATGGATTCGTTCCATTTTGAAAGGAGAACGGGGACTCAATTTGTTCGAGATGTCTGTTCTATGACATTATACTTCAATGAAGCCAACTGACATAATTATAACAAAGCTTAAGAGAAAATCATATCAGCAGGAACCGAGGAAAAAGCCCTATTCCAATCAAACCGCAAGGAGGCACACATTAACCAACGATTCGGTTTCGTTAAGCAAACATCGTACGGTTGCTACGGTTGTTTGGTTGTTTGGTTAACAAACGAACCGGAAGTCTGGACAGCGGGTTAACTACGTGTACGGATCGCTTCCGGTCGGGTTCTGTAGCAGATACTCAGAAACTTGAAGTTTTTAGTTAGTTAGACATACTTGGTTATATATGTAACAGTATCATTATCATGAGTAATAATTATCATGGTTATTGTATACGTCATACGTCATATTATGTCCGTTTATTGTTTATCAAAAAATGATTCAAATATCTTGGAAGATATTAATAACTAGATAATATTCATTTTTATATCCGGGAAACTCATCCCTAAAAGTGTTAAAATAGTCGAAGAATAAAAATATATATATGTAATAGTTTCTATAACTATAAAAACAAATTGCATCCGAATTATTCAAAAATAAATAAATAACATAGGATCTTACAAAATACATCCCACAACAAAAAACGCCAAATTATGAACGTGATACAAAACGCTTAGAAAACCTTAAAAATTAATATAAATTCAACAGAATCGAACTCACAACTTGCAACTTGAAGCAGGATAAAAAACACTGATCTCAAGGGTTGCTTCCAAATAAATTCAATAGAGGACCTCCTCCAGACCTCCCCGTGTATGTTACAATGGGGAACTAGATTAAGTTATCGGACGATCGCTGTTTTGCGAGACATTTGGTACCTGGTCACGTGCCGAGGGTCGCGAACAGGATCCCTTCACCTGAAATACTGAAAAGTAAATAAAATGGATAAAGCAGGTAATGGATATAGTTGAAATTCTGAACATGTGATGGAGGGAGATAGGTTTATGTAAATAGCTGATAAAGGAGCTGACGAGCTACCTAATGGTAAGGTTTGTAAGCTGTTTGTTTCATTGTTTTGACGACCCATATGGTGCAATAATTACTGGATTTCTGGATCGCCGTGCCAAGGGTTCGATTCCCAGCGAGACGAAAATTTAATTGATGATTTTGAATTTCTGTTTTCGGTCTTGGTGTGTGTGATCTTGTCTATAAGTGTTGTCCATGGCACCTATCATTATTTATATTCACAAAAACACCATAGTCACCGACGCCACTCCGACCGAGGATTACCATTATTATTTTGTTGCAGATGCAAGTTTTATTCTTTAACCTTATTCTAATGCTAATAATACGTTTTTCAGAGGCGAAGCAAGTAAGGGTTGTTAATTGCATATTAAATCTATCAATAACATATTCATAAAACGACATAAAATTATAAGTACCTAGTTATTTTTTAACGTATACCGACGCCCCTATTATACATGGTCATTAAGCTTCCCATCAACCAGCTACCATAAAAAATAAATAAAAACAACGTTATTCGTTACAGTATTTATAGAGGTAATTTCATAAATTTCCCCAATAAATTAACTTATTGCTGCGATATAATAAACGAACAGGGTACGCTATTAGCTAATAAAATTGAGCTGGCATGTGAGAGGACCGCAGTCGAGGCAGTAATCAAATATTTGGAGCGCCCCCGGGCCGCTTGTGTAGTGGATAAACAGATAACATACATACTCTGTATGAAAACCGTACAGACTACAGATATTACGAAACACAGATGTGAGGAGGATAGATACCGCTTTATAAAACATCGAAAGCATGTCGTCTCTTTCATTTGATGACGTCACGAAATCACAAAAACATCAGAAGTCTGGTATTTTTCTAAATTATAATTAATAACTCACCGCCTTGAATTTGAGAGAGACTACGCTACTTTCGTATATTTCCACAATCACGCGCACACGTACGTAAAAAGTACGCTAGTTTTTGCCAAGGAGACTGAGGCGGGTTGTGACAGGGGTGAGTTGTGACAAAGTCGGATGGATGGATGGTTGGATGGATTTGTAGTGGGATGCACTGCCGAGGTAAGTTAAATAAATGGTTAGGCGTCTACAGCATTCAAGAGAAAAAATCGCCAAAAGTGAGTTTTCAGCTTAGATTAAATAACAATTTCTATTGTAAAAACTATTGCAAAAATGACTTCGATATGACATACTTGAATAAAAATGGTTTATTCATCATAATCAATTTTTTTCATTGTATTGTTTTTCATAAAATGCCCCAATAAACACTTGTCACAACTTACCTTGACCGAAGCCACAGCTTAGCTCGGCAATAGGAGGTTTATGACATGGGGAATTAAAAATTTTTCAATTTACTTATATTCCCTTTCTATTTTTATTATATTTTAATTAATTTCTATTAGTCAAAGAATCTAACTATTTACATGTACTCGTATAAGTTTCGTGGAGGTAGGGCTGTTTTTGTTTGAGATATGTCAAGAAACATAAAAATTGTCACAACCCTCCTAGGTCTCCCCTATATCTCAAACTATCGTCCTGTAGCTTACACGAAAAAGTGCCGTTTATTTGTCTGAGTTTGTTGTAAAACGGTTTGTAGTAAATTCGGTTGTATTTTCAAAGGTATAAAAAGAAAAATGTTTTAGTACTACAAAAATGTGTTCATAATCAATACCTGTAACATCGGTATGTTTTCTTTATTTGTTGATGTCCATGGACGAAGGTAGTGACCATCAAAGTTTGCTCAAAAATGATAATATAATTTAGTAGAGCGCACCAAATACGCTAGCACAAACGGCTTGCGGCATCTATTCTTTATCATGTCTGTGACGAAACAATTTAATTTTAAAAGACTAAAGGACCTATGTAAGCTATCTTGTTATAGGAGAATGCCCATTTAGTATGGAGAAATGTACTGACTTTAAAATATTTGTGTCTTGATAAAAATATCTTTATTTGATTATGTTATCCTAATAAATTATACATACTAACTTTAGTCAATGATAATATTAGGAAATAAGAGATTTTAAACAAAACTAATTTGTATTTAGGTTACAGTAAACTCACAGTAATATGGACTCTATGCGGGCGTATTAAAGTCGATTGCGAATGTAATGTCGATCTTTTAAGTTTCAAATTCATTTGACAGTTCCCAAACACCATGAAGTTTGTAATGTATTATAATCACAGAACACTATTACTCCTGGCTGATTATAATAATTTTCTATAAAAAAAATAATTCATTTGACAGTCCTCTTACGTCATCTAGTTTGTTGTCATGGATATAATATACTATAACTGTTGTATCATAATTATAATCGAATCAATGCTACCTATTGGCCCGAAGAATCTTAAAAGATTCCTGATTGGCCCTTATCCAAACATAAATCGCCCAATGGTTTTCTTTTGTAAAACGGAAGTAAAGTTACTTATTAATTTCAGAAAATTATTCCCAATAAGGATTTTTTAGGAAATAGGGTAAAATACTTGAAATATTTTAATTAAATTTTTTGTCCAAAAATCATTGTGACACAATTATTTTTTTAAGAGTACTGGCTATGGGCATTCTCCTTTCTTATTGGCTTTAACAAAATACTATTTGTACTGCTTTAATGTGTTTTTACCCGACTGCCAAAGAAGGGTTATCTTTTTCGCGCGTATCTTGTATGTAAGTATGTATGTTTGTATGATTGTATGTGTGTAATATTCTTTGTCACCTCGTATCTTCCAAACCTCTACACGGATTTATATAACTAAGATATCGTTAAATCCGCCTTGATAATCCAAGTGCTCTTAGATAAGTGAAATTAAAAAAAATATGGTGGCTGTAAAAAAAGAATAAATATCATCTGCCTATAATCAAAGCGTACAAAAATTTGACTTCCATCAATTTACAAACATCCCTGTAAGTTTCAAAATATGTCATAAAACTTATAACTTACCATTTTATTCTTGAACATTCAAATAGTTTAAAATAAAAGTGACGTAGTCGAATCCTGAACCAAGACAATATCGAGAAATACAGGCTGCATGCGATGTGCTACGGCTAGATATCATATTTCTTCATTTTAAGTGAAATTCCTCTTACACAGAGACCTTTTCTACGTTTGTGAATAAATGTGTTTTAGTAAGATATTGTGCACTATTTACTATGTCTTCTGTGGTATTACTTTGTATAATAATATTAAACGGTCTTCTTATGAGAAAGCTCAAAGCTATATTTGTAATATATTCGTAATTATATCGTGTAGTTCTCAACGTATTTGTAGTTATACACATTGATGTATGCTGAAATAGCGATCTAATTAATGATCTAATTAATATCTCGGTGAATGAGATGATACATTGTCAAAAATTTGCATATTTTCTGATTTATCTCCAACTAGGAAATCGCCCTCGCTTTGCTTCGGAAAAAATAGTAGAAAAAAAATATAACATAGCCTATGTAACCCGGGGATAGAGTCGCTTCCCAACAGTGAAAGAATTTTTCAAACCGGTTCGGTATTTCGGAGCCTATTCAATGCAAACAATCAAATCTTTTCTCTTTATAATATTAGTACAGGTGATGGATTAGTCACTGAACTCAGGTAACATCACACAAAAACTAAAACCGGTGACTTTCATCTTTTCTTACTGGATAAACCATAATATTATGGTAGGTTTTTTTGTGACACAGCAATGTATAATGAATTAGTAGATCGATTTACACGATTAAATGCAGTATAAATGTAATTAACCCACTAGTTTAAAGGCTAACACATAATGTTTTATACTTAGATTTCATTTCTACATGCTTCTATGTAACAAGCCTTGTTCGTTATCATGGGATGCTTACCAGAAATGCACTTATTTTACTTCCAATAAATTCGAAATACCCGCCAAAATGGATGAATGCTCACCAAATTGTGTTTCATGAAGTATTGTAGAAATTAAACTAATTTCCTTTTTATGCATGCCATAAAAATATGCAAGTGCCGTTAAATTGAAATTCAGGCCAAATATTTTATATTATCATCGTGAACTGTAATTTACTACTTACAATTTAACGCATTATTTTTCAGTTTTTAATTCACAAACAGGCTTCCGAACGTCTCCGGCGCTGCTGGAGGTGTTGCCCCTCCACCCTTGCGTAACAAACTACAGTAAGCAGTTATTCCATGCTACCTACGAGTCCTACAAAGCGCCTATGCAGTGTTGCCAACTTTATTTTTAGAGGATCGTACCATAGACTAAAAAAGGTAGTATTTTGCCATGAATTCAAGAAAATAATAGTACGCAATGGAATTTCAATAAATCTACGTAAATCAATTAAATAACTAAATGTAATTATAATTTTGAAATCGTACAAGAGCCAAAGAGGTTATATAAATACGATTTAAATAGTATGGATTGCAACACTGCGCCCACGCAGCTTTTGGCTCACAGTTTTTGTTACAGCGCGAGGGGGCTGCTCTCCCTCCGCGCGTTGACTAAGTCGGTTAGTTACACTAAATTAAATTAGAACTGTAGTTATTGGTATTAATGGTATTATTGGTATATTAGTAGGAATTTAAGTTAGTAAGTTAGGACGTACAACGAAATTTGCATGCCTTATATGGTGGAATGTGGAGGACATATTATGATTACCTAATTTTAAGACATTGTTATTGTTACCCACTTTCGAGCAAATAAATAAATTTGAATTTGAATGTTGCATTCCATTTTGGCAAGCAAAAAGAATATTTAATTTTTGTACAGTTTGCAAAAAAATTAGGTATGCAGGGCGTGATTCTTAAATCTTCTGATATTATTAATATTACACAATGTTTGTGTTGGTATCATTGTTAAATGCTACCTATATATGAAAAGTACAATTTAACATTGATAATAATAGTAACATTCTGTTATATTAATAACTAGGAAATCGCCCTCGCTTCGCTTAGGGAAAAATAGTGAAAAAAATATAGCCTATGTCATCCAGGGAGAATGTAGCTTCACAACTGTAAAAGAATTTTTCAAATCGGTTCGGTGGTTTCGGAGCCTATTCAATGCAAACAATCAAATCCCTCCTCTTTATAATATTAGTATAGATAGATTATAGGTTTTAGAATCATGCCCAGCATACCTAATTATTTTGCCGATTGTACTTAGTCTTAGGGTATAAAAATATTTTGGTGAACACTTAAATTTTATCATCAATCGTTATCAAAATGTGGTCAAAACTTCCAAACTGAATTAGAACTAATTCCTCTCAACCTACGGAGTTGAAATACACATTGCTTTAGTCTCGACGACAATGCATTTTAATAATGAGAATGAGTTAATAAAAACCTAACCTCAGGATTGGCTTCAAATGACATAAATTTAATACTGGCATCAATACCAGTCAAGAAAATCAAATCACCCTCGCTTCTGTTTCAAACGAACGATATCTTTTAACGCTGTTTCAAGTTTTCCATTCGACATTACTAACAGTAACGAAAGAAAACGCGAGAGATAAAAATGATGATCGCGGTTGGGTCCGGACATTCGATTTTATTACGGTACTTGAGTATCGGCGGAGAGATAGGGTCCGAATGTCCACCACTTATCGGCCGCGAGAAATATCTCTCCAAACTGGGAAGACGTTTGACAGGAAAACAGGGGATTTTGAATTAGACAAGGAATCTTTTATCTACACGAGTAATAAAACTGTCGATCCATGTCAGCACATGGAAGTTATTGGAGATGTCTTTGATTCCTACTAATCCTACTAATATCGAAACTAGCTAACTAGGAAATCGCCCTCGCTTCGCTTCGAGAAAAATAGTAAAAAAATATATAATATAGCCTATGTCACCCGAGGATAGTGTAGCTTCCCAACAGTGAAAGAATTTTTCAAATCGGTTCGGTAATTTCGGAGCCTATTCAATGCAAACAAACAATCAAATCTTTCCTCTGTATAATTTTAGTATAGATTAGCTGTGCCCGCGTTATTTTGTGGAAAAAACTAACTACTAAAATATATAATGTTATATAACCTATACAGCCTTCTTCGATAAATGGACTATCAAACACAAAAATAATTTTTAAATTCGAACCAGTAGTTCCTGAGATTAGCGCGTTCAACCAAACAAACTCTTCAGCTTTATAATATTAGTATAGATGTGACAACTAACAAATTATGAGGATGGATGGATGGATGTTACTCTTTAACCACAGGTAAACAATGATCTGTAACAAGAAATGGGGTACTTATTATCTCATAAAACAAGAGCAGAGCCGCGGGCAGGGCGCTAGTAACAAATATTATCAGGATTATTTATTAACGCAATAAATCCAATTTATTAACTCAGTTCAGTTCTAGATTAACATCGTCTTGCATAATTTTTCTATTTTAAAACTATCTGCGGTATAGATGCACCATAAAGAGGTAAAGAAACCATGCCTGAACCTTTGGAATTAGGACTCACATCAAACACTGCCTGGTACAATATACAACTCATAAGTTTTAACACCTTTATTAGTAGATTTTGATTTGTAATCTATACTAATTTTATAAAGAGGAAAGATTTGATTGTTTGTTTGCATTGAATAGGCTCCGAAACTACCGAACCGATTCGAAAAATTCTTTCACTGTTGAAGCTACACTATCCCCGGGTGACATAGGCTATATTATATTTTTTTACTATTTTTCCCGAAGCAAATCGAGGGCGATTTCCTAGTGTTAGATAATAAAATTATGAAATGTCGTAGCAAATCAAAATCTAAATTTTGTGATGACATGTACCTATAAACATAACATGTGTGTAGTAAAATATCTTTGAAATAGCCAATGGGTACGATACCTCATCGTGATCATGGCTATGAATGGCTGGTTGGCTTACCAGGAAGCAACATAAAAACATATTAAGTATAATACGATATTCTCAGTGAAGAAAAAACGAAGGAGATAAGAATGACAGTCGCGGTTTGACTGGATCATACAATTTTACTACTTTCCTTCGATGCTACAGATAAACACCAAATAATGTCGAGTTTTGTAAGTGAAACTGATTATTAACACTGAAAAATATTGCAAAGTTTGTTTTCCTTAATGTATAGGTATTCACAATGTTACAGGCCTTATTACACTACTTAATTGCCATAGACATGTATCTTTTTTACTTAAAAATACCTGATGGTAAGTGGGCATATGTACACTAGCTAGAAAAAAGTGAAATAATAAAAATAATAAATAATATATTAAGTAAAATGTTACTTAATTGCTATGTCACCATAAACTTTGAAACATTTTATCGATCGATACACGAATCCCATGGCTAGGCCGCTAGGAGTAAAATATCTATTATATATAAAGTTCTATTCTATATTTCTCTTTCAACCCACTCGGTGTCGGGTGAGACTCAAATACCGCCGCAATAAACAGTACAAAGGGTTAGATTTGTTGGAACTTGAGACGGCTTTCCTGCCGAGGATTCGTGTTACGGAAAAAGGAATGGATTCGTTTTGTCCGTGCATTTATTCAGTGTCATCTAGAACATAGGTTTGTTATTGCAGAGTAAGGGTTAAGACACATCTAAGGATGTAAAACGGATTTTACTATACACTGACAGCATTGGTGATAGATAAAAAATGACATGCTATGTAAATAGTATAGATGTGTAGTTACTATATTTTCTTTTAAATTAACTCTTAATTAATCAGCTATGCCTTTTTTGTTAGTTCATGTTAAGACAGATCTCCAATCTGTATAATTATCAAAATGACTGCATAATTAATTATTAACAAGTTTACACAATTGCGTGAATTAAATACATAAAACTACTAGTACTTAATTTACTTTTGTAATTGCTCTTGTAATTATTTGTGTGTACTAAATAAATAAATAAAAGTAAATTAAATCTCTTGCCTTTTCATTCTGTAATATTCCAATATACAAGTTCTAACAAGAAAACGAAATAAAATCCTACTTATGCCAGCTAGTAAGTACAGAGCAAGAGCGACATAATTCCCAAATTACAAGCTTTCGCGTTGATAAATTTTTCATTCGCGCCTTGCAGGCTGATTGCTGGATTCTTTTAGGGTAATTGTAGACTTGCGACACCGCGACTTTGCGATTGCGATTGTCTGCATGTTGAATGTAGTTGGTGCGATTAGGGACACTTTTAGTAACCTCATGAACAGTTCAACTGTACATAAGCAAAACGAGTAATAATCGTACTAAACGAGGAAATTTGCGAATGCAGATAGAACTGGGCAAAAAAATACAAACCCGGACTCACTTCTATTCAAATCTGTAAAGATCACAATATTCACTTTGAAATTAATATTCATATAACACGTGAAAAAGAAATATAGTGACGTTACAGATCTGTTTCATATCCTCAGATATACGTTCAGTACAAGAAGAAAGAAAGTAATCCGGTACTGTTCCATCGTTCTGGACAATGTTTAGAATCTCTTTGATTCTGAATACTCCTTGTATAATCTGTAGATACGTAAATAAATAAAAAAGAGCATCAGTGACACTGTGTTTTTATCTGATTTTTACCGTAATCTCTGAACCGCGGTTGCTATCTACAAGTACTTACGACGATAACCTACCTACATAATTATGAGTACGGACAAAAATCCAGTGAATCTTGGACCCTATTCTAAATGACTTGCATAATTGGGTTTTTGGATTTAAAAAAATATCAATTTATTATTATTTATTTTTTTATATTTTTAACATTAACAGAAATTATATTAATTTTTAATGCGAAAAACTCTTAAAAGTTAAAAGTCAAAACATACATCTGTGTGCTATAAGGAGTAAAAATTAACACTGTGAAGTCATAAGCGCTCGGATCTATTCTGGAACTGTCGGTCTGTTTTCGGTAATGGATTTAAAAAAAAAATTCAATTTGATATTGCTTTAATTTTTTAATTATAACGAAATAAAAAAATACAAGTTGTTTTTTTAAAGCTATATAATATCTTTTCATTTATAACAAATAAAATTCTTCAATAAACCTACTGTTTTATGTTGAAATATGTATTAAATAATGGCTTCAGAATAAAATTTACATGCACCATACAGTTTCTTTTCCTGTTGCTAAATTGTAGCTGAAAATATAAAAAGAAATTGGTATTTATATACAAAATATTTTTACTTTTAAGTATTTATTTTTATTTTATATAGTGTAAATATTATGTTGTAATTTAGTATATTACCTACAGTAAATAAATATTTTAAATTGAAAAAATATATTTCAAAACTCCAATCAAATTCGCCAATTCTATTCAATCGCTTTGTCGCAGCGTCGTATAGTCGCAAGTGTAGCGAACTACAGAACCTCAGCGCAATTTTCAGATTGAATTTTTACGACAACAGTAGGATAAAGTTATAAACAAATGAATAAACCGTACTGAAATCACAAACTGCCGACGAAATGAAAGTGAATGGGGTTGTGTTGTGATGCTCGTAAAAAGTTGAAGTGCTCAGCCGCTTTGGAATACTGGAATTACACTATGAATATTTTCTTTTATTCTGCGTGATGGATGTTCTCTGTGCGTAATTTTGCAATAAAATGATGCCGTAAACTTGTTTATTTAAGTGTTTACGTCATTTGTTAAAAACAAGAAACAAAGGGCAAATATTGTACAACATACAAGCTGAGTGAAGTCCCTTTTTACAGTCTGCCTCTGCAGCGCAGGCAATTCGGCGAAGAAATAATCCTAAAAATATGTAAATTGTGTAAGAAACATATTATGTACCTACCTACCATGTATTAAGCCTTGTGTCTGCATTGCAGTGTATTTTATTGTAAAGTGTTTCTTTCTTTCTTTCTTTCTTACTTCTTTGTCTTCTTTAATTCTAAAGACGTGGTATTCTGATCCCAACTGTCGTATTCAAAAACAGTTAATCGTCAAACTCTGTAGAGCGTACGCATCCGCCGATATCAGTGTGGCTTTAATGTAATCCTTGGACTTATCGGTTCACGGGTACACGATAACGATATTTTAAAGTTCTTTGATATAGGCCAACAGTTCGGCAAATGCACGGCACCTACCTGGTCTGCTGCGTGTACGCCTCGATGACCTTCCACCCGATGTGATGAGGTTGGTGATAGCTTTGAGTGCTGGCACTTCACTGCTAATGATGGATTGATGCAAATAAACGCGCTCCTATTAAACGGTACAGTTAATAGTAAAGGTAATCCTATGCAAAACGTATCTACATAATATCAAAAAAATTTCATTCATAACATAAAATGTATGTCACACCCAATGATATTTTATACAAGATATGCCAAGATGGCGCTGAAATTATGTCAGTCGAATTTAGACAAGTGTAGCGATTTCAATTCAGACAGTTGATAGCTTAGCTGCCTCTGAGTGAGGCCGTCTAGTTGTCTTTTTCACTATTATGGTTTTAGTAGTGCCATCCCTTTTACGTAATTTACCAATGTAATAGTGATTGATGTAGCGAAACAAAAGATAAACGTGTGTGTGTTGTAGCTCGGTGGGGACAGATTTTTTGGTTGATTTGTAAGGGCATAACGTATCTATAGTTTAATATCATTGGTCACACTCATTTTGTCTCGACAAACTCAACTTGAATGGGGCTGCAAATGTCTACGCGCTTGCCAATTTAATACTTTATACTCCGTGCGATGTCGCTTCAAGTCAAGTGTAAAGTATTAAATGCTAGCTCTTGCCCGCGACTCGTCTGCGGATTTTCTTTTATACCAAACTTTAAATTTTTGGATGAATTTTCGAATGTGCGTTAAGGAGTATTTGCCTAGAATTAGATGCACGTCATACGTACGCCATCGTCAATTGTCAATTGCTTGCAGAGTACTTGCAGATTGCTTGCATCTTGCGAAGTAAAAGTTCGAAATCTGTCCATAGAGCGACATTATCGCATTTATTTTAATTGTACAGAAAACTCACTCCGCAAAATCATTTAAATAAATAGCGACTTTGTCTCCGACGCAATAAAGTGTGATTCAGGTCGCATTGCGCTAATCAGAAACGCGTTATGAGTTGCCTCTTTGTAACCAACTTCAAAAAAGGAGGAGGTATTCAATTTGACTATATTTTTTTTACGTTCGTTACCTCAGAACTCTTGACGACTCGTCGTGTTTCGGCTGGGGGGCTTGAGAGCCAGTTCTTTCTTTCTTTTTCTTCTTTCTTACTTGGCCGGCAACGCATCAGTGATGCCTTTGGTGTTGCTGATGTCCATGGGCGACGATAGCCACCATCAGGTGGATCGCCAGCTCGTTTGCCAGCTATTTCCATAAACAGAGCATTATTATGTCTATTTAAATTCACATATTTACAAACATTTTTGTCGAGTTCATATATTTATAAACATTTTTTTCGAGTATACGTATAAAGAAAAATCATTACAACCAACTAGTACGAGATAAAATCATTTTTATTTATATTGTAATATTTACAAGAACATTTATGTTCATTTAAGATAATATCAATGTGCATAACAGTTTTTATCTTAATTTTTTTTTTATCTTAATTAATACAAACTCCTCTACGTAGTCAATAGAGATTTATTTCTAAAACGTACGCTAAATAATTATAATAATAAAAGTTATATAACAATTACAACGCAAGGGCGCCTCCTACGCAAACACTACATAATTAAGAATTGATATTCATCTTGACTTCAACAACAATATTTTCCATTTAACTCGCTGAAGAACCTTTTAACGCTATAATTCCTCGCGTGTATGTAAAACAGCGCAAACGAAGCGTGTTTCGTTATCGGTGTCTGCGCCTTCTATCTCAGGAAATGAGATTTTTGCGCACCCCGCTCTCACCGCGCACGTCCATTTAGCGAGTTAGCTCGTTTTTAAATAGACCGGATCGTGAGGTTATTTTAAAGGATATACGTTACGTTTTGCGCTATATCGAGATTTTATGATCTCACGGTTTTTACGTACCTACTAGTGTTCTGTCCGTGGCTTTGCGCGCGTTTTCAGGGATAAAAAGTAGCTTATTTCTTATTCTATAACTAGCTGTTGCCCGAAGCTTTGCATACGGATATTATGTTTTAACTTATTCAAACTTTTATCCTGTTTTCCCGGGAAAACTTTTAATTTTCCGGGATGGAAATTTGTCTAAAATATGACCCAGGGTATCAGTAACAACTTCACCAATTTTCATCGAAATCCATTCAAGGGTTTTTATGTGATACCCGGACCGACAAACAGACACTTTGAGTTTTATTATAGTTTAAATACAATAGATTTTGGTCTACCTGAGTGCTAAATTTCATGAAAATTCGTTCAGTAGTTTTTGTGTGAAACATCCATACAAAATTTCATAGTTATGATATTAGTAGGAATATAATTATAGCGGCACGATCGTAACGTCAAAAGGTTGGCAGACGCATAGTTTCCCAAAAAAGGGGAACATACACTCTTGTAGGTTCTAAACATAATCTCTCTAGATTAACTCGCACTTGTCTTGTCAAGTTAATTTTTCCTGAAAGTTACAGGGCTGATTCACTGAACGTAAAAAACTATACCAACTTCATATAACATGATAAATGCAGCTTTTCAGAATAATTTCTTTGAATTGTTGTAAAAGCTATATCTAACTAAAGCTATAAAGTAATTCTAGTAAACTATTAAGTGATTAAACAGACAAATCAAACCACCATTTTAGTATTATACCTATATAAATATAATATTTTTTTAATAAAAATAAAATGACATGTAAATTATAGAATTGAAAGAAATATAGACAGAAGATACAATTTAACTGAAATTTTAAGTATTGAATTGTGTACAATATTTAAATAAAATCATACAAAAATATACATTTACATCATGACAAAATAAGCTCTCTACAATTATTTCCCGAGAGAGCTAAAACATGTGTGAAAACTATTTTAATCAGTCTAATTGCGAGTAGGTTTCAAAAATGCTTTTAAATAGAACAAAAACATGTGAAAATAATTTTAATTTCTACTGATGATCAAAATTAGTCATAATGATAAAACCGATTCATATTTTTCTTTACTATTTTTGGTATGATTTTAATTCTGTATCCCACTAGGGTAATCTGGCATCGACTGAATTAACTTTACGCACTTGCGTATTAAAATTAAAAGGTTAACACTAGTAGATTTATGAATTCCTTGTTTCGAACGAAGAATTAAATAAGAGCGATTTATGGGATTTACACGATATAACTAAGTGAATAAAATGAAATACACGATGGTAACGGTAATTAAAGGTCTAATTGTTAGCCTTAAAGGTACTTGGCCTATAATCTTATTATTGTGACATCCAAAAATGCACAGCGTTCTTTCTTCAAAGCTGAATATCAGAATATTCTTAATATTTAACTATCTAATACCTTTACACCAGCAATTCTTGTATATTTATATATACAATATATTCTGGGAATCTCGGAAACGGCTCCAACGATTTTCATTGTAAGCATGCAGGGGGTTTCGGGGGCGATAAATTGATCTAGCTAGGATTCATTTTTAAAAATGTTGTTTTATCCGTGTTTTCAGGCAATGAAAAACTGCTACAACAGACTCTTCCTGACATCTATTGGCGAGTAGCAACACTAAAGTACTTCAGTTGATGGCGTCCGAGCAAAGCTCGGTCATCTGGGTATTCTTTAGTAAAACAAGGTAACTTAAAAGCTTGACTATGAAATCTATCTTTTTTTCTTCTTCCCTTCTGTCTTGATCGACATCGGTGATGCCTTTGATATTACTGATATCCGTGGACGTCGGTGACCACATACCATCAGATCTTCTAATCTTTAATGAATAATATTTAACTCACCAAATGTCGCCTCTCTCTATAGAAAGGAGGAGATTTACACTTCATAGAATTCACAAATATCGCCGTTGTGGTTGCAATGTTCATTCAAAAGTATATTTTCCGAACACAAATCGAAACTCCGTTCAAATCATTCACAGTACCAAGTTTGGTCAGGTTTGAGTCCCATCTAATATCTGATCAGATTCGCTCAATATCCCGGAACCCGTGTTAAATATAGAGGTGAGATTATCGAGCAATAGCGAGACAGGGTGTCGCGTCTCAGATTAAGCAAATATTACCCCGTGAACGGATGCACCTATGAATCTATTAGAAATGGCGGAATAATATTATTTTTAACTATTATGCAAAATTGTCACGTGCAGTAACTGCACGAGTAAAATTCTTCTGCAGACCATATCATAACGAGTAAAACACTAGTGAATTATTTGTTACCTTTCTGCTTTTTCCTGCACCCGCCCCAATTGATTTTCATTTCTGGCTCGTTTCCTAGCTCGTCCTACACGAGCAGGTTGAATAATTTCTTCCATTACTTATTAAAACGATATAGATAACACAAAAAACACGGACGCTATCAACAGTCGACTTACTAGGAAAGTTAACAGATTCGCCATCTTAGGAATTTTGAAATGGCGACTTCTGATTAGTCGACTGTGACAGAGGCGGATTTGCTTTTGACAAATTTAGGATCGAAGCCGTTTTGCACGTGAATGCTTATTTTGCAGTGCTTTTTACCATGGATTGAAGTGGATTTGCATTTTGTTGTTTCAGATATAATGTAGCCACTTTCAAACGCTACAATTTGGTATAACCAGCTAAAAAATTAAATTTTGGACTGATGCGCCTTTGCTTTTATACCCCTCAGTTATGGTGTCTTCCTTTTGCTAAACTTGTGACAGACATGACCAACTACGCAGTGGCCAGCTAACCACCCAGCATTTTTGACATTTTTTTCTACTTCGGTTGTAATATCGGAGAGTCAATTAACAAACAATTTCCACGAACGGCAGCGACCAACAGGTGGTGGCACTAGCCTCTGCTGCTGCCCTGATATACTATAGTGAACTTATCCAATTTATTTATGACTTTAAACATAAAAACAAAGGATAGTATGACTTATCGTTGCTTCTATCTGTAATCTTTATCAATAAAAAATATTTAATTCGCAGTTAGAGAAGTCAAAGTTCCAAACCAATTCAAGTAAGTACAGTAGAAAATATATAACTTACAAAAATCTCACTAACAGACAACTCTAAATCTTTTTAACTCTACAGAACGCCAGAAGCTTTCGGCGCGTAATATCCAGCAATATCAACACCGGGAATCGAACCTGAGAAATGAGCAACGGATGTTATTGTAAATACTGCAGTGCAGATGTAACTGCAAAATTAAACTGGCTCTCGCTCACGAGATATTGGAAAAACTTCGAGAGTTACGTAAGTGTGGATGAGGTTAATGTTTACTTAGTAAGAGTTTAACAGTTAACTAAATAGTGAAGTTTGATAGGTATTTTATTTATTTAAGTATTTTTATTTTTCTTTATTTGGGAAACATACAGTGTCTTATGTCTATAATACTTGCACAATATATTATCTTTAACACCATTTATGAGTTTATTTATTTATTACACTTTATTGCACACCAAATTTACAGAGTCAGTAAAAGCTTTTCAATGTTAATATTACAAGTGCACCAAAGGCGATCTTATCGCTAAATAGCGAATTAGCGATCTCTTCCAGATAACCTTCGGCAAGTTTCCGCATTAATTGATTGTCTGGTATTGTATATTTCGATTTTAAGACGAGTCGTATTTAGTAAATAAGTAACTTTTTATCGTAATTTTGAATTTAATGAGACAGAAAATTAAAATAATTTAAAGATAATCACTAATTTAAAAAATAATTGTTTCCTATTATAGTTTTAACTAATTTAAATTAATATTTCAGTAAAAAGTAGAGCTGAGAATCTTTACCAAATAAATGTCATCCAAAAAAAATTACTATATGTCATTAGAATTAATGAAAAAAAAAACTTAATTTTATAATATTACTAGCAATTGCCCTCGCTTCGCTTCGGAAAGCAGTGACAGCCTAGCGGTTAGAACGTTTGTCTCCCGAACGCAGGGCCCCGAGTTCAAATCCTGCCACCAACCTCTAATTTTCATATATTGTGTGCATATTACAATGTAACTATCACTTATCATTTGCTTCGGTGAAGGAAAACATCGTGAGGAAACCTGCACACCAGAAAGTTCTCCATAATGTTCTCAAAGATGTGTGAAGTCTACCAATCCACACTTGGCCAGCGTGGTAGACTATGGCCTGTTCCCCTCACATTATTAGAGGAGACCCCGAGCCCAGCAGCGGGACAATTATGGGTTGTTGCTTTGCTTTCGCTTCGAAAAAAATCTAAGATACTTTATTTAACTTACAGAACATACCTACTCTTATAGCAGCATGATTGATCATTAGAACCGCATTACAATGAAAAGTCGTTACACAGCTGCTATTAGGTTAGTTAGGTTTCACTAAATAGTTAAATTAGGTTCAATAACCCTAGCTCGCACTGGGCTGGTTGCTTTTACTTATTATTATTATTTCATCATATTATTTTCTGAATTTTTTGTTTCCTGCTTAGCCCTTAGTAAATTAGATTGAATAAATAGGTTGTATGATGATGTTTGGCTGATCCATCAGTATTTCACGTTAGGTACCCAGACTTTAAAAAGTAGTCTTACTCGTTCTCCAAGGTAGAATCTATGTCTATACCAAAACACATCAAGATTGGTTCAGCGGTGAGAGATAGTTAAGGTTAATTCGATGAGTTATGTGAGAATGGTAATAAAGGAGCAACACATTTTCGCGTTTATTACATTGTAATTTTGGCAAATCAATAATTCGGCAAATCGGAGATATTACTTCACAGAAAATGAGAAAATTCAGCACTCTACACTTTATCACGATGTTCCTGAGAACATGCATTATAACAGAACTACAACATCACTACTACGGAACTCTAAAAATTACGGAATACTTAGTTATTACAAAGAACAATCCTAAGCTTGATTTAACACGCTGCAATACGTTTTGTTTAGTGGAGTTATGTATTTTATTATCAATTATTCAATTTACTTATAACTAAACTACGATTTTCAACCACTTCCAGGGTGAAATAAAAAATGCTAAATTTACGTTGGAGGCCATAATTCATGATTTAAAAAAAGTGAATATAAAAATAGACATTAAGTAAAAAAAAATACTTCAGTGCCATATTCTAGCTCCATCTTGCGAAATAGAAATAAAGTAAGAAATGCATGTATGCCTTATTTTGTATGAAAAAAGATTTTTTTAAGTTCAAAACAAATTAAAAACTCGTTTTTCGGTTTTGGTATCATGCAAATGTCAATTTACAACTTGAAAAAATCATTTATTTCGAAATCACAGACAGGCACTTCAATTATATTTATGTGTATTTGAATTGAATTGATTGTAAATTTGTAAAAAATAAGTACTACAGTGCCTCGTTTTGGCTCCACCTTGCAAAATATTAAAAAACGACTAAGAAATTTACGTATGAACCTATGCTTTAATTTGTGTGAAGAAAAGGTTTTTGTATAACATGTTTAAAACAAATCAATTCATATTATATTTTCTCGCTTTATTAAGGAACTAAAAAATTGCCTATAATTTAAGTTGAAGACTCGATACCGTAGTAAAGTCCTGTTGAAATCCGTTCAGTGGCTTCAGAGATTTATGAAGACAAACAAACTGACAAACAAAAATTAATAATTTATTATTTATAAAATAATTCATTTTTCGGTTTTGACATCGCGCAAGTAACGATTTACAACAATATGATAAATGCAGTTATTTCGAAATCACAGACAGACATGTATATATGTATGTATTAAAGGTTTATGTATTGAAGTCGTTGGCGTGAATCAACAAATACAGAGCCATCTAGTTGCCAAGATAGTAATCGATTATTTATTGGATATTGGTTACTCATACAGATTTAATTTTCGTTTTTCTACCACTTCCCAGGTGAAATTTATAAAATGCTGAAATTATATTGGAGGAAATAGATAGGCAAACAATATGCTCTTAAAAACAAAATACAAAAATAGATATCCACTCATAATAGGCATTTCAATTAATGAAAAAAATAACCTTTAAATGCATTTTATGGCCTTTCCATGCAATATATGTAAAATCTAAGAAATGCATTTATAACTCTTCTTGTACGAAAAATACGTTTTTAATAGTTTAAAACAAATCAGCTGATATTTTTTTATTTTTCCATACAAACCATCCCTAAGGAACCCTTTAGTATGGAACCCTAAACAATTGCTTAGTTGTTAAGTTGAACACTTTGCAATATCCTAGTAAAAGTGTTGTTAAAATTCGTTCAGTGGTTTCGGAGATTAGCGGAGACAAACAAACAGACAGACAGACAAAAATTTTAAAAACTCATTTTTCGGTGTTGGTATCGTGCAAGTAACGATTTGCAACTTGAAAAAATCATTTATCTCGAAATCACAGACAGACTCTTCAATTTTATTAATATGTATAGATGTATAGATGAAGATGATAATATCATCTACTGTCTATACTACTGTCGTGTAGCTCTTTTCACGGACTATACGCCTGTGGTATAGTCGGAAAAGGTTGTAACTTGAGTTACAACCTTATGCGATGCGGGTGTCGATATATAATTATTATTTATTATCATCATTGCATAGCTATATCTAGATACACATGAAGATCGTAATTTTTGTTCGCGGTAAGAGGACTTCACTCTGGGTCTAGTGGCCAGTAATGGATATCTATTAGCCGCAGACCCACACTCGACACCTAGGGTTGTCACTTAATACTTTAATAAAATTATTACATTACTCATTACTCAATTTTAAGTAGAATATAGCTTCTTGGGATCAAAGGAATTCATGCGAGAAAGCTTGCTTTATTTTTTAACTGATATATTTTATGACTCTGTACCTGATATATAGAAAATACAGATTTTGATTTAAAGGTTTTGTTTATATTACTTAATTTATAGTTTTGTATTAAATGTACAAGCAAATTTTATTTTATTTTATTTTGGAAAAATATTTTATTTTATCTTTTAAACAATCAACCAATGTTATTAATTTATCATAAATGTTTTGTAAACCAACAAATTATACTTTATGTTATATCAAGTCAAAAAACATTTGGTTAAAAAATATTTCATATAATTATTATACATTATCAGTTCACTTACTTTCAAATCACCTTCCACGTACATCATATTTTAGACATTCTTAGTAAGTATCATGAAAAACATTTTTTGTTCAAAAACTGTCAAGTGTCAACCCTAGTTTTCCCGTCCATTTCAGTGATTTCCGCCCCTCAAGCGACGTAGCGCCACTCGCAGCAACATCAAAGACAGACCTGTCCGTATTCTTAAAGCCAGGTAAATTAAAAATTACCAAACCAGGTAAACTTGAAATTATCAACCATGTTTAGGTACTATTAAACGTATCTTCAAGATTAGACAATTAAACACCCCAGAGTTTTCAGTACATTTAAATAGTAACAAGAATTAATTAAGAAAGAAAGAAAGAAAGAAACATTTATTTCGCCATGGAAAATAACATGGTACAAGGTGAACAAATGTGTGACATAATATATATATTTAGTGGGTAGCTGGGTACCATGTAACCTGGCGAAAAAGGACTACCCTCAGCCTGTGCCATGGAGCGGCTAGGAACCACGGCTGCTGGTTTACAGTGTAGTCCCCTTTTTCGCGTAGTTCCACATGTGGTGTCTACCCTATTAATATTGTATATTAATATTAATTTAAAAGCAGAACAATCCAATGTTGAAGATAATTTACAACTTTATTATTTACTAACTTATGTGTTGAATATACTTATTAGGGATATGATAATATAAAGTGGATAATAAATAATTATACAAACTATAAAACATATAATATAACTTATAATATAAACTATGATAGAGAGGAGAAGAAACTACATTACAAAGAATAATATATATATAATATTAATTGTAAGATAAAAATAAAAATAAAAATTACAAATTACAAAAAAAAAAAATTACAACAAATACAATTACATTATTTCGTAATGCCAAGTGATGTTAAAAGGCTATTTAGAAGACGTATAAAAATGATTCCCATTTCTGTACAAAAAAAAATGTGCCTAAAAACACGAAAGAGTTTAAAAAACATACAATACAATACAATATTCTTTAGTGTGCACACTAGAAGTACATAAAATACATAATGCAATTTCCGAGTCTTTAAATCCCAAAGAAAGTAGAAAATACTCCTTTTACGGAATTCAAACATCGTAATGAAGATTTCACGACTTTTTCTAGGAAATTATCGTTTTCTCGTGTGTTTACATCGAATTTGTAGGCTGAGTTTGGGCGTATTTTTGAGTCAGAAGTACCACACGCTTCGAAACAGATCAAATCAGCTAATCGAACCGCGAACTGTAGGAACAATGAAAAGCTTTTAGCAAATTACTCTTTTTACAACGCAACGTTCTTGTACAAATCGGATTAAATGTAATTACTTAGTTTGTAATGATTTTGTTTTGCATTGTCTTAACACATTCTTACTCGTAAGTATTGTCTTACTTACTCTAAGTAGGAGCAATCACAGCCCGGCGGCTTGCGTCGACCACTAGTGGCAAACTTGAGCGTTTCCATGCTTCAGAGGGCACGTAAAGCCGTCGGTCCGTCCGCCGTCGGTCGGTCGGTAAAAGTCGTTAGTCATCTCGGAGGCCTTCTTGCGGCATGAAAAAATGCCGACACTTGAGTTGACTACTAACTCTTCCACCAGTCCGCACTGGAGCAGCGTGGTAGAGTATGCTCTAGGCCTCGTCGAGAGCAGAGACCCGTGCTCAGTAATGAGCCATTATTAGGTTGAAGCCAAGTATACATAATTATACTGAAGTGAAATTTCTACATAGACGAGGTATTAGGTCTTTTCTGTCACGAAAAAGCGTTACCGCCGCGTGGAGGGGGTAGACGATATATCGCGTGGAATTATTTAAAATAAAATTTTAAATATAAATACGTTGCCGCGTTGCCATTCGTTTTAAATATTTAAAATATTTTTTATTTTCTATAAAATATTTTTTTTAATATTTATTTGAAAATATTTTTAAAGTTATACTTCTTTTGGCGCGATGGAGAAAAATAATGAGAGTGAATTTTTACGATGCGCGCGCACACCGACACCTAAATTCTACATCGTGAAGTTACTTCTAGGTGGCATGGTATCGTAATAGTTCTCGTAATAGAACATAGATGGTGTTTTTACAAGTATGTAGATACAAAATTAATCACAGATGGCGCTTAACACATATCGCACCTTCGGTGCAACAAAGTCACAAATAGCCAAAACTGTAAAATTGAGTTAGTATGCCAAATTGTCTATAAAACAAGCATTTTACGTGAAACTATAGCAGAAACTATAAACAACTAATAGTATATATATTTTTAACCTATTACAGATAGTAATCCAGTAATATGAAAATAAATGCGAATGTGAAAAAATCTTAAAGTCCTCTCATGTTAAATTACAAAAAAGCTGTTGTGCCTTTGTTGCACCGAAGGTGCGATATAGTTTGGCTATAGAGATTCGTAAATTAAATTATTTCAAAATATTAATTTATTTTCATTTTTAATATTGCTGTTTTTGAATATTGTATTTTGAACAATGTTTTTTAATATTGTTTTTTGAATTTTTTTTCATGCCAAAGAAGTATAACTTCTCACGCGCGTACATAAGTACACGTTTATGTTTTTTTTGGAATATTTTTTAAATTTCATTTTGAATTATTTTAAATGTTTTTTATTTTTTTTTTAATTTCGATTTTATTTATAAAAATAAAAATATTTGAAAAAAATAAAAAAATACTACTAAAAAAATTGCTACTTAAGTAACAGCAACGTGGCAAAATATTAACTACTAGGATATCGCCCTCGCTTCGCTTTGGGAAAAATACCAAAAAAAAAAAAATATAGCCTATGTTACCCAGGGATAGTGTAGCTTCCCAACAGTGAAAGAATTTTTCAAATCGGTTCGGTAGTTTCGGAGCCTATTCAATGCAAACAATCAAATCTTTCCTCTTTATAATATTAATATAGATTACTAACAGTTACTAACATTATAAAAAATAATCATCGAAGTTCCCTAATTAAAAATACTCATTCTTATACTTACTCATTTTATGAACGAACAAATTTTTACTTATTATCACTCTGGATCAGGTCTTTTTCCAAGATAAAAAGTATCCTATCTTTAAAGTTCAACAACGTTGAGTCGTTTTGGCATGATCTCAACAAACATCCAAACTTTTCACATTTAAAATATTAGTAGGACAAGATACAAAATTATCTCAACAGATGGCGGGAGTAAAACGACTCTTGAATCACGCTGTTGAGACTTCGCGGAGATTGTAATAATGAATCTCAAAATGTGTGTATGTACACCATATATATGTTTTATGTATAATATTTAAATTTTTGAGGTGGTCCTTAGCTTTTTCTGAGGACCTAAATAATTTGTTTAGCTTTTAAAATTACAGATTACAGACAGTTACAGACAATAGACATGCATTTTAAGATATTATGATGATTGATGGACGATGGTGATGTATGAAACCGAACCACCTGATAAAAAGTGATGACCATCGCCCATGCACATCAGTAACACCGATGCGTTGCCAGCCACGACAGAAAAGAAACTAACGAAACGATAGAAATGTATTTAAATAATATATACTATACTGCGTATGTCATGTAAAGATACGACAGACTAAACATATTAAACGTTAGATAATGATAATACAAAAATAGATTACCTTTATCCCAAGGATATTATAGTATAACTGGATTGCAATCTTTGTAGAGGTACATGAAGACGGATGACATAACTTTGAATGACAATTTTTCTATGGTGTCCAACATGGACATGCTATTATACATAATGCCAGGATATTGTGTTCAGATTTTTTTTAAAGTGCGGTGTGCTTAAAATAAAAGAAATGTAAGAGTATAATCATATTATAAAAAACATCAGTTTTCGTTACCTTAACACAATTTTGAAGAAGTTGTAATTAAATATTTTATTCGAATATTATACTTCTTTATCACCAGAAAAAAAAATTATGAATAAAAAATATTTTGATGAACCTTATCAAATTAAGACATATATTGTAAGTGTCTAAGTAAGTATGGACACCGTACAATTATAAAGGAAAACCTCAATCCGACCTGTGATTGGTCAGTTATACTAATATCCTTGACTATAATATCATAAAAAACCCTAAAAACTAGTGAAATTCAATCCGTTCCAACCCCATATCAGAGGGTAGAGAGATGCGTGTCGATTGACCGGAAGTAATAGCGGTCTATATTTACAACTTCCGGCCGGGGAATGGCGGGAACCAATTAATAACTTTTATCGTTTCCGGTGTTGGCGTCTCGAACAATTAGCGCGGCCATAAAAATCTTCGCGCCTGATTGGAAACACCAATGGGCAGACCAGTAGTAAATAAGCTTTGGACGGGAACTGCCCTTAGATATTTGTTGTGCCTAAAAATCAGCCTTATTGTACGATTTCATTTAATAATTAATAATAATAATAATTGGCATAAACGCCATTTTGTTTAAACACTGACTGATGTGAAAACTAATAGTAATACCTACCCGAAAATAGGACAGTAATTTGAAAGGTAATTTGAATGTTATGTTTAATAAAGAAAACAATTAATCTTTTGGTGTGGTTTCAGTTGTTTGCGTCTCAAGTTTACTTAATAATAATTTCTAAGTAGAAATCTCGATTATTATGAGTGATAGAAAACTAAAGTAGGTACCTAGATAGTTAAATAATTAATTAAGTCTAATTGATTTTCGAACATTGACATAAACAAACAGTAATAAACATCTACTCTTCGTATGTAATGCGGAACTGGTGACTTTTCCTCGGATCGTTGAGTACAATAAAGCGCCTGCGAAACATCTTACGGCAAATACTCGCAGCTATGAAAGGGCTATAAACTCTCGACGCGTGTGGGTAACGTGTTCGATAAAAATCACTGCGTGGGGCCTATCAGTGACATTGTTGGGCCTCGGGCATGAATTCTGCGATCTAAGAAACGTTACTTATCTATGAAACGTTACTTATCTATCTCACCAGCTCCCAGGGTTGACTTGCAAACACTAAGTCCAGATGGACTAGATGGAGTAGATACCTACAATAGATATCTCTTTAATTTTGGTTGGTTTTGATTGCATTAAATACTAAATAAATAAATTAATATTAATACGTGAAACAATAACATCATAGGTAAGTTTTTAAGATAATTAGGTACGCGGACGGACTAGTATGTTTGGTAAAGATTACACAGTTTGAAAGACTGTAGACTTTCAGACTTGTAGACTTTCAGACTGTTCCCATATTTATCAAAATCAGATCTGATGATGGGATCCATGAGGAATTTGAGGAAAATTGAGGGAACTCCTCTAATATAAGAGGTACCTATGCATAATATTAGGGCGATTTTTATTTATGTTTACCAATAATTGTACTATAATTTAAGTGGTCCTTATCGAATACTATTTCATTAGCCAGGTATTTTTTGGTAATGTTCTGATTATTTCGCTTGATAAATTCTCAAATCTCGCGTAGAAATACTTACTTACTGTAAAAACTCAGACACAAAATGTTATCCTGAGAAGCCAGCATCAATACCATATCAATGTAACTATCGGCTTTTAAGGATCTTGGATAAGTCCAAAGTAGACAGGCAAATCTGACTAGTCTAAAAATCTAACTAAACATCCGTTAGCCATAATATTACAATACTTTTTAACCGATTTCAAAAAGGAGGAGGTATTCAATTCGACTGTATTTTTTATAGAATATAGAAGGTACTGTCAGTTTGTATTTTTAACCAACTTCACAAAAGGAGGTTCTCAGTTCAACTGTATTTTTTTATGTTTTTACCTCAGAACTTTCGACTGGGTGAACCGATTTTGATGATTCTTTTTTTAATCGAAAGCTGGTGCTTGTCATGCAGTCCCACTTAAATTTGAGCGAGATCTGACGAGCAGTTTTTGAGTTATCCCTAATTTTCAAATTGGTTATTTTTTGTCAAGAATTATTTGCAGGTGTAGGACCTAGTCGTTTATCACAATAAGCATTTTGGCGGTTTATACAGCAGTTTCGTAGCTCGTTGTTTCCTGACAATATAAAGAGCGTGTAAGTAGATTTGCGGCGCTCCACCACACGCCCGGGGTGCTCATTCATTCAATTATATCCACTCGGGGGCTAAATAGCAGAGGGAGAACAACTACTGACTCACGTTGTGTCGTTTACGATGCGACTAGCGAGTCTAACAGCAGTTTATGAGCTACAGTATAGTCTGTTTTACCTAAGATAACCGCGCGTTATACCGCAAAAATGCTTGATTGGAAAAATGTCTAATTTATTTCTTTTTCTTCTCTATTTCTTGACCCGTAACGCATCAGTGATGCGTTTGATGTTGCTGATGTCCATGGGCGACGATAGCCACTTACCGTCAGGTGGATCGTCAGCTCGTTTGCCGGCTATTTCTATAAAAAAATACTAATGTGCCAAATGTGAAAAATCCAATAATTCGTAATTATAAAAGTAATTTACTTGTTTCATTTATTACAGGTGTGCTATGACTTGCCACATTTTCATTTTTCCATGGAAAAATCAGCCTGAATAATCTTCGTTAAGTACCTAATCTGCATATTCGATAAACAACGATATTGATCAATGTCGGAGCCAAGACACATCGCTTCACTATTGTCAAGAAAACAAAAGGTTGATGATTTAATGCATTTCTTTTGTCTTAATTTGTCAATAATTTTCAAACATCACTGTATTGTACATGGGCGATCGGTGAGCCCCACAACACAAACCCTAAAACGAGCACGTAAACAGTTGTATATAAATCCTTGAGTAAAGACTAGCGACTCACCTGTGCGCTCCAGCTGTAATGAGTATGCTGAAAAAGTCACTAGTCAGCCTGTACAGTCTAGGGATTTAGGGTTCCCCAGGGGGTGGATAACTAAAATACTATAATCACCAAAGGGAATTTTCGACTAATGAGTAAAAGGATACGTGTGTTCCGTCGCGTGACCTCCGTTACAACACACACAGCGAGGCGTCACTGCAGCCAATTCTACCACTTTCACTCACAACAATAATTATAACTAACTAACCACGACAATTCTATATAAACCGCTTAATTTTCCACCCACTTTTCGGTATCTAATATTTTACCTTGACAGATTTTTCTCCATTCCCACAGAGTACTTTCCCGATTCCGTTTTGTTTAACGATTTCAAAAAATTCGAACCCTATCGCGAGTTTAAATACTCAATACTCAATACTTTATTGCATTTTGTAGTAACATGATAAATAACACAGTCACATTACATGCCACACAATAATAACCCTAAAAGGGTGTTGCAATTTTATGGGTGGTGGACCAATTCATTTTATTTCAAACATTTTCTGTTCTAATTGAAATTAAATCGGGTAAATAAAATTAAATTATGTTACATTAAATTATGTTAGTTATTATGATAGTTTGACTGCCAGTTTAATTTCTATAACAATACACCTACTCGTACCTATTGCGAACAATCACTACCATTCATGTGTGAAAAGTTAAGTAACAAATTGGACGGAGTACCTACAATCCTTCTAATAATATAGATGTGAAAGTTTGGATGTTTGTGAATCCATCACGCCAAAGCGGCTCAACGGATATGGATAAAGTTTTGCACACGGATAGGTTTTTTATTATATTTATTTTTATGCCGCCTCTTAAAAATAAGGAACTAAGAGTAAAACTTAATGCCTAATGTGCTACTAGCATACCTACCTATATAATCTTTGTATCATTTTCTTATTAAGCACTCTTCATTCTTCTAAGAACCCAATTCTGAACTCCACGCAGACGATGTCACGGGTAGAAGCTAGTATAACAATAATTTTATCCTTATTTGAGACTACGCGCACAATATTTTTTTCCATCAGGACAAATTCACTGTAAAAGTAGTAGGCAACTTGAAAAACATGCTAAGACATACTAATAATTTAATGCATATAATAGTAATAATAAATTAATTTTATGAATTTTAAATAAATGTAAAAAACAAACATGAAATGGAACTTCGAATACACCGGAGAACAAGCATTTATTTGTGACACAAACAAATGTCTACTCTGGCCGGGAATCAAACTCTGAACCTCCTCGCAGGCAGTGTTTCAGTATCACTATTGATTCAAGTACAGCTACATAAATTATGGAACTCAAATTCAAAATTCTTCCTTTTCTTCTTCAAATTTAACTTTTTAAACACTACGGTTACTTATTACGATCTTTTATGAAATTCTCTTAATATTTTTATTAATTAAAATATATATATGTATAGTCATCCAGGTACAAAGTGACTATTTATATCATGAACGATGTGGACTTTATATAAATTATAATTAAAACCAGCTAAATTAAAGCAATAAAATCAATAAAAAAATTAAATAAACTAAACTACTTCCGTGAGAGAAAACTATAGAATTAATTCACATAACAACCTAAAAACTTACACAAAGCATCTCGGCTTAGTGTTACTTAACAACGCCACATATTGAAGTAGCTTTAGTGTTGCTACTCGCCAATAGATGTCAGGAAGAGTCTGTTGTAGCAGTTTTTCATTGCCTGAAAACACAGATATAAGCCACGCCATTAAAGAAACGAATCTAAAATAGCGGATATCATTCCGCGTCACTCGCACGCTAAATACAGGAATAACGTGCGAGTGAGGGGGAATGATAATTTCCGCCATTTTACATTCGTTTATTTAATGGCGCGGCTTATAACATATTATTATTATCTCCAAATTGTTGTACGGTAAATGAGGTAAATCGACTTTATCAATAGACCGAAGTGGTTGTTTTAGTGGTCTCAAACCACCTTCGGATTATTACCTTTCGAATGAAACCATTTTGAGGCATATCGATGGTTTCAGAGTCTATAAAGGACATCCATACAAACATTTTTTGTGTTTTATATATTTAGATTTTCCAAGTTGGCGCCCAACGAGGGACATGAGAAAATTGTTAATTTCTCGTAAAATGTAATGAAACAAAACCAATCATAATATATCTAAAAATATATTTACATATAATACTTTCATATTAAATACTTACAAATTTTTACATGGAAATAATCACGGAAAAGTTATATTAATCGATGAGATCCAGCTACATGGCTTTTTATTATTATTATTTTATTAATATTATTATTAATATTTTTATTATTAGTAGTTTATTAAAAACTGTAGGAACGCTTTCAGTCTTCAACAAATAACCAGTAGGGGCGCTCAATTTGCTTTCTGTACATAGGTTAAATACTTGGGTTCCATTCAGTGATTGTAATCCATCAAATATTTTAAAACGAATAACTTCTATGTATTCTGAGAAACTAAAATAACTTTATTCTTTATAATAAAGCTGCCAAAATAAGTAGCAAATAGATGCTAATTCGCCCACAGCTACACATTGAAATACTAATAGTAATCGTGTATATTCACAATTACTTCAACAGATGGCGGTAGTAAAATGACTGCTGAATTACTTCAACAGATGGCGGTAGTAAAATGACGGCTGAATCACGCTGTTCAGACTTCGCGGAGTTTGTATAAAGCATCAGACCTTCTGTCGAAACTTAAGACTGACTATGACAATAATATGATACTCAGATCACATACTTTAGATACTCAGATCACTGGTACCATAATTAGTCGTGTCGTTAGTGGTCCTATTAAGTCAAACTTAGGTGAAGCTTAATAGCACTTTCATGATTTTTGAATAGGTCAGACAGTCAAACTGAAGGCCTATAAATTATATAATATCTCTTAAAATCTCTTTAAATACCAGAATGTTATAAAATTTATAAATTATAATGATGATTTTAATGTGAGTCTGTAAACCACAGCATCAAACTTCGTCATATTTTACTTTTATGGATTCATAGATAAAAAAATATATTTTATAAGCATTCTTTGCCAGTGTTTTAAGTTTTTAAAGTATATTATCTATTTGAATTTAAACAATAAAATATATGTATCATAACAATTAGTACTTGCTTATTTTCTTATGTGTTAATGTTAAGGATTAATTGCATGGTTGTTTTAATTAACTCAAAATTTCATTATAACCGTGCACATTGATAATTTTTTGGTAACAGTCTGAGAGAGATTAACATAACCCATACGTGAAGTCTGACCTCCAAGTGGGTTGATTTCTGTCCCTCTTTCTCCCTAGTAGGTATTCCTATAAAGGACTGGGATAAATATTCCTTAGCCATATTATGTATACCAATACAGCTAAATGCATGTAGCACATTTTAAAATAAAAAGCTTGCTTTAAGCATATAGGACATTACGTTTCTTCGAGTTTCAAACCAACGTTTTCTTCAAATTATTTTCATCTTTAGTACAAATTTTATGAAGTTTTGACATTGGCGCCCAACGAGGGACTTAAGAAAAGCATCGGTAGAGGGTAACTCTCATTCAATAAATTTAAGCAAATATAAGCACAGATAATATTGTGAAGATAATATAATTTGTATAGCATGGCTCGTAACCACTTCTAAAAACTTAAACCAATATCCAAAAACACCTGAAGAGGACGCTCATTTTATAGGTGCCATAGATTACAATAAGACTGTGATAGGAGGATTCATGGTAGATATGTGAACTTTCTCCCACTGCTATGTATTACTTCAAACTATTATACAAGATGTGACAATAGACGGCGATTTGAAGATTGCTGAATCATCCTACTGAAGATTTTGTTGAAGCATTACAGGCTTTATATTTCAGTAGATTTTTCAGTTTTTATACCTACATACAATTTTATATCTAAATCTCGTATTTTAAATTTTTCAAGACCAAATCTTTTAATGTTATTCCAAATTAAGAATCCAACCAAATAAAATCCAAATAAATCAGGATATATGTAGCCTTACTCATAAGGTATATGTGTGGAGAAACGTACGAACTTTTCTAATTAACTTGTGCCAAAGTTTTTTCGTTAACGTCGTCGTTCGGTCCGAAGTGGCTTTTGTTGTAGTTTTAATGTTGTCTTTACTTCTCCTTCGAGTTCGTTCCTTGTTTTGTTTCTCTCTTGGAGTAGGTATATACTCGTATTATGATTTATACGCTGCCCAATGCGCGTTGTTTTTATTTAACTAGGTATACGGTGCCGGTTGATCGGAACTTTTTATTATGAACTAGCACTCAGCCCGCGATTTTGCCCTTGTTTTCCGGGATAATAAGTAGCATATTTTCTATTCCAGATAATTTTCTGTGTGCAAAATTAAAAAAAAATCGATTAATACTTTTTGCGTGGAATAGTAACAAATATCTTTAGTTAAATATAGTGTATAGATTAAGTAATATTAAATAGATTTATTCCTTTCCTCTCCAAGGGTTTTTTTATTTGAATTTTCGGGTTTAGGACAGCTATGCCAGGGGCCACTACGACCTTAGATTTATTGTAGCCGTACCTGTTTCGGAGTTAGATCTGGTCTCCGAGTCCCACTGCCCGGACGAACAGTAGGATGTACCTAGGTTCCAGTTCTTTTACTTGGCTGGGTGCGATTAGGTAGCCTCTTAGGATGTGGCTTCTGCAGTGACTTACGTCAAAGCAATCACAGAGTATGTAGATGGAAGTTTCCTCCGCCTCACTCAGAAATCTCAGAATCTGCATGTTGCAATAGCCATACCGTGACCATACACCGTCAAGTTTACTGGATTCATTACGCATCAAGTCCGCTGCAAACTTGACAAGTATACTTGATCGTGTATGGCCAGCATAAGATAACCTAATTCTATTAATAGGTACCGGATTAAGTACTGCAGTAGTATGTATTGAAAGTATTTCATCGATTATGGCCAATAAATGAAAATAAAAACCGTAAGGTATAATCAGAAACATTTATTAACATGTCTTGAGAACACCAACACACTTATGTTTTTGGTTTTATAACACAAAGACATTTAATACACGAAGTAACTCTATGGTAAAAGTCCTTATAACAGACATTTTAATACACAAACGTATAATAATGCAACAATCTTTAAATGCGTTTACTTATTCTAATTAGGTACCACACAAGGCAGGCAAATACAGGTACACAGACAAACATGACAGACAATCATTAACCATGTAGAATAATAATAAGTGTCCCAAAATTACGCAAGACTTGAAATTTATGCCATTACTGTACAACACTAACGCTATTTTTGATAAAAAATAATGAGAGGTGTCAAGGGACACCCGGATGGAACGAAGTTCCTTTCGATTTAAGTATTGTTTTGTTGTACAGCGACATCTCTGTAAAACTTTCTGAATCACGCTAGCGTGATTCAGAAAGTTGTACAGTACAGCGCCATTTCTGTAAAACTCTCTGAATCACTTCAAAAAAAGTGTCGTCATTCGTAATTTTCCGTCTAGCTCCCTTTCACAACGCGCGATAAGGAACTTCGTTCCAAAAAGTAGTTTGACAGCTGACAGTTCTGGGTTAATAAAAATGGAGACGAAGAAGCACTTATTTTCATTACAACTACTTTTAAAAAAATATGAAAATTTTGTGGCCACAATTCAAATATTTCGAACAAAATATGGCAGGAATTCTTTGAAAATAAAGCTAGTCGATGAGTGAGGCTACTTATGTGCTATTTCATTACAACACTATCTTATCGCTTTATATTTCAATAATTTAATTACATTAGCGCTTGCAGCTCGACGGTTGCAGTTACCTCTGCCACCGATGATGTGCTGCTCGTGTGTAAGAGCGCTTATTGGAATAAATTCAATTCAAGTCTTGCGTAATTTTTTGGGTCACCCGTAACGAGAATTCTAAATATGCCTATTGAACGTTTATAGAAAACAATTAACATTCATTTTTCAAACCCTTTTTTCTACTCTAAAACACTCATAAATTGTATTATCTAAGACAACATACTTTTTATACATAAGGTGGGTGGACCATGGAAGGCCACTCTAACGATTAAATAGTCACTACTTCGTTATTTACTGGTTAAATGAATCAAACAAATCATTAAGTAACGCTTTGTCTTATTATGTATCATATAAAACATTTTTTTTTATATAAGGTTTAACCATTATTTAATAAACTTAAGTTTAAATAACCTCTGCCAAATGGCCTTGCAAGGAACAAGGCTCCATACAAGGCCAATATAATAAATCAGTCGTTAAACTTAAAACTAACATTGTGAACATTAAAATATCTACTTATACTTAAACTACATAAAAAGATCTTTTATTAAAACGGAATATTAAATGCCTACCATAACATATTCAGATAAAAAATAATCAACGAACATTACTAGAACTCTATCGTAAAACTAAGAATGTATTTGTGTAATTGTTTTAAAAATAATATAAATGAGTAATAAATCGAAATCAAATAAGTTGCCAATAACCTTTATAGTAAAATGATAAAAATATAAAACTGATTAAAATGGCCTTCTTAAGGGTCTGTTCCTTGTAAGGCCAAAATGTTAGAACACCTCGGAATTGGGGGCCTTTACCTAAGTGGTAGCAATATATTAACTTGCACATTGGTTTAAATTTCCAGATATGTATTTACAAGTGAAAACAAAGTATTGATATTTTCATAGTTTCTAGATGTTCCTAGGAAGAACCTTGTGCCCTAGCAAGGCCAACTGTCAACTTTTTGATCGGCCTTACAAGGAACCATTGGCTTTCCTAGGAAAACTACCAATATTTTAATTGTATTGGAATTAAAGTAATATTTTTTTCTTCAGTGCCGTAGCAAATCCTTATATTATCAATTTAGAGTAAAAAAATAAAGAAAACAATAGTTTATTTACTTGAAAACTTACATTTTACTAAAAGCAAATATTACAATTTTAACATCGATGACCGAAGTCAACAAAGAGAGGGCCCGCATTGATAAAATAGCGGTGCGAGGGACTCGCCGCCACGTCTGTGTACTTGAATTCGATGGATGTTAGTGTAAGTGGAAGGAAATTGTCATTGGATGGCAATAAATACGACTTTTAAATAATTGGCCTTACAAGGAGCATGGCCTTCCATGGTCCACCCACCTTACACATTACAACATCCACCATTTAAAAAAATTAAAAATATACCTATGTTTTACTGATCAATCATGAATAGCTATCAAACAATAAGAAACAATTGAGTAACAGAGAAGAAAATGATCCTTTCATGTTTTTCTTTATATTATTAATTAATTTATTATTACAAAACAAAGTCATCGCATTTGACTTTTTTACTACGTATTTTCACACACATGCTAAGATCGGCCTTTTGCAATAACCGATCTATTTATCTCTGAATAAGTTTCTAGGTATAGAAACACTGACTTGAGTATTAGGGATAGATAGAGGATTGAAAGAGCCGTTAATAAATCTACATTTATTTTACAATCTCTTGTTATAAGTATCCTTGTTTTAAAACACTATTGAAACACTAAATCAAAACAACTACAAAAACCTATAAGATTATAGCGTACACTCAGTGGAAAAAGGCATAAGATGAAAATTGCAATTTTACAGGAGAGCAAAAAACTGTTAAAATATCAGTATGTAGTCTAAGGAATTAACATTACGATTTATTGCACAAAACCGTCAAGATTAATGATAAAACTTTGAAAAAAATTGAGCATAATTATGCAGATATTTTGTCCCTCTTTCCAATCATATTCATAACTAAAATTCAAAGTAACACGACTTGCTTTTTTGCCACTGAAAATGCGACAGCTGTTCTAATTAAATATTTTATATACCTACGAGTTGGTCAGGATGTTGGTTCATGGATCAAATGTTGGATAGATGAACCCGTAGCCAAGTCTGTAGTGATCTTGCCTGTCAGGCGTCTCGGGTTCGATTCCCAGCTGGGACAGATATTTATGTGACATAAATATATTTGTACTCGGGTCATGATGTTATACGTGTTTTCCATGCCGCTCACGACACGGAATCTTAGTATGGGGTATTAGTGTAAGCGTTTATTTACCTATTTATTTTTATTTATAATATTGGGTCGACAATTAACTATGTAATATTTTTATATAATATACATATGTATATATACTGATCTAATATAGGTACAAATAAACACTTACAACCCGTCACAAATCCGTTGATACAACTAAAAGTAGCCTATTAATTTTATTTAAACACAAAAACACAATTTAAACAAAAAAAAACACGAGTAACACCTATCTGTAATGAACTTTTTTATATTTAACTCTTAGCGATAAAAAAAGAAATTACATATAAGTATATTGTAATATCAAAAAAAACAGAGTTGAATAAGAAGCAGAATTATTTAAAAAGAAACAACTTTTTGGTTTTTACATATTAAACTCTCGAGTATTCCTAACTTTATGAATTAAATATTATATTATTATCGTCATTTTACCTTAAGATCGTTATATCACAATTAAATCTTATTACGGAATGCCTGTTTTATTAAAAAAGACAACAAATAACTAACTATACATATTAAAAAAAAAGTAACGCAAATACATTATAGCGCCCAGAAGAACTCAGTAAGTGCTTAGAAATTTAATCTATTTACAAAACTACAACACAGCCACAGAAAAGGAAAGTCAATGTACCATAATATGTATACAGTAGTATAATAAATTATGTATGTTTGTGCAACTGTAGCTCAACTAGCAGATTTTGATATGTGACGTCATTGTGACATCAAATTAAATTCAATGCTTGTAAAGTAAAAGTCATGAATAAATAAAATGTAAGGTGCCGTGTTTTTATTTATCTGAATGCAATTTTTATGTAATTGAGTTTTACTCTCGAAACTTATTTTAGCACCATTTAAAAAATATTTATGTGTTTAAGCTAAAAGTGACAAGTGACCACTTATTTACAACCTTGAACTTTGGCAAGATATAATATGAACTACTGCATAACTCAATACAGTAGACCTGCGATAATCCGACAAAAATTTTGCAAAATGATGTCGAATTATCGAATTTGTCGGATTATAGAGTACTATGACTATATGACTGCAAAGACCCTCTGTAGTCCGGAATTTTTTGAATAAGAGTACCTTATAATCCGACTAATTACAAATCAAATAATCTATTTAAATTTTTATGAATTGATTTTTTATCTACAATCAACAGTGATAGCGTGTCAGATTACAGGGGGCGTCGGATTAGACAAGGTCTAATAGGTCTATCTACTGTACGTACACTCAAAATCAAAAAATCAAAAATAAATCATTTTTGTGCTGTTGCCTAACTTAAAAAAGGTATTTTTGGCCCTGTGCGTTATAATCCTCATTGCGCAAAGACCCTAATCATACCTAAATATAAAAAAAAACACTTATACTCACACTACCGTACACAGATTAGAAATCAGATATAGATAATATGACATGTGAACAAATATATAAACTTAAACGGGATTTATCACTCTACTAACAGGGCTACATAACAAAAAATTATAGAACCACAGAACATCTAATAATTAGTTAGATGTTCTGTGTATAGAACGTACTAGCGTTCTGCCTGCGACTTTCCCCGCGTTTTCCGAGGTAATAAGTACCCCATGTCCTGTTCCAGCATTGAAGTATTACTTGCGTATAGAACCGACACCGCGAATACCATGTATGTCCCAATGCATTGGCGCCACGTGGCTTCAATCTTCAATGGATTCGTTCGATTTTGGAAGGAAAACCGGGGCTCAATTTTGAAAATGGAACCTCCCGGCGGAACACACATTTTGTCCGAGATGTCTGTTCTATGACATTATACTTCCAATGTGTTCCAGATTATAGTCTATTTGTGCGCTAAACAAGAAAATCCGTTCATTAGATATTGCATTACAGAGTAACAAGCATCCATACATCCCAGTGTTGCCAGGTCTAAAAACTGGATACAGTACATTCTTCCGTTAAATACCGTAGATTTTTATAACATACGGTACATTGTATGACATTTGAGGTTTTTTCCTACTGAAATCAGATGTTTATGTGGGTGAAAATACAGTAAAATGTACTAAAACACTAAAAATCGTTACGGTACATCGAAGCTGAATACAGTAGATCTACCGTCATTATGTAGTACCTGGCAACACTGATACACCCTCACAAATTTTTACAACTATTTATAATATTAAGTAGGATTCTTGAAAGAAAATTGAGTAAGTAGGAAACACTAGTCAATTATCGTATGTAAATGTAGAATTAAATTTTATTGTAAAACTTGTATGCGGTACAAAAATATTTTATAAAAAACAATTATTTTATTATATTATAGAGAACTTTTTAACTGATCCAGTGTATTTATTTATAAAATTTAGAGTCTGTAATTTGATATGGAATCAATTATGTTAGCCTAGTGATTTAATAACAGTGTATCATCAATTGATGTCGGTGGTTAAAATAGTTATTATTCGCCAAGGTAAAAAAATAGTTTAGTAAAGAAACCTGCTTATTCGAAACCCTATATTTAAGAGTTTACAGTTTCGCGATATCGTGACAATCTCGCAACTCATAACATCAACATGTCAAAGAACTTTATGGCAATAAGGATTATACTGAGTTTTGAAAAAAGAAAATGGCAACGAAATCTGTAGTTTTATACCGTCGTATCGTAATGAGATCGATGATATGAGAGCCCGATGCTGATGACAGATGCCGACGCATATGTCATCCGCATATGATTTCATACAAATGCGATGCTTACAGCGCTTACGATGCCGATAAATGTGCGTTCATCATAATACCCGCCTTAAAACATCGAAGCGCTTCTACCGCCAACTGAGTGAGCGGAACGGACAATTTTCAGTATAATTATTTTTCTGTAGAAGGTCTAAATTCTTTTACTCCGTTTCGCCCAGCTATACCGTTGCGAGTCGAAAGGAGCTCGTGCGAAGTCCGCTCGGCTCGCAGTGGAAGGCGAGCACAATAAAAAACGAAACTTATTATAAAATTATTCTGAAACGAAACTATTAGGACTCTAGTAACATAGATAAATAAAGAAATACTGATCTCTGCATTGTACCTTTGTTCTGATATTTTAGCTGTTGGAAATCAAATTAGGCGGATTGTATGACGTCGACTTATGATGCTCATAATTTATCTCTTGGAAAGGATCTCAAACAATTAGATAACAACTTTAATGGTAAATATGGTATTATAAAAACAGCTGTTATTCTTACCTGACATTTAACAATTTACTATATGGCACAATTTACAATTAAGATCTACACCGGTGATTAAAATTAGGATGCCACCATTGCCTAAAATGTTTGTAACGTGTCTTTCGCTTCATTAAATTCACATTATTGACCGCTTCACACACTGCACAAACATTCTCCATTTCTGAAGGGTCGTGGAACGTGTAATGGTTTCTCCATCTGAAGAACTGGCGATATTTTCTCGGTGATGTCATCAGAGCTACCATAGTTGCAGCAAGGTTGCTTGGAGAGTACTTCTTAGCGTCCAAGTAGGAGCCAGGTGGAAGAAACCTGTTGATTACAATAATATTTTGGGTTAATCTTTACATCATTAGTTATTGAAACTAAGATTAAAAGATGATAAGGTTGAGTTTTCTTCTATAAGTGACTTTCGGGAGTCTTATGCACAAATATTAGGTTTAAGATTAACAGTTCTTCATTGTTATCAGCTTCTCTGAAGTTTAGTGACATTCGAAAGAGATCTTGAATTAGTGTTTTAAACATTCTACATCTGATGGATTTTATTTAGATTATTGTACTATAGATTATTAGATTATTGTATTATTATTAACTTCAACTTGAAAAGTAACCACTCTGAATTAAGTAACCGACCTACATCACTCCGATCAATAATTGGGCTACTAATTAGTAACTACCCTTTTTTTCTAAAAAGTTCAAATTATAACATTTTGTTCAAGTTAAGGTAAAGTTAATTAACATTACGTTATTACTTAAAGTATACACGCCAAGGCTAAGCCTAACCGTAACGATACAAGGTGATAAGACGTGACCTCCTGGCCCCTGCCCATAAAATTACTTATAAGCATGGTTTCACGTGTTTTTGTATAAATTAGTAGGCATCATTTAAATTTCACGCGATTAAAATCTAATTTGTATTAGAATTTACGAAAGCATTTATAGTTTCTGTAAAACTAAATTTATTTATTTATTTATTTAAAAACGTACCTAGTATAATTAGCACCACCATAAACAATCGGAACAACATAATGATTCAAGGGAGTAAGAAGTTTCTCCGTAACATAATCTTCTGCGAACGAATTCTCGAAAGACAAATAAAAGAAATAATCTCTCTCTAAAATAGTATCACAATTGGCCTTCACGTTTCTCGGACATGTCAATGAGCCACACGATCCATAAATGTCGATCGTCAAGCCATAACGAGATAATGATTTCTGTAACGCCGTCACCAATTCGTCTCTACCACTTCGACTATAACAATTAGAAACAAACCAGGCCGCTGCTTTTTTCTTATTTTGCAGTTTGGATAGTAAATTTTCATCTACTTCCTCAAGATCTTCTATCCAATTCATATCTTGTTTAGGTCCCACTACTTCACCTTCTGCGTTCTTTGTCAATATATACGGAAAAGGGATATCAGAATCCAATCTATATGTTGCAGTCCAATTAAAAAAGTCGTCGAAAATTTTATTGCAAACAGGATAGTTGTCGGCAGACTCCATATTGAAAAATATATATTTTTGATGGGGATATCTGATTCGAGGTAGATTCGATCTTGACATGTAATTTAAATTTCTCCCGTTAAAGCCTACGGCATCGAACTGTGAAATGTTGTTATAACCGAAGAAGTATCTGTTATCCGTAACGTAGCAATTGGTGAAAGAACAGTTCTTCTCAATAAATCCTCTCTGTCCAGAGCCGAAGAAATAAAATGGAGCATTTTCCAGCGGTGTCCAGAGTAAAATGTATTTAATGTTCTTTGGCAGCTTATCCGATTTTCGGTATACGTTGACATATCTGTAATCACGGGCAATATTTTCAAGTGCCTCTTGGATCAGACTCTCATCTACTTCAAGTAAATATTCTTTATCTACGAACTGGATCCAGAAGACGGAAATCGTTAAACTTATGCAGGTTACTAAGAAGAAGCACCGGACAGAAATCCGATGCCTCAGATTTGGAAGGAGCCGCTTGGGGAAGGGGATGCATCTAGGCATTTTGGTCGCATCATGTTCGAGTCACACTTTATTTCTTGGATCACAGCCTTGGTAACCATCGATAAGATTGCAGAGGAAACTTAAATTACCTGAAACAGAAACAAAAGATTGAGTAAGTTTGTTGTCATAAACCAAGCACCAAATATTAATGAAATTTTAAATAAAATTTTGTCACGAATGCAAGCACCCAAATATTAATAACCAAACACATTTAACACAAGTAACAAAACTTATAAAAATCCTATAAAAACCGCGTATGTACAGTTGATAGTAATAAAAACCATCCACTTAATATAAAGACGAACGTATAAAACACAACTTTACAAGACGCAACTGAAAACAAGACTAAGTACTAAAACTGTCTCCAATTAAGAATGCTCTCGAGTTTACAAACACAGTCAACAAACATGGCAGGAAAATCACGTCCGCACAAGTCACTACTCAAAAAGATATCATTAAAAATGTCACAGCGTGGAAAATCGGAAAACGATCATAAATCCATCGACAGAATTAATATTGCGATAAAAAAAGTAACGTACTAAACAATGGAGAAGTAATTAATGTTCAATTAACACAAAAACCAATTAATTTCTAATTTAGTGACTTTGGTCAGTATAAATTAAGACACAGAGAAGAAAATAATTAGGTACCATCGTAATATACAGGGTGATTGGAAATAGGTGTAAAAGATCTGGAGGGGATAAAGTATAGCGCATTTCCTATCAATCTATGTATGGAATACCCTATCCAAAAACCAATGGTTCTGGAGTTATTAATTTTTTAAATATTTTTCAAAAAATTCCCGATTTTCTAGGAAAAAATTCGATGATTTTATTTATTACTTATTTCTACACAATTTTTTATGAAATAATTATTGCTTAATCATTGTTTTATTAAATTTCATTAAAAGTCATCGCTTAAAGGCTAAAACTTTTAAATTAGGTTCTCTGAAAGTCGTGACTGTAAAAAATAAGGCGTCATACTTTCATTTTTATTTAATCTTAAAATAAAAAAGAAGATAAGAAAAGAAGTTAAGATATGTAATATAAAAATTAGATTTTTTTGACTGTTAATATCGACAGTTTGCGCCTATCTAACATTTTCACCAGCACCCAGGGCTGACTGGTAGAGAATGCCATTAGGCATTAAGTTTTTGCCCTTGTATACCCTAGATTTAGGTGTTGCAAAAATAAATAAATAAATAAAAAAATTAAATAAATAAAAAATAAATTTTATTAATAAAAAACACGTACAAAGCGCATAAATAAGTACCTGCCTTCAAGACCTATCCGACAAGGTATAACAAAGTACATAAAGTTTCTAAAATTTAGAAAAAAACACTTGGTAATAATACCAAGTACCAGGAAATACAAAACTGTAGAGACTCATAAAAGTAGACACCGCCCGCGCCGGCCCTTATTTTGACCCTTTTGTTTTTGTTGTAACACGTGCGAGCTTATTGTTGTCGTTTTAGATATTGACTTCATTGTAAAACATGTGCAAACAGTTAAAATTTAACTACTTTCGTGTGCGGACGTACATTATCGTTGTCTTCTTAAAATAGTTTTTCTTTTCCATACCAAAATAAGCTTAATTTCAATGGCGGATTACAGTAATGAAGAATACGCTGACATTTTCTATTGTTATGGACTTAGTGATGGAAATTCTTTACAAGCACGAAGAGAATATCAGCTAAGTTTTCCATATTTTGGTGAGAAAATTACTATTTTATAAGTCTGCATGAAGCATGAAACGGCAGAAGTCTAATCTCCTTGCAGGGTCTCTTCCTCCAGGGACTGGACCTGTGTATGATGGTAGGGGTAGAGCCTTGCCGTATGCACAGTAAACCACCCTTTCCATTGTGTTAAACCCAGCAATCTTGCCTCGACCCTGGTTGACGTAGTCGGGTCTCTAACAAAATGGTCTATGATTCATTCTTCCTATTCAGTATCGTAGATATGTGGCCTACCTGAGTGATGTCACCTCTGTTGAACGCTGTCAGTTCCCCTGACGCATTGATACGCCGCGGCAAAGACTCTATGACTTGGTAGGTGACGATTTGCAAAACGTAGCTGATATTCTCTTCGTGTTTGTGAAGAATTTCCATCATTAAGTCCATAACAATGGAAAATGTCAGCGTATTTTTCATTACTGTAATCCGCCATTGAAATTAAGTTTATTTGGTATGGAAAAGAAAAACTATTTTAAGAAGACAACGATAATGTACATCCGCACACGAAAGTAGTTAAATTTTAACTGTCGTATTGACTCATTAACTAAAAACGCCATTGCACATGTTTTACAATGAACTCAATATCTAAAACGACAACAATAAGCTCCCACGTGTTACAACAAAAACAAAGGGGTCAAAATAAGGGCCGGCGCGGGCGGCGTCTACTTTTATGAGTCTCTAAAATTTTGTATTTCCTGGTACTTGGTTTTATTACTAAGACTTTTTTTCTAAATTTTAGAAACTTAATGTACTTTCTTATACCTTGTCGGATAGGTATTGAAGTCAGGTACTTATTTATGCATTTTGTACGGATTTTTTATTAATAAAATTTTATTATACGATTAAATAAAAATTAAAGTATGACGCCTAACTTTTTACTGTCACGACTTTCAGAGAACCTAATTTAAAAGTTTTAGCCTTTAAGCGATGACTTTTAATGAAATTTAATAAAACAATGATTAAGCAATAATTATTTCATAAAAAATTGTGTAGAAATAAGTAATAAATAAAATCATCGAATTTTTTCCTAGAAAATCGGGAATTTTTTGAAAAATATTTAAAAAATTAATAACTCCAGAACCATTGGTTTTTGGATAGGGTGTTCCATACATAGATTGATAGGAAATGCGCTGTTCTTTAGCCCCTCCAGATCTTTTACACCTATTTCCAATCACCCTGTATATAAATAAGTACGGAGTTGAGGGAATCCGAAAAATAATATTCTAATAAATATGGGACTAATCTTGGAAAAAAACATTTTTCCATATGAGTTCGTGCTAAGGTTAAAAAGGCCCCCTTTTTGTAGTGAGTTAATAATATTCGAGATGTATTGCAACATAATTTATTTCTAATAATAAATAAATCATATAAAAAATGTTTCAGTAAACTCGCGTAACTGACGAGTTAATAGTACGTACTAAACTAACGTAGGTTATTGCATTGCATAGAAATGTCTCTTGCTCTTAATTTATATTCTTCACATCAATCACGTACATTCTGCAATAGAGCAATACATTCTGCAATTTATTTATTATCCTAAATAATATTTTTTATATTGACATTAAAATTGTATTTAATGAACTAAGAATAGAACATTGTCATTGTATTTTTAAAAATTATATTAACTTCCAAACTTTTTAACCTCCTCTCTTAATTGCTCTAATTGCTCTCATATTTATCAGATTCAGTGTTAATATTTTGGTTGATGAGATCAATGAGGAATTGAAGGAACTCCTTAATACTGATATAGATATAATTAAATATCTATATCAATACGTGATCCAATAGTTTAAGCAGCGTCAATGGCGGGCGTTTAAGAGGGGCATCGCGTGTGGAACAATTTGTGAAGGAGCATCGACGGCAATTGCAGCTGGTGTCTAGAAAATCACCCGACTCCACGAATCGAATGAAATTGTAAAATGACTCGAACTCAGATTAAAGACCTTTGTTCTATAATCTGAGGACTCGAATGACATGAATGGCGAAATATAACACGAGTCGCATCACTAGGGATCAAACACAAAGTCAAGCAGATTCAATGGAGCAGAAAAAATCTAAAAATGTTTGTTGAATGAATAATGGTATACATAATAAACCGTGGTGGTTTAAACGTAAAATATATAAAATGTTATTAGTTATTTTGCATTCGTTTGCAACCCTTTAGTGAAGACTACTTTAATGTCCTTAATATAAAAGTTGAAGTTGGTCTATGGCAGCTAAACCGGCAGCCCGGCTTCTGTGCGGCCCGCCGGGCTTGTGTGGTTGGCCCTGTTACATTATTTTAAACCATTTTGAATTTCGCGGCCATTAGAAAAATTAAGAGCGCGCTGAATAAATAGATCCTACATTAACACTACCGCACCGGGTATGCAGTACTATTATTAATACGGTACGGTAATTCATTTATTTTTAAATTTTCAGCAGACGTCTGATAATTTCGTACTGACGTCATATCACGGGAACACGTTATTTTAGTATTATACACAATATTGAACTTTTATCGCGTTAAATTGGCAAAACGTTGAATCACAAAATGTTAAATTCGTAAAAGATGAATTGCTAAAAGTTTCTGAGTTCGCTAAAAGTCGATAAGTCTATTTTTACTCGCCTCGCATCCGCAAGACTCATGCGTCCTTTATCATTCGTCCATTGGTCGACTTTTTAAGTGGCCTACAAGTGAAATATTATTCCTCCGGACTTTTTACTTGTTGTATTGTTTTTGCACGACTTCACTACACAGGATGGTATTTTTTCGTGTTTATAGCACAACGGTCCAGGAGGTACTGGCAGAAATCGGCTTGGTTTTAACGTATGAGTGGGCGTGGTTGCTTGTACACGAATACACGAATTGCGTAAACTGGCTTAGTATTTTTCTTCCTCACTCAAATACAAGTCGGTGAATTATCTACCTTATTTATTGATCTGAGCTTAAGATTTTCACAGCCATCTTCACTCTTCAAATTTTACAAGAAAAACCTTATTAAATTTTACATACATACCTACTTTTACTTCTTTACCGTGGTCACAATTCACCTTTATTAGGGTAACTTAGTAAACTTTCTTCTTGACACTTCGAAGGTTAGTCTAACGAAGTCTTGACAAGATAGTAATAATTATGTTTTCATTTCATATTTAGATACCCACATACCTGATAACATTAAGCGTTTTGCTTTCTTTGAGAATTATGAATATTATAATCATTATTATGAATAAAATATGTTATAAAATAAACATTATTACCTAAATATTGCAAGAAAATATCATGCTATGTGCTATATTGATACTGTAATACAATCAAAGCTTTAGAATGCGGGTTATGCAATTTTGACTCTTCATGTCAATGAATACACACCTGTTGTAACGAAAACCACCGTCCTTCATATATAAACCGGCGAGACACGAAACACCTTCAATGACATTTTTGATTCCTGGATTCAGAATCTTTCTTATTTAGCCGGGCTATACCGTACACATGCGCACTAGACGTTTGCGTTTCACCGATCGCGAACATCGAAGACTTCGAAATGAATCTTGGTTTTCAGTTTTCACTCAGTCACAGCGATTTAGGAAGTGTAATGGCGCGTTTTCTTAACTTTAATTCAACGTTTGATGTTGTATGAACGTGATATTAGCGTGTGTATTGTTTATTTACGTGATATAACACCCCTTTTGTGTATCGCGGAGCGGGGTGAGCCAGCGAGCGTGCGGCACAACGCTCGCGCGACTAATGCTAGGTCAGCTAGGTGTAAGGCGCTCAAGGTCACTGGGTTACGGCAGTTTTTAGGCAAAATTGTGTTGCAGTTGCGTTTATAAAAAAGTTTCAACACCTGTTAAAATGGATCAAAAACACAATATTGTGATAACCTACTTACCTAGCCAAGTGTTAATAGGAAAGGGTCAACAGAATAGGTGATAGGTTCGCGCGGTCGATGTGCCGGCCACCTGGCGGACTACGTTTCTTTAATTCGAGATAATAAGATTTCTCCTCTTCTGTAACTTTTAAACGTATTCCGAATAACTTAGTAATAATAATTTGCAATATTTACAACTATTCACTCAACCAGATAGCTATAAAAATCCAATCAGTTGCACATGCGATAAACAAGCTAAAAATGAGAAGCAGAGCGGCGTACGAAGGGTAGTTTTATTACTTAGTATTAGTTATTTATTAATATATATATTACTGGTGTTATTACTTTCATTATCGACTGATTATTTTATTAATAAAGTGTATTTTCTTCCAATTATGTAAAACATTTTATTTTATTATACAAAAATGAAGTGGCCGGGTGCCGCCGGTATACCTACTAATTTATGTAAAACAAATAGTATACGGCCGGGTACTGGATCACACAGTCATATTTTGTTTTGCTTATTATGATATCAATATTCGATTCCCGGTTACAAATTTTATGACTTGTATTAATATAAGTCTATGTTTGTATTAGTGTAAGTGTAAAGGCCGTATGCCAGTTATCCATAATATAAATGATCATTAATACATATAAGAAAAACATGAGGACAAATAAATGAAACCGCAAACTGCAACTGCAATAACGTACATTGCAAAATGAGTTGCACTATTGTGAAACTTAATGAATGCTAAACAACTATGGTTGTCGAAGGCTGTACCACAACTGTACGTTGTGTGTGACTGCACACTATATGTAACACTAATTATAACACTAACGACTATCAAAGACCTATATGTATAGACAGGCAGTTCAATACTAAAAATTTGGACACCTGTATTGACTCCACGTGGACTAATGCATTTTAGTCGGCTGCGAGCAAGCGAGACAAGTAGCTGTCATTTTGAAACACTGCGACTGTTTAAGAACACAATAATAACGTGTTATTGTTTATTGTGCAGAGTTAAAACGTTTTCATTATTTACGTTTGAACTTTATTTGAGTAATTAAAATTGGTAAGTAACTATGTTTTTACTTACATTTTTTAAAATTATTTAATTAAAAATATTTAATGCCACCATCTTGAACCAAATTTGACAGAACGTAAGCATCGCGTCGCCCTCCCTATTATTATGCCAGCACGTAGTGATAAAGTACTCTGTGGCTGGTGCGACTGTTGTGACACGGATTTTGTTCGGAACAACCCGTCTATTTAATTTAAGTCTATGTCGTAGAATAGAATATGCTTGACACCGCTTTTATTAAAATAAGAGACTAGTATTGTACCCACATTTTATATTCACTTCAGCTGAAGTAACTACCCAGTACCTTCTCAAATTCAATGACATCAAAAACAGACATTAGAAAAATATTCAAAGGTACATTTTCCTTAAACTTCGTAAAACACCGGAACTTCCGCCGTCAACCGCCATTTCTGACAATGAAATAAAAGAAATAATAATAAAAAATAATGCCCCTTTTGTACACGAGGAACACAGATAATATACACCCTCTGTCAAAATTTTTAATCTGCGCGCAATTTTAAACTCTACGTAATTAGAAATAAGACCGTAAATAGTATAGAAAAGAGTGTAAAAAGGTATAGAATAGTTCTTTTCTTTTGTTAGAACAACAATTGGGCGTATTTGTTGACTGAAATACAAGGAAAAATTGAATTCAATTGTGAATAACAATGCGAAGTTCTTTATGTTGTAAAGAAAATATGTTTTCCTTTAATGTTACCGGCTGAAAAAATCTGTTCCGAACTGTACTACCGTACTACCATTAGTGACTCTGAGTTGGGGGTGTTAGTGTTTGTTTTATTAAAGATGTGTAAATCTAAAGAATCCCATAAAAGCATGTTATTGAGTCTGGTGTGGGCAGTGTGAGTATTAGGTATGTCGTAGGCTATCCAAAGAGAACCGATGGTCTAAACATAGTACTTGAAAAAGACAAATTTTTATAAACCAATGAAAAATTCGAAGTTAGATTTAGAATCCGTTAGCAGGAGTTCATACTTGAGAATGATTGAAGCTTATAGAGGTTCATTAGCCGATTACAACAGTGCCACTCGCAACTTTCGGCGACGCACCGTTTTCGAGAAAATTGAAAAAAACTTGCATAACCTTAGTACCAAAATACGTCACTTAACTCGATTAGAACGCCAGACATGTCTTTTGGACAATTCAGTCAATAATTTATGCTTAAACTGTCAAGTCGATGCCAAATGTCTTCCGAGCTATCAATCAAATAAATCGAAAAAAGACCAATGGTGGGACGTCCCACGGGGGGCAAAGCCCCCCATGACAGGGGCCTTGGAGGAAGAGGCCCCCGCCAAGGGGGTAGGGGTGGGGTGGTTCGCCCAAAGCCCAACAAGGGGCCTCGGGGGCAAAGCCCCCCGCATTGAAAAAAGCTACAGGACGGAACCCAAAACGGAATGGATTAGGTTAGGTTAGGGTCGTATAATTTTCTTCAGGCGGGAATAGGGACCACGCGAAGCGGGGTTCCGTCGACATTTATGACGAAGTGTAGTTTAATGACATAATTGAATAATTATAATATCGTTTGTGCAGCAAGAAGGCACCATGAAGCTGTATGATTATATTTTAGAATTTTGAGGTTAAGCTAGTTTTTCTCAATTTGCGGGGCCGTTCCGTCGAAACGGCACTGGTGGGGCCGCAGAGGAAGAGGCATGTCGGTATTACGGTGCGCCGCTTGCCCTATCCTCTGCGGCCGAGGTGTGGTCGGTGGAAGAACCACAGACCTGATCTTCCACCGGGTAGGTACCAGTGATCAGATACCCATGGCCTCCTAGTAGCAGACTCGGGGGGAGTTTGCTACAGTACTGGTGGAGGCCGAGGAGGGAGGCGCACCTTACCATCTGGTGCGCCCATCGTGGAGGGCCTTCGGGCTTTCGCGATGGAACCGCTTGTGGGCGGCTGCCGCTGGCGGGGTCGCGGATGTGTGCGAAAGTGTTCCCGTAACCCCATCACAAGGCGGCGAGGAGGAAGATGGGGGGTTTTTAGTGGGTATACCGTGGGTCTCATTAGCCTATACGGGAGTCCCACATAACCCCTCGGGTGCCCCCTGCGCCCGGGTGGTATGCGTAATGCATTTCCCCCCCCGAAAAAAAAGTTTTTCTCAATTTTCTCGAAAACGGTGCGCAATAAGCAATCACCACTCCCTCCCCCACCCCCTCTTGCTACCAGATGCTAAAATTTTACCAAAATTCGAGTAACCAATTAACGGGGGCAGAATGTATTTCGCACGTTTTTTAGTTTTTTCAACATCCTTCTAATTTCACTAATTTTTTTTTTGGCTTGAATGTGGTTAACTTAATCGTACAGCCTGTGTCTAGGTCATACAATGTTTGTGATTGATTTCATTTTTAATTGGACATTTACTTTCTTCTAGAATAAAGTGTTATCTTAGGCCGTTTACGAAGAATAAACTACTTAATTCTATAGAATATGGGTTATTTTACCTTGATATAGCAATTTGGTCATGTTGCGGTTAATAGCGAACAAAACAACCAAATAAATAACACTGGTTAAAGCACAGATTTATTGATCTGTGGATTAAAAATACTATTTTTGTACCTAGGATGTAGTTAAACTTGATAGCGACTATTGTATAAACACAACACAAGACACATCACGTGAAAAAGGTTAACAAAAGCTTAGGTTAATTAGCATGTTAGTTAGCACGTAACGCGTAAGAAATGTAAGCCAAAACGCGGCGCAAGCACCAATATCGCAGACAGTGCTCAATAATGGTTTGGTTCTGACTGGCGCATGGCGGTGGCGCGGGCGGGGGCGCTGTACGCTGCCGACAGCCGAGCGCCCGCGCCGCATCCCGCCACAATGGCAGCACGTAGCGATAGCTGTTGCTATTGTAATAGGAATGTTGACACTAATTATAAATTAATATAAAATGTCTAAAATATTAGCGGTAACATTTAAAGGCCTAAAATATGATTCTTTTATTGAAATCAATCACAATAAATTAAATATCATTAATTTAAAATGTTAAAAATTGTACTCACTGTCACGTGACCTCAAACGCCATTTTGAGAATATGATGTCATTGGAACAATTTTATATGGAAATTCAACAAACTTAGCAGGCAGATAGTATTGAATATTGTTTAGTGACGTCACGTGACGTGTTTGGTGGGAAATTTGATAATGATTTTTATTTATCAATTTTTGTTTTTAAATTGAAGATTATTATTTTTATAATATTTTTTCGTGAATATTGAGGTTCTATCTATAAAATAAAATTGAATCCTAAAATTAGTCAACATCCCTATTGATTACAGGCTACAGCCTACAGACAGCTTGCATACACCTCGCGATGAAACTGAATTTCTATAAATCATTGAAATGAAATGTGATCTATTGTGTAAATAACAATACCCTTACTAAATAATCTCTATTCTCATTTTTTTTCAAATACAGATATCTTCCAAGTACAGTCTACAGACATGGTGGTTTAGCCGTATTGGGGCGGCTTAGAATACTATCCCCAATCCCACGCCGGATGGGTGTCGTAAAAGGCGACTAAATCCGGCCCGCTGGTGGTAGGGCACCTCAAGGGATTATATTAGTAATATTGATTTTAATTGTTAATTAATACCATTATTGCTATTATTATTTCTCCATGGTGTTCGCCTTGATAGCTACCACCCTCGAGCATGACTCAGTCGCCAAAGGACTCGTCGTGTTCCGGCTGGGGGCTTGAGAGCTAGTTCTTTCTTTCTTTTTCTTTTCTCTTTCTTGGCCGGCAACGCATCAGTGATGCCTTTGGTGTTGCTGATGTCCATGGGCGACGATAGCCACTTACCATCAGGTGGATCGTCAGCTCGATTGCCGGCTATTTCCATAAAAAAAAGAAAATAAACCAGGCAAGGGGTGGTCTGGTATAAATAATTTTTTAAAAATGTCATCCAAGCCCAAATTTTATAATAATTTTAATCAAATTTTAATTTGATGAAACCATTTTTTATTATAATTTTGTTATAATTTTTTTTTTTTTTTACACAAATAAGTTAATGCTTGACCACAATCCCACCTGATGGTAAGTGGAGATGTGGTCCAAGGTGGTGAGCACATTAACTTAGTAAAAGCCTATTCACTCTTTTCTTGAAGACATCCACATCATAGGCAGGTGGGAACGCCGACGCAGGCAAGTTATTCCAGTCCTTGGCGGTGCTTATAACGAATGACGAGCCAAACCGCCTCGTCCTTACCGGCGGGATATTCACAACAAAAGGATGGATACCCGCCGTGCGTCGTGTCGTTCGATGGAGAAATGGAGATGGGGGAATTAAATCAAACAATTCCTGTGCACACTCTCCGAAATGTGCCCTGTAGAAAACCGAGAGGCTGGCTACTCTACGCCTGTGCTCGAGGCTTTGCAGATTGGTCTCAACCAAATCTGGGTCACCAATGAGCCTCTTTGCACGCCTCTCCATCGAGTCCAAGGCAGAAAGGTGACATTTGGCTGCACCTGCCCAAATGTGCGAACAGTACTCCACACACGGCCGAACCTGAGCTTTATACAAGGTTAAAAGTTGCCTCGGTGTGAAGTACCGCCGCACTTTTGCAAGGACACCAAGTTTCCTTGCAGCAGCCTTAGCCTTGATCTCAATGAACCTTGAAAAAAATCTTGAATTAATGAATTTAAATCAAATTTTAATTTAATGAAACCATTTACCAACTTGTTGTACTTTTGACCCCTTTTTAAACGCTTTTATTTAGCTTCACTTCGGTGGATCAACGCATCAAATCGATCAAAATGCTACTCTATTTACACAGCAATAAGGTTTATATTTAGCTTCACTTCGGAGGATCAAATCTTGTAACGTTAATTTGAATGACTTCCCTTTAATGAAAATTGATGAAATTTGGCAGACATGTGTATTTCCGATGACAATACACGAAAATCAAAAAAAAATTGAAATAAAAGCGTTTAAAAAAAAAAAATTTTTTCATTTCACTTATTTATGTTCAGTGCATTAATAAATCATTATTAAAATTTTGAATTATTTGAACAGCTTAACATAAAATGTTTTATGACTTGGAACCTTATTTCGTAACAAAAAATTGTCAAAATCGATCATCACCTTAGAGGGCCAATCATTGTACTGCTTAAATACCGTACATGCAATACATTCGAACTAGTATAAATTAAAAAAAAACCGCTTGCTATCAAAAGAGCTATCATGATATGATCATGATATACCTTTTTGATAATCCTTACGGTGAGCTGTTTAATTTGATACCCATATTGCCTTATTGGATTTATGTATTTTATTTTTTGATACTTCAAACAATGGCATCTCTCAGCCACCATATTTGTTTTTATATTTTACTTATCTAAGGACACTTGGATTATTAAGACCAATCTAACGATATCTTAATTATTTAAATTCGTTCAGCGGTTTAGAAGATACGAGGTAAAAAAGAAAATTACATGTATACAAACATACATAACATACAAAAACCGAGTGAAAAATATAACCCTTCCTTGGCAGTCGGATAAAAATAGGTATGTTTTTTTTAATAGCCTGAAGGGCAGACGAAAAAGCAGACTGGCCACCTGATGGTAAGTGGTTACCGTCGCCTATGGACATGAGCAATACCAGAGGAATCGCTTAAGCAACGCCGGCCCTGAAGGAGAACTCTTAGATATATTATGATGAATTTAAAAGGAAAACTATGACGGCTGTTAGCAAGTAATAGTTATTATTATAGATAATTATTATTTATACAGATAATTATAGATTTAATCGTTTGATACTGAAAAAAATTACTAATCTACAATAATTTTTTGCATAAAATAGTCACTGTGACCGCTGTGACCCTAAACAAAATACGGTGCCTAGACCTAGTAAATAGTTGGTATTTATGTATCATTGAGAACGTATTTACACAACGTAAATAATAATGTTGATGAGGCTATACCTAGTAGGTAGGTACTAAATTAAAACAGAACTATAATAAAATCAGATATGAGGTGCAATTCATATCGAAACAGATTAATTTGCCTAATAGGTAAGTAGTTATTTATTATGTACCATTCACAAGAAACTTTAAGAAAGAATTTATAGCAACAAAATATAACGTCTAACCGAAAAATACGTAATATGATCGTACAAAGGCAAGCGAGTCAGCGCGGCCGGGATTATCCCACAAAGATTTATTGTGTTGTCCGCTCAGCGCAGTCAGCGCTTCAGTGTCCCCAGTTTGGCCCCAGTTTTCCGCCGATTATGCCATCCTATCCGTCTGAGGATCGCTATTCGCTATATTCACTTTCAAGTCAATTGTATTCAGCTCCTTGCTATTTTCGAGACGCGTTAGTAAATTGACGACTTGCAATATCTCAGACTGACACGTTACATTTATTCTGTTTATTGTATTACTGTAATGTGTTACAGAGTTTAAAATATAATATCCGTATGACCGAGCTTAGCTCGGTTTAGTATTGCTTAAGAACGCCATCTGCTTTAGCTTTAGTGTAGCTACTCGCCAATAGATGTCAGAATTCAGATAGATAGATAGAATAGATGTCAGAAGAGTCTATTTTAGACGTTTTTCATTGCCTGAAAACACCGATAAAACGACATTTTCTAAAAATGAATCCTAGCTAGATCGATTTATCGCCCCCGAAACCCCCTATATACTAAATTTCGTGAAAATCGTTGGCGCAGTTTCCGAGATTCCAATTATATATTTATATATACAAGAACTTGGCCAGCGTGGTAGACTATGGCCTGTACCCCTCACATTGAGAGAGGAGACCCCGAGCCCAGCAGTGGGACAATTATGGGTTGTTGCTTTGCTTTTTTGCTTTGCTTTTATATACAAGAATTGCTCGTTTAAAGATATTAGAATGACCTACTCTGTAACCAGTTACGTTCAGATCTATACTATAATAAAACTCCTGTCTGTCTGTCTGTCTGTTTGTCTGTCTGGGCATTATATGAAAACCTTTGAACGGATTTCGATGAAAATTAGTGAAGTTGTTAGGTAGATACTAATACTCCAGGTCATATTTTAGGAAACGCTTTATTGACCATGTTTGTGTCTTAAGCCTTGACGACATAATATTTTTATAACTCCTCAATGGATGGGAATAGTTGCTTTATGTTCAATGATATTATACGAGTACGAGTATAATATGTCGCTGATAATGTAATATTAATACCTATTACAAAACCAGTGACCATTTCAGGTTCTGATGATGTGTTTTGGAAACAAAATATCTAACGTGAAACGTATAAGTAAGCTACCTCAAAATTATTTAAGAATTAAAAGTTTTCAATTCAAATATACACAAATAATTATATGTATAATTATATAAAAGACACGTATTAGTTATCAGCAACATTTTAATGTTAAAAATAATTATTTTTCTTTGTACAATTTGTTTTTCATTTACCAAAAACATTCGCAATATATCCGCATGATTCAAAAATGACGTGAATATTCGCGAATGCGAATATTCATTACATCACTAATATGTATTAATAATAATACAATTTTGTACTTTTATTTGTACTTTATCATATTTTCAATTAAATCTTATCAATAGCATCTTACAGTAATTTTATTGAATCAAGCTAAAGTAATTTATGGTGAAGAAACGGCAAACTTTTAGGTTTATCAGGAAGCAATTGATTCCTTTTATTTTCATAAATATTTGACGTACGATAGTAAGTTTGATCAGCATTGTTACTAGTCGGTCGATTAGTCGTCCATTTTCTCACCGATTAATCGGCTAGTCGGCTGATCGGCAAAACCCATAGTCGGCCCATCACTAATATTTATCTATTCCGTGTTCCAAGTCCTAGCACATCGTATTCACATCTACCAACAACATAGTAGGAATGGAGATGCAGTAGTAGAACAACCGGAAGTGGTCACGCTTGGCCGCCACATCCCGCCGTGTCCTATCCTGTCCGGATTAGCCCGGTATTGACTGACAGATTTATCGCAGCTTGGTCAAATACTACCTATACCTGAAATATACCCATTGATTACAGTACCGTAGCGTAGCGCGGGCGGCACTTTCAGAGGACGTCAAAATTCACAATTAAAAATAAAAATAATTAAAAAAAAGGGTGCGTGTACTTTTGTACGCGCGTGAGAAGTTATACTTCTTTGACATGAAAAAAAAATCAATAAACAATATTAAAAAAACATTGTTCAAAATACAATATTCAAAAACAGCAATACTAAAAATAAAAATGAAATAATATTTTGAAATAATTTAATTTACGAATCTCTATAGCCAAACTATATGTGTTAAGCACCATCTGTGATTAATTTTGTAGTATATTCTAATATTACTTTGCTACGTATCGTAATAGTTCTCGTAATAGAACATAGATGGTGTTTTTACAATTGCAAAAACAAATCAATTGTAAATCTTTTTTTTTTCTGTTTTTACAATTGTAAAATCTATGTTCTATTACGAGAACTATTACGATACCATGCTGTAAAACCAGTTTTTGTGGGCGGGAGGGAATGAAAGATTTTATTCAGTTCAGTTGAAGAATAATTTATTTTACGACAGGCATTAAACTTTAATACAGATTAAGGAGAGAAAAAGAATGTGCTCCTAGTCCCAAAGACAAGTATCGATTACTATTTACTACTACAGTCCGTTCACAGTTATTTTACCTCTGACAAGCTGTCATTACCTTCCCATTAGATTAGCATTACTTGCTGTCTAGTGACGAGTGTTGCAAAAGTTCCCGATTTATCGGGAGATCTACTGATTTTGGTTAGGTTAGGTTTGGATCATTCGTATGCCAACCCAATTTAAAGCAATTCAATTTGTTGTAATTTTAATATAACTACCGAGAATGTGAACTGATTAGTTAGGAGACTGTAAAATAATACATTATTTTATTTGAACGTGTATCATTTTTAATATCGTTACTTTTGGATCAACCTAGTAAATAATATTTATATACATCAGAAGAAACATGTAATATTTCATGTTAGGGAATCGTACAAACTAAACATTACAACACACAGCTAAGGTTAACCAACTTAATAAATTAATAATGTAGTTTTTATAAGAATATAAACGCGTATAAACAAAATTTTGATATTAATAATCGCCAAACAAAAAGAATGTATCAATTAATTACACCTTCGTTCCGCCAAAGTAAAGTGCAACGATCTTTCATAGGGCTTGGGTGTACATTTCTATAATAAAATCCCAAAATTAATACGTGACTTGCCAATAGAATCTACGAGTTTAATGACTAAAACTAAGTTGGCGGGTGTCTATTATACCTACTATCTACTACTTAAATGGTTTTTACCCAAAACGAATGTCATAAAAAGGTTGTATAATAAAAGCTATTGCATATTTCAAGAGATTTTATTAGTTATCATTTATATTAATATTTCGTCTAGTTGTGCAGGAGGCGCTATATTTCGTTGGTACCTTGCCCAATCAAGATACCATAACATACTCATTGTAAGTATGGTCACAGCAAACTACTGATCTTCTAAAGATGTATAGGGTACGTTATCCAGTGTTCAGGACTTATTCTGAACCTTTGTTAGTCACAAAACAGGCGATTATGTAGTCCATATTCATATAGTATTGGTTTGCCAGAAATTGTAGCGAAACTGCGAAAACACATTCACCAAAACACAAGTACGAAATCGAATACAACAGTAAATTAAAATAACTGTGTGCGTGTCGATGAGTTTCAATAGTAAATAGGACTCCAAATAGGTACGCTGAAAATATTTAATAGAAAAATACAAAAAACCACGCGTATAAACATGAAAGATCGATGACAAATATGACAGTACAGGTGTTATTTATAAATACTATGGTTACCAAAATGACATTATTAGGGATTACATCATCTTTGTTGTCAATCGATTAATCGATGTCAAAATATTCGAAATGTAATTTAATAAAATTAGCGTAACGATTGAATGGTAATTCTAAATATATTACATAGTTTTTATATGTATGAAATACGAAAACATGTAAGAAATAAATTAATATTATAATCTAATACCTTTAAACGAGCAATTCTTGTATATATATATATAATTGGAATCTCGGAATCGGCTCCAACGATTTTCATGAAATTTAGTATACAGGGGGTTTCGGGGGCGATAAATCGATCTAGCTAGGATTCATTTTTAGAAAATATCATTTTATCGGTGTTTTCAGGCAATGATAAACTTCTACAATATACTCTTCCTGACATCTATTGGCAAGTAGCAATACTAAAGCTATTTCAGTAAATGGCGTTGTTAAGCTACACTAAACCGAGCAAAGCTCGGTCATCCGGATATTTAACAAATAATACATAAAATATATTATTATATTCCATCAATCGATTATTATGAATCAATTCAATCGATTATAAAATCGTTTGTAATGAGGTAAATACTGTGAAAACTTTTTTGCATATAGAAAAAATACAGAATTTAGCTAACTTCACGTTGTAGAATTTAGGTGTCGGTGTGCGCGCGCATCGTAGAAATTCACTCTCATCATTTTTCACCATCGCGCCAAAAGAAGTATAACTTCAAAAATAATAATAAAAAATAATAAAACAACAACAACAAACATTTCATAATACATATATTATTTTTATCGCACAGGGCCACACAGGGCCTACGATTCAGATCGATTGAACGAAATGATTGAACGGATTGACGGAACGGATTGTACGGAATTTTTCATTAATTATTTTGTCGTCACAAAATCAAAATCGGGGAATCCCCTTTCTTTAAATGACATTTTGCACATTGTAGCGACTGGTTACACCTGTACAGACTTGCAGGGATTCCCGTATTTTATTTATCAATTTTTTCAATGTATCTAAGTCGCATAGATACGTGTAATAATTTTTGTAATAAACATGATTATGAATTATGTAAAACGTATAGGTAGATACGTTGTGAATTTTTCATGTGTGCGTGGATGGCCAAATTCGAAACTATGAGGAAAGCGAAAAGTGGTCAAAAGAGTCTCGGGGCCGATTTTGATGAAAACTATAATAAAACTTAATCATAAAATTTTTGAAAAATCAATATTCCTGGCCAGGAACATGCCAGGAACCGACCCTGCGGATTAAAAAAAAAACCCTACACCATTCGATAGTGTCACTACAAGGATCAAATTCTAGAAAGTAATGACATACGTAATAGAAATAGAAAATTAATTCCAAGTTTAAATCGTATGTGCCCGCTATAAATTTAGTGCAGTCATTGAAGCGAAAAATACGGTGTTACCTCCGAATTTTTTTACTGTGAACCGATTTGCATGAAATTTTGGAATTAGGCTTATCTAACCCTTAACTTCAAAAGTGAAAATAATCTGAACTCCGCAAATTATTTTTAAGGGGTGTAAACAACCCCTTAATGGAAAAATTAACATTGAGCCATTTTATCGCTAGAAAACATGTGTAATAGTAAGTTTTGAAATTGTAAAGTGTTTTCTAACACAATTACCTCATATTAAAATCATTTTCAACCCCTTGAAATTCTTACAACTCTTGCTAACAACCCCTAAATTAAAAAAATCACAAAAAATTACTTCGGTATGACATAAAAAGATGTAAGTATAGAGTAAGTATTATTTTGTTCTCTATAATAATAGTCAAATTTTTAACCCCCTTTCAACCCTTAAAAACAACCCCTTGATAAAAAATTGTTAAAAATTTTTTTTTGATTAAATGAAAAGGATTTAAATATTATTCTACACTCTCGAAAGTGATTATCATAATCTTCAACTTTGCTACACTTAAAACTACCCCTAAATTAAAACAGTAAATATATATGATTACATATTTAAAAATAATTTAATTATAGAGTAAAAAATTGCCATTTATTGAATAAAATATTTACAAATTACATAAAATACAGTTTTTTTATCTACTTACATTTTTTTATTAAACAAAATTTATTGAAATTGGATATCTACTTAAAATATTATATTAAGCACGTGCTCATTCCTTTGCCGGTGGAAATATACTGGTCATATTAAAACGAATAAACGGAGCACGCACAGCTGATCACCTGGCTTTTTCGTTGGCCCCTTCACTCAAATGTGTTATATATACATGTAAGAACGTTGGTATGTATTCATGCCTACGTTTCCAAAATATATGAGCCATATTATGTATATATATATAAAAGGAATATATCAAAGATGTGTTTCTCTGTAATCAGAAAATATATTTGTTTTATAAATTTTACATATGATACATTTTACATTAATTAAAAAAACCTATATTACAATAACTAAAAATACTCACCTGTAATCAGAAAAACGACATTTAAAGTTTATTCACTTCTAACGACTTATATTACACAATTACATAATAATAAAAATATTTTCTATTTGACGCCATTCATGTCATTGCTCTTTTTCTTCCGTGTTCGGATCGAGACGTCAATGTGTTTAAAAAATTAAAAAGAAAATACATTTTCTTTACATCTCCCCACCCAGGGAGAAAAAAAAATTTTTTTTTTTTTTTCATATTCTTCTGACTCCAGGGAGATTTTTTTTTTTTTATTCCTCAGATTCTTCTGACTCTCTGTCTTCTTCTTCTAATGTAGGCACGGGAATAATCTTTGTAATGTGATAAAGATTTGACTCCGTTTTTTTGTGACCTGTATCAATCCTGTATATTGTAAATGAAACTCATCAAAAAAACGAATAGTAACACCATTAATATATGTCAAACTACTAATAAATGATAAACTAGATATAAATGGAGTTTATGATTCGGGTTCAAATGTTTCTTTAATTAACTCTAAGTTACTGAGACTAAAGGGACAATGGAACAATTATAATGAAGCAAATTTATATAAGTATTTATACACGTTACAATAGTTTTGGGTCTCTATTATACTGCGTACTTTCACATTGCTCCAAATATTCACACTCCGAAATTTTCAGTTACTAAGTAGAAAAAAATATGATAAGTTTTTGGACCATAACTCCTTCAATTTTCATGCTATCACAATTTATAACAAACCATTTTAAAGGTAATTAACAGAGCTACAACATCCTTTATTGCAATATATAGTAAAAAAACTTTTTTTAAAACGGTGAAGGGTTAAAGGGCTTAAGAGAGACTGTGATTGCGCTGCCGCGCGCTCTTTAAACAATCATATCTCCGTCAATTTTTGTTTGACAGAAATAAAAAAAAACCAAATTGTTCGTCAGAAAAATACCTAAACTTTTCATCCCTACACTTTTTTACGTATCTGTCGTCATTTTTGAGATATTATGAAAAAATGGTGTTTTTTTTTGTAAATTTGAATTTTTTTATTTTTTTTTATCTTGATTTTTTTTTTAAAATATGTGTCCTGAAGCAGCCAAACTGATACAATCTATCAAACTCTTCATAATAAAGTTATTTCTAGGCGGAATACGATTAATTTTCATTTTGGCGGAAATGGCACTTATGAAACCCATTGATTTAAAAGAAAAAATATTAAATGGTCTTCTTATTTTCAATACAGCTCACTTATTTTACGTGCAAAAGACCTTTAACAGTGCTCATTTTAAAGCTTATTTCAAGCACTACAAAAACTTTCTTTATGGCAGAATGCATAAAATGCATCTGTTCGCCGCTAGATGGCATTGAACACATAGATTAAATTTCAGACAAAATAAAAAACGGCTTTGATCTTCAATATCTAGCTTAATATTGCACTTAGAATAATTAAAAAAAAAACTAAATTGTTCGTTTTTTTATCTGCTACAATTTTGGTTCTTATAAAATTTTCGATAAAACATATATTTTTGGAGATATTTGCAAAAGACCGATGAAAAACGTGAAAAAATTGCGATTTTTCAATTGCCAATAACTTGAAAAGTATTGGATTTTTCGAAAAGCTTTATAAGTGATTTTTTGCTTAAAATTAGCCCTTCTATCGATATCCGAGGTTATTTTGAAAAAAAAATGTCCACCCCCGAGAAGGGGTGGCAACCACCCCCAGGGTGAGTGCGGAGTTTAAATCATTTTCACTTTTGAAGTTAAGGGTAAGATGAACCTAATTCCAAAATTTCACGCAAATCGGTTCACAATAAAAAAATTCGGAGCAATAATGCTTCAATGACTGCACTAATTAGAATTCCATTGAAAGTTGAGGCACTAATCGGCTTATGATACTGTGCTTTGAGCAGAATAGCTGCAACTTGTGTTGATTAATATTACAACAAAATAATTATACGCAGAAAACAAACTATTTTTTTCCATGACTAATAGTTATAGTGAAAATTGTATTATATTGGAACTACGAGTATAATGCTCTAACCGCGGCTTTTCCCGCATTTCCCAGGGTAATAAGTAAACCCTTCGTATTATTCCGGTTAATGGATTTATCCACATATTTATGGACTTTCATACATACTTATATTGTTTTTTTAACCACCCATAATTGTCCCACTTCGGGGCTTGGGATCTCCTCTCACAATGTGAGGGGTACAAGCCATAGTCTACCGCGCTGGCCAAGTGCGGATTGGTAGACTTCACACACCTTTGAGAACATTATGGAGAACTCTCTGGTGTGCAGGTTTCCTCACGATGTTTTCCTTCACCGAAGCGAGAGATAATTAACTTCTATATTGGTTAGTTACGTTAAAATACTTGAGATTAATGTTAGTAGAAATTAAAAATCACAATCTAAAGTGAAAAATAAAAATCACACAACAATCAAACACTCGTAACACTTGCGACTCAGCAACACCATGTCGTCGGCATAGTTAATGTTAAATTGACAAACGGATCGGCTATCGATACTGTTAGATTGCACTATCGACACTGAATTAAATACACTTTTTAAATAAATACAATTTTGTGTAAAAGAGTAACAAACATCCTTCCATCCTCACAAACTTTTACATTTATACAAATAAATAAAATTGGATTGTGTGTTTGTAATATTAAATAACCGCTTTTTACTAAGTGCATTTGGATGTATACACGGTACATATACCAAAATAACATTTTTTACAATTTTGTCTGTCTGTCTGTTTGTTCCGGCTAATCTCTGAAATGGCCGGACCGATTTTGATGGGACTTTCACTGGCAGATAGCTGATGTAACAAGGAGTAACTTAGACTACTTTTATTTTAGAAAAAAAATAGTTTTAGAAAAAAAACGCGTTACGAAGTTCGCCGGGTCAGCTAGTTTATAATATTAGTAGGATTGCTTTCCTGACTGTTCTGTGGACAGTTTAATACAATGAAATCGTTCAAATGCCGTGAAATAAATTAGTTTCATTGAACGTAATCCGCTTTGGGCCTTGTGCTTTGAGGGGGTGTCTAACTTTAAAATGCGAGTTTGCAGAAATGTTTTCGGTAATGACGATTAAAGTTATACTGAAATGACGAAAACTATTTAAACAATAAGACACCAACAATTAAATCTAATATGGGTAATACTAATATCATAACATTTCTTGAGCATGTTGGAAAAAACTATCTTTGATTATTGATAGAAAGAAAGTTTCTTGATTTAATTAAGGCATCTAATCTAAAAGGCAGATTTAACCAAATGGATGTCATTTCCTTTGGAAGATTTGCATGGTAACAATGGTAACATCATTAGGTATAAATAGGTAATTCCGACAAAATAAGTTCACGTAAAATCTTCTTGCGCTTTAGTTGCACACAGACGAGCGATGGTAAGTGCTCACTGTCGCCCATGACCATCATATAACTAAAAGCATCGAACGTGTTGTCGACGAAAAAGCCGGCGCGTGAACTGAGTTGTGTGTATTCAGTTTCATATTAAGACCTGTTTGTTTCTGGCCTTTTATTGGCAGTGTTGCCAATTTAGCCCTTTCGGGGCTAGATCTAGCCCTTTTTACGAGTTTTCAGCCCCTCAAATAATTTTTTAGCACCTAGCCCAATTTCTAGCCCCAAAATCAATCTCCGCCATCTTGAAAAAAAAGGGATAAATTCAGGTTTTCCACAAACTTTTTGATGCAATCGATCGAAAAAACCAATGTAGCTAGTGAAAGATATCGAAAAAATTTGCATTATCGTACTTGTAGAGCGTCTGACGACCTTTTTTTCGCCCTCACCTCTGTTAATTAAGCAATAGCCCCTATTTTCAATGTATTGGACGAATCTAGCCCTTTTTAAAACTGTGTTTAGCCTAAAAACCTGATACCGAGTTGGCAACACTATTTATTGGTGGTCATACTATCAGGTCATATTGGCATATCAATATGACAATATACACAAACGATTCATAATGGTCATAACCATTAAGAATCGTTTGTAGGTCGACGCAAAATGAGTTTGGACTTTAGTATGAAACCTCACCCTAAAGACATTATCTAAATATCCGTCGATTCAGTCCTGTGGACGCCGCCAACATGTGGTGTCCAAATACGTCTGTAGTAAGTAAATATCAGAAATTGGTTTATGCGATGAAGTTATAGATGCAGATTCGCAAACGTTCTGGACAATCGCCAGTCGCCACACATTACATAGAAGTGGGACTGAGTGTGCGGTATCATAATCGGCTTAGGATTCTGCGCTTTGAGGATTGCAAGTTGCAACCACCGTGTTCCCTATTAAATTGGTAATTCATACAGCTTCCCGCAGATTGTCGACCATTAAAACTTTATGATGTTCAAGTATTACTCCCCTTTCTTGCTTTTCTTCTATATTTTGGTCGTTTGTTTGTTTTGGGCTCTTAATATTAACAAAACCTCGCATCTGAATGGCTATTTTTCTGTCGCTTCTGGACAAGTGATAAACTAATCTAAACCCAATAATCCGTAGCTTTATTGACTAGCGTAGCTAGTGATCATCTGAAATTCTTTAGACGCCGAACATCGCCAAGATCTTAATACTCATAAATTAAAATTGAAAATCATATTATAGATATATTTTTTTATTCTACCACCATTTCAGGAAGGTGCTTTGTCAGGGTCCAAGAAGGGGATAGCGAAAGATACTCCTCAAATATAACCTTACACATCTGATGAAACCGGAACTAGGTTTACTTTGATTTCAAAGTAGACTTTTTAAAAAAAGCAGAATTCCCATGATGAGGGAATCGTGCGTTTAGCAGAAACACAGAAAATTTAGTACCTTAATCAATGATATTATATACAAGATATGCCAAGATGGCGCTGAAATAATGTCGGTCGAATTTAGACAAGTGTAATTAATTCATAATTCTTTATTGCGTCAAACATGCGATTTGTAGCGATTTTAATTCAGACAGTAGAGTGAGGCCTTTGAGTGAGGCC